>CM042409.1:20516182-21111182 GCA_023634145.1 Thymallus thymallus | reverse complement strand
GCCGTCGTAGGGAGGGGTGTTACAGTCATTAGGGGAGTGGCTCTCGTAAGCCCCTCCCTTCATCTCCCTCAGGTGGAGAAGGTGGGCGGAGTCCAATGTGCCATAGGGCGGGCTGGGCAGGCCGGGGGAGGAGTAGCTGATTGGTCTAACGGCCATCCCCACCCTTCCCAGGACTGTGGTCCCTCCTCTCCCCCCATGCCTGTCCTCAGGCCTCTCCTCAACAAAACCCCCAGGCCCGAGCTGCAGACAGCCAGCCACCAGGTTGCTAGTGGGCTGGGAGAGGCCTTCACACAGGGTATCCATGAAGGCCCTGCTCTCCGTGGACTGATCCCCCTCCAGGGCTTCAGACAGGGCACAGATGTAGTTGCGGGCCAGCCGCAGTGTCTCGATCTTGGACAGTTTCTGAGTCTTGGAGTGGCAGGGCATGATGTTGCGCAGGTTCTCCAGCGCGTCGTTCAGCCCGTGCATCCTTGAGCGCTCCCGAGCGTTAGCCTTCACACGTCGCGCCTTGAAACGCTCCTGCCGGGCCTTGGTCATCCTTTTCCTCTTGGGCCCTCGCCGTTTGGGAGCGTTCCCGCCTCCCTGGCCCTCCTCTTCCTCCTCCTCCTCCTCATCCTCCTCCATATCCTCGCTGCCCAGCTCCCTGCCCAGGTGGCCCATTCCGCCTGGTCTGTAGCGGTGCGCTTTTATTGGCTTGTCTCCGTCTGGGGAGCTCACGTCATCATCCATCCACTCCAGAGAGCTGACTAGCTCTGCCCCCTCACTGGGCCTTCCATACGAATTGGCCATCATGGTCTCCTGGAAACAACACACCAACATTAGGAACAGTTCTGACCTTAACATACTGTATACACTTTAAAATATATAGTTTATACTAAGAAAACTAGGCTCATCATAACTTTACCCTTTGACATGTTTTGTCTATCCTGTCCAAGGCTGATGTGGAATTTTTGTTTTAAGATTCTCATGAAACATGCTGCTGTCATATGTCATTTGTTTGTCCGCAAACAGCGTGCGTAGCCTACAAGGATTCTTTTAATCCGAGGGGAGACTTGATCTCGGGGGACTTCAAAACTCTGTAATTCCACGCTTTTAGGTTGCGGCTGGCACCGGGATGCACTCTCAATCTGGGCCATTGCGGGATTTGCTCACTCCATGGATGAAGCGACAACATGGGATTAACTCAAGGTTAGACTACATTCCCGGATCAGTAACAGGGAACTCAGAAAAATCAATTTATAACTCTGCAACAAATTGTGTTTATGATTATGGGGATGATAGGCTAGATATCACTAGAAGTTTTCACTGTAGGTTTGCCCATAGGTTATCTATTTTGGGTGTTCTTGAAAATAATAATGACCTTCATTACATTAAGACACGATCACGTCTCTGTTTTTATTAGTGGGAATACTTGGGAACAGATTTCCTAAATTAAACTAATTTTAGCTGAATTCCTGGTGATTGTACAGTATTTTCTGACCCATATGTATATTTTTTTAAGATTTTAAGTGATTTGTCCATAATTTTGTGTGCGTCATACATTTTTATTCCAGACCATAATTTAGTTTGATGAATGACCTATAGCGTAGGCAACCTTCATACAATTATTAGCCTAATATCATAAATATGTTGTTTCTTTATTGAGATTTTCTCCAGCTATGTCAGCAATGATTATGACCATCTTAGCAACAAGCTGATGACCAAAGTGATTCTGAAGCAGGCTGAGCTGGTGGGGTGACCCAGGTCTTTGGATAAATAATCCCTGTTGTGATTTAAAGGGGCAATCTGCAGTTGCCACATCAATTTTTGGATTTATAAATTAATTATATGTACCCATTTATTCTTGAAGAATATAACTTATAAATGCCTCATGAGCTTAGTTCAACTGTCATACTCTATCAAAACCCAAAATATAAGCTTGTTTTACAAACAAAGTAAATGTAAACAAACACTATATATATATATATATAGCCTCAAAACATGGTTAAAACTATCATTTTTAAAGTCTTTGCATTCATAGCTCTATCTATGAGATTGGTTTCTCCAGCCCCATCCTTCAGCTTTTTACCGAAACGGGCGAAGACTACACTGTTATTGTTTCAACTGCTGATTGACACTTTAAGTAGGCTTACGCCTGTTAACGTTTTCCCGTTAAGATTACGCAAGGAACATTTGAAGAACAGTAGCCTAGTGCCTAATAATCATGTCACAGTTATTAAGAATCCTAAATTGATGATAACTATTTATTAATCTGTCTGTAGCCTATCTAATACCTTAACACAGTTGCAGCTGTACATGTAGCCTATGCCTCATTCCTGTTATTTAGCCGAATAGCCTATGGGCCTAACCCAAGATTTCGAAAATGTCAAATAATTACCTATTAGGCTACCCTACCAATTTAGTCACCATTTCACATTCAACTTCACATAAATATTATTATTAAATTATTATAATATTCAATAGGCCTATGCTATTCGAACTAGACTATTATCCTTTGAGAAAGAAATATTGACATGAATTCGAAATATGAGGTTTGCCTACCTGATATTTGAAATAACGCTCCCAAGGACCTCCTGTGAGTTGTTATTGGCTGTTGAGCGTGCGTAGCCTACAGGTTACTATCTCAAGTAGCCTAAAGCACTCAATCTGTAACTTTCTCCCCTGCGTCTCCTTCGCAGTTGTTGTCAGTGTTCCATTCCAGAGTGACGCCTCTCTGCGGTTTACTCCGCGGGGGCCCTGGGTTTTAGCGTCCGACCAACAGACAGGCTCCTCCCACTCTCTCATCCTCTCGCATCCAATTCATCTGCGCTCGAGCGCGCGCGTGGCCCGGCCCGTGGCCTATGTCATGAACAAAAAAAGTTCACTAGTTTTGTGTGTGTGAAATAAAATCTATTGGATTAGATAGCCTGCAGGCCTTAACTCTTATTTCTCATGACAAATTTAAAAAATATATATTTTTACAATTTGTATTAGCAGTTTGTATCAACAAATAAGCAACGCAACTTTAGCATAGACTGAGATGCTCTCTCGAGTTTAACCGATTGTGACAGCTTGGGGTTGCGCGTGAGCAGGTGTTCGCGCCGTTCCCGCGTCCATTCGTACATCCGCGTTTGCTGAACAGATATTGGTGTCCGGCGTGCGCTCATTGCACCCAATTACGTTATTTAAATATGTCTCCAGAGACACCCTTCACGAGACGGGACAGGCGCGGCGCCTGCATAGTGAAGTCCTGAGGCGAAAGACAGCAAACTAACCGAATGGAGACATAGGCCATCTAGCTACAAGTGGGCTATTACTTGTGTAGCAAGTTGGCCTACTAAATTAGCCAACTCTAGAAATATAAAATAAGGTTGGTTCAGTGACGACCCGTAATTCAGGGCAGGTGGGGCCCCACATAAAAAAAAACATAAAATAATGTTTTATATACAGTCATGTGAAAAAGTATGTACACCTCCTGGAAAGTACTCTCTTTTTTTTTTTTTTTTTTACATATTTGGACAGATGGATATGTAATCTTCACTTCAACACTATTGACAGATAAAGGTTACCCAATTTAACAAATCACACACACAAAAAATAAACGTTGAAAATGTTATGCAATTAAAATAAAACAAAATGCCTTTTCCTTATGGTGAAAAAGTTAGTACACCCCTACCTTTATCATCACACACAATGTCTAAAATTAGAATTAGGTACCAAAACAAGTGCAAATTATTAGAAAACAGCCTTCCATAAAGATAAGAAAATTGGTCTGGTTTGGTCTTACTCTTAACCATATGGGTGTGTGGTAACACATCATTCAAAGATCAAAAGACCTACCGAGGCCCTCAGAAGAAAGATTATTGATACCCATGAGTCTGGGAGGAGTTACAAATCCATTTCCAAGCAATTCGAAGTACATCATTCCACTGTCCGATGAAAATTCCAGACCACTGGCAAACTAACTAGGACAGGTCGTCCCACCAAAGTCAGCCCAAGAGCTGACCGAAAGATGCTCATAGAAGTCTCTAAGAACCCCAGGGTAACATCAAGGGATCTACAGGCCTCTCTTGCCACAATCAATGTCGAATTGCATGGGTACACTGTCAGAAAGAGACTGCACAAACTTGAACTTCAAATTGCTTGGAAATGGAATGATGTGTCGCTAAGAAAGTAAACTGTGTAGTAAACTGTTAGTAGCCCATGTACCTCACGCTAATAATTTGGTCTATTTTCACCTCTTAATTTCGCCTACTGTTCTGACTCGGTGGTGCACATGTAGACTATAACCTTTTTTTGAGAAATGTAATCCATATTGTAAGAGCTTTCATTGTCTGCTTGTATGCCCCCTTTATTTATCCTAAGGTTCAGACTTTGGTGTACAGGGAGAACACTGTAAGAACGGCCCATGTTCTGAATTCTGTAGCTGTACATTTCAAAAGTGCTGAACAAATAGTTATATTGACTACATCCGTCCTAGCTTGCTCATTGTCTTCATCGAAATTACGGATTGCCCACTTGTCGTCCCCTTATCATCCCATTAGGGTGGCAGGTAGCCTAGCGGTTAGAGCATTGGGCCAGTAACCCAAAGGTCGCTAGTTTGAATACCTGAGCTGACAAGGTGAAAACCCTGTCGATGTGTCCTTGAGCAAGGCACTTAACCCTAATTTGCTCCAGGGGTGCCATACTACTATGGCTGACCCTGTAGGTAGGCCGTCATTGTAAATAAGAATTTGTCTTAACTGACTTGCCTAGTTAAATAAAGGTTACATTTTTTTTAATGATGCCATAGTTTGTACATCTCAATTGACAGTAGAAATCACATTTGTTGAATAACGTCAGCCATATCAGCGAGTTAGTAAATGAGGCTGAATTAACTATTTCGCTGCCAGACAACGCTCCGCTGATAGCCAGGTGTAGCAGTGGTAAGGTGTTGGGACTGCTGTTGGGACTCTGCTGTTGGGACAGCTTTATGTAGGCCCTAACAGTTTGTGGGCACCGTTTGTCACTGTTACAGTGCAATTAATGTATTTTTTAATGGTGTGTTGTGTAGTGGCTTTGCTGGCATGCATCTAAAACATTTTTACATGCTAAAATAGAATGATTCTAGTTATGTGGGTTGTATAGAGCATTTTATTTCCTACAATCATACTTTTAAAATGTATGTTCATCTCTGTATAGACTTGACCTTCAATAGATACACAGTGTGTGTGATTGTGTGAGGGACAGATAGAGAGAGAGATTGAGGGAAGTGCTACTGTCCCATGAGAGAAAGAATCACATGTGCTCATGTTGGAGGGAGAGGTGAGTGAGGGGTTAGATGAGGGGACTGTCTGTGCACC
Organism: Thymallus thymallus; assembly: GCA_023634145.1. Lineage (NCBI taxonomy): Eukaryota > Metazoa > Chordata > Actinopteri > Salmoniformes > Salmonidae > Thymallus > Thymallus thymallus. Next base: position 21,105,861 of record CM042409.1, on the reverse strand, counting down.
CAAAGGACGTGTCTCACACTCCCCTCACACTCCCAAGCCCCCCTGGTCCCCTTGGTGTTGGTCCTGCACTGTGAACTTCTCTTGACAGATGGCTTCTACTTCCTTCCTCTCCCCCCTTTTTTCTCGTTCAGTAACTATCTGCTAGAGCTCAGATGCACTTTTATTCTCACCTGACCTTCGCATTGACCCCTAAGGACTCTCCCGCCTCACCTTATGTAGGTAAGTTTGTATGTTTGCTTGAGAGGGCAGGAGCTTCAGCTGCAGAAATCAGAACACAATGCCCCCCCCCCCCCCCCAGAACACACACACACACACACACACACACACACACACACACACACACACACACACACACACACACACACACACAGACACCCACACACACACACACACACACAGGCACACAACCTCTTCCTGAATCCCCAGCGCTCCTGTTTTCAGTTACAGTAGGGAGAGGGGGCTGCGTCCATCTGTCAGACTGGGAGTCCTATGAGAAATCCTGATACCCTAGTGGGGAATGAGAAGAGAGAGAGACCTTATGTGTGTGTGTGTGTGTGTGTGTGTGTGTGTGTGTGTGTGTGTGTGTGTGTGTGTGTGTGTGGGCAGGGGGTTGGGTGTCGCGATTGGTCTGGATATAATCAAGTTGTTATTCCCAATATCACATACCAGAAATTATGCTATTACAATTATGCTATGTACAATAGATTTTTGGTTGTTTTTTTTAATTTTATTTGAGAATAACATCACATTCACCTCTTTATGTATACTTGTGGCCCCAACCATCCCATCACCTAAATTCTCTCCAAACACTTTTGATGTTTTGTACAATAGGCTCATATTGTTTATTATAGAGCGTTCAGAAAGACAAACAGACCTCCAGAGAATGAAAGTTACTCTGAGTTTCATGGTCCCTCATCAGCTTGGAAATTACACTGAGACACACTTGAACCTCCCTCCAACCTAAGCCCTAAACGTTTTGGTTATCTGGACCATGTGTCCTTCTACCAACCATCCCATTGCTGAGGCCACTCCACGGGGCCATAAAAATAGACACCCCCCAGCTACACCCCAAAACCCTTAACCCTTCCCTAAACCCCCCCGTTGGCCCCCTGCAGTGCATGCTCATTGGCCGACCGCCTTCAGGCGTCCCTTTTCCACGAGCCTATTGTCTGGCCCCATAAGCAGCTTTGTTTCTGCATGTGCAGCTGGACTGGCCCGCTCAGCCATTAGCCACGACACGCTAAAGAGAGCGGATAATATAATTACAAAACAAAAGTCAGGTGGCTACTATATCTGCCAGGGGGAGCCCATTTGGGGGTCTATGTGTGGGCGAGGGGGGGGGGGGGGTTGGCGGGTGGCCAGCTATAATTCGATTATGAAGTTGTGAGAGCGACAAAGGAACAATTGAATCTTTTTCTCTCACTCGCCCCACTGTGGTTTAATTTGGTTTAAAAAGAGGGGAGTGTGAAAAGAGAGAACATTTACTCTTCTGATTTTCAGAGTCGCCGGCCCAGAAAATGTAATATGCTCTGACAAAACTGAACTGGGGAAATTACTCACAGAGCGTATCTTTATTGTCAGGTCGATGTGAGACTCAGCCCATTTGTTGAGGCCCAAATCAGATGAATTCCTGAAAGATGTGGTTTTTGTATGAAGTGACTGGCCTTGTGTTCTTGCTTGGCACGGACGCACACATACTGGGGGACAATGGGATCTAAGTCAGATCCATCTCCTCTAATACTTTCTTTAAACAGGGGTGCAAGTGTGTCCCCCTGTCCCGTCGGCAGACCCAGAGTTTATCCCGTTAGTCACCCTGGATGAGTGAAAGGGTAAACTCGACCCAACCCATCCCAGCTGGAAGCAGCCTCACACACATGCAGATCCTCACCCCCAGCTGGGGTGGGACACACAGGGCTTTACGGACAGCTGATAGGAACAGATTTAGCTAGTGGGTACTGTTCGGAGTAGGTCAAGCAGAATAGGATCCACTAAACATGTTTTGTTTCTATTCGTTTACATTCGTTTGTTGGTGAGGGGTGCAGGAGACTGCTTATTTTTTTACTTTATTTTTTGGGGAGGGGAGGGTGGTAAGACAGTAAGCGATTGTGTCAGATGCACACATGCTCTTAGTAGTGGGGTGTCACTATGTGCCCACTCTAGGAGCGTGTAAACGCCCATTCAGGAGTGCATGGGATTGTCATACCCTGCGTTGCTTGACTAAGGGCTCTATTCAATCTGTATTGCTGAGAAATGTCAAGGTAATTTCAGATTGAGCAGACATATACAGTGTTTACCATAAATGCAGTCTCCGCTGCCGCTTGAAATTTGCCTTTACATTTCAATCACACTCTAATGATGAATGTCTGCAATACAGATTGAATAGAGCCCTAATTGTTTGGTGAGTGGACAGCTAATGCATTATTCTTGATCATTTAATGGACAAGTTTTGACCACTGTGATTGTAAAACATTACAACCTGAACCTCTTACTGTGCTCACCTGATTTATTAGAATCATCACGTCCATCATCATTGTCATCTAAAATAATCACAATTGTGAGCAATAATCATGAGCAGAAACAGTTTTGCACCTAGCTACATTTATAGTGAGCGGAAAACATTCATACATTAATTGTCCTATTTACAAAAATGTAACCTATTTACAAATACAAATAATAAAATGCTCCTACACTGAGGGCCAAAAGTTTGGAATATTACTCATTCTAGGGTTTTTCTTTATTTGCACTATGTTTTACATTGTAGAATAAAAGTGAAGACATCAAAACTATGACATAACACATATGGAATCATGTAGTAACCGAAAAAGTGTTAAACACATTCTTCAAAGTAGCCACCCTTTACCTTGATGACAGCTTTGCACACTCATGGCATTCTCTCAACCAGCTTCATGAGGACCGCCACAGGAATGGAAGTACCTCTGCTGCAGAGGACAAGTTCATTAGAGTTACCAGCCTCAGATTGCAGCCCAAATAAATGCTTCACAGAGTTCAAGTAACAGACACATCTCAACATCAACTGTTCAGAGGAGACTGTGTGAATCAGGCCTTCATGGTCGAATTGCTGCAAAGAAACCACTACTAAAGGACACCAATAATAAGAAGAGACTTGCTTGGGCCCAGAAACACAAACAATGGACGTAAGACCGGTGGAAATTTGTCCTTTGGTCTGAAGTCCAAATTTGCAATTTTTGGTTCCAACTACAACCAATTTTAGATGGTTTGGGATGAGTCGGACCGCAGTGAAGGAAAAGCAGCCAACAAGTGCTCAGCATATGTGGGAACTTCTTCAAGACTGATGGAAAAGCATTCCAGGTGAAGCTGGTTGAGAGAATGCCAAGAGTGTGCAAAGCTGTCATCAAGGCAAAGGGTGGCTACTTTGAAGAATCTCAAATATAAAATATATTTTGATTTGTTTAACAAACTTTTTTGGTTACTACATGATTCCATATGTGTTATGTTATAGTTTTGATGTCTTCACTTTTATTCTACATCAGGACTAATATTGGACATTGTTGAGTTGGATGCGGGATGTGATTGGCAGACTGTTGCTAGCTTGTTGAATGCTGAGTGGCTGCTGTGTGCTTCAGTTCTAGGGCGTGGCAGGGAAGGCAGAGCCGGTACCCCCTCTGTACATTTTACTGCTGATCATTAATGATTTTTTAATTAATTTTTTTACTTATCTATTTTTTACCTATCACTTATTTTTCTTAAAACTGCATTGTTGGTTATAAGGGCTTGTAAGTAAGCATTTCACTGTGAGGTCTACACCTGTTGTATTCGGCACAATTGACAAATAACATTTGATTTGATTTGATGTGATGTACTTCTTCCAATTCCCATAGGAGGAGTTGTCACAGGTGTAGGTCTTGATCACCAGTTGCTTCCCTCCCAGGCTCAGTTTACACCTGGACACAGAAAACCAGATGAAAACATAACACTCAATGGCAACAAGCACACACACACTCACATAATAAGACATAATGTGACACACGGTCCAAAATGGATGGAAATGCAGAACAGCAATGGCTTTAAATTGTGTGTACATCATCTTTGGTAGTTAATGAACAAGGAATGACACACACAAACAGAGTTTCCCTGGACGGGTGATGTAGCAAATGGAACACTAGTCACTTTAATAATGTTTACATATCTTGCATTACTCATCTCATATGTATATACTGTATTCTATACTATTCTACTGTATCTTAATCCATGCCGCTCTGACATCGCTCGTCTATATATGTATATATTCTTAATTCCATTCCTTACTTAGATTTGTGTGTATTGGGTATATGTTGTGAAATTGTTAGATATTACTAGTTAGATATTACTGCACTGTCAGATCTAGAAGCACACAAATTTTGCTACACCCGCAATAACATCTGCTAAACACGTGTATGTGACCAATACAATTTTATTTTATTTGAATCAGACCCTGTTTCTCCAACCGGTAAAACTGCAGCCAGTTGTGGAAGCCAGATATCTTCCCACCCTTAATCTCCCCTACAATACCAAAGATACACCTTATGAACACACACACATACTCATACACACACACCACATAGACACACAGCGTAGCGGGAGTAGAGGCCGAACCACATCATCTTCAGGTCATGGAGGAACTCCTCCTCTTAGCTGTAGCGTCCTGGGGAGGAGGTCAGGTCACACTGGTTACTGACTGACTGACTGACTGACTGACAGACTGACAGACCGACCACAGGGGGTAATGAGTGATTGGAAGCGTCGCTGCACAGCTATTTTCAGGTCTCTCCAGAGATGTTGAATCAGGTTCAAGTCCGGGCTCTGGCTGGGCGACTCAAGGACATTCAGAGACTTGTCCCAAAGCCACTCCTGCGTTGTCTTGGCTGTGTGCTTAGGTTCGTTGTCCTGTTGGAAGATTAACCTTTTCCTCAGTCTGAGGTCCTGAGTGCTCTGGAGCAGTTAAAAAAAAAAAAGGATCTCTCTGTACTTTGTTCCGTTAATCTTTCCCTCGATCTTGACTAGTCTCCTAGTCCCTGCTGCTGAAAAACATCCCCACAACATGATGCTGCCACCACCATGCTTCACCGTAGGGATGGTGCCAGGTTTCCTCCAGACATGATGCTTGACATTCAGGCCAAAGAGTTCAATCTTGGTTTCATCAGACCAGAAAATCTTGTTTCTCATTGTCTGAGAGTCCTTTAGGTGCCTTTTGGCAATCTCCATGCAGGCTGTCATGTGCCTTGTACTGAGGAGTGGCTTCCGTCTGGCCACTCTGCCATAAAGGCCTGATTGGTGGAGAGCTGCAGAGATGGTTGTCCTTCTGGAAGGTTCTCCCATCTCCACAGAGGAACTCTGGAGCTCTGTCAGAGTGACCGTTGTGATCTTGGTCACCTTGACCAAGGCTCTGCTCCCCGATTGCTCAGTTTGGCCGGGCGGCCAGCTCTAGGAAGAGTCTTGGTGGTTCCACGCTTCTTCCATTTAAGAAAGATGGAGGCCACTGTGTTCTTAGGGACCTTCAATGCTGCATACATGTTTTGGTACCCTTCCCCAGATCTGTGCCTCGACACAATCCTGTCTCAGAGCTCTACGGACAATTCCTTCGACATCATGGCTTGGTTTTTGCTCTGACATGCACGGTCAAATGTGGGACCTTATATAGACAGGTGTGTGTGTAACTTTCCAAATCATGTCCAATCAATTGAATTTACCACAGCTGGACTCCAATAAAGTTGTAGAAACATCTCAATGATGATCATTGGAAACAGGATGCACCTGAGCTCAATTTTGAGTCTCATAGTAAAGGGTCTTAATACTTATGTAAATAAGGTATTTATGTTTGTATTTTTTATACACTTGCAATAATTTCTGAAAATCCGTTTTTTTGCTTTGTCATTATGGGGTATTTTGTGTAGATTGATGAGGGGAAAAAACTATTTAATCAATTTTAGTACAAGGCTGTAACGTAACAAAATGTGGAACTCATAGAACCTGTAATAGCCTACTACACATAGAACACACAGTATCAGAAACATGGGGAACAGTTTGCATTAACAATCATTGTTGTAGCACAGAGAAGTAATGGCATTGTTTTAACATTTCATAGGTCATTTCAATGTTGATCATGAACTCATAATAATGTACTATAGGACAAATACAGTACCAGGGTTGTAATACATTTGGTGCAACAGTTTGAGTAACAGTTAACCCAGGTGTAGTCGCTGCAACTGTTGTTGTGATCTCCACACTTGGTGTTGCAGTGGCACTTGTTCTGAGAGTTGTATTTCTCCCCACAGCGGCGCTGGCAGGACAATCCTGGAACGGGTGCTAAGAGGAGAAGCCATAATTATTATGTTTTAGCTTAAATTGCCATTTTAACAATAATGTCTAAAAGTGGCATGAACGGCCGAGTCCTGTGTTTCACGTAAGGTGCCTATTGAAGATTGTTGAGATGTGCATGATGAGTGATGCTTTACATTGCGCAACAATGACCCCAACTGGCCAAACACACACATGCATTCTCCTGCTGTAAAAAGACTGAGGGCACATTGATTAAAACACTGGTGATCCATCCTGCCACTGTGGCCCACAGCAAGGTGAATAGCTGACTAGACTAATATTGAGCTGGTATGTTCATTTTGATTTTGTTGTGTAGTAATGACTCTTTCACGTATGATGCAGGAGAATCTATATGGTGCACTGTGATTGACCTCGACCACTATGTGAATTTCACCTGGAGTTGCCCTGGATGGAAAAAAGGGCATCTCAAACTGATAACAGGTGAATAGTTAACTGTGCCTAGGTGTAGTAGACTGTGTGATGTTTCAGGGACATGGTTTTGTTTGCATGCCTCCAGATCAGAATGCCACGGTACCCTCCCAACATTACAGAGGGCTGCATAGTCACTGCGACAGTTGTCATACTGGGAGCACTTGGAGTTGCAGCGGCACTTGCAGGATGTGGGCCAAGCTGGAGGAAATGAACAAGAGAGAACAGTTTACACTCTGCTTCTGTTGACATGAAAAAACTATGATGTGCTAAGCTTTGGCTATTTTTTGGAGAGTTCATATACAATTTAACTAGGCTTAGAGCCAATAAACAAAGCAATACTTTTCTAACGGATGATAAACTATTCTAACTTAACATTAACATGGTGAAGTGCTTAGAATAGGGTTCGACACTCCCTATTAACTGCCTAATTTCTTGATAATTCAATTACACATTTTTTTCAGGACGGTTTTATAGGAGTTTACCGTCATAAAAAAACTTGCACTGACTGAGTTGTTTACTATCACTTACCTTTGAAGAGGCTTTCCTAGTCGGAGCAACAGTCTACATTTCGCTCACAGGCTGTTTTACACTGACAGGTTTTGTTCGGGTCTTCCCAGCCACAGCGACCCTCACAGGTGTGCATGGTGTCTGGATACACAAACAGAGCAAATTGTTACACACAGAGGAAGAGGAAGTAAAATAAAAAAAGTTGTATTACTCAAAGGGTTCCAGCATCCATGAAAGCTCCTCCCTGTAGTCAGTCTTCCAGTCATGTTAGGTATATTACTCTGGTGATGGCAGTGGTAGCTACTACATTTTGATGATTTAATTTGCATTAGTTAGACCCCGTTTGAACATACTCTTCACAAATATGTTTCCAATGTGTCATCTTTTGTAACCCATTTGTTTTTTATGTATTTTTATCAGGGGCGCCACTTTGGTTTTAGAAGTGGGGACATAACCTGGCTGGGGATTTGGGGGTCCTCTCCCAGAATGTTTTTGGGCATCTACAATGCCTTCGGAAAGTATTCAGACCCCTTGACTTTTACGTTACAGCCTTATTCTAAAATTGATTAAATTAAAAATATTACATTTTTCTCATCAATCTACACGCAATACCCCATAATGACAAAGTGAAATTTCAGCAAATGCATTAAAACAAAAAAACAGAAATACCTTAGTTACATAAGGATTCTGACCTTTTGCTATGAGACTTGAACTTGAGCTCAGGTGCATCCTGTATTTCCTTATTGACATAATTTGGAAAGGCACACACCTGTCTATATAAGGTCCCACAGTTGACAGTGCATGTCAGAGCAAAAACCAAGCCATGCGGTCGAAGGAATTGTCCGTAGAGCTCCGAGACAGGATTGTGTCAAGGCACAGATCTGGGGAAGGTTACCAAAAAATGTCTGCAGGAAATTGTACATTTTTAGGCAAGTCAGTTATGAACAAATTCTAATTTACAATGGCGGCCTACCCCAGCCAAACCCGGACGACGCTGAGAGGATCTGCAGTGAGACATGGGAGAAACTCCCCAAATCCAGGTGTGCTAAGCTTGTAGCATCATACCCAAAAATACTTGAGGCTGTGATCGCTGCCAAAGGTGCTTCAACAAACTACTGAGTAAATGGTCTGAATACTTATGTAAATGTGATATTTCAGCAAAAAATTCTAAAAAAACGTTTTTGCTTTGTCATTATGGGATATTGTGCATAGAATGATGAGGGGGAAAAACTATTTAATCTATTTTAGAATAAGGCTGGAACCTAACAAAATGTGGAAAAAGTCAAGGGCACTGTAAAGCTCATTTCCTGCATTTTTACACAATCCAATATGCTGTCTCTATTTAGAAAAAAAACTAAGCAAAAAAACTAAAAAACATTAAAAAACCCACACACCTCAAATAATTAATCTCATTGGCCTAATAGTACTGTAGAGCTCTTTTTACTTCCACACTATATAGCTGGGTCGCCCCGTCCTGTCCCTAGGGGTCCACCACCCTGCAGTGCCCCAACCTAACACACCCCACTCAGCTTTAGGATCTTAGTGAAACATTCATTTATTGGTTTTGTGTGTGTTAGGCCAAGGCCAGAGTGACAACCCACAGGACAGCAGACCCCCAGGGCCAGGACTGAGCAGCCCAGCAGTTAGGGATGGCCTAAATAGGTATCTCCCCTGACCTGGGCATGTTTTCACTACAGACTCCTTTAGTTGTACTGTATTCCATATAAGGCATCCAGTCCTTGTGAAAATTGCCCAGTATACCCTTGATCTTGTAATAAATCAAACCTAGTGATATATAACTTGACATTGTGGGAGGATAACCAACCTTCCAATTAATTAAAATGAATTTCTCAGCCGCTATAAATGTGGCTAAGATAAGTCTCCAGTATCAACATTTCCAAGCAAACAAAAACAGGGAGAAGGGAGAATCTGTAGACATGCCAGAATTCATCCAGCCTTCACAACATAATAACATATGCAAATATGTCCCCTTCTGTGTTTTACACCTCCAGCAGAGCAATGACATTTCTGACTGCATGTAATTCAGTTTCACTGGAATATAGTACGTTCTATGGATGGTCTTAAACTGCAGTAATTTATGCCTGAGGTGATATGAAAATGACTGGAAATTCAAACATATCTGTATCCATTCATCATAATCAATAGCTTCTACCAGGTCTTCCTCACATTTTTGTTTGACATATTTTGTGTCATTGCTTCTATCAACCCTTGATACAGTTTGGAAACTATCAACTTTATCAACTTTGGAGGTTTGTCAGACTGCCTTAAAATAGCATCTGGTTGTCCAGTATTTGCTACACAGAGAGAATAAAGTGTTGTATCTGCAAAAATTCACCTCAGCTCCACCACAGACTGGTCTTCCCTGGCTGCCTGACCCTGCTGAGACCCCTGTCACGATCTGATCCTCTTAAGATGAGACATGACAAAGAATTACCTTGGCGTACATTTAGTGGCGCAGTGGTCTAAGACACTGCATCTCATTGCTAGATCTCACTACAGATGCGTCACTACAGACAACCTGGTTCGAATCCAGACTGTATCACAACCGGCCGTGATTGGGTGTCCCATAAGGTGGCACACAATTGGCCCAGCGTCGTCCGAGTTTGGCCGGTGTAGGCCGTCATTGTAAATAAGAATTTATTCTTAACTGACTTACTTATTTAAATAAAGGTTAAATAAATAAACAATAATAACTCTTCAGAGTTACCCCAGTGAAAGTTAGTATTTGTATGATTTGTATTTATTCTTATGCATACGTTGTACTCCGAAGTGAAGCCCCTCCGAACTAGTGTGGGCTCAGTGTAGTAGGCATTCCAGTACGTTAGATGGCGCTAAACAAACGTTTATAGCTACATTTCCTGGCTCAACGAGAAAATTAAGTTTGTCCATGCTCATTTGCCTTACTCGGCGTGGTTCAATGACATTCCGGCTTTCATAAGGAGAAATATTGAGCTTTGAATATATATAAAAAGCTCAAAGAATGGCATTAACGTATGTTTTCAGATCAATCAGAACAGACTTCTCAAAGGTATGCAAGAAAAGGGTGCGCTGGCATCCAGCATCCTATTTCTTTTTGTGTTTTCTGAAGCTGCTGTCGATTTGAAGCTAGCCAACTTCCGATAGCAAGCCTAGACATTAAAAAGTGACAAGCTAGCTAACTAACTACCCACGGGACAAGAAAGTTAAAGTATACCAAATTCTGTAGCTAGCCTTTGAGTGTTGTTGGCAACATCACTGTGAATTGAAATATCTTCCTAGGGCCAGAGGTCATCATGAACATTTGATTTGTACCTCTGTTAGCAATGATGCTGGCTTCACTGAAATGTAACTAATCTCTTTTCTTTTCCACCCCAGGTCTGCACCATTCAGCATGCACAGTCTTTACACACAGGATTTCCACTTCTTGCTGCAGAGAAAGCTCTCCTTATAAAACTGCGCAAAAGCACTGGCTACACATTCATTAACTGCAAGAAAGCATTGGAGAAATTTAATAATGACATCACAAAGGTAAACATTGCTTATTTCAGCACAGCTTTGCTTGCTGAGCAGGGCAGGGATGGATGTCCAAACTTGGCCCTGTAGAGGTGCCAAATGTGCAGAATTTTGTTCCATCCCAACAATCACAAGTATGGTGTTAGTACTTTTCAATCTGGTGAGTTAGTGCTGGGTTGGAACAAAAGTCTGCCCTGCAGTGCCTGCACACACTGCAGGCCTCCTGGATCAGGATTGAGCAACCTCTGACTTAAATGAGGTGTATATTTAGAATACTGTGTATATGTGTATGTAATGTTTTTCGCTAACCCAGGCAGAGAGCTGGTTACATGAGCAGGCCCAGAAAGAAGGCTGGAGCAAGGCCAGCAAGCTGGAGGGGAGGAGGGCCAAGGAGGGGCTGATCGGTCTGTTTGTAGGAGACAAAGCTGCAGTCATGGTAGAGGTAAGCAGATTGTTTAGTTTGATAAAGGCTTTTGTGTAAAACCTAAATATGAAGAAGTATTTGTATCCCAATGTCCTCCATATCTGTGTGTGTTGCAGGTGAACTGTGAGACAGACTTTGTTGCCCGTAATGAGAAGTTCCAGCAGCTGGTGAAGGATGTGGCATTCGCCAGCATGGCTCACCACAGCAGTAAAAATCAGGGACAAACTGGATATGTGAAGGTATGACACATCACCACACCACCCCAACTCAGTAGCCACGTCACCCTAGTATGCCTGTTGGAATACGTACAATTGCATTTATCTTTGTTGGTTTCAGAGTCACCTGGCAGGAGAGGACCTCTCTAAATTGAATTTGGGTGAAGGTGCTTCTCTGGCTGATCAGCTGGCCCTTACCATAGGTGAGTGAGTAATACAAATAGCCCAAACACATTTGTAAATTACATTTACAATTTAGTGATTTAGTAGACTCTCGTATCATTATTGAGATGCTCTCATTTGAATTTGAGCTTTATAACCTGTATCTGCAGCATTATTTCTTGCTTGGAAGCATTTGGAAATTGAAGACTGCTCTGTTAGTGAAGTGGTAATTTCATGTCCCTTCCCCTGTCAGGCCGTCTGGGTGAGAACATGTCAGTGAGGCGGGCGGTGACGGTGGGCGTCCCTGCAGGCTGGCACATCGGCTCCTACATCCACGGTGGTGTGGCGAGCCAGACTGATATGGCCATGGGGCGATACGGCGCCCTCGTGGTGTTCCAGGGGGGCAAGGACGGGGCGCAGGACACCCTGGGGAGGAAGCTTGGGCAGCACATAGTGGGAGAGGCCCCTGTATCCCTGGGCAACATGGATGACCTGCCCTGTGGGGACGCTGAGACGCGCCTGCTGCCCCAATCCTTCCTCCCTGACCCTAGTAGGACAGTGGCCCAGTACCTGACGGAGCAGGGGGCACGAGTTCTGGACTTTGTCCGCTTTCAGTGTGGGGAGGCCGGCAGTAATGGGGCACAGTGAAGGGTAGAGGGGAGCATCATGTTTTGTTATCTGCCTTTTATTTGTTTCTGAATTAGGCCAAAGTGCAGACACTCATTCGATGTCATGCGAATGCATTCAACCAGTTTCAATGTCTCATGTTTTAATGCCGTCTGTGATTAGCCTAATATATGTGTACCAAAATGACATATGCTGCAGGATGAATGAACTGAATCACCCGAACAATAAATATATTTAAATCTGTAGACGACCATGTTTTCTGTACATTTATGATATCTCACTAATTTGTCATATCGTAACTGTAGGTAACGTTTGCATATTCGTGCCACACGATGGCGCACTTGTTCAATCATACATATGGTTTATGTGGCTGACTCAATAATCGTCCACATGAAAGTTTAAATGGAATTGGCGAAACTATCATAAATCCATTTTTTCCACCACCACAGCATATATATACACTCATATTTATGTATTCGCTTTTAAAGAACAGTCAGGATTCCAATAAATTCACGTTTGGACAGTTTTTGCTGCACCTATCTTCCAGAGTTACGGTAAATAATCCGGAAAAACCAACGCCTGCGAGATGTGATTGGTTTGTTCGGCGCATGAATTAAGGATGACGTCATGAGCATAGTTTTTCTTGTCGACGTTCGCGTCTGTCAGTCTACATTCCGCTGACCTCCGCCCGCAGACAGGACTCGAACCAAACACAGAAATGGTAAATGCCTTTGCGTTTGAAATGTTTGTTTTCTATGTGCAGTGTAGTGTGAGCCTAGCAAAATGTCGTTTTAAATTCGTGTAGACAAAGCCAGTTAGCTATCTAATCCAACGAAGACGTTTCACTGCTGGATTATCAAACCATGGCTGGCCAATGTTAGCTGGTTAGTTATCTAGCTAATGTTAGCTACTTATTCTCTTCCTATTCGATAATCATATACATGTATTTTCTCTATTTTCATTCTTGCCGTACTTCTCAACCAGTCTGACTTCTCAGAAGACCAGATCATTGGTGAGTTTCAGCTTTGTGACAGTAACGTTATTTGAAGGCTAGTTAGCTACTGTAAAATGTTAGATAGCTGCTAGTCAATCCCCCTTTTCGTCTGTCATGATGCCATTCATTGTGGAATAGCTCTACTTCTTTCCTGTCCCCCTTGTTGTGAGAAGCAGTTAACCTGCTGACAAGTTGATATAAACTGGAGCCTATGGTGAGTTTTTTTTTTTTAAGTAGATGGACCAGGTTTTGTGTTTTGACTAACCATTTTGGGAACACCTTGCATTAATAGTCGCATTGTCGTCCGACACGCACAAATCAACGAATGATGATATACATCCCCTCCTTTGATCCACACAGCGGTTAGATTTAATGGTGTTTCGTCAGATTACTATTTTATGTTGAATGTTACTGACCATCAACTAATTTTGCACTGAGTTCTGTGCCTGGTATTTTTATGCATGCAGAAGTAAAGGGCCAGACGTGAACATGTCAAAGCATTGTGGCTAGTCATTATACGGCCTATGTGTTCAAAAGCATAGGTACTTTGATAGATTGTACGTTTTTTTTAGTTCTAAATTTTTTTTAAAGTAATTTTCTTGACAACACCAATTTTGCTATTATAGATCTGTTCCGTTTACTATTGTGTGATGTCTAGTTCAGCTACGTGGTTAAGTTAGATAGTAGAGGAAACCGGAAGTTCTCAATTCTGGAACGTGAATTAATTCGTTCCCGATGCCAGAACTGTATCAAATGTCAGTATATATTATAGAGGAAATCAAGCCTCTATATTGTAAAATGTTCTCACTGGTGTTGACTCATACATTGTGTAAGCAAAGAGAAATGACTAAAAACCACTTATTAAAGAGTTGTACTGCTCGAAGGCGTGGCTGAACTAAACCTCACAGACATGCTGTTCTTTGAAATGAAGTTGGCGAAACAATGTATCAATTTAGCAAGGATACATGTCGCGACATAGTGTTACTGTAGGCTACTCATCGATTGTCTGTGGCTTTTCCCCCTTGCTCAATCAATGGCATTTTTAGGAGTTTTGTTTCGCAGTTGATAAAATTCCTTTGCGCTCGTTTGGTTGATAGATTTCTCGGCCAGCGCTGGCTGTCAATGCCATATATGGGTAAATGAGTGGCTGCCGTGTAGTTTCAGACCAACGGTCTCGGGATGCGCAGCATTCTAGCGAAGGAAGGCAAGCATCATAACAATGGCCCTGGGAAATGACCCTGATGTCAGAGAGCATTCCATGAGGCCACCACATTTACTATAGATTACACATAATCAAACAAACAACAAAACAAAAATCTTTGGATTCTCTTTCTTTACCATTTTTATAGGGGGGAACCAAAACACACTCAATCCAGCTCTCTTTATTTTTTTTTTAAACGCCTTTCTTCTCACCTTCTGTCAGAGTTCAAGGAGGCCTTCCTGCTGTTTGACAGGACGGGTGATGGGAAGATCAGCTACAGCCAGTGTGGTGATGTCATGCGGGCCCTCGGCCAGAACCCTGTCAACGCTGAGGTCCTCAAGGTCCTGGGCAACCCCAAGTCAGAAGGTCAGCCCTGCTTCTAGATGCTTACTGAACATTGACCATTAGTATCTATTGGCTGGACCAAATGTATAGAAGTATTACACACATCAGTTAACATTAGTAAGATTTTATTTCAGCATGGAATCGTCTTGTGTTCAGTTAGATTTAGGCCTAACCTCCAAAGTTTAGGGCTGGTGTGTTTTTACACCTGTTGCTGTTTTGTAGTCAACAACTTCTCCAAACCAGTTTGACTAATTTGTGTCAGGTGTAACGTGTCAGCTAATGTGCTTAAGCATCCAAGGATAAAACTGATGAAACAGAATGTTCCTCTGGATATGAAATTCCCAACCTATGGAGTGTGAACTTATCCTTGTGTAATCTGCAATTGTCAAGTACCACAGATGCACACAGGCTTTGTCCTAACCTGTCAAGTGGGTGGTTGTGTGTTGTGCAGCCTGTCACTTATCAGCCTGGGAACAGGAGCATTGTGTGTACACAGATTTGCAGGTGTTATAGCACTCGCACAAACTAAAAGTTTGGGTAAACATAGTGGGAGTGAGTACAGTAGTTCTTTGGGGATTTAAGAAATGGTTATCAGAGATCTCCTCCTTTTTTTGTTAAATACATTCTAAGCCATTTTGAGTTATTTTCCTCTCAGTATGTGGGCCTTGACTTTAACGGCATAGATGTAGATCTTTCATATAAGTTATTATGTCTGTTTCTAGCAAAGTAATAGTACTTAGTAGAGTAAGACATGGTTGTTTGTTTCCCTCCCCAGAGATGAACCACAAAATGCTGGACTTTGAGCAGTTCCTGCCCATGCTCCAGGCCATTGCTAAGAACAAGGACCAGGGCTCCTTTGAGGACTTTGTGGAGGGTCTGCGCGTCTTCGACAAGGAGGGCAATGGCACAGTGATGGGCGCTGAGCTGCGCCACGTCCTCACAACGCTCGGTAAGACCTCAGAATGATCTTATAAAGCTTTAATGAAGCATTTGTAAGTGCTGTCACTGGCTAGGTTTACATCTCCCTTTTGATGAAAATATGGTTAATTTTCATAAACTGTTTATTTTGTCTTGTATTAGCGAATGGTTTATATTACAGTATATAAGCCAACAGTTTCTTTCTTGTACTTGAGAGCTCTACTTCAACTTTCTCATTTAGAAACATCCTATGTGTCAGTGATATGAGTCAGAAACAGTTGTACATTTACAAATTGTAAATAGGATAATTTTGGTCATAAAGTCAGTCTGGTCCAAAACAGAGTTTGTGAGACTTGAGGTCATGACTGTCACAATGTAAATGCAGGTTCGGTTTGTTTCAGTTCTGCCCACAGCTGGCAGCACACAAGTAATCATCCATTCGTAGTGCAGCTGCATGGGACCCGATCATAATGCCTGTGGTAAATTTGGGTTGACTTTGGATATCCCTAAGGATCTAGTTAAGGACCTTCTGTAAATTGTACAATGTACAAAATTCCAATAGCTCAAAATTAATGACTTAACCTCAAACCAACTAGAAATTGTAGAAATTCATATACAAATATTGAAAGCATTTAATGAGAACCTAAAATGTGTGCAACATGACAGTAGTCTCATTTACATTGTGTAATTTATTGACGATCCCTAACTAGCCCCGATGATAGACTATCCAAAGTCAAACTAATTTTGCCACGGTTGCACACCAGCTGGCTGAAGCTAATTGGTGAAATAATTTGGCTAACTCTTCCCACCTGCGAACACACACGAGACACCCGCACCCTGAAACCAACTCCTGTTTGAATTCAGTCATAGCATTTCTTAATGAACCAAATCTCAAATTAGGCCAAATCAGGAAGAACATTTGCCCTTTTAACACTGCAGACAAACAGTACTGCAACATGCCTTGTGATGATGTTGGAGACATAAACCATTGACGTTCAGCTCTTGAAGGTTTTACCTGAAGAATTTAATTTGAATCAAGAGAAACGTTTGATCCACAGTCCTGCTAGTTTACCTCTTCTCCTTATCAACCACACCTGACTGTGGTACCAAAGGTCTTCATTGTCACTAATCAGTAATCACCTCTTAAACTAGTGACTCAAGGCCCTACTTTATCCATATTGATTCACTTAATTTGCATCCTGGACATCTGCAAATAATTCCTGTAGCCTAAAACTGATCTTCCTGGCTCCTCCACATTGTTTTAGTGAAATACTATTTATGGAAGTTGGTTAAGTTTTTTTTTTTTATTATTATATTTAAAAAAACAAAATACAAAGAATTCCAGTACTGATCTCCCTGTGTAGATGAAAGGGGGGTGACTTGTAGAATGAAAGCTATAGGAAAGATTGGATTCCCTTGTTATACAGTGTCTGCTTATATGTTATGAGAATGTAAAAGAGCATTTATTTTGTGTTGCAGGTGAGAAAATGACAGAAGAGGAGGTGGAGACTCTGTTAGCGGGCCACGAAGATGCCAACGGCTGCATCAACTACGAAGGTAAAGCGGCGTGGTGAACTGGATGGATATGAGGGCTGTGAATGGAGAACACTGAACCTTGTCCTGTACTGTATAATACTGTATATTACCATGCTTATGGAATGACCATTTCCCTTAGTGTTTGAATAATGGAAGAATCATGTAAATTGTAACAAAATACAATAATAGTTGTCTTTAACAGGATGTACTCGTGTTTTGTGTCATGCAAACACAAAGCCTTATGATTTATTAATAAGGATTATGTGTATGTCTGGGTGGAGGTTGTATTATTGGATTTCAGGTTAATGTGTGTCCCTTCACTGACCTCCCTGTTCCTCTCCCACAGTCTTTGTCCGCCACATCATGTCCGGCTGAGCGGAGGGTACGAGCAGACCCCCTAAAGCCCCCGTTAGCCCATCACTGCACAGAGTGCTCCTACTCCTAGCTACTGATACCACAGATATAGCGAGAAGTTAACTAGCAGTTTAGACTCTTAATGTTTTGAAATTGGTTCGGGTTGTGTGTGTGGGACCTAGGTGCTCCTACTCTTAACACACTCATAAAAATGGTGCACTATTGAAGAGATGTGTAGTAAAAGCTATGATTCTAATATAGTGGAACATTTCTCTGTGCCACGATGGTGTTGTCAGAGGCTTCCGGGTTCCTGTGGTGGAGTCAGTCGTTTGAATTGATGGTTTGATCTCTGTTCTCTAGAACTTTCTCTCTTGCAGAGCCCTTCTCCTGCCCAGCTCCCTCGCCTCGCCCTCCCTCCCCTGGCTGTAGCCTGCATGTAGCGTCTCTGCATGAGTCTAGGTGGCTCCTCTAAATTACCCCCATGGACACCGTCTCTCCAACTGGAGGAGGGGAGAACACTGATGGGGGGGAGGGGTGACTGTTCAACTCTGAATGTATAGGAGTAGGTGGGAGTGTGGTTTGGATAAAGTGGTGTGCAATAATAAGGCTTTCTCAAGGGTTGAACTATCGTCCTCTACTAAAATGATTTCCTACTATTGCAGTGAGTAGCTCCATTTCTTTGGCTGGTGACTTCTGTTCCCTTCTCCCCATGGAAGCTGCCGCTGGTACTGTAGGCGTGGTTTTAGTCCACCCCCTCCCCCCTCCCTTTCTGCCAGATCCCTCGCTCCTCCTCCTTCCTCCCCCTGTCCTTGTTTTCCTCTGTTAGAACAGCCCAAATAAGGAGGGAGGCTGCTAATCCGAACACATTCCAGGTCCTGAGGCCTGGCTGAGCAAATCCTGGGCTGTTCTGGCTCGCTAGGAGATGTAGCTTCTCTCTATAGTTCCCTCTCTCCAAGTCCCCCTCTCTATAGTTCCCTCTCTCCTGCCTCTAATGCTAAACCTTTTAATGCCGATTCTCTCTCCTGTCTGACTGACGCATGGAGTCTCTGTGGATCAGACTCGGGCTTCAGCATCCAGCAGAGAGCAGTGCTCATGTTGGGGAGGAAAACACCACCTAGAGAACCATGTGGGAGCATGTCACTAAGTGGGCTTACCTCGGTTGATGATTCATTTAATTTGTCTCATTGGGATTTTTAAATGTATAGGTGTCTGTAAGCTGTGACATCCAGTTTGTTTTGACAATGACATCTTGGTGGGAAAATGCTTAGTAAAGCTTTTGGTCAAAACATATTTTTTGCATGTAATATCCCCTCCATAAATTCTTCTCGTGTAAACAAGCCAATTCATATTGAACCATTCAGTAATGAGTCCCAGTATTAAGTCATAAGGAAAATAAGGCCCTCAATCTTGATAGTCTGAGGCTATTTGGGAGAGATGGGAGGCTGTAGCACTGCTGGTAGATGCTGGAGGTGGTGTTTGCTCTAGGCTCTTCTTCTTAGATACTAATGACCAAGCATGCTGCTGATGTTTTTTTTTTTTTTCTTCTCTCCCTCAGAACTCGTCCGGATGGTGATGAGTGGTTGAAGATTTCAAGAACACAACCGGTTCATTTTATTCCGAAATGTTTTTTTTTCTATTCTATACGTAACGTCTGTTTCGCCCCCATCCACCCTGTTATTCCCCAACGTCTGTCTCGCCCCCATCCGCCCTGTCATTCCCCACCCAACTCTTGTTTGCCCTCCGTTTTCTTTCAATTTGTTTTATTTATTTTCTTTCAGAAGTGCCTTTTCTGTGTCTGAGTTGAAGAGCTTCTTTTCATTTCACTTCAGAATATCATCCAGCCACAGAGGTGCATGCTATCATGCCTGGCTCGTGGACAGAATCGGCAATAACATTCCCTTGATTATTCCATAATCCGCCCACCCTGTCACTCAATCCCTGTCAGCCCCATCGCCCAATAGCTGTGTTTTTATACGGAGGAGATGCATGTTCATTGGCTGAGACCAGCTGTAATGTGGGTTTTACCAGGCCAACCAACCAATCATGAAATTATAGATGTACTGTCTCATGTATGTTATAATGAACAGTATTTAATAAAAATCCCCAGTTTCTGAAAAGTAATGTGTTTTTCTTTATTTTTTTAATAAAACTGGCAGATGTTTTGAAGCACCATTCTTCATTTAGTTGAACAGACTTCAGTGGAATTCTGATAAAGCAGTAGTACAGTAATATACAATGGTCACTTACTGGACCATTTTTGCTGTTCTGGCTACACATTTTGCCGGGATGGCTACGAGGATGCGTGTGTTTTGAGTTGCCACCATGTAATGCAATCTAGGAAGTGATATTCAAATAGCAGAGTTTATCCATTTGATCATTTAAGTGAACAAACGTCTCTATGCTAGCTGTCTCATAAATGTGAAGGTGGTCATTTGAATATTTTTTTCAACAGAGCCATATAGGGCTTTTATTCTTTGCTTAATGTAAGGCCTACTCAACTTTGTCATAGTATCTTTTTTTGCAGTAGTCCTTTATGGTAAGATAGGTATGGTTCTATTTCAGTGGCCCTGTATGGTTCTCTATGATGTAGCTCCAGTACTTATACCAGCCCTTGTATGGTAATGCAGGTATGAGTCTATTTGCGCTGAGGCAGTAGGCCCTGTATGGTAAGGTGAGATATTTTCCCACTGGATCGTTTGTGGTCTATGCAGTGTCTGTTTAGTACTAGGTGATAGTTCAGTGGAAAATTAGAAACGTACGTTATGTTCAAGATGAAGCAGTCTCGTGCATAGGGGGGGCCCTGTAAGGAAGACGCCCCACACAGCCTGCCCTCTTGTGGTGCCTGCAGTGCAGACACTGACAGTAGGATAATTTCCATAGAGGCATAGTGTCACAAGAATAAATAAATAAAATATCTGTATTCCTTTATGTAAAAGTTATGTAAAGGAATAGACAGATGTCATACTACGAAAAAGTATACTGTTGGTGAACCACAGCCTGACTGAAGAATATTGTCAGATGTCTTTAAGATTGCAATGGAACACACAAGATAGTGGGTTCAAACATTATTGACACCCTTGATAAAGATGAGCAATAATGACTGCATAAAATTCAAATACTGATCTATATATTGTATGCTTTAAAAAAAAACATTTTCTAAAATGTTTTATGAGATTGGAGAACACACTGGGAGAGAGATTTGACCGTTCCTCTAATTTGCTCCAGGGGCTGACCCTGTAGGTAGGCCGTCATTGTAAATAAGAATTGTTTTTTAACTGACTTGCCTAGTTAAATAAAGGTTTCAAAAAAACTAATGTAAACGCCTGGAGTTCCCTAAACAACATTGTCACTTGGATTGGAACAAGTGCTATGGTCTGATGACACGAGAATAGACCTCTTTGGCCATGCACACCAGTAGTGGGTTTTGTGTCGTAAGAAAGATGCATACGCAGAAAAGGGGCTATTTTGCATCCACTAGTCCTGGGGCCCTTGTTAAGATCAACAGCATCATGAACTTTACTCAGTACCAGGACATTTTAGGCAAAAACCTGGTTGCCTCTGCCAGGAAGCTGAAACTTGGCCGTAAGAGGATCTTCCAGCAAGACAATAACCCCAAACACACTTCAAAATCTACTAAGAAATGGTTAATTGACCAAAAAATCAACATTTTGCTCAGTCTCTGGGCTTGAATCCCAATGAAAATCTGTGATTTTAATTGAAGAGGGCAGTTCATATGCGCAGACAAAATATATCAAGGATCTGGAAATATTTTGTATAGAGGAATGGTCTAAGATCTCTCACAATGTGTTCTCCAATCTCAAACATTTCAGAAAAAGGCTCAGTACTATTATCCTCGCAAGGTAAGGTATTGAAAGCAGGTGTCAATTATTTTGACAAGACTTTTGTTGAAAATAATATTTTCATAAAGGTCCAGTGCAGCCGTTCTTTTTATCTCAATATCAAATAGTTTCATTGTAACAATGAAGTACCTCACTGTGATTGTTTTCAATTAAAATGGTCAAAAAGAAACAAAAATAGCTTCTTAGCAAAGAACAATTTCTCAAGCAAGGATTTTGCTAGTCTAACAGATGTGTTAGTACTTCGTAACGCTCTTGCATTGTGTTTTTAAAGAAAGGACTGGCCAGCCAGTGATCCCAGTTGATTGGTGTTTATTCTGACGATAGACACGTAGAAGCACATTAGATGTGCAGGACAACCGTATATTGATGGCAGTATTATCGTGATTCGTCGCTTGCATGTCAATATCAGACTGGGTATTTTGTAATTAAACATCATAACAATGACAAAAATAGTACAAAATACAATAACTGTAAGTGCCTGACGATAGACAAAAGGAAACACATTAGATGTGCAGGACAACAGTATGTTGATGGCTGTAGATTCGTGATTCATCTGTTAGCATGGAAATAACTGTCAATTAGCAGGGAGCTAATGTGACCATTACAATTACAGCATGCTAGCTCTTACAGCCATAACATACAAAAGCACATCCCAGGATGCCCCCAATATCTAACAGGGGGGTGCAACTCAATAGGAAGGTGTTCCTAATGTTTGGTATGCTCAGTGTATATACATCAGGACATGTACATAGTGAACATACACATTGTAAACATGAATATAATGCACCATTTCAGAACATGACCTACCACTTGCATGTCAATATCAGACTGGGAAGAATTTACATCTGTGATCTATCTCCCCCTATCTGCAAGCGTAACCAATGGCATAACACTTTATTGATATGTAGATTCAACCAACCAATAGGAAAACATAAACATCGAATACATAGTTCTGCAGTGGCAAGTGGAAACATAACCAACCCTGTTACACTAGGACTGTCTGGGAGTGGTCTGAGTGGGGAGGGAGAGAGGTTTGGAACTCTCTTTCTTATTGGGCTATGAACTCATTTACTACCTGGGGATGTCACCAGGCAGTGCACAACTCCATCCCACCAAAACAGGCTGAACCACTCAGACTAAAAGCACATTATCACCATTTCCACAGTATTTTTCCAACATCAAACAGGAAAAACTCTTTTTTTTTAACTAAATCTCAAAATCTCTTTCTTTGAGCAATTGTATTAGTATAAAATAATATTAAAAACAAATATATTGCATACAATATAGCTCAGTATTTGAATTATTTATTTTATACAGTCATTTTTGCTAATCTTTATCCAGGGTGTCAATAATTGCGAAACCCCACTGTAGCAACAATGACCAAACTATACACGTCACATCATGTCATCTTCATTTATTTGACTTTCCCATAAAAATTGTAACTAAAACCTTCACATATATTTATTTGTTCATTCAATACGAACTGCAGAGCAACGGTTGACACTATTTTGGCAACAGTTTGACTTAGGAAAGGTTCAATTCTACTGTATAATCAATGCAATCATTGCTACTGTTAGCAATTATGAAAAACAAACAAAAACAAGCAACTGAGCAGACAAACGTATTTCATATCACGAAATACACACAATGTAATAACACAGAGACCAAAGCAGTCCATCCATGGTCCCGACTGTAGTGAAGTTTCTAACACTGGGTATCTGGACACAAGTTTTATCATCTGAGTATATGTAGAACACTGTCGGAAGAGTGAGTTTGTGTGATGTGCTGCTGTGTCATCATTTTGTATTTCTGTATGAGAACCATGAGCATCCCAATTCCTCAGCCTTTGTAACAAGTCAAAACAATGGCCCAGGGGGGTTAGATGGAACTGAACTGAAGGAACTCTGGGGAAAACACACCCATGCTCACAGTCACACGTCACACTGATTGACAGGTCATGGAGGCCTATCAGGATCCCGCACATGACAATGAGGGATGGGATTAGAGGTTACAAAGATAAAATACAGCAATAAAATGCAAACAGTAATATAAAAGAAAGAAAAATGGAAAACCTGACAGTCAAAAAATATAAAAATAGATAGGATACGTAGAGAAGATATTGCTACAGATATTAAAGGACATAATTACCCTCTGTAAGCTGAACCCACTTTTGAGATCCCTTGACTTATACAATTATTTTGTAACATTAAAGCCACTTCCATCACATACTAACAGCTTCATGCGAGTTGGACCAGTCATTGGAAAACACAAATAAACTATAAAAATCTGTGGATTTTTAAAATGTCCACACCTCTGGTTTCACCCCACTAACTCAAACTGCAATAAAAAAAATATGATTTTTGGTTTATCAATGAACAGAGTTGTGACAGTGATCTGTTATCTTTGTAGTTGCCAATAAGGTTCTTCTAGAACTATACCCAGTCATTTCTTTAGAGTATAATCTCTACAATGGTATGATTCACTGATACTGACTACCATCCTGGACATGCTGACAAACACCATAATATTTTTGCAGTTACTGCTAGGCTTATGATTCTACTCTCCTCTGAGCATGCCCAACTGTTTCATAAGTGCTTCAGATCTTAACGTTAAAAAAACATAGTGCTCTACTCAATCTGTGTCACTGAAAGCGTTACAGAATTGTAAGATAGAAATGTAAGGTAATTGAGCTGACATATGCAGCGTTTAGCGTGAATGCAGTCTCCGCTGACGCAGGAACATTGCCTTTAAATGTAAATATTATTTAAATATTATTTTAGGATATTGTGACCTGGTCCTTTTGGGACCTGGAGGGGCACTCTGACTGGGGGTGTGGCCCTTCATCAATACTGTAAGTGGTTTATAATGCTCAGTCATAGAGGGATTTTGTCTGTTCAAATTGTAGTGAAAAATTTGTAACAGAAAACCCAGTTTACAGTACACAGTCTTAATAACAAATAGCAGTAGGGCACGATGAGATGGTTTCCAAGTGGAATACATATCAATACAAAAGAGTAATACCATTCGTTCATCCGTTTTCATTGCCCTAACACATACTTTCTTAGTTTAGGATACGTCTAACCAACAGACCAACCCCAACGCACTATAAACGTACATTCACACACACAGGGCAACAAGCAGTCAATCCAATGAAATAAGGTGACTTAGAATTGAGAATCTCATATTTGGAAACTATGACATTGTAGTAAAAGTTCAAAACAAGAGAGCAGCTAAGTGCTTCAGGTCAATTGAGTTAGGGCTCTATTCAATCGGTATTGCTGGAGCGTTACAGATTGCGCGGTAGAAACGTAAAGGTCATTTCTGATTGAGCTATCATATGCAGCGTTTACCATGAATGCAGTCTCCGCTAACGCGAGAACATTGCCTTTAAATTTCAATCACGCTGTAACGCTGAACTTCAGCGATACGGATTGAATAGAGCTATTAATAATGCTTAATGTCTCTAGATATGGCCGCCGGGGAAATATATTTTCAAAGTGCAAATATTTTTTTCACTTTAATTAATTCCTACCAGGGGTACCTTGGGTGAATAGGTAGGTAGGTACCTCTGGAAATATGGTAGGACATCTGACTTCAGTAAACTGTAGCAGGAAACGAAAGCTCCAAAGCACCACTGATCAAAGGACTGCTCAGACAAGAGCCCTTAAGTTCTTTTCATATTCTCAGGTCAAGTGGCGTATTTACATGACCATACTCTCTTGGTTTAACCTTGGGCTCTGATGTGAAAGGTGAAAGTAATTAAGGTCTGAAAAAATGACTGGGGGACTGTTAGTTTGAAAACCAATAAAGTTCTTCATTGGTATTTTCTTGTTTAGTTGTTTAGTATAGAGGGTTCTTTAAATTCACTCTGGTAGGGTCAGATAGACTTCAGTGAAATGTTTTCGGTTTCCTTTTCTTTGAATGTCATTCGTCAAGTACAAATGTTAAACATGATCAAAGTTTGGTGTATGTCCTTCAGTTTTAGATGATACAGGCAGGATTCATAGGTACAAAGTGGTCAATGTCATTCAGTTTGCCAGGACCCTTTCTCTCTCTCTCTCTCTCTCTCTCTTCTTCCCTCTCTCCTCTCCCTCCCTCTCTCTTTCTTTCATTCTTTCTACTGTGGAGGGGGAACTGGGGCTGAGGAGTGGAGTGTGTCCCCAGGTAGAGGGGCGCTGGGCTCTGGGTTCAAGAAAAGAGAAGAGTGTAAAACACACACACACTGCAAAAACGTTTCACATTAAAGTTCAAGTAAATTCCAGTGGCTCACGTGATTACTTTTGTACAGTAGTAGCTCAACACTGAATTCACAGTTGGATAACACAAAGTGTGACTCACCGTGGAGTGATGGGGTGGTGCTGGAGTGGGCAGTGGGGGGCTGGCCTGGCGGGCGGGGAGGTGAGGTGTGAGTACCACTTGGGGTCGGCTGGGGCTCAGCGGGCTGGGCAGAGGAAGGGATGGAGGTGGTAGGGGGTGCTGGGCTGGGAGCTGGCTGTGGTGCAGGGGTACTGGGGGCTGGCTGGGACTGGGTGGCTGAGGGGCCCTGGGGTGGGGTGCCCGTGGGGGCAGGAGCTGGGTGTGGGCCTCCAGTTTGGCTGTGCTGCTGGTGCTGGATCTGTTGGAAGTGCTGCTGACGTGCCCTCATCTCTGCATACTTCAGCTGCTCCATGTGGAATGACTGACGGTCTGCCAGCAGCTGCTGCCTCTGGTACTCCAACTACACACACACACACACACAAACACACACACACAGAGAAAGGGTAAGAACATGTATATGCGCACTCCAACCAACAAAGCAAAACTAACAAGTCTACTAAAACTACATCCTTCACTTCTCCCTGACTCACAGCCTCCCTCTCTCGGTCCATGATGGTCTCCAGCTCTTCAAAGTGTCTCAGTTTGATCTCCAGCTTCTTCATCTGAGTCTCCACCAGCAGAGCCACCAGAGACTTGATCTTCCTCTCCTCCACCGCAGCCAGGTGCTATGGAGAGAGAAAGACAGAGAGAGAGAAGGATGGAGCGAGAGGGTGAGATAGAAATAGAGACGAAGAGGAAGAGAAGATGTATAGGGGAGAAAGAGACGTATGGATGCGAGTAATCTTGGCACAGACATATTGAACAATCCCTGGTTCAGTATGAGAAACTGAGATAGTAGAAGTTGTCCCTAACCACTGATTAGAGCTGAGCGTTATGGGTAAAATATTATATCATGGTATTTACATATAATTGTATCTTATGTTTTTGAATAATAAAAGTTCTACATTTGCTTTAAAAGTAGTGCATGACCCTAGGGTGGCAACACATACACTCTACGTGATTTCAATGGGTCTTTCTCAATTGTTTTATACTGTTCAATTAAACTTCAACCAAAACTAATTTCAGCACTTTTATAATTTTCTGCATTTCCTGCACTTAATTGAGATCATTTCCACACTGCCACGTGGGGCTGTACGAGACGGGCAAATAATCTAGGACTTTCTTTAACCAAATGTTGCAATTGCGATTTGACTTGTGATTTAGAGCAAAACACTTGGGTGAACTGTTATAATCATGGAAATAGAATGACTATTCTAGTTCTATAGTTAGAATATAATAGTGGGCACTTTGAATACAGTGTTGTTTGACATGACAATGAATGATAATGCCTGGGAGGAGTTATTGTGACAGGGTAGGAACTAAAGTGTTGATAAGTGTTTCCTAGGGGACCCTATAAGCTTTGGCTACATTTAATGTTTTCTCTTAGCTACTTCATGTAGCTAACATATTCTTGCTTTGCATATTCCTCTTTGATTTAGAAAATACTGTTGCATGCTGATTTAGGTCTACACCATCACTGGTATTATCAGGCTGTATAGCTAAATATGTTCTCTTACTCAGTACATTTATTAGCTAGCTAGCTATTAGCATTAGCGGCTAACAATTAGCGTCTAACAAGATTTAGGCCCAACTTGCTAAGAAAATACAAACTAGCTGTTTGCAGATGTAAGAAACACAAACTAATAGTGTCATTATAGAACACTAGTGGATTTATATTAAGAAGCAAAGTGAAAACAGCGTTGTTGCATGTGCTGCATTGTTCATGCAGACTGTCTTGTGGTCGAGGAACAACCAATGCGCTCCTTGAGTGACAGGGGGCGTGGCTAGGTCTGTGTGGAAAGCGGCTCTCAAGTAGCAAAGTAAACTCTAAAAATTGACATTACACATGGCGTATCACATTTAACAAACCAAACATTCAAATACCGCCCAGCCCTACCACTGATACTGGGTCAGATATAGTATCTTAATTTGAGCCAGTTTGGTACAGCAGGAAAATAATTCTGCAGCAACAGGAAATGCGATTATAATTAATGGGCCTTTTTTATATTTTCTTTAAGGAAAATCAAGTCTTTAAAAAAAATTTAAAGTAGAAATTACAAACATTAGAAGCGTTTTTACACCTCAAACACACTGCTGTGCAAGAAAATCCTCAGCAACAAAAGAGTGATCAAATTAAGATCCTACACCTGTAGATCAGCACTCCTACTCCAAGAAGCTTGATACATACAGCCACTCATCCTAGATCTGTGGTTAGGGGGATCATGCTAAACAATGGTCAGAGGTCAGACCTTGGCTTTGACGGCAGCAGCAGCCAGGGCGGAGGCAGCAGCGGTAGCCAGGTTCCCCTCTCCCACATCCCGCTCCACCTTAGCCTTCCTCTCTCCCTCACTCTCTCCTTCTCTCTGGCCCTCCTCCGAGCCCTCTTTCCCCTCCTTCTCCTTCTCTCCATCACCTAATGCAGAGAGGGAAACATAGAAGTCACACATAATTAAATGTCTGTAAAAGAGAAGAGACAGACGTTACTACTAGTTTACAGAGATACATTCAAATTCAGTCACAGACATAAACATTACCCATCTCAGAGTCTGTCTTCTCAGCCTCTTGCTCTCCCTCTCCTTCGTCTCTCCCGCTCTCCTCCTCCTTCTTCCCATTTTCTCCTTGCTTCCCCCCCTCTTCCATGACTCCCTCTTTGTTCTCCTGTTATCACCATGGGGACAGGGACAACATGTTCAGCTCCTTACCAATACTTGAGTATACTTGACAATTCAGACCCAGACCGTAGCTGGTTTGCCAGAAGACTCAATCACACAAACACAAGTACAGTAGAAGTCCAAACAGACACCATACCTTGGTCTCCCTCTTCTCCTCACTGGATTGGCTGTCACTCTTACTCTCCTCACTGCTCTCTTCTGGAGGCCGAGAAAAGACAGATAAGTTGTCAGCAAGCCTAGCGCACCCCACCGGCAACTCATTAGTCTTTATTGACATTCAGTACATGAAAATAGGACCGAAGACAACTATAGTTTTAGATAATAGTAGATGGAAGCAGTACCAGGTTTTTCTCCCTCCTCCAGGCTGGTGCCTGCGATGCCACTGCCCTCCAGGCCGTAGAGGGGGTCCTGTCTGCCACTGGCCCGCGCTGCCTCCTCTACCCTCCTCACATGGGCCTCCACCAGTGCTGCTGGGACCTCCTCCTTCATACGGGAAAACTCCTCTGAGAGAGAGAGAGAGAGAGAGGGAGGAAGGAAAAGAGAATTAATGAATGGTGGTGAAAAAAGCAGGGAGTTGGTTCTAAAACGTTGAAGGCTACACCCAATGCACACACCACCTCTAAAAAGTGTCTCTTGAGAAAAAAACTTCAAGACACTAACTGGTAAATAAAGGTTAACTAAACAGCCCTCTGACACAAATCAGGCCAGTCTGTACTCCGTGTGATCCGACCAACGGTTAGTTAGTGAGTCTCACCCAGGGCAGACTTGGCGGCTGCGGAGGCCACGCGGGGGTCCACCACGGAGGCCAGGAATGCCACAGTGCTCATGACGGGGTTGCCTGCCTGGCTGAAGGGGACGGGCTGGTAGGCAAGGGGGCCCAGGGACGAGGACGTGTCCTCCAGGTAGGGGTCCTCGATGGGCAGACGCAGGAAGTGCAGGATACACTCGTCCTGGGTACGTGAGCCCACGTGCTCCGACACCTTGTTCCAGTCATCCTTGTACATCTCTAGACCCTGAGAGGAGAGGGATGATTTGATGATTTATATTAATAAGGATGTTATATTAAAGCCCAAGGTTACATTTTCAGATATAAGTGCTTTGTGTATTTTTGTTGTCGCTCCTCTCAACACTGTTTAAAGTTAAAGTTTCAAGTTTATATGGATTTAAAAGGCATTCTGTTGAATGGTAATAAAGTGGATGTGAGACTTGTGTGTGAGTTGTGCTGTTAGTTACCTCTAGCAGCAGTAGTGTCTCCTGTTCGGTCCAGTCTCGCATGGCACTGGCAGCACTCTTACTCTGCAGACAGGAAGAAGTAGCATCCCCGTAACACACCTCACTACTCTTAATAGTTAACTAGACAGTGCACTATGATCCTCATCGTTCATGCAGTGTTGTGAGCCATACCTTAGGAGGCCCAGTCTTCTTGCTGTACATGTCTGTCCTCAGGCCAAAGTTCTGCAGGTCGGCTGGCTGCTTCTCCTTCACCTTGTCTGGGAGGGACAGAATCTGCTGGGCGGCCGGAGTCTGGAGGGAACCCGAGAGAGAACATAAGTGGAGTGAAGCTACTTATCTAGAACCAAAATATAGATGTGTGTCTGTGTGTTTGTGTGTGGGTACCTGGGAGGCCTTGGGCTGCAGGGGCACCAGGCTGGAGGGGGTGTCAGCCAGGACGTGGAAGTGGGATGTTGGCGGGGGGCCCATAGGGGTGGGACGGCTCTCTGAGTCCACCTGGTAGTTGATCAGACCCCACTGCTCAAGGAACGCATGCACCCTGAGGAGAGGAGGAGAGAGGGATAAATGGTGGAGGTAAATAATACTGCATGAAGTTGATGAAAAGACAATGCGACTGTTGTAAATGTCCTACTGACCTCATGATGGCGCACACGTCTCCGGCCAGGTTCCTACGACAGGCGGTGGAGGTGAGGTACTCCTGCGGGTTCAGCCTGTAAGTGTCAATCATGAAATTCCTGTAGGCCAGGTAACTGTGAAGAGAAAATAGAGATTCTTGTCAGTGAATATGCAGTTAAGTTTCTCCAAACTCCAAAGCTGTTGGTCTCTGTATAACACAGAGGAGGGTACATGTGTATTAAGCTAGGCATGTGTAATAATAATAATAATAATAATAATATGTTAGCTAGTGTTTACTCACATCTCAGGGGTTTTGGATTTGTTCTTGCCGTTGAAAAACTCTGGCAGGGCTCTACGCTCGATAGCATGGACACTGGAAAAGATAGAAAGAGGTTAACATAAATCATTGATCATCGGGAGAAACGTGTAGATGTGTAGCCTACCTGTTGTAGTCGAACCAGGCAGCGTAGCTGGGGATGATAATGTGGTGGGTCTGCTCAGTCACGTTGTCCTCATGGAGGTCCGACCCTTTCACCGGCTCTCCCTTCACACTCGGAGAGCCCTCCTCCTCCTCTTTTCCGGCAGTTTCCATGGACTCATCCTCTTGCTCATCTGTTCAAGAGATAAAAGAGGAGAGAATGAAGATAAAGGATGGAGTAAGATAACATATAGTGAGTAGGGACCTCATCCTGCAGACAAGTTATTGATTAAGTTGTTCAGGGAACTCACCCAGGTCTGTCATGGTTCCTCCCTTCACTGGTGTCAACTCAGAGTCTTTCTTAGTGTTGGCTACACAGAGAGAAAGAGAGAGAGAGAGAGAGAGAGAGAGAGAGAGAGGGAAAGAGAGGTGTGGGGGTAGAGAGTTGTGACACAACACTTTAGTTCAACCCCTGACTGTCAGTCACAAAGATGATGAATACTAATGTTTCAACCAATGTAAATACCAGAAGGATAAGCCAATGGGCGGAGTCTAAATCTTAGATAATAAAGTGTATGTGCAAGTGTATATATACAGTATATATGTGTGCGTACCTGTCTTAGGTAGGGTGACCTCCTCTACTGCAGGTACAGGTGATGGTTCATCCAGATCTTTAGTCAGATCCTCTGGCTCCTCCTCTCTCTGGCCTCGCTTAGACTTAGTGTACGGGGTGGTGGGCCTACACAAACACAGGCACACACATGCATAGTCACACACACAAACAGTCAGTCACACACACACACACACACACACACAAACACACACAGGCACAAACACAGGCACACACGCGCAAAGTTAGTCATACTGTGTATAGCATCTCAAGGCTTATATGTGTTAGTCATTGTGTGTGTCAGCAGTCTACAGATCTCCCAATGACACATTTTACAAAGGGTATTATACAGTAGTAAACAAATGGTATTATACAGTAGAAAACAAAGGGTATTATACAGTAGTAAACAAAGGGTATTATACAGTAGTAAACAAAGGGTATTATACAGTAGCAAACAAAGGGTATTATACAATAGTAAACAAAGGGTATTATACAGTAGTAAACAAAGGGTATTATACAGTAGTAAACAAAGGGTATTATATAGTAGAAAACAAAGGGTATTATATAGTAGTAAACAAAGGGTATTATATAGTAGTAAACAAAGGGTATTATACAGTAGTAAACAAAGGGTATTATATAGTAGAAAACAAAGGGTATTATACAGTAGAAAGCAAAGGGTATTATACAGTAGAAAGCAAAGGGTATTATACAGTAGTAAACAAAGGGTATTATACAGTAGTAAACAAAGGGTATTATACAGTAGTAAACAAAGGGTATTATACAGTAGTAAACAAAGGGTATTATACAGTAGTAAACAAAGGGTATTATATAGTAGAAAACAAAAGGGTATTATATAGCAGTAAACAAAGGGTATTATATAGTAGTAAACAAAGGGTATTATACAGTAGTAAACAAAGGGTATTATACAGTAGGAAACAAAGGGTATTATACAGTAGTAAACAAAGGGTATTATACAGTAGTAAACAAAGGGTATTATACAGTAGCAAACAAAGGGTATTATACAATAGTAAACAAAGGGTATTATACAGTAGTAAACAAAGGGTATTATACAGTAGTAAACAAAGGGTATTATATAGTAGAAAACAAAGGGTATTATATAGTAGTAAACAAAGGGTATTATATAGTAGTAAACAAAGGGTATTATACAGTAGTAAACAAAGGGTATTATATAGTAGAAAACAAAGGGTATTATACAGTAGAAAGCAAAGGGTATTATACAGTAGAAAGCAAAGGGTATTATACAGTAGTAAACAAAGGGTATTATACAGTAGTAAACAAAGGGTATTATACAGTAGTAAACAAAGGGTATTATACAGTAGTAAACAAAGGGTATTATACAGTAGTAAACAAAGGGTATTATATAGTAGAAAACAAAAGGGTATTATATAGCAGTAAACAAAGGGTATTATATAGTAGTAAACAAAGGGTATTATACAGTAGTAAACAAAGGGTATTATACAGTAGGAAACAAAGGGTATTATACAGTAGTAAACAAAGGGTATTATACAGTAGTAAACAAAGGGTATTATACAGTAGTAAACAAAGGGTATTATACAGTGGTACACAAAGGGTATTATACAGTAGTAAACAAAGGGTATTATACAGTAGTAAACAAAGGGTATTATATAGTAGAAAGCAAAGGGTATTATACAGTAGTAAACAAAGGGTATTATACAGTAGTAAACAAAGGGTATTATACAATAGTAAACAAAGGGTATTATACAGTAGTAAACAAAGGGTATTATACAGTAGTAAACAAAGGGTATTATATAGTAGAAAACAAAGGGTATTATACAGTAGTAAACAAAGGGTATTATACAGTAGTAAACAAAGGGTATTATACAGTAGTAAACAAAGGGTATTATACAGTAGTAAACAAAGGGTATTATACAGTAGTAAACAAAGGGTATTATACAGTAGTAAACAAAGGGTATTATACAGTAGTAAACAAAGGGTATTATATAGTAGAAAACAAAGGGTATTATACAGTAGTAAACAAAGGGTATTATATAGTAGAAAACAAAGGGTATTATACAGTAGTAAACAAAGGGTATTATATAGTAGAAAACAAAGGGTATTATACAGTAGTAAACAAAGGGTATTATATAGTAGTAAACAAAGGGTATTACACACCCACACCCTTTCTTAGTGTTCTTCTTCTTGCTCTCCTGGGGTGGTGGGGTGGGCGAGGGGGAGGGCGAGCGCTTCCTCTTCTTGGCGCTGCCGGGCTTCTTGTCACGGCGCTCGTCCCCTGGGGTGGTGACCTCGTCCGTTAGGGTCTTGGCTGAGATCCTCTTCCTCTTGGGGCCCCCCTCCCCTACCTCATAGTCCTCCTCATTCATCCACTCGTTAAACTGGTCCAGGTCCAGGATCCACTTGGCATGGACCTGAAGACAGTTTATATGGTGTTAATTTAATGTAGTAGAATGTTATATGTGGCTATAAGAAAGAAAGAGAGAGACTTAACGAGAGGGGAGGAAAGAGAGGACGTGTCCGAAATCTGTCTTGCCTACTACTTACTAAAACAACATTCTGTGTACTCAAAGTACTGCATACTATTTAGAATGTACTGTTTAGTAAAAATGGATGCAGAAAACAACAAATATCAACATACTAGGCTCACCCATACTGAGAATGTTCATCTAACGCGCAATTGCGTTGTTTCCCGCCATTTGTTCATTATGGTACAGCCCCCGTCCCCTTTTCTGATTATCAGCTCACACAGAAAGACACATGAAAGAGAAGAAGGAAGAATGTGTGTGCTGACCTTCCTGGGTTTCTCTGGGCTGGGCGGTTCTTCCACAGCAGCCTCTACCTCACTGGCTGAGATCCAGGTGTCATAGCTGAGCAGCAGGGGACAGAGGTCAGAGGTTAGACTAGACTAATGTGTCTAGTGCACTACATGTCAAAACATGCTGATATAACACAGGCTGAGAAAACAGTGTGGAACTCAATGATAAACGGTAAAGGAGATGTGGGTAAAGGTCAGAGAAAATGATAGTGTACTTTCAATGTGTTTGCCCCCCAAATGGTGCCATTTGAGACACATGGTGCCATTCAGCCAGCAGCATTCCATCCTGCATCCCACTGCTGGCTTTCCTCTGAAGCTAAGAAGGTTTGGTCCGGGATGGGAGACCAGATGCTGCTGGAAGTGGTGTTCGAGGGCCAGTAGGGGGCACACTTACCTCTACTCTTAAGATCAAATCCCAGTTCCCCAGGGCAGTAAAAGGGACATTGCCATGCGTAGAGTGCTGTGTTTTGGATGGGACGTTTAATGGGTGTCCTCACTCTGTGGTCATTAAAGGTCCCATGGCACTTATCGCAAGAGTAGGTGTGTTAACCCCGGTGTCCTGGCAAAACTCCCAACCTGGCCCCATTTCCATCATGGCCACTTAATCATCTCCCTCATTCCTAATTGGCATATATCACTCCTCACCATGCTAGCAGTTGTGTGATGAGCGTTGTGGCACAAAATGACTGCCGTTGGTGCCAAACATTTGTGCTGGATGAGGTGTGTTTCCCCCCTTACTATGTAAAGCGCTTTGAGTACCAATGTAGAAAGGTGCTATATAAATCCAATCCATCATTAATATTATCGTCCATGGTGTTAGAGCAGCCTGTTCTGCACAAGGCTTTATCCAAAGGTTGTGTTGACTGTGTCAGGCTGAGGCCCCAGTATGTACAGTACCTACCTGTCAGGAGAGTATCCCCAGTGGAGCAGCACCTGCTTGTCTCTCTTTATTACCGGACGCACCCACTCCTCTGAACCAACCAGGAGGGAGAGGGAGAAAACATTTCTCTATGATCAATCCACTAGTCTAGTTAGCTACTAGACCAATTCTCTTTCCAGGTATAAATTCAGAACAAACATTCTGGCCATTAGATAACGTTTGAGCCATAATGTTAGACTGACTCACCCTCTTCCAGACTGGCAGGGATGGGAACCACCACATGGGAACTAGACGTCTTGTCTTCAGTCACTGAGCCCTGCAGGAGACAGAAACCACACACTTACCTTTATTTTACTAGGCAAGTCAGTTAAGAACAAATTCTTACTTACAATGACAGCCTATGAACAGTGGGTTAACTGCCTTGTTCAGGGGCAGAACGACAGATTTTTACCTTGTCAGCTCGGGGATTCGATCAAGCAACCTTTCGGTTACGGGCCCAACGCTCTAACCACTCGGCTACCTGCCACCCCGATGTGTTGTATTGTGCTGTATGGTATTGTATTAAGCTGTACTGTATTGTGTACTCCTCATATAGTTTCATCATTAGGTCAGTGAAGACAAGCCTACCTGGTGCCTCTTGATGATGTCCTTCAGTTTCCCCAGCAGCTTGGCCTCAATGTCAGAGCTCAGATAGATCACTGGCCGACTCAGACAGTTGTTCTGATGGACAGATGGAGAGAAAGAGAGGATAAATAAGAAAGAGAGTGACACAGACAAATAAAATATTTTTCAAAAGAAGACCAAGGCAGGCGGACCTGTACGAGAGATTTCTCGATAGTCATGAACATCTCCACATTGCGGTCCATCCGAGAAGGATTCTGAAAGTCAAACCTGCGCCTGCCATGAAGACAGACAGGAGTCAAAAATCTCACAGAATCTCATCAAATATTTAAAAAAAATGCATCATTGTGAAAATGAAAACATCTCAAGGATCAATCTATTTTCTTTCATCTTAAATCAGAACTTCCCAACGTAAGTGTAGTTGGACAAACAAAATCTGCAAGCTAGAATGAAACTCTTACCAGCCTTGATCGCTCTTAAACTTGTAGGCTGCAGCCAGAATGTGGCAGAGTGCCCCGCCCGACTTAAAGTCCAGGAAACTCTTCATCTGAACAGAAAGACAGAGGGTTAGATACACTATTAGAATAGTGTATAAGGGAAGCACAATAGTAAATTGTGTGTGCCTGGGCGCATTCGTTTGAGTGCAAGTTCTCACAGGCAGCCTGGTGAGAGGTGGGTTGCTGACATGTCGTCCGAACACCTCCTCCTGAAACTGCAGCAGCTGGACCACCAGGCTAGACAGAGACTTGTTGGTGGGGGGCTCCGCCTGGATGTACTGAGGGACAAGAGAGAGAGAGGATTTACATGAAAATATCAGAATAAATATACATTGTAACTAAGTTGATATGCACATCATCATTATTCCGGTATTATTCTTTTTATATTACACCAAATATTTAAGTATAGTGTGAGTGTGTGGATCTTAGATAGATTGTTAATAGTTTGAACAGTACAATGAACAAAAACAGAGGTAATATACTTGAAAATACAGGTTCCTCTATGTGAATCTTTGTATTCTTTTTGTCTGGCCCAGGTTGGAATGGTTGGGTTGAGCGCTTGCTCTGAGACAATAGACATGGTTTTTTGGCAACACTATAATGAGAAAATCCTGCACACCATCTAGGAGGGGGTAAAAGGGGCCGGATCATGAAAACTCAAGAGGCATATATTGCCCTAAAAGACCATGGAGTGAAATGGGGTGAAATAGAAAACCAAAAGCGCCGGTAAAAGACAGCTCAACATCTGGATTTGTGCACTTGCGCTGGCCGGAGTAGGCATCCGCAATCTATGAAATTACCGTTGGCTAGCCAGACCCCCCCCCCCTCCCCGAACAACAACCCGCAACTCAGGCCATTCATTTCCCTCTACTAAATGGGTGTAGAAACATGCACTTAAAACATATCAAATGTCCATAATTTGCAACCCGGCACTTGCCAAGCCATTTCCTCAGCATCCTTTTGTTTCCGTCTCGGGAGTGTGTGGATTAAAACAGCTGGACTATCCTGCAACCTATCTCATCGCACCCTCCCTCGCCTGCCCACTCCTTCTACTGTTAAGAATGCCCTCTTCCATTTATGATCATATGAATGCGTTTATTCATTACGTTATCAAAAAACAGTAGTACCTTTTTATAATTCTTGCCCAACCAAACGCGGACATTGTCGAACTGCGAGACGGTATCAGACGTTTCGAAGTATTTTACATTCGGGCCGCCGTCTTTCTTCCGCACCGCCATCTTTGTCTGCAGAATGTCTACTTCGACCGCCGCCTCGTGGTGAAAATATGACACTGCAGCCAATGGGCCAATTAATATCACTGTAGTTGCAGTAAATGTACAGCAAGCGGTGTCGTTGTATAAAGAAAATACAGTGTAAAGGGCTTTCAGACAGTACACCACTTCTTCCACTAGTCCAGTGGTTCCCAAACTGTTATTTTTGTGGATTTCACGTTAGTTCAAAACTCGATCAAATGTAAATCAAAACTAGACAGTGAACTGACGGCTGTGCCCAGTGGGTTACCTTTCTCAATTTTTTGTTGACATGGGACAAGTTAAATCGTTACCACATATTTGAAATATTTATTGACACTTCATTATTGTCTACATAAAAAACAAGCATTATGTAGGTCTGATATTTTCTGTAATTAGGTTTGTTAGGTTTCAAACATTCTGCTCTCGTTATTATTAATCAGTCCTTGGCAGTTCCACTGTAACAGAATGATGCTGAGACTCTGAATTTTTACTTTAAAATGTATGTCAAACAAAAACCAATGATTGCAAATCAAACAAACCATTCAACTCTATGCACAATGACTACTTTTAGCAATATCAATTGAACATTTTTCAAAAACACATTTACTTGAAGAACAGTGCAGATGCAAAGGTTGGTACCAGAATGACAGTTTGTAAGGAAGTGTGGGGTAAATTTTTTACATTCAGCATCACTCCTTCAAGGGAAATATATTATTATTTCTTACAAATTTACTGAATCTACAGTGAATATTTATTTCTTATTTTGGCTCTATTCTCTAACAGTTTGGATTTGAAACCAAACAATGACTAGTGCAGACTGCCAGGTTTAATTTGAGGATATTTTCATCCATATCGGGTGAACCGTTTAGAAATTACAGCACGTTTTGTGTATAGTACCCCCATTTTAGTGGAGCAAAGTATTCAGACAAAATGTACTTATATATGAATTAAAGTAGTGAAAAGTTAAGTATTAATTCCCATATTCATAGCATGCAATGACTACATCAATCTTATGACTCTAAACATTTGTTGGATGCATTTGCTCTTTGTTTTGGTTGAGCCCAGTAAAAATGAATGGTAAATCATGTATTGTGTCATTTTAGAGTCACTTTTATTGTAAATAAGAATAATATATGTTTCTAAACAATTCTACATTATTGTGGATGGTACAATGATTACGGATAATCCTGAATGAATCATGAATAATGATGAGTAAGAAAGTTACAGACGCACAAATATCATACCCCCAAGACATGCTAACCATTACAATAACAGAGGAGTTTTGGGGGGGTATGATATTTGCGCATCCGTAACATTCTCACTCATTATTATTCACGATTCATTCAGGATTATCCATAATAATCCGTAATTATCCGTAGTAATTAGACATCAAAATCTGCCAATTTAAGATAGAGATATCCCATGTTTTTTGCATGGTCTGTGTCTCAATCTACCGCATCCGCCTATGGCGGCCTTCCGCATCTGTAGTGGAAGGTGGCTGAGCTACAGCGGTGGTTGTCAGACCATGAGACATCCCGAAAATCTCTCTTCTCATGGAAATGGTTTGGCCTATAAACTAATATGAACACTCTATGGAAAGATGAGACTCACAAAAATGACGGGACTTGTCTAAAGGTAACCCATACAAATGAATGGAAGTATGGAGGTAGTTTTGTACCAACAAAAATAAAGGGTTAAATATGTGTAAAAATATACAGTATACAGCAGGTGAAATAAGTATTGAACACGTCACCATTTTTCTCAGTAAATATATTTCCAAAGGTGCTATTGACATGAAATTTACACCAGATGTTGGTAACAACCCAGGTAATCCATAAACCAAAACAAATAATTTCAGAAATTAAGTTATGTGTAATAATGTGAAATGACACAGGGAAAAAGTATTGAACACACTTACAGATATTTATTTAATACTTTGTACAAAAGCCTTTGTTGGTAATGACAGCTTCAAGATGCCTCCTGTATGGAGAAACTAGTCGGATGCATTGCTCTGGTGTGATTTTGGCCCATTCTTCCACACAAACAGTCTTCAAATCTTGAAGGTTCCGTGGGCCTCTTCTATGAATCTTGATCTTCAGTTCTTTCCATAGATTTTCAATGGGATTTAAGTCAGGTGATTGGCTGGCCCATTCTAGCAGCTTTATTTTCTTTCTTTGAAACCAATTGAGTTTCCTTGGCTGTGTGTTTGGGATCATTGTCTTGCTGAAATGTCCACCCTCGATTCATCTTCATCATCCTGGTAGATGGCAGCAGATTTTTGTCAAGAATGTCTCGGTAAATTTGCCCATTCATCCTTCCTTCAATTATGTGAAGTTTGCCAGTACCATTTGCTGAAAAGCAGCCCCACACCATGATGTTCCCACCTCCAAACTTCACTGTTGGTATGGTGTTTTTAGGGCGATGTGCAGTGCCATTTCTCCTCCAAACATGGTGTGTATTATGACATCCAAACAGTTCAATTTTGCTCTCATCTGACCACACTATATTCTCCCAGTATTTCACTGGCTTTTCCAAATGTTGTGCAGCAAACTTTAAACGAGCTTCAACATGCTTTTTTTTCAGCAATGGAGTCTTGCGTGGTGAGCGTGCATACAGGCCATGGCGGTGGAGTGCATTACTTACTGTTTTCTTTGAGACAACAGTACCTGCTAATTGCAGGTCTTTTTGAAGCTCTCCACAAGTGGTCCTTGGCTCTTGGACAACTCTTCTGATTATTCTTTTCACTCCTCTGTCAGAAATCTTGCGAGGAGCACCTGGTCGAGGTAAATTTATGGTGAAATGATTGTCTTTCCACTTCCGTATTATGGCCCCAACAGTGCTCACTGGAACATTCTGAAGCTTAGAAATGCGCCTATAACCAATGCCATTATTATGTTTTGCAACAATTAGGTTGCGAAGGTCTTGAGACAGCTCTTTGCTTTTACCCATCATGAGATGTGTCTTGTGTGACACCTTGGCAATGAGACCTTTTTGTAGGCCATCAGTTGGGTCTGAACCAGCTGATATTAATTTGCATTGACATGGGGGGGGCTGGATTGCTTTTTAATTACTGATAGTTTTCAGCTGTTGTCTTGGCTTTCCATGCCTTTTTGCACCTCCCTTTCTTCATGTGTTCAATACTTTTTCTCTGTGTCATTTCACATTATTACACATAACTTAATTTCTGAACTTATTTGTTTTGGTTTCTTTGTATGTATGGATTACTTGGGTTGTTACCAACATCTGGTGAACATTTCATGTCAATAGCACCTTTGGAAATATATTTACTGAGACAAATGGTGACGTGTTCAATACATATTTCACCCGCTGTATATTTCCTGAGCTTTCTTATATCGCCTAGATATCGGACAGACACTTTATAACCTTATTCCTTATAATGTATTTTTTGACTGTGTTTTTGGCCATTTATGAATGTGTTATCCAATGCGTTTCTATGGGATTTAGTAGTAAAGGTCAAATTCAATATATTATCAAATATTTTGATTGATTAATGTTTTTTATAGCTAAAGGGGTCCTAAAATTCATTGATCACGTCACTGGTACTTCCTGTTTGAGGTTTTGCTTGTAAGCAGGAAGCAGTAGGATAGAGTTATGATCTGATTTGCTTAAGAGAGAGAGAAAGAGAGAGAGAGAGAGAGAGACATAGATAGATAGATAGATAGATAGATAGATAGATAGATAGATAGATAGATAGATAGATAGATAGATAGATAGATAGATAGATAGATAGATAGATAGATAGATAGATAGATAGATAGATAGATAGATAGATAGATAGATAGATAGATAGATAGATAGATAGATAGATAGATAGATAGATAGATAGATAGATAGATAGATAGATAGATAGATAGATAGATAGATAGATAGATAGATAGATAGATAGATAGATAGATAGATAGATAGATAGATAGATAGATAGGTAGGTAGATAGGTAGATAGATAGATAGATACTTTATTGATCCCCGAGGGGAAATTTCTTTGTCAAGCAGTCACGAAATACACAGGACCTGTGCAAAATGCCAAAACGAAATACACAAAACACAGATACACGATGCATGATACATAGTGTAGCAGTATGAAAAAGTATAAAAATACAGGAAGTCTGGAGTGCAAAAAGCTATAGAAA
The DNA here is from genome assembly GCA_023634145.1 of Thymallus thymallus. Lineage (NCBI taxonomy): Eukaryota > Metazoa > Chordata > Actinopteri > Salmoniformes > Salmonidae > Thymallus > Thymallus thymallus. The sequence goes on along the minus strand of CM042409.1, from coordinate 21,064,320 downwards.
GGCATTGCATAGAAGGAGGAAGGACCTCCTGTAGCACTCTCTGGCACACTGTGGCTAAAGGTGCCTCCTCTGCATCACAACCATGGCATGGAGAGGGTCGGTGACGTTATCTATGATGGCCAGAAGTTTGGCCAGGATCCTTCTCTCCGCCACCTCCTCTAGACTGTCTAGGTTAATCCCCAGAACAGAGCTAGCCTTCCTGATCAGCTTATTTACCCGAGAAGCATCACTGGCATTTATGTTGGCGCCCCAGCACACCACTGCAAAAAACCTTCTACCACCACAGACTGGTAGAAGGTATGCAGTAGTTTCTTGCACACGATGAAGGACCTGAGGATCCTCAGAAAGTAGAGTCGGCTGTGGCCCTTTTTGTACAGGGCCCCGGTGTTACCAGCCCATTCCAGCCTGCTGTCCATATGGACTTCCAGGAACTTGTATGACCCAACCATTTCCACATCCATCCCCTGTATAGGGACTGCAGTTGTTTGGGACTTGGTTCTCCTGAAGTCCACCACCTTCTCCTTTTGTTTTGCTGATGTTGAGCTGAAGGTGGTTCTGCTCACACCACAACACAAAGTCATTGATTGTGCTCCTGTACTCCTCCTCCTGCCCACCCCTGATGCACCCTACAATTGCGAAGTCATCCGAGAACTTCTGTAGGTGGCATGTTTCAGAGTTATATCTGAAGTCCGAGGTGTACTGTAGAGGGTGAACAGGAAGGGGAACAGGCTTTGCCTAGAAGGCCAGCATCCCGGAGTCTCCTCTTCACTGTTGACGTTGAGGCTGGGGTTTTGTGGGTACTATTTAATGAAGCTGCCAGTTGAGGACTTGTGAGTCATTTGTTTCTCAAACTAGACACTCTAATGTACTTGTCCTCTTGCACAGTTGTGCACCAGGGCCTCTTTCTACTCTGGTTAGAGCCAGTTTGCGCTGTTTTGTGAAGGGAGTAGTACACAGCGTTGTACGAGATCTTCAGTTTCTTGGCAATTTCTCGCATTGAATAGCCTTCATTTCTCAGAACAAGAATAGACTGATGAGTTTCAGAAGAAAGTTATTTGTTTCTAGTCTAAAGAAGGCCAGTTTTATTACTTCTTTAATCTTTAATAAATGTCTTAAAAAATGTGCTTTTCTTTAAAAAACAAGGACATTTCTAAGTGACCCCAGACTTTTGAATGGCAGTGTATATAAAAGATAAATAACATCAATTTCACAGTGTGCCAAAGATAGACAGGCAGCTGTCTGATGAACCGGCCCCAGTCAAAGACATACCCCTCACTAGCACTGGTGTATGTGTGTGTGTTTGCATGCGTGTTCAGTGTGTGGGTGCTTGTGTGTGGAATAATTACTGTTGTGTGTTTGGTTCATACAATATAGTCTGTCTTGAGTTTATAGGAGCATTACACTCTTAGAAGTAAAGGTGCTATATATAACCTAAAAGGGTTCTTCCGCTGTCCCCATAAGAGAACCCTTTGAAGAACCCTTTTTGGTTCCAGGCAGAACCTTTTTTGTTCCAGGCAGAACCTTTTTGAGTTCCATGTAGAGTGTAGACATTGTTAATGTTGTAAATGACTATTGTCTGGAAATGGCAGATTTTTTTTATGGAATATCTACATAGACGTACAGAGGCCCATTATCAGCAACCATCACTCCTGTGTTCCAATGGCACGTTGTGTTAGCTAATCTAAGTTTATCATTTTAATAGGCTAGTTGATCATTAGAAAACCCTTTTGTAATTATGTTTGCACAGCTGAAAACTTATGTGCTGATTAAAGAAGCAATAAAACTGAAGAAAGTTCTTTGTTTCTGGCTATTTTGAGCCTGTAATCGAACCCACAAATGCAGATGCTCTAGATACTCAACTAGTCTAAAGAAGGCCAGTTTTAGCTAACACAACGTGCCATTGGAACACAGGAGTGATGGTTGCTGATAATGGGCCTCTGTATGCCTAGATATTCCATAAAAAATTGGCAGTTTCAGCTACAATAGTCATTTACAACATTAACAATGTCTACTATAACGATAGAAGGCGAGACCCAGATGCAGAAGAATAGAGCTCCGATATTTATAATAATAAAGGGAACAGACAAAGGGCAGGTCAGGACAGGCAAGAGTTCATCAACCAGATCAGAGTCTGAACAGTACAGTGGAACAGGCAGTCTCGTGGTCAGGACAGGCAAGAGTTCATCAACCAGATCAGAGTCTGAACAGTACAGTGGAACAGGCAGTCTCGTGGTCAGGACAGGCAAGAGTTCATCAACCAGATCAGAGTCTGAACAGTACAGTGGAACAGGCAGTCTCTTGGTCAGGACAGGCAAGAGTTCATCAACCAGATCAGAGTCTGAACAGTACAGTGGAACAGGCAGTCTCGTGGTCAGGACAGGCAAGAGTTCATCAACCAGATCAGAGTCTGAACAGTACAGTGGAACAGGCAGTCTCTTGGTCAGGACAGGCAAGAGTTCATCAACCAGATCAGAGTCCCAGCAGTACAGTGGAACAGGCAGTCTAGTGGTTAGGACAGGCAGGGGTTCAATCACCAAGGCTGAGTCAAAGACGGTACAAGACCACAGGCAGGTTCGAGGTCCAGACAGGCAGAATGGTCAGACAGGCGGGCTCGGTGTCAGGGCAGGCAAAGGGTCAGAACCGGGAGGACTAGAACAACAGAGACTAGGAACGAAAGGAGCTAGCAAAAACACGCTGGTTGACAAGACGAACTGGCACAGAGAGAGAGAAGACACAGGAATAAATACACAGGGGATGATGAGCGACACCTGGAGGGGGCGGAGACAAGCACAAGGACAAGTGAAGCAGATCAGGTTGTGACAGTCTACACTGTATTTCTGATCAATTTGATGTTATTTGAATGGACAAAAAATGTGCTTTTCTTTCAAAAACAAGGACATTTCTAAGTGACCCCAAACTTTTGAATGGTAGTGTATGTGCATGTGACCAGACAGAATGTATTTATTTCTGTTTGTGTTGCTGGTTTGAGTGTGGGCGTTCCTTAGGCTGTGTGTGTGTGTGTGTGTGTGTGTGTGTGTGTGTGTGTGTGTGTGGTGCTGGAGAAGAGAGAGTGAAGCCTATTGATTATTTTAATCATCCTATTTGTGAGTCTGTGATCCTCTCGGCTCAAGCTTCCATGGGGGGATTGCTAATGGGCCCGAACGCTTCCCTCCTCAGCCCTTTCTCCCTGTCCAATTAACTTTACACTGGAATCTGCTAGGAGATAGTGTGAGGAGGAGGAGGACGAGGAGGAGGGGGGACTGCCAAGGTACACCCCACCCCCTCCTTTCCACCACCACTATCCATCCCTCCAGTCTCCCATAGCCACCAAATTAATCTAAAACATTCACATCCAGAATACTATTACCTCTCACCTTTAATTAAAGATCTGCCTGCTTGTTTTCACTCTGACACGATGAGACCTCCATTGAGCCCAATACGTCAATACCTCAGACGGGTTCACTGAAGGTGGGAGCAGAACACTGGTCTATTCTGAGTTTTGCTTGTGGTTTCAGTGGTTAAGAGACGGGATGCTGTCATTTTATACGAGGAAGGAATCACCTAACTGTGGTAATAGTTAGATAAACAAATAATAATAAAGCCAAAGATTCAGTTATTAGGTTTATCAATTAAATTGTTGGGAGCATGTACGGTATAGAGTGAGCAGCTGTCTTTACTTATTTTTATACAATTTACTCTTGGTTAGTCAGCACCTCTACAAACATTTTTAGGTGTGCGTCAGCTCATGCTTTTAACAAAATAACATAATAGTGAAACGTGAGATGACAGTAGCTATTTCAGGAGCATTGTAGTACACTGAACGTAATGTACATCCAGAAATTCAGTATTCGTCCTTAAGTCTGTAACATTCATTGGTTTTCTCAACTCACCACATCAACAAAAGAAAATAAATGACTGCAGTAATAAATTGAATTAAATTAAATTGTAGATAATTACAGCATTAGTGTAAGTCAGACATTCACTCAGAGGCGTTTTCACATTGTTTTATTGTAGGTCTTATACGTAGTTTTAGGGCAGAGTAAATTTATGTTTTTAATATTATACATAAGATATACACACACAGCTCAGCTTGCAAGGTACAGTGACAACAATCAATTGATACTGTTCATAAACAAAAATCAGGTTTCTTTTTCAACAGTAAGTTATTTAACATTGTTCAGTGCCGGGGAACACACAGCAGAATGTAGCATGACACAGAGAGAGGTTATGTACACTCACACACTAACGTATCTGTACATTATGTTGGTGTAAATGGTGGTAGATGGTTGTTGTAATCCTGTCTGTTAAGGTATAATACAGGAATAATGTTTTAATCTGACTGATGCAGTTTGATAATAACCAGTGTTCTGTCTCTAGATCAAGCCCAATGCTCTGTCCTGTGGTTGGAGCTGAGACTCGACACACACCGGTCTACTGTGTTGATGCACACCCATGGAGAGCAGTATCATCCCTGCTGCAGCAGTGGTTTATTCTGTGGTTTTCCTAATACAACTACTTGTTACAATAAAGCCCTCCTCTGAAGTTCTGTAACATGTACAACTACTTACATTAGGTACATGTATTATGATATAACTACAGATGTGTGTCGGGAGGACCTGGTATTGGTATTGTCTAGGCAATACCAATGGTATTGTCTAGGCAGGGCATTTACATTGATGTAAAGAGTTGTATTTTGTTATGGTATGACAAGATAATAATGCCACCACACTGAAATTGCCATGAAATCCATTCTGATCGATAACACACCACTGTGTAAAGTGTTTGCATAACATCTTTGACCGACAGCATCAACCTGAACCTGCATATCTGGATTGCATTTACCATTAGTAAGGTATGGTACATTCAATAACACACAAAGATACACATTTCTGTTGAAGACACTCAGTCCGTTTCTAGGTTCTACGGTAGCATATATTTGAAAATGTGAAACTAGTTCTGTACAGAGTACAAGATGAATCCTCAATGTCCATATCCACACTGTAAACAAACCGGCTGCTTTACCTTTGAAGAAAAGAAGACTCATCTATATACACATAACCAGCATGATCTAAAGCTCCATCTCTGTGTACGCCTTTGACACCCATTTTAAATTGCTCTGTTATCAATTGGATGTAAAGTGAGTATAGGAATAGTAATGGAGTCCCGCCAACAGTTGAGGGTTTAAACACAAGACGTCTGGAATCATTAGTGGAACATGATGGTGCTCTATCATCAGCCACAAGGTCTGGAAAAATACTGTATCTGTCTACCATAAGCCTCATTATTGATATCCTGTGTGCTAGGGGACTACCATAAACCCCCCGCCCCCATAGCTGTAGCCAGGGGCCATCTGGGTAAAACTAACAACAACATGATACTTATCTTTAATCACACACACACCATACTGGATGATGTTCGTGGTGTTGCGTGTATTATCAGCTCCAATCAATATATTCATGACTTTTCTCGTTTGGTGTCTTCAGCCGTATTGGAAATCCATCTTGGAGCGAAGAAGGGAGGCGGGAGGCCCCGCAGCCAAGCTCGCAGTGTTCGATTTACAATCTGCATTCTGAGACCATTTTACTCAATTCCACACTGGTGGTCGCAATGGTCAGCTCGTGTCAATGCAACACTGGATAGGGGAAGTCAATTAATCACTGTGTGTGTGTGTGTGTGTGTGTGTGTGTGTGTGTGTGTGTGTGTGTGTGTGTGTGTGTGTGTGTGTGTGTGCATTTCTGTGTGTGTGTGTGTGTGTGTGTGTGCATGGGATGCATGTGAGTCATGTATGCTTCCACATACATAATCACACACACAGATGTGTGTGCATCAGAAGTGAATGTATACACCCCCCTCCATACGTATGTATTTGGACAGTGAAGCTGTATTTTAGTTTTGGGCTCTATACTCCAGCATTTTGGACTTCAGATCACATGTTTCATATGAGGCAACATATTTGAGGGTATTTTACCATTAAGAAATTAAAGCACTATATGTATCTAGTCCCTATTAGGCAAAAAACTGTTCAAAACACACAACAACAAAGTTGTTTTTAGAGTCACAAGCTTGATGTAGTCATTGTTCGCAAGGAATATGGGACCAAATACATACAGCATTTGACTACTTTAATACACTATAAGTGAATTTGTCCAAATATTTATGACTTCAAATGGATACATAAAGTGCTTTGATACATTAAGTGCTTTGATTTCTAAACAGTAAAACGGATATGTATGAAGAAACCCTCAAATAAAATGTGACATTATGTACTGTCGCCTTACATGAAAAAAATCTCAAATCTAAAATGCTGTATTATTTTTAAAAAATGTTTCACTGTCCACATACATATGTATATATTTTTTGATCTGGAGGAGGACCCCCTGCAGTACCTCCACGGACCCATAGCCGCAGGAAGTAAGGGTGCTGCAACACGACAAACGAATGGACGTGTGGGTGTGTGTATTAAATTAACATTTCTATATACACACATACACATTAGATGCCTTGTAACTGCACTTGGTTTGGAATGTTATGGTTTGGCCATTATCTCAAATTTTAAAGACATAAAAAATATAAATGTTCCTTTTCCCACTGCATCTGTTTCTTTAAATAATGTGTGTGTTTTAGAAATGGAGAGAGAGAGAGAGAGAGAGAGAGAGAGAGAGATTTAGAGAATCAGTTTGGATGAGAATCCCGAAGAAGGTGCTGTATATGTTTGCCTGGGAGATTGTTTGTTTGTGTGTGTATGTGTAACGCGTGAATGCCATCAGTCGGGGTAGATGAGAAAGCCAGAGAAGGTGCTGTATTTGTTGGTGTTTCCTCCGTGAACTTTGCCCCCATCGAGCTGCACACACACTTCGTCCCCCACGTCCAGGTGCAGGATGACACTGTTGGAGGCATAGTCATAGTTCAGATCAGCATCCTGGGCTATGGCACTGGCCCTCACCTGAGAGAGAGCCACAGAGAGAGAGAAAGAGACAGAGACACAGAGAGACAGAGAAACAGAGAGGGACAAAGAGAGAGAACGAGACAGAGAGGGGGAGGGGGAGGGGTTGGGGTAGGATGGAGAAAGTGACTGAGTAGAGAAGTAGATAAATGTGACTGACCGTCTCGATTTGGTCTTTTTTTATACATTGGATAAAATACTTATATCATACACTACAGTTGAGGTACAATGGTAAAGTAATATTGTTTTGAAAGTTGAAAAATGTATAACCTCACTTTTGAGAAAATGGCCCTTGAATGTTTTGGTACACCCACTGGAGAGTTCTTCTTTGTCTACACCCATTCAGCATCTTTCACACCCTCTTAAGCCTTAGTCTCACTCATCTCTTTAAGGATTCACATGTGAGGCCATGTACTAAACAACCAAAGATTTCAGGACTTTAGTATTCTTTAGGGGGCATCTGTACTTTACTTTACTATTCATATTCTTGACAACTTTTACTTTTATTTCACTACATTCCCAAATAAAATATTGTACTTTTTACTCCATGTATTTTCCCTGACAACCCAAAGTACTCGTTACATTTTGAATGCTTAGCAGAACAGGAAAATTGTGAATTTCACGCACTGATCAAGAGAATACGTGGTCATCCCTATGGCCTGGCGGACTCACTAAACACAAATGCATCTTTTGTAAATAATGTCTGAGTGTTGGAGTGTGCCTCTGGCTATCCTTAAATCTGCTTTGCTTAATCTAAGACATTTTAAATTATTTATACTTTTACTTTTTATAATTAAGTATATTTTAGCAATTACATTTACTTTTGATACTTAAGTACATTTAAAATCATCTAATACTTTTAGACTTTTACTCAAGTAGTATTTTACTGGGTGACTTTCACTTTTACTTGAGTAACTTTCTATTAAGGTATCTATACTTTTACTAAAGTATGACAATTGGGTACTTTTTCCAGCACTGTGTGTTCGTAAATTTAATCTGGAAAGCCAGTGTGCTCAGAGTGCGCTCTGAGCGTTTGTAAACTCAGAGCGTTGTCAGATTGTCAGTTTGTAAATTCAAAGCGTTTTGCTTTCAGAGCGTTCGGAACGCACACTTATCACTCTGGCCGAGGAGTAGGGTTGATCGGAACGTTCTGACCTAACAACAGCAGTCAAGCACCCAAGCTAACTGGCTAACGTTGGCTAGTTTGTTAGCTACTTCCAGACACAAATGAGAGAACAGCTCACTCTGACCATTTTACACGCCCTAGCAGAGCTGGTTAGATTGTCTTTATGTTTTCCAGAGCGTGACTGCAACTATGCTGCTGGCAACAATTTAATTATGTTTTTTTGTCAATGTCTACTGACACCAGCCATATTCAACAGGTGTTGAGCGTCAGTAAATTTGTCAGTTATTCTGCGCTCTGGCACACTCAGATGAGAGTGCTCTGAAATCAGAGCGAATTTACCAGCTACGTCTATGAACAGTTGTCGCAGCGACATCATGAGCATTCTATTTAATTATTTACTTAGTAGTAGTGGAGTCTTTTGTTTAGACATGTAGCTAGCTAGCTAAACAATGAACATAATGTTACTACCCTGCATGAATCTGCAGGTAGCAAGCAAACATTAGGCTATAACTAGCAATGCAAATGGCTCTGAGATACAAAATAATATAACTACACAGATCATACACGTAACTTTAGCTAGTGAGCCAGCCAGCTAACATTAGCTAGCTAAAACAATTTTCCAACCAAAACTTGTAATATCTGAAAATGAAGATAGCTAGACCATCTTACCCGTATACATGGATGGACGCTTCTCCCTCTCTGTCACGTATGCCATGGTTGCCCTTAGTTTGAAGATGTAATCCGGAGACAGGTGTTCAACTCATGCATATTTGAAATCAAACACCAGACGTTTCTCCATCTCCTTAGCTATCATACTCTAATTCCATTGATTTCAAAACTCGTTCCTCCAGAAAGTGGAGAGCAACACGTATGCAGTTCTACTACGTGATATCTTTAAAAAAAAAAGGCACGTAAGAAAGGACTACCCACACATACTGACCAGCTCATGTTATAGACAGAAGTGTGCTACATGGCAGACCAATCCGAACTCATCTCTCGGCATGTCCAGCCCACTCACTATCTCAGCCAATCATGGCTAGCGGGAAGGTTGCTGTCTTTTTCTGTTGCTAAACCAGCTATTCTCGTAATTTAACAATTGTATTTGTATTTACAGATGGCATACAAGTTTGTTATTAAGGGACATGAAAGTTCCGATGTTCTAAAAGGCCTTTCTGCCCCCCCAAAAACATTTTACTGTTGTGGCACAGGGCTACTAATTTTTCCTAAGTGGAGATTTTCTCTTTTCCGCCTCTCTCACCTGTCCATCTCCTCATTTGAATTCCATGCTGTCACTGTCACTGGTCCACTCAAGCTTAACATTGCCCACCAGGTTCCCTTGGAGAGTTCCTTAATGAGCTTGACACCTTGATAAGCTAATTTTCCAATGATGTCTCACCACTCATCGTACTGGGCAACTTCAACCTCCCGACATCTGACTTCTTACCACCTCTTTCTTTCCCCTCCTTGCCTCTTTTGACTTCACCCTTTCCCAGTCCCCTCCCTCTCGCAGGGGGACTGGGAAAGGGTGAAGCCTCATCTTTACGCTTGACCTCATCTTTACTAGAGACTGTTTGCCTACTGATTTCACTGCAACCCCCCCCCCCCTTCAGGTCTCTGATCACTAATTTGTTTATTTTTCCCTCCCTCTCTCCTCCAACTTTACCCACTCAGCCCCTACCCAGATGGTTATGCGCAATCGCAATCTTCGCTCTCTCTCTCCCACTATTCTCTCCTTTTCTATCCTATCATCTCTTCCTTCTAAATCCTTCTCTCTCCTTTCTCCTGACTCTGCCTCTTCGACCCTACTCTCCTCCCTTTCCGCCTCCTTTGACTCTCACTGTTCCCTTTTCTGCCGGCCGGCTCGACCCTCCCATCCTGCTCTGTGGCTGAGTGACTCACTGCATGCTCACAGAACAAGACTGCGGCAGCTGAGCAAAAATTTAGGAAAACTAAACACTGGGGGACCTATCATCCTTCAATTTCCTCCTCTCTACCTTCTCTTCTTCTGTATACGCTGCTAAAGCCGTATACGTGCTCCGTCCCTTCTGACTTCAAGATGGCCAGAGTCGCTCCCCTCCACAAGAAACCAACATTCGACCCCTCTGACTTCAGACCGGTATCCCTTTTTTCTTTTTTTTTTCAAAACACTTGAGCGTGCTGCCTCTGACAAACTCTCTCGTTATCTCTCTCAGAATGATCTTCTTGACCCTAACCAAGACGGGTCACTCAACTGAGACTGCTCTCCTCTGTGTCACAAAGGCTCTCAGCTCTGCCAAAGCTGACTCTCTCTCCTCTGTTCTCATCCTTCTAGATCTATCTACTGCTTTCGACATCATGAACCATCAGATCCTCTTCTCCACCCTCTCAGGGCTGGGCGTCTCAGGCTCTGCACACTCCTGGATTGCATCCTACCTGGCAGGATGCTCTACTGGTGTCTCCGAGGGCTCGGTTCTAGGCCCTCTCTTCTTTTCTCTATACACCAAGTCACTCAACTCTGTCATACCCTCTGATGGTTTTTCCTATCATTGCTATGCATTGCTATGCAGCTCAACTACTTTTCTGATTCCCCCTTCTGACACCCAGGTGTCAACACGCATCTCTGTGTGCTTGGCAGATATCTCAGCTTGAATGTCAGCCCACCACCTCAAGCTCAACCTCGACAAGACAGAGTTTCTCTTCCTCCCGGGGAAGGCCAGCCCCGCTCCAAGACTTCTCCATCACGGTCAACAACTCCACAGTGTCACCCTCCCAGAGTGCAAAGAATCTTGGCGTGACCCTGGACAACACCCTATCATTCTCTGCAAACATCCAAACAGAAACTCACTCCTACAGGTTTATGCTACACAATATCCGTAGAGTACATTCCTCACACTTGTTTGAATGGAATGTTGGCATATTGGCAGTTAATTTGAAAAATGTATGGAATCATTCCTCTAAAACTGACTTTGCTGATAACTTCCTTATTGAGGAAAAATGTACTTACTACGATTGTGATATGTGGTTGTCTCACCTAGCTATCGTAAGATGAATGCACTAACTTTAAGTCACTCTGGATAACAGTGTCTGCTAAATAAATGACTCAAATGTAAACATGTAGACTCTTGCACTCCCACGCCCCTTGTAACCCTTCCTGCTGTCCCTGCTTCCTCATACATCACCCCACCACAGACAACCCTGCCCACTGGCCCAGTCTCTTCTCTTCCACTGAGCAACCACTATAACTCTCCTCTCTGTGTTACATTAGCCTCAATGTAATCATGGCCTGAGGTTGAGCCTTGGTCATCATGGTCATCTAAATGTTCATTAATGGGATGGGGAGGACACAAGGGGGAATATGGGCCGATTATGGCTCATCCTTATGTGTTAATTTACAACTACCCCTCCAAGATGGCGTCATCTCCCCCAACACACATACAGTATATACAGTAAATCATAAATATTCACTATTAATGGCCCAAAAGAAGGAATATGTGTATATACAGTGCCTTCCAAGCCATGAGGTCGAAGGAATTGTCCGTAGAGCTCCGAGGCAGGATTGTGTCGAGGCACAGATCTGGGGAAGAGTACCAAAAAATGTCTGCAGCATTGAAGGTCCCCAAGAACACAGCGGCCTCCATCATTCTTAAATGGAAGAAGTTTGTAAACACCACGACTCTGCCCAGAGCTGGCCGCCTGGCCAAACTGAGCAGGGTCTTTGTCAGAGATGTGATCAAGAACCTGATGGTCACTCTGACAGAACTCTGGGAGAACCTTTCAGAAGGACTACCATCTCTGCAGCACTCCACCAATCAGGCCTTTATGGTAGCGTGACCAGACAGAAGCCACTCCTCAGTAAAAGGCACATGACAGCCTGCTTTGAGTTGGCCAAAAGGCACCTACAGACTCTCAGACAATGAGAAACAAGATTCTCTGGTCTGATGAAACCAAGATAGAACTCTTTGGCCTGAATGCCAAGCGTCACGTCCAGAGGAAACCTGGCACCATCCCTACGGTAAAGCATGGTGGTGGCAGCATCATGGTGTGGGGATGTTGTTCAGCGGCAAGGTCAGGGAGACTAGTCAGGATCGAGGCAAAGATGAAGAGATCCTTGATGACAAACTGCTCCAGAGTGCTCTGGACCTCAGACTGGGGGCGAAGGTTCACCTTCCAACCGGTCAATGACCCTAAGCACACAGCCAAGACAACGCAGGTGTGGCTTTGGGACAAGTCTCTGAATGTTCTTGAGTCACCCAGCCAGAGCCCGGACTTGAAGCCGATCTAACATTTCTAGAGAGAGACCTGAAAATAGCTGTGTAGCAAGAATGGGAGAAACTCCCCAAATCAGGTGTGGCAAGTTTGTAGGCATTATACCCAAGAAGACTTGAGGCTGTAATCGCTGCCAAAGGTGCTTCAACAAAGTACTAAGTAAAGTGTCTGAATACTTATGTAAATGTCATATTTCATTTTTTCATTTTTTATAAATTTGCAAAAATTTCTAAAAACCTGTTTTTACAAACCTGTCATTACGGGATATTGTGTGTAGAATGATGAGGAAAAAAACTATGAAATCAATTTTAGAATAAGGCTGTAACCTAAGAAAATGTGTAAAAAGTCAAGGGGTCTGAAAACTTTCCAAAGGCACTGTACATAAACATCACCAAATCCTTCCTGTATTTCCCCACTGTCTCTATTTCTTATTTTTACCTCTCTCTTTTTCTCAGCTTCCCTCATCGTTTATCACTCTACATTCCCATCTTATTCTCTTTTCTCTCTCTGAGCTGTGTAATATTATTTCCTCCTTCACTCTGGGGTATAATGTCATCGGTACAGATGCCTTCCTGTCCAACATATCGCTCTAAATAGAAGAGCTGTGTATTGACCTTTGACCCAGAACCTTCATTGAGAACACAACCTCACACTTGATCAATTTATCGGGATGTTCAGCACCTGTTGCAGTGGAATAATGATAGAGATTGCCTTCTAGATGGTTTAGTTGGGGTCAGGGAAGACATGCTTCAACGGAGTATCAATCTCAATGTTCCTCATAGTCATAATATAGAAATCAACTTAACGTGATTAGAACGATGAATGATTAGAACATTGCTATTTAATAATCTAATAATTTACAAACTCTCACCAGTCATACATTTATATGTATATGCCTCATACAATTATAAAAGTATATCCCATTAATATTCATTATACATGGTTAAACATAGGAAAAGAACAAATGGCCTGTAATGAGTTGCACTACATCTTATGATGTGCCATTTATTAACTGTCTGTTTGTAGTCCTAATAACTAAAGCTGCTTATAATGAATAGTAACATCACCAGATAAATAGCCAACTGCTCAAGCATGGGATCCATTTAATCCTGGAAAAATAAAATACACTAGCGCATCCATATTAATGAATGCAAATCTGATACCCTCACTCCATCCTTGTCTGTCTCCCAGGGCCTAGGCCTGGCTGAGGATATGTTCCATCATCTCAACCTGTCACCAAGTCCCCGTCCCCTAAGATCAGTTAGACATATCAGACTAAACTAACCATTTCTCAACAACCTGGTTGGCAATAAAGAAAATATTTTTTGCACATATAATCAATTTAACTGATTAGGCTACTTACTATTAGGCTACTCCAATATTCTTATAGACCAGGCAATCTGTTTCCATGTACATCTTGTTATAGACCAGGCAATCTGTTTCCATGTACATCTTGTTATAGACCAGGCAATCTGTTTCCATGTACATCTTGTTATAGACCAGGCAATCTGTTTCCATGTACAGCTTGTTATAGACCAGGCAATCTGTTTCCATGTACAGCTTGTTATAGACCAGGCAATCTGTTTCCATGTACAGCTTGTTATAGACCAGGCAATCTGTTTCCATGTACAGCTTGTTATAGACCAGGCAATCTGTTTCCATGTACAGCTTGTTATAGACCAGTCGATCTGTTTCCATGTACAGCTTGTTATAGACCAGGCAATCTGTTTCCATGTACATCTTGTTATAGACCAGGCGATCTGTTTCCATGTACAGCTTGTTATAGACCAGTCGATCTGTTTCCATGTACAGCTTGTTATAGACCAGGCGATCTGTTTCCTTGTACAGCTTGTTATAGACCAGGCGATCTGTTTCCATGTACAGCTTGTTATAGACCAGTCGATCTGTTTCCATGTACAGCTTGTTATAGACCAGGCGATCTGTTTCCTTGTACAGCTTGTTATAGACCAGGCGATCTGTTTCCATGTACAGCTTGTTATAGACCAGGCCATCTGTTTCCATGTACAGCTTGTTATAGACCAGGCGATCTGTTTCCATGTACAGCTTGTTATAGACCAGGCAATCTGTTTCCATGTACAGCTTGTTATAGACCAGGCAATCTGTTTCCATGTACAGCTTGTTATAGACCAGGCAATCTGTTCCCATGTACAGCTTGTTGCATGGGCCTTTTTTCTTCTTCCCAAAGACTCACATGAATCGATACGTTCCCTTTGTTGTTTTTAATTCAACTCACATCACTCCATTAATTGTTCTGTCTCTCCCTCTCCGCCTAACACCCCCTCCGTCCGCACCCCCTCACTATCTCTTCATTCTGGACCCATCTATCAATCTTTTTTTGTCCTTTCCCCAAAATCAGATGCAGGTCACGCTCACGGTTTCGTCCCCTGCCATGGCAGTGTTGGCGGGAGCGGCGGCTAAGCGTGTCCCTGTCCGGTCTAAATTGGATTGATTAACGGCACGCTGCTGTGGCAGGTCTCCCGGGACCCCCTCCAACAGCCCCCCCTCCCAAACTCCAGAGGCTACAGGGCTCGGTAATTGGTAGTCGAACAGCCATGGCAGCTCCCTCCTTAATGGCTCCCACTCCTCAATAACTCCATACAATCACAATAAATGGAGCCACAGAATAGGCTACTTTGGTCAGATGGTCTACTGAAACAGTGCTGGGAGGTCAGAATAAAAATCCATGCTTGGCTGCACACACTGTTGTCTATAAAAGCTGCTGGACTAGTAGGGTTTATTTTCCTTATAAGTCTATATTGTTTTTTCTCAGGTGGACTGGAGATACATAAAGGAATCTTATAAAGATCTTTTGCCATCTTCTATAGACTTCCTCTTCTCTGAGAGGAAATGAAAGACCCCTGTGAGGAGGATCTGTGATGTTGTTTTGTGTTGAAAAATGTTTGAGAATGGAGAGGCTGACTTGCTGTCAATCCCAACATCTGTCTACATGGTTGAGTGGCATTAATCCCCTGACATTCTCTGAGTTGTGTTTTGAGGGGCAGATAAGGAGGAGAACCTTTCCAGGAGAACCTTTTTCCATATATGTATACTGCCCTACCAAGCAAAAAGGCAGTAACTGCTCATAGCTTCACAGTCACTTTATGCAGTTACTGCTAACATGTATTTAATGTAGCAAAAATGACATGAACTCATTTTCGACCAAATGAGCAGTTACTGCCTTTTTCCTTGGTAGGGCAGTTTATGTTAATGTTAATTAACATTATGTTAATCTACACTGGGTTGTTGTGGTTTTGGGTTAAGGTTAGTATTCTAGTTTGGTATGTGCCTTGCCACATCCTTTCAATGATTCATCTGTCAATCTTTCTTCGTAGCACTTGATCATTCCTGGTTCACAGGTGGGAAGTTTGTGTAGAATTGTGGTAGCAATACAACTACGAACCAAAGCTAGTCAATAGGGATGTCATGATTGTTTGTCATATCGGTATCATACGATACATAGTCTAATAAGTATCAGGCGTTATCATTAATAGTATCAGACGATATATCGCCATATCAGTATCGGCCGATAATGGCAACAACAACAAAAAACAAACATGAAAATGGTATGGGAAAATCTTTTTCATAGGCAATATGATATACTAGAGCACCGTTTGGGGCATCACGGCCAAGAAAATATTGGTTATCAGTATCAGCCCAGAATTTCCCAATGTCGAGCTTTCAGAGCAATTGGATAGCTTTTACTTAACGTATGACACTGCACAGTCTTGAATTCAAAGGCAAATGCCATGAGCGGTCTGTCTATTTGAATATCCCAAAGCTACCAATATGCTACCTTCAACCTCCTTCAAACTGCATTCAGAGACATAAAAATGGCATCCATGAGTTTGTCTGACTCCCAACATACTGAAGTGTCCCTTTAAAAGGTCATAACAAGGGCTGTGACAGTGCTGGTATGTACCCCTCCTCCCTGCAATGACCCTTTAAACATGTCATTCAGCTAATTATATTTGCTAGCGATAAGGAGGGCTGGTTATTTTACTTCTGGCATGGATCAATAGGGGACATTACTTCACCAAGGCTCAGACAGCAGAAAATATATGCAGCCGCTGACATTTAATGTGTAATGTTTATGATTAATGTATAGTTGCATTGTACTTCCTAATATAACCTAGTGGCTCAACAGCAATTCTGCCCAACAATGAAGCGTCAAATACACAAATAAATACACAAATACACGTTTTTCAATTTCAACAACTTTAGAATAAATAGTGAATCACGCAAAGGTGCCACATCTGTATGTAGTGAGTGTTATTTATGATGTCACTATCAACTCTAAAGTAAGTGTATGGTCAAACAGCAATGACAAAATTGTAATTTGCATACCAATTACAGAGCATATTGTAAATACTACCAACATAACTGTATTTACACCCGGTGCACATGACAGTAAGAAAGACTGAGTAAAGACTAAAGTGTATGGTCAAACAGCAATGAGAAAATAGTAATTTGTGTAAATGTAAGTCTGACTGAGTGTGCCTAAATATACAATTATGTGTTGTCTTTCTGACCAGTATAGTGTTTCATTAGTGATAATTTTAGTTTTGCGTGATTTTGAGTTGGTTTATTTAAACATTCTGTTTTTTTCGAGTCCGCAAGCTCAAATCAAATGAATATGTAGTGGCAAAAAAGTATATATGAATCCTAATTTCAAAGATTTCATTCTCATTTGTTAAGCTAGTGTTAAGTGTTAAGCTAGAGAACCAGAGCAGTGCGTCTCAGTTTAGGCTCTCACCCAGTAAGTATCAAAATGAAACCTTGTTTTCTTTAAGAGGGGAGGAGGGGCAGCAGTGGGAGTGTGAAAGAGAGAAAGGCAAATCAGGATTATTGTCAACTGCAGTGGAGATTGATATCGACAAGGGAGTGAATTTCTGTCTGTTGGCCAAATGCCGTGCCGACTTGAGCTGCTGCTAGGGAGAGGGAGGGCCCGCGGGACGACAGGGGAGGATAACACTGCCTCCACTTTTCATTACTGGGGCACCATTAAATAGGAGAGGGAGAGAGATATAGAGAGGTGGACAGAGGGATACATGGAGAGAGGGAGCTAAAGACACAGAGAGGGGAGCGTCCATGGAGAACAGGAAGGAGGCAGAGAAGGAGAGCCAAGCACAGGGGAAAAGGGAAAGGGGTAAAGAGAAACGAGAGGAGAGGGACGGTGAAAACGAGGGTAAGTGAGAGAGATTTAGAATGAGAGAACAGGAGAGAGCAGCTGCGTGGCACTTTAACAGTCCTAGCACAAGACAGGGTTGAGGGGAGCCAAACTTGAGCGGGGCTGGAGGGATGGGGAGGGAGGGAGCCTATTGGGTAACAAACTGATCAAGCAAGCCTATTTCTGGGCGGCAGGAATGACACTGGGGAGGTGGGGGTCTGCGTAGCCTCTGTTATTTTGGTGTTTTGCAGTGGTGCCCTGCTCCTCTGGTAATAAAACTGACAGGATTCATTCACCGTGATGCACAGACCTCTCAGAGCGGAGCGAGAAGATTGAGAGGGGTCTCTTAAACTCACCTGTGGGACCACTGTGGGCAGAGAGGCAGGGGTTGAGGAGGAGGGAGAACTGATGGAAATATCCAGTTCATGGAATGCTGTGGCTCTCTCTCTCTCTCTCTCTCTCTCTCCCTCTCTGGTCAGCGTTAAGGTGTGCTCTGTTACCATTAGGGTGGTGGTTGTGGAAGCCCTTTAGCAGCCATGTGGGTCTGACCCCTAATTGGCATGCTAAATGCTAATATACTGCCATGACACTCTGGACCTAAGGTAAAGACGTTGATTAGATAGTCCCTAATTGGCTCTGGGCTGGGACGTTCCGATGGTGGAGACAGTTTAATTGGACAATTTGGACATGATGAATATTGGAATCCTTGCAATACTTACCAATACAAACACGTACGCTGGCAGGGAGATGCACAAGTATGCACACAAGCAGGCAGACAAACAAGCAGGCAGACACACAAGCAGGTAGACAAACAAGGAGGCAGACAAACAAGGAGGCAGACAAACAAGCAGGCAGAGACACAAGCAGGCAGACGCACAAGCAGGCAGACGCACAAGCAGGCAGACGCACAAGCAGGCAGACACACAAGCAGGCCAACACACAAGCAGGCAGACACACAAGCAGGCAGACACACAAGCAGGCAGACAAAGCAGGCAGACACACAAGCAGGCAGACAAAGCAGGCAGACACACAAGCAGGCAGACACACAAAACCTATGTGTGCGGTTGGTTCTTGGAAACTGTCATGGTGGGGAGAAATTCTTAATTGGCTACCTTTAGATCCCTCATTATACAGTATAGTACCATGAGCCATGGGTTAATGCCATACTTTTAGCCTTCACTGTCTATTCTCGCCCATATGTTTCCAATGTCATATACATGTCCATGATCTCTAAGGGTTAAATGTTCTGTTTCCAATGTCATATACATGTCCATGATGTCTTATACATGTCCATGATGTCATATACATGTCCATGATGTCATATACATGTCCATGATGTCTTATACATGTCCATGATGTCTAATACATGTCCATGATGTCGTATACATGTCCATGATGTCATATACATGTCCATGATGTCTTATACATGTCCATGATGTCTAATACATGTCCATGATGCCATATACATGTCCATGATGTCATATACATGTCCATGATCTCTAAGGTCTAAATGTTCTATATCCTCCCTTACACAGAAAATGGTCTTTATCAAACGAATCCTGACATTTGAACAGTCCTCAATGAGAAAAGCCAACCTTTGGGATGAACTACTGAAGGAGTGTGAGGAGGAAAACAGAGACAGGAACAGGAGGAAAAGGGAGTTCTATTAGTCTGCACTGTATAGAGGCCAGTGATGAATAGACAAATGTATGGACATATAGTGTGTGTGTTCGTGCGAGCATGCGTGTGTGTGTGTGTGTGTGTGTGTGTGTGTGTGTGTGTGTGTGTGTGTGTGTGTGTGTGTGTGTGTGTGTGTGTGTGTGTGTATATGTGCGTGCAGGCAAGCATGCGAGTGTGAGTGAGTGAGAGAGAGAAACACACAGCAAAACTGCATTTGTGGTGTACTGACTTATGAATGTCCTCCCGTGTGGCTCGGGGGTAGAGCATGGTGCTTGCAACGCCAGTGTTGTGGGTTTGATTCCCAATTGGGACAAGTACAAAAATGCATGCACTCACTACTGTAAGTTGCTCTGGATAAGAGAATCTGCTAAATGACAAAAATAATTTAAAAAAATATATAAAAGTCAAATGAATGACAAGAACCATTGCTTGGAAAATGTGTTCTACTATAAAACACAGCAATGTAATTTCCAAGGAAGTGTTATGAATATGAAAAGCCACCTGTATGTCCTACAAACTCTGGATGACAATTAAGGGAAAGCCAATTCCTGTGTAGCAGACAGTATCTGGAAGGCTGTATTAAACTAACACCTCCACTGAAACCCATGGTAGTTAGTAGCCGCTAATCCTGACAGCGGATACGTCAGGCCCAATAAATGAGATGGAGCTTCACACAGTTGCCCACAAATTAGCTACTAGCATCATTAATTAATGAGCTAATTAAGTTGATTTTGGACCGAATCCCTTGTGAAGTGAACATGACTTTGTCTTCGGATCAAAATGGTATAACTACATTGATATGTGTAGCCTAAAGTTCAACTGAATGGAAAAATACACTCTCTAGCTCTCCAGTAGCCTATGTCCTCTGTGAGGTGTGCAAAGGGCTGAGGCAGGAAGCGGGGCTGCGGTTCCAATGTTGTGTTGGGCTTAATTAGTGCGCTGTCTGTCCTCAAGGTCTCATTCTCCAATAGGTCAAATCAAACCAAATGTCACAGTCCTGTAATGGGGACACGGTGTCACATGACGCACAATACTTCTGACCAGACATGTTGGGTCTAAATGGTTTAGCAGCTCTTTAAACACTGCACTGGACTCATCATAAACTATTATATAGAAGAAATATGGGGGCAACATGGGATGGGCCAGGCCTAGACACTCCCAAAATGACCAATCCATGCATTCCATACCGGCTATAAATATTCACGATAATCCCACTCCCAGCTCATCATCGCAAAGGGCAAAATCTATATGGTTGTAAATTATAGATCCATGGGAAAGGTCACTTTCTTTAACAAAAATCTTTTGGTGGCTCAAGAAACATGGAGAGAGGAGATCTGACAGCTCACTAGGGTATGCAGGCTTGTTAGTTGTGAGCTGTGATCAGACATAATATAACTTCCTTCCTAAGCATAGATGTCTAATCGGTACACTGGACACACAGGACACACTGGAAATGATGTTAAGGAGCAAGGGCCAAGCAAATGGATTCATCATCCATTTAGCAATATCAGATATTCAGAGATGTACGACTGTCAAGGTCTTTGATTCATTGAATTTCTACTACCTTTCTGTCTTTACACTAGCCTTCTCTTTCACTCCATCTCTCCTCCTCTGTTCATTCTATCCCTCCTCATCTGTCTTCTTTATGTTGATCTGATCCAGCGCTCTCATGTTGGCCTCGCTGTAGCTGTGTGTCTCTCATCCCCGTATGTCCGCTTTCCTATGTTTATCCATCCATCTTCCTCTCCTCCCTTTATCTCTCTGTCACCCACTTGTCTGCAGCCTGCCTCCCTTTACCTACCCCCAGTTGTGTCTTAATGCCACCTCCCTTTGACGTACCATGGATAAACTGTATCTCTGTGTTAACGCCACAGCCGGAGGTGGTGTTGACACCTAGATCTGCCCTATAGTCAATGTAAATCACACTTACATCCTTTTTGCCCTGTACATGCTTCCACTTAGTTAAATCATAACATTCAGTTTCACTGCTCTGCGGATGACACACAACTTTATTTACCAATCAGACCCAGTGACCAAGATAGCGTAGCTATCCTTGACAAGCGTCTTGCTGACATCAAATGTTGGATGTCTGACAATTCTCTCCAGCTCAATGATAAGAACTCAGAGGTTGTTTTATTTGGCCCCCACCTTGCTAGAACCCAGATTGTAAATAACCTTGGTAATTTGTCCACCAATGTAAAGCCTACGGCCAGAAACGTTGTTGTCTTCTTTGACCCTGACTAAACCTCGACCTGCATGTAAAGAAGGCTGTCCTGCTTTTATCATCCAAGAAATAAAGCTAAAGTCAAGTATTTTATTTCAGTCACTGATCTGGAGAAAGTTATACATCCTTTTATTTCCTCATGCCTAAATTACTGTAACTCTCTGTAAACATGTAGTTCAAAATTCTGCAGCTGAGCTTATAACAGCCACCCGAAAATATAACCATATCACACCTATTTTAGCTTCTCTACACTGGCTACCAGTCACTTTTCGAATAGATATCAAATGTGTATTAATCACGTTTAATGCTAGGCTTGGTTTAGCCCCATCCTATATCTCAGCTATTTTATCTCCCTATGAGCCAGGACGCAGCCTGAGATCCTCTGGCAGGGCACTGTTGATCATTCCAAAGTCTAGGTTGAAAAGCAAAAGGAGGCCGGGCATTTTCCATTAGAGCCCCTAGACTTTGGAATGGTCTGCCAGAGGAGATCAGGCTTGCAGATTCAGTGCCTCTTTATATATCCCTGCAGAAGACACACTTTTAGAAAGATGCTTTTAATGTATGATTTAAAAGTATGACTAATTTAATTTTTTCATTCTCTTTCCTCCATTCTATTTCTTTGTTAGTACTTTTATTTTATCTTATGATATGAAGCATGTTTACTTGTATTGAAAAGCACTATACAAATAATGTTACTATTATTATTATTACATAATTATTACATAAAACTACAGTTTGACTGGATAGGTACAACAACTTAAATGGGACATCACAACGGACACATCCATTTCTGACAGAATCCAAACAGTATGCCTACACACTGCAACTACCAAACATTGAAATTGATATTGGTACTCCTTGCTATGACTTTGATGTTTATCCGTTGGTCTCTAGTTTTGGCTATACAATGTTCTCCCAGGGTTGTGTTTTTCTAATTGACCCCATTGGTTAGCTCCCCTATGAGAGCACTTGTCTATTCACTGCAAAGTGGGACCACAAAGTGGAGTGGGCCTCTGAAGGGGGGATGGGCACTGAATTGGGTTAAATAATTTAGTTGACGGAAAAGATAATTAACGGGCAAGCCAATTGACAAGCCAGAAGAGACCGGGGGTGGGGGGGGGGGGGGGGGGGTTTGGAGGGGTGCACGTGTGTGTGTGAGGTGTGTGTGTGAGAGAGGGGGCGCACAGGTGGATGGAAGAGGATCTAATCTAAAGGCCATTAATGATTTAACAGCGGTACAGGACAGGAATGACAATTTCAGTGACGGCACGCGACAAACCAGGTCTCCCAATTATGCCTGACATTTTCCTGTCTTCTTTACTGTGCACTTTATACATACCCTGTCAAATAGATGACTGGGGAGGCAGTGCGGAATCTACCTCTTAATAGACCTGGTCAAATAAAAACCCTGTGTTATGGGTGTATTGGGGAAGCTGGGAGAAGTACCAGGGTGGTACAGGATCCGAGGATAAAATATTATAGACATTTTTATTTACAAAACTTGTGGAATGGTAACAAATAAAATGTTAGCATTTAAATACTGTATGTGTCTGACCTGGACACATCCATTCCACCACCAATTGGGTAGGTAACATTTATACTGAACACAAATATAAATGCAACATGCAACAATTTCAAAGATTTGACTGAGATACAGTTCATATATGGCCATCAGTCAATTACATTTAAATTAAAATAAATAAATTAGGCCCTAATCTATGGATTTTACATGGCTGGGCAGGGGTGCAGCCATAGGTGGGCCTGGGAGGGCATAGGTCAACCCACTGGGGAGCCAGGCCCAGCCTATCAGAATGTGTTTTTCACCACAAAAGGGCTTTATTACAGACATAAATACTCCTCAGCACCCCCTCAGATGATCCCGCAGGTGAAGAAGCCGGATGTGGAGGTCCTGGGCTGCCGGGGTCACATGTGGTCTTCGGTTGTGAGGCCGGTTGGACGTACTGCCAAATTCTCTAGAACAACGTTGGGAGGCGGCTTATGGTAGAGCAATGAACATTAAATTCTCTGGCAACAGCTCTGGTGGACATTCCTGCAGTCAACATGCCAATTGCATGCTCACTCAAAACTTGAGACATCTGTGGTATTGTATTGTGTGACAAAACTGCACATTTTAGAGTGGCCTTTTATTGTCCCTAGCACAAGGTGCACCTATGTAATGATCATGCTGTTTAATCAGCTTCTTGATATGCCCCCCCTGTCAGGTGGATGCATTATCTTGGCAAAGGAGAAATGCTCACTAACAAGGTTGTAAACAAATTTGTGCTCAAACTTTGAGAGAAATCTGCTTTTTGTGCGTATGGAAAATTTCTGTGATCTTTTATTACAGCTCATGAAACACGGAACCAACACTTTACATGTTGCGTTCATATTTTTGTTCAGTATATATCATAGAGATGATACAATGTATTCTGCCTATTTGTACAGAGAGATGGTAAGATAATTGAGATACAGTATTAGAGTAAGACCAACAATTGAAATTTGACCGGAGCACCATGCGAAACCCCTAACTTCCTTCCTTTATGGCTATAGTGGATGAGGACTTGAATTAAAACTGACTGACTCAAGCTCCTTGATTGCGGGTATACATTCAACCCAGTGAGAATTGTCTGATGAAGACACGTTTAGATCTAATTGTTTGTACTAGTTGACAAGGTGTAAGAAATCTTGAGACTAAGGGTATGAAATCTTAAACTCTAGCGTTTCCACTGAAGATTCTATGATGGATGGTTCAAGTTGTCGATGCCTACCAATCTGTCATGAATAAGCAGTAGCTATCAGGGTCACGGTTGACTCAGTAACACACCACTGCCTGACTATACAGCCTGTAAATTATGTGTAAAGAAACCAACCACCAGTGTTTCACTGGCTTGGCTGGTCACAATGCAAAAGTGAATCTTATTATTTTCCTCTCTGGTAAATCCCTCAGTGTAGCTCTTCTGTTCCACACCACACATGTCAAAATCAAATCTCATCGAGTCAGGGTTTAATTCCTCGAGCTTGTCATGCATCTCCAGATGGGCAACTTTCAAGAGTTTTTTTTTACTTTTTTTTTTGCTTGTTTATTTATTGATGTTAACGGCGAAGATCCTCAGAGGACAGTAGCCAGCTGTTGCGTTTTGGCGCCACTCCACAGAGATGTGGAGGATAGTTATCCTTTTGATCGCTTAGCTGTCACTGAATTCTCTTTCTTTCTCTACTGCTGCCTAAATCAGGAGGTGGAACCTGACAAAGGGTACATTTTATTTTTATTCTATTAAGTGAGGGCTTACTTGTTCTTATTCAAATGCTGAATTAGTTATTTTATTCTCATAATAATCTCTACCTCAACTTTCCTTTGCTAATTTAGCCTTCAAACATGTGCAATTGTTGTCTATGGCCATCCCACCATCGAACCAATAGAATACCAAACAGCAAAACTCGGCCCCCCTCATTTGGACTAGCTATAGCTAAATAGTTAGTGTTGAGGGTTTAGAACGTGTAAGCTTACCATACTTTTAAGTTGATTGGGATATGTAAGCGTTCCACTGCTCTACACTTATCTGTGTACTTGGACATTTAATTAGGAAAACAAGCTGATAAATCTCTAAATAAACCAAGCGAATCAACCTTGCCTATAATCAGTCCTTTCCTTTAATAATAATTACACTTTTATCCAAAGTGACTTACAGTCATGCGTGCATACGTTTGACGTATAGTTAGCCCCAACGAGAATCGAACCCACTACTCTTGGAGTTGCAAGTACCATGCTTTACCGACTGAGACTGAAGACGCATATGCACACAACTCTAACAATATACCCATCATAACACTTTCTATTTTTCAGAGAGGCCAATGACAAGGAGAAAGTCACATTAGAGAATAATGGAAGAAGCAGTGATACAAGAAGGCATAGGCAGTTGACTTTTAGTGTAGGAACAATTGAGTGCTGTCTAGAATTCTGTCTAGAATTATTCATTTTTTAAATGGAAATTCAAGTGAAATTTATTGAGAAACTGACATGGGCACGAGCAGCCAATTCCCCCAAATACACACGCATACACAACAATACACTCCTCTCTGTCTCACCTGTCCATTCTTCTTCAGGTCGGCCCACATGCTGGTCCCGTCACCGCCCCTCATCAGGACGTGGTAGGTGAAGAAGTAGATGCCAGGTAGGGGGCAGGTGAACTTGCCAGTGCTGGGCTCATAGTAGTTCCCCACATTGGTCACCACGTCGTCAAACCTCAACACCTCACTCCCTTCATGCTGTTTGCGGAGACCTGCATAGAAGGCAATCTTGGGGCTGTAGAAGGAGGGGACGTAGCCACCAGGGCCAGGGCCGGGGGGACCAGGGGGGCCTGGCTTGCCTGGTTCTCCTGGGGGACCTCTGGGGCCTGGAGGCCCAGGGAGTCCAGGGCTCCCACGAAACCCAGACTTGCCCCTTCTCCCTGTGAAGTCTGGAGGTTGGGGGGAGACAGCAGTCAGCTCGTGGCTTCCCTGTGGGGGGGTGAAAGAGTCGCACACCATCTTGCAGCTGCCGAGCATCTCATAATGGGTGCTCCCGCCCCCAGACGCACCCCCTTTGGTGGCATGAACCAATAAAGGGATGGCAACCAGCAGCACGAGCACCATGGCCACGCCCACTCCTGCCCCGATGACACGTTTCCTGCGGCTGAGCCGAGAGGCGGCCAGCGTAAGGAAGTCCTCCTCCCCCTTGGCCGGAATGGTGGTGCCGGCCAGAATGAACTCTGGGAAAACCGGGACTAAGGGGAGAGATGGTGAGAGAGAGGCGGTGAGGGGGGAAAGGGGAGGAGGCAGAGAGGTTCTTCACCGGGAGTAGGAAGTGAGGTAGTCAGGTAAAATAAAGGGAAGGAAGGGGTAAATGAGGGAGGGCCGTGAGGAGAGACTGGAAATGCAGGAGATTTCAACGTAAAGAAAGGAATGAGACACTTTAGGACACAAGCTCAGGAGTTGTTGAAGTCAAATGTCAGGAAGAGAAACGTTTTTCCATTCCATAAATGTAAAAAAAAAAATTGTATAGGTCTATCTTTGGACTTCTCAACACCTTTTTCTATTTTTGAAGATTGGACTTTTCGTCCGCAAAGCAATATTTATTCACTTTTTTCATCCCTATTTTTAGTAAAGATCTCACTGATATCAAAAGTAGTATGTTATTATCTTTTGGAGGGCTAGAGGTGAAACCAGCCAGTTAAATGTGGACACCGTCTCCGCTTTACAGACATGGGTTGAAACTGACTAAGTCAAACATCCAGTTCTTTGGAAGGATAAATACAAGTTCTTTCCCTGGGATGGAATATAGTAGATGGTTCTAGAGGGTTCTTTAAAAATATAAAGATTTTTCAGCCAGAATGGCAGCAGAATTTCCTGGTGGAATGTTCTTATATTTCTCAGTTGGAGAGCTGTCAGGTGGGGTCTGCAGCTCCAGTATTCCCACTGGAGTCCATCTCACCCAAGTCATTCAGTGAAGGGCACTCACTTGTCTGGTCCAAGGATCAGTGGGGAATGAAAATATGCTTAAATCTCTGGTCTTTTTCCTTTCCTCCTTCCTTGTGCTTCTCTTTCTCTATGTATTTTTCATTTGCTTAATCCTGGGTGTGTTTTCCTCATGGGTAGACTAACACATTCCCCTCTCAGATATGTATTTTTTTAAGTCAGCATTTATTGAAACACAGTGTTGAAAAAATGTTCTGTTTCTCATGAAAACTTCTTCCTCAGTTTTTTGTGGAGCGCTGAGTCGTAGCAGAGAATATCTCAGGTTCCACTGTTTGCCTCCGAATCAGACATCTTGTGCCAGGAGCATTCTATTGGGGGAAGGAAATATATTTTGAGATTGACCTGACTAAATTAATACAGTATTTTCACTACGATCAGATACAATGAATGGTAGATAATATCTAACCATTATCACAAATCAAATCACTAACACAATTACTGCAAAGCAGTAAATTGTTTAAATTATTATATTGTGACTGAGCTACATTTTATGTAAAAAATAAATTTAAAAAAGTAGAGTAACATAATTTAAAACTGTAGACTTAAATGGTTACATTTGTGCAAGATAAATGTGAGACTATTTGTTCTTTTGAATAATAATAACAACAATAATAATAATAATAATAATCAAATAATGAATAATAGCCAGGCTTAATAATAATTTTAAACAGAAAATGTGCTTAGCATAGTAAACTAGATTAGTACATTTTTTTCACATAGGATAGTCAGTTAATTATCAGTAACATACCTTTATTCAAGCATCCAAACACATTCCGATATTAAAGTGACCGTTTATATTTATTATGTTGCTAAAAATGAAAAGCTCTATAAGAGAAAGAGAGGCTATTTTAAAACAAATCTTTAAAACTTTAGTAAAAAAATATACATAAATAGTCGCAAACCTTTTCCTCCTCGCTGCTCAAAAGTAGTGTCGATTATCTGCGATACGATCTTTTCAGCCAAGCGCAGTCAGACTTTCAACGTGGCCGAGAAATATGTGAAGACAGCTCATCCTCACCTTCGCCTTGGTGAGATGCCAAGCTATGGAATAGTCCGACAAACTCGAAAACTAACAGCAACTCCACTTTTCGTTATCTTTTCTAATTTTAACAAAATTGTTGGCGTAAACCACAGACTATTCACTTTGACTAAAGGCTAGCCTCCTACAATGAGCCGTCGTGTGCCGAGTGTTTTTGTTTTTTTGTCAGTGCGTAACAGATCCCTCGAGTGGCCATCAACACCCGAGGCAAATAGACAGTGACTCAACTAATGAACTTTTCACGTCCTTTCTATGCTCCAAGACATTCTAACGATACATTTGGAAGATTTTCATCTTGAAATCTACTGGTAAGCGTCGTTACCGAAATGCAACAGTTCTCTCACTTGTTAGATTTCCTCTTCTCGCGTCTGACAGTATCGCGCTCCTCTCCCCCGCCCCCTCCAACAATGATTCTGCGCGCCCTCTCTCCGCTCTCACACGGTCCCATTCTTTGTGACCTTTAGGCTATGTAGGTGCCATTATGCTCTTATTAGCGCCTTGATAACGTATTATCTTAACTCTGTAATGTACACAAATGTTAACATACATTTGAGTGACATGACTGTTTAGGCTACCATTATGTCACACTAATGTATGGCCTATTGTCATCACCACAATAGAGACATTTAGAAAAATATATATTTTTGCTCTTACCCTGGGCTAGGCCTACTTTACATGCAGAAAACATACTGTGTGTAGGCCTAATAGTGGTGTAGCCTACTGTGAATACAAAGTATTATATTATGATTATGATAGCTTAACAGGATATAATGACTAAGGGCTACTTTTATCAAGGTATAATTTCAGCCAACCTCTATGTCTGTTTTAAGGTGTTTTTTTCTGCCTTGTACATTTTTAAAACTTGTTAAAGATATGAGCAGACAAATAGCAGGATATTTGTATAATATAGGCTTTTTTACAGGGGGATAGGAGATGTACTGATTATGTGAGACTGACACGGTGTGAAGAATGACAAAATGTGTGTGTGTGTGTGTGTGTGTGTGTGAGAGAGAGAGAGAGAGAGAGAGAGAGAGTAAGGAGAGTGGTGTTCTCAGGGCTGGTGTCAGTGCCTCTGTTTCTCCAGCGTTCAGACCTCATTAGTGGCGAAAGACATTGATACTGACAACCTCTGGTCTTATTTTTCTGTCTTTCATTTGTTCCTTCACTCTTCCTATCTTTCTAAACATTCTATACCTTTAGCCCGTCCTCTGTTAATGTCATCATCCTCTTTATTCTGTGCCGTATCACTCTGCTCCACACTACATCTGACCTTTTGGTGAGATTTCTAAATTCTCTATCAAAAAGCCTATTCAAAAAAAAAAAAAAAAAAAAATTCTCTAAACTAAAGTCCATTAAAACATGTTTGCCAATGAAAGTGATTGAAAATAATTTAGTCTGAGTACATTTGTTTGTGGAGAAGATCTGACAAGATTGGCCTGAGTGGCGGACTTACCATCAGGTAGAAGAGGCAGTTGTGAGCTGGGAAGGGGCCTTGTGAGCTGGGCATAATTTTAAAAAAATCATACTAGTAATCCTAAAAAAAAAAAATACATATCTTAATGAGGCCACATTGTTGACAAATAAGGCCTCCAAAAAGTAAAGGAATCCATACATCTGAATAATAATTCATAATAGATCAATAATTTAATCCCATATATATATACATATATTTCATATCAATATTAATACAATCCAAGTTTTTCTCAAAATAGTAGAAACAATGGTCATTAATCACCGGTTCATAATAATGGACTAGTCCACCCTGACAGAGTTACCGTGCATTGTTTCACGTGATATGATTGTAAACGTGACTTTCATTGAAATTAAGCTGCAGCAATCAGGCGTTTTCAGAGCGGGGCAGAGAAAATACAAATCTAACTGGCTTCTGCTTGGGGCCTCCAAATCACTGTCTGCCCCTGATTCGCCTAAGTCAGCCTTTTGTGGCCTAAGTGTGGGATGTACTGTCAGTTCTACACTTTATTTATTCATCGGCCAACTTTAGTGAGGGGGAAAGTGTAGCACATATTGAATATGGATCAATAGATCACTCCCCGGGATGCATACTGTCAGCTGCTTAAGCCACTGGGCACCAGACAAGCCTCCAGTCACATTAGCATATGCAGGAAGAAAAAAATAGATACCACTTTCACTTTTTGGGCGACAAAACTTACTGTCACCGACATATCTGCCGATATACTGTTTTACAGCAGAGAAATGAAAAAGTTCTCATAAATTGCTATCCAAACGAGCAATTGTCCAAGAAATATGGTTTAAATGTTGACACATCATGAAAAAGGCCGCAAGTATTCAGATAAGCATGATATTCCCTTTTTTCATTCTATTTATTAAATATTGGTTATTGGTGAAATTAACGCTACCTGCCTGAATTCATAGTGACAACTGTAAAGTTTGGTGGAGGAGGAATAATGGTCTGGGGCTGTTTTTCATGGTTCAGGCTAGGCCCCTTAGTTCCAGTGAAAGGAAATCTTAATGCTACAGCATACAATGACATTCTAGATGATTCTGTGCTTTCAACTTTGTGGCAACAGTTTAAGGAAGGCCCTTTAATGTTTCAGCATGACAATGCCCTCGTGCACAACGCGAGGTCCATACAGAAAAGGTTAGTCGAGATCGGTGTGGAAGAACTTGACTGGCCTGCACAGAGCCCTGACCTCAACCCCATCCAACACCTTTTGGATGATATGGAACGCCAAATGCGACCCAGGCCTAATTGCCCAACATCAGTGCCCGACCTCACTAATGCTCTTGTGGCTGAATGGAAGCAAGTGCCCGCAAGCAATGCTCCAACATCTATTGGAAATCTTTCCCAGAAGTGTAGGCTGTTATAGCAGCAAAGGGGGGACTAACTCCATATTAATGCCCTGGATTTTGGAATGAGATGTGCGACGAGCAGGTGTCAACATACTTTTGGTCATGAAGTGTATCTAGCAATACAAAGGAAAATCCAAAAAGTAAAAATAAATAAATTAGGAAACGTCGGAACGAATCCAATTAACAACCCAAGTAGCACTGTAACAGTAATCCAAATCTATGTGTACCTACAACAGATTAATTTACACAAGATATAAGCTACTAGAAATGATATGTACAGCAGTAGATATATTACAGTTAGCTATGTCATGAATCCAGTATGTAATAAATAAATATGCGCTGTGTATAAACAGTGTACAGGAATGCAATGTACAGGAGTAGAAATATTAGAATGAGCTATTTCGAGAATACAGTATAAAAATGCACAGTACAAAATTCCACAGCAAAATGCATAGAATTGCAGGAAATTAGCATGTAAATAATATACTGAATATGTATGTGAATGGTGTATATAGAGAGTATGGACAGTATGTATATAGAAAAGGTGTGTATAGCAGTGGTTATATAGGATGAGTCATGAATTGAATACAGTATATACAGTTGAAGTCGGAAGTTTACATACACTTAGGTTGAAGTTATTGAAACTCACAGATTTCATGTTAACAAACTATCGTTTTGGCAAGTCGGTTAGGACATCTACTTTGTGCATGACACAAGTAATTCTTCCAACAATTGTTTACAGACAGATTATTTCACTTATAATTCACTATATCACAATTCCAGTGGGTCAGAAGTTTACATACACTAAGTTGACTGTGCCTTTAAACAGCTTGGAAAATTCCAGAAAATGATGTCATGGCTTTAGAAGCTTCTCATAGGCTAATTTATATAATTTGAGTCAATTGGAGGTGTCCCTGTGGATTTGTTTCAAGGCCTACCTTTAAACTCAGTGTCTCTTTGCTCAACATCATGGGAAAATCAAAAGAAAATCAGCCAAGACCTCAGAAAAATTATTGTAGACCTCCACAAGTCTGGTTGATCCTTGGGAGCAATTTCCAAACGCCTGAAGGTACCACGTTCATCTGTACAAACAATAGTACATAAGTATAAACACCATGGGACCAAGTGAAAATCAATCCCAGAACAACAGCAAAGGACCTTGTGAAGATGCTGGAGGAAACAGGTACAAAAGTATCTATAGTGGGGAGAACAAGTATTTGATACACTGCCGATTTTGCAGGTTTTCCTACTTACAAAGCATGTAGAGGTCTGTAATTTTTATCATAGGTACACTTCAACTGTGAGAGACGGAATCTAAAAAATCCAGAAAATCACATTGTATGATTTTTAAGTAATTCATTTGCATTTTATTGCATGACATAAGTATTTGATACATCAGAAAAGCAGAACTTAATATTTGGTACAATTAATATTTGGTGCAATTACAGAGATCATACGTTTCCTGTAGTTCTATACCAGGTTTGCACACACTGCAGCAGGGATTTTGGCCCACTCCTCCATACAGATCCTTCAGGTTTCGGGGCTGTGGCTGGGCAATACGGATTTTCAGCTCCCTCCAAAGATTTTCTATTGGGTTCAGGTCTGGAGACTGGCTAGGCCACTCCAGGACCTTGAGATGCTTCTTACGGAGCCACTCCTTAGTTGCCCTGGCTGTGTGTTTCGGGTCGTTGTCATGCTGGAAGACCCAGCCACGACCCATCTTCAATGCTCTTACTGAGGGAAGGAGGTTGTTGGCCAAGATCTCGCAATACATGGCCCCATCCATCCTCCCCTCAATACGGTACAGTCGTCCTGTCCCCTTTGCAGAAAAGCATCCCCAAAGAATGATGTTTCCACCTCCATGCTTCACGGTTGGGATGGTGTTCTTGGGGTTGTACTCATCCTTCTTCTTCCTCCAAACACGGCGAGTGGAGTTTAGACCAAAAAGCTCTATTTTTGTCTCATCAGACCACATGACCTTCTCCCATTCCTCCTCTGGATCATCCAGATGGTCATTGGCAAACTTCAGACGGGCCTGGACATGCGCTGGCTTGAGCAGGGGGACCTTGTGTGCGCTGCAGGATTTTAATCCATGACGGCATAGTGTGTTACTAATGGTTTTCATTGAGACTGTGGTCCCAGCTCTCTTCAGGTCATTGACCAGGTCCTACCGTGTAGTTCTGGGCTGATCCCTCACCTTCCTCATGATCATTGATGCCCCACGAGGTGAGATCTTGCATGGTGCCCTAGACCGAGGGAGATTGACCGTCATCTTGAACTTCTTCCATTTTCTAATAATTGCACCAACAGTTGTTGCCTTCTCACCAAGCTGCTTGCCTATTGTCCTGTAGCCCATCCCAGCCTTGTGCAGGTCTACAATTTTATCCCTGATGTCCTTACACAGCTCTCTGGTCTTGGACATTGTGGAGAGGTTGGAGTCTGTTTGATTGAGTGTGTGGACAGGTGTCTTTTATACAGGTAACGAGTTCAAATAGGTGCAGTTAATACAGGTAATGAGTGGAGAACAGGAGGGCTTCTTAAAGAAAAACTAACAGGTCTGTGAGAGACGGAATTCTTACTGGTTGGTAGGTGATCAAATACTTATGTCATGCAATAAAATGCAAATTAATTATTTAAAAATAATTTTAAAAGATTTTCTCTAATTGTTGTTTTAGATTCCGTCTCTCACAGTTGAAGTGTACCTATGATAAAAATTACAGACCTCTACATGCTTTGTAAGTAGGAAAACCTGCAAAATCGGCAGTGTATCAAATACTTGTTCTCCCCACTGTATATCCACAGTAAAACGAGTCCTATATCGACATAACCTGAAAGGCCGCTCAACAAGGAAGAAGCCACTGCTCCAAAACCGCTATAAAAAAGCCAGACTACGGTTTGCAACTGCACATGGGGACAAAGATCGTACTTTTTGGAGAAATGTCCTCTGGTCTGATGAAACAAAAATAAAACTGTTTGTCCATAATGACCATCGTCATGTTTGGAGGAAAAAGGGGGAGGCTTGCAAGCCGAAGAACACCATCCCAACCGTGAAGCACGGGGGTGACAGCATCATGTTGTGGGGGTGCTTTGCTGCAGGAGGGACTGGTGCACAAATTAGATGGCATCATGAGGAAGGAAAATTATGTGGATATATTCAAGCAACATCTCAAGACATCAGTCAGGAAGTTAAAGCGTGGTCGCAAAATGGGTCTTTCAAATGGACAATGACCCCAAGCATACTTCCAAAGTTGTGGAAAAATGGCTTAAGGACAACAAAGTCAAGGTATTTCACAAAGCCCTGACCTCAATCCTATAGAAAATGTGTGGGCAGAACAGAAAAAGCGTGTGCGAGCAAGGAGGCCTACAAACCTGACTCAGTTACACCAGTTCTGTCAGAAAGGAATGTGCCAAAATTCACCCAACTTATTGTTGGAAGTTTGTGGCAGGCTACCCGAAACGTTTGACCCAATTTAAAGGCAATGTTACCAAATATGAATTGAGTGTATGTTAACTTCTGACCCACTGGGAATGTGATGAAATAAATAAAAGCTGAAATAAATCATTCTCTCTACTATTATTCTGACATTTCACATTATTTTAAATAAAGTGGTGATCCTAACTGACCTAAGACGGAGGTTTTACTAGGATTTAATGTCAGGAATTTTGAAAAACTGAGTTTAAATGTATTTGGCCAAGGTGTATGTAAACTTCCGACTTCAACTGTACATATAAAGTGTGTAAAACAGTATGTAAACATTATTAAAGTGACCAGTGTCCAATGACTCTTATGTTCATAGGGAAGGTGTAATGTAGAGTACCTGCGTTAGCTCGCATGGGACAGTGTCCGAGGTTCCAGGCAGGGTACTGGGCGGAGGCCGGCTAGTGCTCGTTGTTTAACATTCTGATTGCCTGGAGATAAAAGCTATTCATTAGTATCTCAGTACCAGCTTTGACACGGTACTGTTTCCACCTTTTAGGTGGTAGCGGGGTGAACAGGCCGTGGCTTGGGTGGCTGGTGTCCTTGATGATCTTCTTGGCCTTCCTGTGACACCGGATTCTGTAGATGCTTGGAGGACAGGCAGTGTGCCCCTGATGATGCGTTGGGCTGACCACACCACTCTCTGAAGAGCCCCGCGGTTGCAGACAATGCCATTGCCGTACCAGGCGGCAATACAGCCCGAAAGGATGCTCTCAATGGTGCATCTGTAGAAGCTTGTGAGGGTCTTATGGGCCAATACAAATTTCTTCAGCCTCCTGTCTGTTGTGCCTTTGACCATCTCCGCTGCAGCCCCGTCGATGTGGATGGAGGAATGCTTTCTCAGTTGTCTCCTGTAGTTCAGCTCCTTGGTTTTGTTGACGTTCAGGGAGAAGTCATTTTCCTGTCACCACTCCGCCAAGGCACTCACCTCCTCCCTGTAGATGTCTCGTCGCTGTTGGTAATCAGGCCTACCACTATTGTGTCGTCAGAAAACTTGCGTGGCCGCTAGTGTTGTCACAATACCAGAATTTGGACTGGTATACTGTCGTGTCGTGACTATCATTAATGTGACAACTGTTATTTATATCAAATCAATTCTCTATGTTTAATTATTACGTGATTAAACTAATAATGTAAACATTAATAGACTAGGAAGTCAGGCACCACAGGAAAACCTGTTTAAAGAGTTACTATCTCCCGAATTAAATCAGTTA
Source organism: Thymallus thymallus (assembly GCA_023634145.1). NCBI lineage: Eukaryota > Metazoa > Chordata > Actinopteri > Salmoniformes > Salmonidae > Thymallus > Thymallus thymallus. Next base: position 21,028,837 of record CM042409.1, on the reverse strand, counting down.
CAGTCACTTATTAATGGATTATTACCTCGGTCAGTCTCAACGCCGTAATTCCTTGTAGTCTGCACGAACCCTAATTTATTGATGAATCAGCTGTGAGGGCTGGGTAGTGGTGAAGCCGCTACTCCCATCTGGGGGAGTGGATTGAGCCACAACCCAGTCCTCACATCAGTGAGGGAGGATTAATGATCCCCAATCAGAGACAGCTGTCTAGAGTTGTCTCTGATTGGGGGGAGTATTTAGCAGCCCTCCAAATCCACCTGTGTGTGGATCATTGTTTGTTCGTGTCTGTCTGCATGTTGCGCTAGACCGTAAGTCACTTTGCTTTATTGTTATTAGTGTATTCATACTCTCCTTTGTTATTTTATGCTTTGTGATTCGATCTCATAAAATAAAAGGATGACACTCCACGAGCGCTCCGTTTACCGTCCCTTCACTACTCAGCATCGTGACAGAATGATCCACCAACCAGGGACGCAACGGAGCCTGACATTGGGAGATATCCTCCTCGGTATGGGGAAAATTCCCGAGGAGGAATACTCCCATTATCGTGCGGTGGAGGTAGGCTGGGGTCCGGAGCAGCGGCGCCGACGTCGGGGAAAGAGTCGGCGGGCCAAAAAAGCTAGGGACCAGCCTGGAGCCCAGAAAAACCCCCAAACGGATTTTGGGGGGGGGCTATGGGGGTGGTCGGGGATCGACGGAGAAGAGCCCCGACCACTGCACTCGTGGGGGTTTCCGGAGGAGCCCCTACAGCCATGGGAGCGGAAGTACAGAGAGGAGTCGGAGGAAGACGACGACGATGTGCTTCTGTTCCCTCACTCGTGGGGGTTCCCGGAGGAACTCTCACAGAACTCTCACAGGATGGGGATTGGCGCTGGAGTCGGCACTGGATTAACAGTCTTAATCCAGTGCCAGTTCCCAGCCCGGTGCCTTCAGCGCCGGTCCAGAGTCGGAGGAGGAGGAGACCGACTCAGCGCACCCAAACATCGGTGCGCAACAAAAGCCCGGTGCGACCCGTGCCAGCTCAGCGCACCAGCAAAGCGGTGCGTCTGCCCAGTCCGGTACGCCCAGTGCCGGCTCCTCGCACCCGACCTCCAGTGAAGGTCAGCAACCCTGAGCCTCCAGTGAAGGTCAGCAACCCTGAGCCTCCAGTGAAGGTCAGCAACCCTGAGCCTCCAGTGAAGGTCAGCAACCCTGAGCCTCCAGTGAAGGTCAGCAACCCTGAGCCTCCAGTGAAGGTCAGCAGCCCGAGGCCTCCAGTGAAGGTCAGCAGCCCGAGGCCTCCAGTGAAGGTCAGCAGCCCGAGGCCTCCAGTGAAGGTCAGCAGCCCGAGGCCTCCAGCGAAGGTCAGCAGCCCGAGGCCTCCAGCGAAGGTCAGCAGCCCGAGGCCTCCAGCGAAGGTCAGCAGCCCGAGGCCTCCAGCGAAGGTCAGCGCCCCTAAACCTCCAGCGAAGGTCAGCGCCCCTAAACCTCCAGCGAAGGTCAGCGTCCCGCCACCTCCAGCGAAGGTCAGCGTCCCGCCACCTCCAGCGAAGGTCAGCGTCCCGCCACCTCCAGCGAAGGTCAGCGTCCCGCCACCTCCAGCGAAGGTCAGCGTCCCGCCACCTCCAGCGAAGGTCAGCGTCCCGCCACCTCCAGCGAAGGTCAGCGTCCCGCCACCTCCAGCGAAGGTCAGCGTCCCGCCACCTCCAACGAAGGTCAGCGTCCCGCCAACTCCAGCGAAGGTCAGCGTCCCGCCACCTCCAGCGAAGGTCAGCGTCCCGCCACCCCCAGCGAAGGTCAGCGTCCCGCCACCCCCAGCGAAGGTCAGCGTCCCGCCACCCCCAGCGAAGGTCAGCGTCCCGCCACCCCCAGCGAAGGTCAGCGTCCCGCCACCTCCAGCGAAGGTCAGCGTCCCGCCACCTCCAGCGAAGGTCAGCGTCCCGTCACCTCCAGCGAAGGTCAGCGTCCCGCCACCTCCAGCGAAGGTCAGCGTCCCGCCACCTCCAGCGAAGGTCAGCAGCCCGGAGCCTCCAGCCACAGCTCAAGGCCTGGAGCCTCCTCCAACGGTGCCCAGTCCGGGGCCGGTCGTCTGCTTCGCTCCAGTGCAGGAGCAGTCCGCTCCACCGGTGCCCAGTCCGAGGCCGGTCGTCTGCTTCGCTCCAGTGCCGGAGCAGTCCGCTCCACCGGTGCCCAGTCCGGGGCCGGTCGTCTGCTTCGCTCCAGTGCCGGAGCAGTCCGCTCCACCGGTGCCCGAGCCGGGGAAGGACATCAGCCCCTCTCCAGGGTCGAGGGCTCCCACACCAGGGTCCAGACAGGACTTGGTGAATCGCGGGAGTACTGAGGGGGGAACCATCGCGCCGGGGTCCGGACCGGACCGGGTGTGCAACAGGGAGGTAGGAGGAGAGCAGCTGTCACTGCCTGCGTCACGCCCGAGGCCGGAACCGGAGCCCCCACCAGAAACCACCTCAGTACCCCGCCATTTCCCCTCCTGGTTTAGTGACATTTCTTGGGGGGGAGATCAAGCGCGGTCGGGAGCCCGCACCTTGGAGGGGGGGTACTGTGAGGGCTGGGTAGTGGTGAAGCCGCTACTCCCATCTGGGGGAGTGGATTGAGCCACAACCCAGTCCTCACATCAGTGAGGGAGGATTAATGATCCCCAATCAGAGACAGCTGTCTAGAGTTGTCTCTGATTGGGGGGAGTATTTAGCAGCCCTCCAAATCCACCTGTGTGTGGATCATTGTTTGTTCGTGTCTGTCTGCATGTTGCGCTAGACCGTAAGTCACTTTGCTTTATTGTTATTAGTGTATTCATACTCTCCTTTGTTATTTTATGCTTTGTGATTCGATCTCATAAAATAAAAGGATGACACTCCACGAGCGCTCCGTTTACCGTCCCTTCACTACTCAGCATCGTGACATCAGCGATACAGAAACTGGCTAAATTATTGATTAACTAATCTAATTAAACAATTACAGAATACATAAAACATACTAACATTATACAATAAATACAGTCTCTAGAAGACTAACAAAACATGGCAGTTTGGTTATAACACGATGGCGAATTCAAAGAGAGGAGCGGGGGAGGAATAGACAAAGGAATTTCTCTATCAGACATTGGTAAGCTACGCTCAAGGAAATACAAATCCTAAGCACTCTAATAACCGCTCATTCGGAAAAAGGAATGCAATTCGTATTTACGTGCAATTCTCTTTGATCATCGAAATCCTTTGGTCACAGGGATATTGGGTGTACGACTCTGGTATGGCCAGCAGAGATCACCATGTCCTTAGGTAGAGTTTCTAGTCGTAGTGTTGGTTAGAATGGATACTTTAGCATACCCTGTAGTTCTTAGAGTTGATCTTGTTAGAATAGATGAGATGTACAGAAGAAGAGATAAATCATAGGCCGTCGCTTTATCAGTCTGCAGCTGAAAACGTACGTAGCCTAGGACGAGAATACCGACAACCGCAGAAGCATCTGTCATGTCTTGACTATCATTAATGTGATGACATGTTATTTTATCAAATCGATTACCTAACGTTGAACTATTACGTGATTTAATTAATCATGCAACAATTAACTCATTAGTAACCTGGAGCACCACGGAAAAGTTTATTTAACGAGTTTGGCGTTTTCCGAATTAACTCTTAAAGATCTAAAGGGTGTGGGGAAAGAAAGAGTGGGAGGAGGAGAGGCAAAGGAATTCAGCTAGTACATACAGTTGAATAATGTGCTCATCGTAAATATAGATATTTAGCACCCTAACAACCGCTCATTTGGGTTTTGAAATGCAACACATATTTACGCTTATGTCTTTGTCGTCTCGCTCTGTTAATGCCCGATCAGTCTGTGGAGTGTCTGTTAGAACGGCTCTTCGTTCTGGATGGGTTCGTTAAAATAGTTACATCACGGTGTCACACAGTGGTGAGAGTTTGTTCTCCTCTCATCTTCGTTAGACTGGAACCTTCAAAGGTACACACGCAGTGGTCCTCGGTCGAGTTTAGTAGGTTAACAGTACTTAAACAGCTGCAAACTGAATGTTCCTGTGTAGTCTCCCATCTTCTTCACCCGAGAGTTTCAGGGGGCTAGAACCATTTTACAAGCCAATAGCTACCTGGCAATGTACTGGTTTATTGTCCGATCATTCGTGACGTCCGGCTTACCGTCCGCCTACTTGGTCTAATGTGAATTTCATTAGGAGTCCTTATCGGGCAAAAGGGGGCGTTCCATTAAGTTGCTCCAATGTCTTTGCTCCAGTGGGCGGGGTTACTGATTGAGCATAAGAATACTATGAAAACTATTCTCTCATTTAGAAGACTAAAATCACATTTCATCTTCTCACAAATAGTTTCATATTTAATCATATAAGTTTTACAACATTTTGATGTAAATCTGAATGTGTACCCCCTCAGAGATACAGTTATTTAGAAAATATAATCCGTAATAATCTCCCAAAACAACAACTGATCTGACATCATAGTTCTTTAAGCACCCACGGACCCTTCCAACTGTTTGGATTACATAAATATTGTTTCATTATCCAACCTTTTGATGTTACCGTACTGCAAAGTCTTTCTCTGTGGTAACAAAAGGATTTTCAAACTTCCATTTTGGTAGAATGGTTGAAGAGAGTTTAGGTATTTACGACCGTCATAAACCTGTGGTGGGGGAGAGAGGGGGAGGCTATGATCATCACCCAACAGGGAAAGTCGTGACAGTCCCCCTCTGGTGGGTTCAATCTCGTGATTATCCTGCAAGTTGAAAACCCAAATAAAAATGGCCGTGGGTTGTCCTGGTTGTGGACCATCGTTGCGGTCCCACTCTGATGGTTGACCCGGGAAGGATTTCTGCAAATGAAGTAGGCCACCACAAGGATGGGCAGCGGATGTCTGGTTGGCAATCGCCGTGACGGTCCCCCTCTGGTGGTATTAGTAGGTTTTCTGGAAGCTGCAAATAACCACAGGAATGGCCAGGGGATGTCCGGGTTGGGGATTGTTGTTCTGGACCTGTCGTCTGGTCGTCCAGACCGGAAGATCTGGACAGTAACTTAGGCAGATGTTAACAACACACACACACACTCACAAAATATATAATTGAATTTCTTCCAAATGAGTGGCGTTGTGACACTAACTGATGGTTGTATGGGGAAGTTATTTATGGTTCTATCACTTCCTAAGTGTCAAAGAAAATGAAAGAAAATGGACTGTATTCTAAATATACATCCATGTCTTGGCTAAATGACTATCATGGCATTGTCTCTAATGTCATGTCTAGGGTTTTCTTACTTATTGGTGTGTTACCTAGGCACTACCCTAAGTTGATAACTACATGAAGTCTACAGCTGTAAGGCACTAGTTTTCGTCAGTCTACAGGGAGGACCTATGGTCTTCTGGGGAGAAACTGGTGAGTACGGTAGCTGTAGGGTCAAAGGCCTCAGGATAAACTTTCAACTTTACCCAGGCTGACGTTTTGCTCGGACCCTTAAGTGATCCTAGCATAAATCCTCATTGAATGTTCTGTTGTACATGTGTGTTTATGCTTACACAAGCGCGCATGCCAAGGGAGGAAAACCAAGAGAACGTTGAGAAGTTCCAATCCATCAGAGCGATCAAACAATCCATCAAGTCTGCTTCGTGTAGCAGTGGTTCAGATTCGAGGCTGGTAAGATACACAGAGTCGTGTTGTGAGAGGCAAGGTAGCCTGAGTGAAACATCGAAGGAAAGTATCGCATCGTTCTGTTTTCAACAAACGTTTAGCTGGGTTCAAAGCCCTTTTGAGATCATCAAACAACATTTGAGAGATGAGTGATATAGCAGCGCCCGAATCAATTAGCACATGACAGGTTAAGCAGTCCTCCAGGACTGTTTCCAGGTATGGGTGCCTTGAGTTGCTTGGGTTTGGAGTGGTATTGGCTCTTGCAAAGTTTTTGACCTTTTTCTTCGCAACCTTTTTATCAGAATCTAAAGACAAAGCCTGTGTGCTAGTGTCTTGATCGAGTGGGCCCTGGATAGGGTCTTGAGTGAGAGCGGGAGTAATTTGATTATTAACGTCCTAGCTAAGGGTGTTAATTCTGGCGGACCTGTTGTCTGGCAATTCCACATCTAGTTATAGTGACTTTTTTATATATTTTTCCCACTTCTTTACTTCTCTTAGCAGAGCATTTAGAGAGTATTTGCAAATGTTTCGGGACATCATTGAAACCTTTGTCACCCTTGTGTTTTGACACTTCGGGGGGATGGGGTGCAGGAACGTAGCAATCTGGTTGATTGTAGCGGTAGTCGTTTCGCTGGCAATGTACTTTACTGTTATTTAGACCGCGGTGGGTATTGGTATTGCGGTTTCGTGGTAGAAACTGTTGTTGTGTGTCATCTCTCGATGCTTCAATAACTGAAGTCCCGTGTAGCTCAGTTGGTCGAGCATGGTGCTTGTAGCGCCATGATTGTGGGTTTGTTTCCCACGGGGGAACAGTGTGAATGAAAAATGTATGCACTCACTACTCTAAGTCGCTCTGGATAAGGGTGTCTGCTGAATGACAATAATAAAAGTCAAATAGTGCAACCTGAAACTGGAGTGTGTGCTTAAGTTCAAACCTCAAAATCGGGATGTCAGAGCTGGGCACTTTTGATGCCTCAAAAGCTGTGCTCGCAAGCTGTTCTGAGATTGGCAAATCAACGTGGGCTGTAGGGCTCAAGTAGGTAATGAAGTTGGGATACATGTTCTACAGAAACATTTGTTTGAATGGTAATATCTCTTCCATTCCTGTTTCAGTGAGTAGGCCAAAGTAAGCTAAACAAAGCTTGTGGGTGTTCATTCCAAGCTTATTTGACAATGTTAGCCAGCGAGCTGTCGTGTTTGCGAGTCGCAGAACCACTGAATTCTATTGTCAAAGCTGTGGCAAGTTTAGCATAGTCGTTTTGCACGTGTTGCTGTTTGAAACGAATGAACCTCATCAGGTGACTATTCGACATTCGCTTCAACAGGTAAAGCCTGTCAGAGCCCATAGTGTTCGGGTAGCCATCCAAAGCATCCTCTATGTGTGCTAGGAACGTCACAGTGTTGTTTGGCTTACCTGGAACAGGGTCAAAGGTGCAGAAGTTTTTGACGAGTTTGTCAAGGCGTTCAGTGCCAGGTGCACGGGGAGCGTCTACTTCATCTTGTGGAGAATTATGGGCCGAAAGGCCAAGAGGAGAAGCCAAGCATTGGCTTTGATGGCGAGGAGGCGCCATATTACCCTGGGCCGAATAGCCAAGAGGGGAAGACTGAGGGACAACTGCGAGAGGCAAAATCTGAAACCTTCTGTCATCTTTGCTCCTCTGAGTACCGGGCTCCAGTTGCGGAGTGAGAGATTCAGTAATGAGATTTCCTCCGTATGCTTAGAAATCAATATTTCCATCTTCATCATTCAACTGGTCAGTGACTTCAATGAGTTCCGCTGATTAGTCATCCAACTTGGTCGTTGTGTTCATTAACTGATCGTCTTTAGTCTGCAGCATTTGGACCAGAACATTGTTACTTTGAGTAACAAAACTGCCTGCATGTTATCACGTTGCGCACTCCTGTTTGTAGATAACTCATCAGATGTATCTAGTTTGGCAAGGACTTCATTGTATTTAGTTTTGGCCAACTCGAGTTGTTCCTGTAGAAGATGATTTTGTTGAAGAGTTTGTGCTCGTTCATCATCATACGTTTTTGCAATTACTTTAAATTGTTCCGTTTTCAAACGCAGTTCATTGGTTACCACCCCCTCTGATAGCTTGCACATTATTAGAACAATGTATTAAATTGAATGAGACAATAATATCCAGTCGATTGAGCATACCTTTTCAGATTTTCATTGGTTGGGTTATCATGAGTGTAACCCGTAGTTACATCATCTAAGAACAAGTTTTGCTTTCAAATAGAATATAAAAAAATATATATATATATATATATATATATATATATATATATATATATATATATATATATATATATATATATATATATATATATATATATATATACAGTGGGGAGAACAAGTATTTGATACACTGCCGATTTTGCAGGTTTTCCCACTTACAAAGCATGTAGAAGTCTGTAATTTTTATCATAGGTACACTTCAACTGTGAGAGACGGAATCTAAAACAAAAATCCAGAAAATTACATTGTATGATTTTTAAATAATTTATTTGCATTTTATTGCATGACATAAGTATTTGATCACCTACCAACCAGTAAGAATTCCGGCTCTCACAGACCTGTTAGTTTTTCTTTAAGAAGCCCCCCTGTTCTCCACTCATTACCTGTATTAACTGCACCTGTTAGAACTCGTTACCTGTATAAAAGACACTTGTCCACACACTCAATCAAACAGACTACAACCTCTTCACAATGGCCAAGACCAGAGAGCTGTGTAAGGACATCAGGGATAAAATTGTAGACCTGCACAAGGCTGGGATGGGCTACAGGATAATATGCAAGCAGCTTGGTGAGAAGGCAACAACTGTTGGAGCAATTATTAGAAAATGGAAGAAGTTCAAGATGACGGTCAATCTCCCTCGGTCTGGGGCACCATGCAAGATCTCACCTCGTGGGGCATCAATGATCATGAGGAAGGTGAGGGATCAGCCCAGAACTACACGGCAGGACCTGGTCAATGACCTGAAGAGAGCTGGGACCACAGTCTCAAAGAAAACCATTAGTAACACACTACGACGTCAGTGCACGCAAGGTCCCCCTGCTCAAGCCAGCGCATGTCCAGGCCCGTCTGAAGTTTGCCAATGACCATCTGGATGATCCAGAGGAGGAATGGGAGAAGGTCATGTGGTCTGATGAGACAAAAATTGAGCTTTTTGGTCTAAACTCCACTCACCGTGTTTGGAGGAAGAAGAAGGATGAGTACAACCCCAAGGACACCATCCCAAACGTGAAGCATGGAGGTGAAAACATCATTCTTTGGGGATACTTTTCTGCAAAGGGGACAGGACGACTGCACCGTATTGAGGGGAGGATGGATGGGGCCATGTATTGCAAGATCTTGGCCAACAACCTCCTTCCCTCATTAAGAGCATTGAAGATGGGTCGTGGCTGGGTCTTCCAGCATGACAATGACCTGAAACACACAGCCAGGGCAACTAAGGAGTGGCTCCGTAAGAAGCATCTCAAGGTCCTGGAGTGGCCTAGCCAGTCTCCAGACCTGAACCCAATAGAAAATCTTTGGAGGGAGCTGAAAGTCCGTATTGCCCAGCGACAGCCCCGAAACCTGAAGGATCTGTGTGGAGGAGTGGGCCAAAATCCCTGCTGCAGTGTGTGCAAACCTGGTCAAGAACTACAGGAAACGTATGATCTCTGTAATTGCAAACAAAGGTTTCTGTACCAAATATTAAGTTCTGCTTTTCTGATGTATCAAATACTTATGTCATGCAATAAAATGCAAATTAATTACTTAAAAATCATACAATGTGATTTTCTGGATTTTTGTTTTAGATTCCGTCACTCACAGTTGAAGAGTACCTATGATAAAAATTATTGTCAGGCTCTGGCCATAGAGAAGCTTTGCTTCTCTATATTTCTATGGTCAGAGTCTGGCAGATCTATTATTTCTACGTCTGTGTGGTGTTGTGTGTGGATCCCTAATTAGAGGCAGCTGCATGGCATTACCTCTAATTAGGGATCTTACTTATATGTCTGTGTTCCACTCCGTTGGCGTGGTTCATTGTTGTATATTGTCTCGTGTCGTGCTACGTGTGTTCCTTTTCATTATATATTGTATTTGTTATTTTGTATAGTTCGATAGTTCATTTAATAAATATGTCGAACTATCGATACGCTGCGCCTTGGTCTCTCTACACACCCGAACGTGACAATTACAGACTTCTACATGCTTTGTAAGTGGGAAAACCTGCAAAATCGGCAGTGTATCAAATGCTTGTTCTCCCCACTGTATATATATATATATTACTTGCGGAACTCGAACTAGAGTACAGAAGGCCGGGACTTCCGTCACCCAACATGGAAGAAATTCAATGTGACACAAGAAAACAAAATGGCTGCTGTCCCTTTGTTAGTTTAGCATCTCGTGCCCAGCTAATCCTGTTTGTACAGAAATCTCCCTTTCAAGCACAACATAGGACCCCCTTCAACAAGGGAACGGTTTTACTAATAACGTCTTTCGTTCAAACCCTTTCGGTAAACAAAGAAATAGACTGTTGGTCTACTCATGATACTGAAAACGCGAGAGACAGAAAGATAATTATTGCTTGGTCAAGCTAATATCTCCAAATTTAAATCGGCTGGCCCTATGTCCTCGCTCGAGAAATTAATTCTACCTGCTTCTGAAACGCGAGAGACAGTAATAGCACTACATTTGGCCAAACGCTTTGTTACAAACATTTCTATAATTGGATCGTGTCTTAGCACTAGAAATTCTATAACTAACCCTACACACTGGCTATGTCAGAGAAACAACACGGGGCCACCTTCCAGATCTCTTGTTCAAATGGGAACACACACACCTTAACAATTCCTGTCTACAACTCCATTGGTGTATAATATAATCTGGGTGTATAATGTCATCTGCTTTTCAATTTCATATAGGCTGAATGCAATCGATTACTTAAATAAACTTTTCCGTGGTGCCCCAGGTTACTAATGAGTTAATTGTTGCATGATTAATTTAATCACGTAGTAGTTAAATGTTAAGTAATTGATTTGATAAAATACCATGTCATCACATTAATGATAGTCAAGACATGGCAGATGCTTCCGCGGTTGTCGGTATTCTCGTCCTAGGCTACGTACGTTTTCAGCTGCAGACTGATAAAGCGACGGCCTATGATTTTCACTTCTTCTGTAGTGATCGATAGTTTCAGAGTTTAACCATTTCCAGCCCTGTAGCCAACACTCCACGCCGTCAGGTCTTGTCCTTTAGTAATAGAGTACAAATGCATCATTTAAACGTGGGGACCCCCGCCCTCACATTCTCTGGTCTGCTGTATAAATTCTTAGCAAGTCCTTTTAAGCACTCTGGTCGGAAGGGAGGTTTCATAGCACTGACCCGCTCTTCTAACCTTATTAGGGGCGTGGCTTAGTTAGTGTACAACAGACAAGAAAACCATTATCTCGTTAAAAGACTAAAATCACATTTTTATCTTTTCAAAAGTATTCTTATACTTAATCAATCATTTTATACAACAATTAGATGCAAACCTCATAACTGAGAAGTATACACTTTCAGAGATACAGTTATGTTGTTCTATCGTCCTTAGTTACATCACAAAATAGAAACTAATTCGACCTGGTTATTTCCCACATTCTTTATTATAGAAATATTGTTTCATTATCCATTTTGGGATATTGGAATTTTGTATATTTTGTTCCACAGAGGTTCTCTCCCTGCTTGTCCAGGCAGAGAAAGTCTCTGCAAGGAATTTACAACCTGTCGTTAAGTCATAAAACTATACCGTGCAACACTAGTGGCCACGCAGTCATGGGTGAATAAGGGGTATAGGAGGGGGGTGAGCACACACCCCTGTGGAGCCCCTGTGTTGAGGATCAGCGTGGCGGAGGTGTTGTTGCCAACTTGGGGGTCGGCCCGTCAGGAAATCCAGGATCCAGTTGCACAGGGAGGGATTCAGACCCTGGGCCCTAAGCTTAGTGATGAGCTTGGAGGGCACTATGGTGTTGAAGGCTGAGCTGTAGGCTGAGCTGCTGTGGTTAAATGCGGTGGTTCACGCTTTTAGTTTTGCACGAATGCTGCCCTCTATCAACAGTTTCTGGTTTGGATGTTCTAATCGTCACTTATGCTCTTCCTGATGAATCCAGTCACTGAATACATCAATATTATTCTCAGTGGCGACCCGGAACATATCCCAGTCCGTGTGATCAAAACAATCTTTCGGTCAGATCAACGTTAAACAGTCCTTACCACGGGTGCTTCTTGAGTTTTAAGCAAGTTATTGCTACAAAATGTATGTTGTCATTCAGAGGAATAGGAAGTTCAGCTACTTAGATAGAGAGGGGGGAGGGGGAAGGGGAGAGGGGAGAGGGGGGAGGGGGGAGCTCCTCTTAAAAACAATCAACAAAGCAATCAGGTCTTGAGCAGGAAGCTAACATGTGATCCAGAAGGTTACCACGTTATTAACCAGGCGATGGAAAGGAAGGGAGTGTATATGTGTGTGAAAGCACCCAGGCTTTGGAAAGGGTCTGACCTGACCCAAAAGCTCATAGGACCGAGAGACAGAAAGAGATTGAGAGGGAGGGCGATACTGAAATACAGTGCAGGCATGGTGCCATGTTGTCAATGACAAGGCTTAGACATATTTTTGCGTTTCTGTATAAGTCTGACCCTTAGTGTGTGTGTGAATGTGTGTGTATCTGCGCGTGCCTGAGAGCGTGAACACAAACACACAGACAGACACACGTGAAGGCATATGTGTGTGTGTGTGTGTGTGTGTGTGTGTGTGTGTGTGTGTGTGTGTGTGTGTGTGTGTGTGTGTGTGTGTGTGTGTGCATGCACCTCTGCCTTTGTGTATATCTGATTATGGTCCCTGATTGCGAGTGACAGTGTGCAGATTGAGTTGCACAGCCTCTCTAATTCTCTCTATTAATGAGCAACGCTCCACTCTGCTGCCCCGGACCCCATCTATTAATCACAATTTGTCATCTGCCTCATGCTCCCTCCCTACCTCCCTCCCACCCCCTCCTGCCTTCTCTCTCACTCTCTCTATCCCTTGCTTTCCATCTTGCCTCCACCTTGCCTCCTCTCTCCAACCAAATTTGTCTGCTTTTCCTCTCGACATCCATTCTCTCTCCCTCAGTCTCAGTCTTAGTCTCTGTGTTCATTTATCCCATTCTATCCTTAACCATCTCATCTCTCCTCTTCTTCCAATTTGTCCACTCTTTCCTTCTCTCTCTCCATTTTTCTCTGCTCTTTCACCCATCTCTTTTTCCACTCTCTGTCTGCCCATCCTTTGCTCTTCCTTCCTCCTCAGTTGGGGAATATGGTCAAGCATACTGAGAGGGTTTCTCACTGAATTCTCACATTTTAATTCTGCTGACACTCACAAGGTTAAGTAAACTGTTTCACACCAGCAAACAGTGATTTATCGGCCCAATTCATGTCTGTATTGATACTTTGTAATTACATATTTTATCATGAGCAGGTAGTTGTTTGGCAAAATGAAAATATTGAACAGTATGGAAGGTAAGACCGGTATTGGGTGTACAATCAGTGACTTTGTGTTGTGGTGTGAGCAGAACCACCTTCAGCTCAACATCAGCAAAACAAAGGAGATGGTGGTGGACTTCAGGAGAACCAAGGCACAACTGACTGCAGTCCCTATACAGGGGATGGATGTGGAAATGGTTGGGTCATACAAGTTCCTGGGAGTCCATATGGACAATAGGCTGGAATGGGCTGGTAACACCGGGGCCCTGTACAAAAAGGGCCAGAGCCGACTCTACTTTCTGAGGAGGCTCAGGTCCTTCAACGTGTGCAGTAAACCTTCTACCAGTCTGTGGTGTCCAGTGCCATCTTTTTTGCAGTGGTGTGCTGGGGAGCCAACATAAAAGCCGGTGATGCTTCTCGGGTAAATAAGCTCATCAGGAAGGCTAGCTCTGTCCTGGGGATGAGCCTTGACACTCTAGAGGAGGTGGTGGAGAGACGGATCCTGGCCAAACTGCTGGCCATCATGGACAACGTCACCCACCCCCTGCATGCCATGGTTGACGCAGAGGAACACCTTCAGTCACAGACTGATCCCACCACGGTGTGCCAGAGAGCGCTACAGGAGGTCCTTCCTGTCGGCGGCTATGAGACTATATAATGCCTCACCAGGGTGCCGTGCCGTCGGCAACACAGACCTGGAACTGTTGGGGTGCTAGGACCTAGTTTAACATTTATGCATCCATCCGTGAGTAACTCTGGTCCGTAATCACTCATTCACTCAGGACTTATTTATTCATTCAGGTCTGTATATACAGTGGGGAGAATAAGTATTTGATACACTGGTTTGATTTTGCAGGTTTTCCTACTTACAAAGCATGTAGAGGTCTGTAATTTTTATCATAGGTACACTTCAACTGTGAGAGACGGAATCTAAAACAAAAATCCAGAAAATCACATTGTATGATTTTTAAATAATTAATTTGCATTTTATTGCATGACATTAGTATTTGATCACCTACCAACCAGTAAGAATTCCGGCTCTCATAGACCTGTTAGTTTTTCTTTAAGAAGCCTTCCTGTTCTCCACTCATTACCTGTATTAAATGCACCTGTTTGAACTCGTTACCTGTATAAAAGACACCTGTCCACACATTCAATCAAACAGACTCCAACCTCTCCACAATGGCCAAGACCAGAGAGCTGTGTAAGGACATCAGGGATAAAATTGTAGACCTGCACAAGGCTGGGATGGGCTACAGGACAATTGGCAAGCAGCTTGGTGAGAAGGCAACAACTGTTGCCGCAATTATTAGAAAATGGAAGAAGTTCAAGATGACGGTCAATCTCCCTCGGTCTGGGGCACCATGCAAGATCTCACCTCGTGGGTCATCACTGATCATGAGGAAGGTGAAGGATCAGCCCAGAACTACACGGCAGGACCTGGTCAATGACCTGAAGAGAGCTGGGACCACAGTCTCAAAGAAAACCATTAGTAACACACTACGCCGTCATGGATTAAAATCCTGCAGCGCACGCAAGGTCCCCCTGCTCAAGCCAGCACATGTACAGGCCCGTCTGAAATTTGCCAATGACCATCTGGATGATCCAGAGGAGGAATGGGAGAAGGTCATGTGGTCTGATGAGACAAAAATATAGCTTTTTGGTCTAAACTCCACTCGCCGTGTTTGGAGGAAGAAGAAGGATGAGTACAACCCCAAGAACACCATCCCAACCGTGAAGCATGGAGGTGGAAACATCATTCTTTGGGGATGATTTCTGCAAAGGGGACAGGACGACTGCACCGTATTGAGGGGAGGATGGATGAGGCCATGTATCGCGAGATCTTGGCCAACAACCTCCTTCCCTCAGTAAGAGCATTGAAGATGGGTCGTGGCTGGGTCTTCCAGCATGACAACGACCCGAAACACACAGCCAGGGCAACTAAGGAGTGGCTCCGTAAGAAGCATCTCAAGGTCCTGGAGTGGCCTAGCCAGTCTCCAGACCTGAACCCAATAGAAAATCTTTGGAGGGAGCTGAAAGTCCGTATTGCCCAGCGACAGCCCCGAAACCTGAAGGATCTGGAGAAGGTCTGTATGGAGGAGTGGGCCAAAATCCCTTCTGCAGTGTGTGCAAACCTGGTCAAGAACTACAGGAAATGTATGATCTCTGTAATTGCAAACAAAGTCTCGGTACCAAATATTAAGTTCTGCTTTTCTGATGTATCAAATACGTATGTCATGCAATAAAATGCAAATTAATTACTTAAAAATCATACAATGTGATTTTCTGGATTTTTGTTTTAGATTCCGTCACTCACAGTTGAAGAGTACCTATGATCAAAATTATAGACTTCTACATGCTTTGTAAGTGGGAAAACCTGCAAAATCGGCAGTGTATCAAATACTTGTTCTCCCCACTGTACATACTCATGTACAGTTGTTATATCATATCACATGCAATATTGCAAGTAATTCTTGGACTTACGCAGTCATTCACTCAGGAATGCATATTAGTATCCTGTCAGTTGCATCTTTTTTCATTGCTTTTAGTATATCGAATGTGCAATACGTGCAGTTATCTGTAATTAAACCCTGTGCACTAAGGACTGTATTTTAAGGGAATTACTATTATTACCCCAAATGATATCATACACACATTTAGCTATTTAAGTATCTCTTCCTGTCATTTACCTGTACAGTTTATGTAGCCATGCAAGTATTCACTTACCTGTAAATATAACTTTATATTTACCTGTACAGCTAATTTAACCATGCAAAATATGAACTTACCTGTTCATTTAACCAGTCAGTCTATTAAGTAAACTATTATTACCCTCACTCATTTCATATGCATTTTTAGCTATTGAAGTATTTCTCTGCCATCGACCTGTATAGTATAGTTAACCATCCAACATCCACCAATGTAGAGTGTACATATTCAGCCAACCACCCATATTATGCAATGTCTTTTTATAGCTTTTTTGCACTCCAGATATATTGTATTTCTATACTTTTTCATACTGCCGCTCTATATATCATGTATCATGTATCTGTCTTTTGTGTATTTTCATTCTGGCATTTTGCACCTGCCATTTTGCACCTGCCATGTTTTGTTGTAGCTGCTTGACAAAGAAATTTCCCCCTCGGGGATCAATAAAGTATCTATCTATCTATCTATCTATCTATCTATCTATCTATCTATCTATCTATCTATCTATCTATCTATCTATCTATCTATCTATCTATCTATCTATCTATCTATCTATCTATCTATCTATCTATCTATCTATCTATCTATCTATCTATCTATCTATCTATCTATTGCTCCCATCTTTTATGTTGCTTATGAGTGTGCTGTGTCATACAGTCATTATTGTTGAACGAACATTTCACGATAAACAGTGTGTTATGTAGAGTTTTCGTATTCACAGCGGGGCAGAGCTCTGTGTTAACTAGAGTGCATCCACAGAGCAACTTGTTACTAATTTGGTGTGTGTGTGTGTGTGTGTTTGGTTTTACCAGAAGTCCTCACAAGGAGATTAAAAACAGGAAAATTTGGATAGTAAAACAAGGAAAAAGTGGGGACATTTCGCCGGTCCCAACAAGGAAAATACTATTTTAGGCTTAGGGGTTAGGTTTAGGGTTAGGGTTAGAATTTGGGTTAGGAGTTAGGGTTAGGTTAAAGGTTAGGTTATGGGTTAGGTTTAGAGAAAATAGGATTTTGAATGAGAATCAATTGCTTGGTCCCCACAAGGATAGTAAAACAAACATGTGTGTATGTGTGCGGTTGTGTGTGTGGGTGGAAGTGTGGACAGGTGTAGCGTTGTAATTTGCTGGTATAACCCGCAGTATTTACATCAGTACCCAAGCTGTGCATGCCCCAAACATTGCTCATCCATTAAAAAAATACAATGTTTGTAAGATACAGTATGCAGCTTTCAACACATGCGTGAGGACTTGTGAAATACTATATAAAATTTGTCAGTGTGTGTGTGAGTGTGAATGGAAGAGAGTGGGATACAGTGGGAGAGAGTGGGATACAGTGGGAGAGAGTGGGATACAGTGGGAGAGAGTGGGATATAGTGGGAGAGAGTGGGATACAGTGGGAGAGAGTGGGATACAGTGGGAGAGAGTGGGATACAGTGGGAGAGAGTGGGATAAAGTGGGAGAGAGGGGTATACAGTGGGATACAGTGGGAGAGAGTGGGATACAGTGGGAGAGAGTGGGATACAGTGGGAGAGAGTGGGATACAGTGGGAGAGAGTGGGATACAGTGGAAGAGAGTGGGATACAGTGGGAGAGAGTGGGATACAGTGGGATACAGTGGGAGAGAGTGGGATACAGTGGGAGAGAGTGCTCTGTACAGTTCATTAATAATTGATCAAAGGTATCCACTGAATTCCTCCAAATCAATTTATGTCAGACATTGCCAACTTCAACCCCCCATAGTGAAATATTAATTAAAACTCTTGTCTCGCCAACCCTCCCCCTCCCTCCCTACTCCTACCCCCAAAATATATGTCAGCTATGTGGATAGACACGAGGGGCGAGGCAGAGGGGACAAATAGAGAGGAATATGAAGACAAAAAGACAATGTATGAGTGAGAAAAATTGGAAATGGATAAAGAAAGAGAGAAAAAGCTGAAACTCTTAATGCAATTCCCTCATTCCAATTACCATGTTTTTTTGTTACCTGATATTGTCATGTATTGATTTGACACTATTTTATATAATTCTGATGTTATTTGTGTATTGTACTGCTATGGCAACACTGGATCATCCCTTTCATGCTAATAAAGCCTGTTTGAATTTGAATGTGAAAGCGGTAGGGTGATGGAGACGAGAGGGAACAGGGTCAGTTTGTGTTGCCAATAGGCTATTCTTGCTGCGACCATGATTGTTTTAACTCCAGACCAGGAGTCAAGAAGCGGAAGTGCTCCTTTGAAGTCTATGGAACAGCTCAACCTTTCCTCAAATTCCACCTTTAAACTAACAGATAACTAATAAACCAACCAAGGGAATTAACATGTCATCTATATGCAAACCCTAGCCAACGGCTGATTATTCATCAATACATTGATTTAGCATAAATATAGCCGCACAAGACATATAACAGCGTTCAGATCCTCCCTATGAATGCGGTCTATGACACAGTTTTACAGGTGTGTACGATTTCCTCATATACAGTACTGAGCTGGCCTCCGACTGTAACCCTTTCTTGACCTTTAGTGACAGCCCCAAATATCTCTCAATTATACATCTGTAAAAGTTTGCGAGGGTTTTAGCCTCCTGAGGTTGAAATGGCGCTGTTGTATATTGCATCACTGGGACGATAAACGATAAACCAAAAATGATCAACACCAACCATACCGATCACTTATCGCAGGCATTTTGCTAATACGATTTCTCTGATGATTTCTCTGGTGAGATTCATCCACTTCCCTTTGAGGAACCCTTTTCGGTTCCAGATATAACTATTTTGGGTTCCATGTAGAACCCTCTGGGGAAAGGGTTCTACGTGGAACCCAATAAGGTTCTATCTAGAACCGAAAAGGGTTCTACCCTAATTCCGTTCACCTGTTCTCCCCGGCTCCTCCTCTACCAGGTGTTTCCTATGTTCCCTTATTCCTTGTGTATTTAATCTGTATCTGTTCATTGGTCTGGTTGCCAGTTCGTCTTGTGTGTTTCACCAGGTCGTGCCCGCATACTTAGAAATACCTGCTGTCTGTTTAGTTCTCCTGTTACCGTACCCCTGCCTGTTTATACAACCTGATTCCTGCCTGCCGTCTCTGTACCTCTGAACGCCTGTGTACCAAATCCTTGCCTGCCTACGACAAAGAGATATAGCCTTACGATTTTGTAAAGTAAAACATACTTGACATTCTACCTGCCTCCTGCGTCTGCATTTGGGTCTCTGTCTGAGTTGTGATAGTACGAACTGGCCATGACAGACCCAGCAGATTCTGACAACCTCCGGAGCGCTCTCTCCCTTCAGGGAGCTGCTATTGGGAGACATGAAGACCTCCTACAACGTGTCATGGAGGGACTTCAAACTATTTCTGACCACCATGATCAGACCTACAACTCGCTGATGGAGCAGCTTCGGGGATTGTCAGTGGGACAGCCTACTACAGCGGCACCTGCCCCTGATACCAGTACCCTCGCGACTAACACTGTTTCGCCTATAGCCCACTCAGCCTCTCGGGAACCCAGCTTACCTCCTCCTGAGCGGTACTCTGGAGATCCGGGAACCTGTCGTTCGTTCCTATCGCAGTGTTCGTTGATCTTCGAGCTGCAACCCTCCTCGTTCCACTCGGATCGTGCTAAGGTAGCATACATCGTCGCTCTTATGTCCGGGAGGGCAGGAGCCTGGGCTACGGTGGTGTGGGAACGACAAACACCCATCTGTTCCAGCCTGGACTCCTTCGTGGCCGAAGTTAAGAAGGTTTTTGATTCACCGATTTCTGGGAGAGAGGCAGCTCGTAAACTCCTGCGACTGCGGCAGGGCTCTCGTAGCGTTTCGGATTACGCAGTGGACTTCCGCACTCTGGCCGCCGATAGCTCGTGGAATTCTGACGCTCTTTTTGACGCTTTTCTTAATGGGTTGTCGGACATTATTAAAGATGAGCTAGCAGCCCGGGAACTGCCCCCCGATCTCGACTCTCTCATAAACCTTTCTATGCGGATAGATAGCCGTATACGGGACAGGAACCGAGAGAGAAGATCAGCCCCCTCACATCCTTCGCAACCCGGAAGTTACCGGTTAGGGGCGGGGACGAACCGTCCCGGAATTATCCGAAAGCGCCCGAGGTGGATACATCAGAGCCTATGGAATTAGGAAGGGCCAGAATAAGCCCGGCGGAAAGGGAGAGGAGAATCAACAGCCGTAGCTGTTTGTATTGTGGCACTTCAGGCCATTACATCTCTACCTGCCCAGTAAAAGAGCAGGCTCATCAGTAAGAGCGGGTGTGCTGGTGGGCCAAACAGAGACCCCCTGGTCTCCTCCGACCCGTGCCCCAATTCATGCTATCCTCCGGTGGGGAACCCTATCCGAGACCATCAGAGTTCTTATTGATTCTGGGGCTGACGAGAGCTTCATTGACTCCGCCCTAGTCCAGCAGCTGGGCATTTCCACCCAAAACCTCTCCACTGCTATAGAGGCCAGAGCCTTGGACGGCCGGTCCATTGGCAAGGTGACACTTTGTACTGTTCCAGTGGTTCTACGCATCTCTGGCAACCATAGTGAATCCATCCGGTTTTTACTCATCAGTTCCCCTCACGTGCCAGTGGTTCTGGGCCATTCCTGGCTTCAACGGCATAACCCTCTCATCGATTGGACTACGGGTTCCATCAAGGGATGGAGCCCCTTTTGCCATGCCCAGTGCTTGAAGGCTGCACAACACCCCTTGGTTACCCCCACCCCAGTTTCTGAGCCCGCCCTTGACCTGTCCTCTGTTCCGGCTGAATACCAGGACCTATGGGAGGTCTTCAGCAAGTCCCGGGCGACATCACTTCCCCCTCACCGCCCATATGATTGCGCCATTGACCTTTTCCCGGGAACCTCCCCCCCAGAGGGCGTCTCTACTCACTGTCTGGTCCGGAGACCAAGGCCATGGAGGCCTATGTGGAGAGCTCTCTTGCTGCAGGGATTATTCACCCATCTTCATCCTCCGCTGGAGCGGGCTTCTTCTTTGTGGACAAGAAGGATAAATCCCTGCGTCCCTGCCTTGATTACAGAGGTCTGAACGACATCACCATAAAGAACCGTTACCCGCTTCCGCTCATCTCCTCCGCCTTCGAGGTTCTTCAGGGGGCAACCGTTTTCACGAAACTGGACCTGCGGAATGCCTATCATCTGGTTCGGATCCGGAAGGGGGATGAATGGAAGACTGCTTTCAACACCACGAGTGGCCATTATGAATACCTGGTGATGCCCTTCGGCCTGACCAACGCCCCTGCAGTGTTCCAGGCTCTGGTCAACGACGTGCTGCGTGACATGTTGAACCGGTGCGTCTTTGTCTACCTGGACGACATCCTGGTGTTTTCCCGGTCTGCCCAGGAGCATATAACCCACGTCCGCCAGGTGCTCCAGCGCCTCCTGGAGAACCAGCTTTTTGTCAAGGCAGAAAAGTGCGAATTCCACCAATCCACTATCTCGTTCCTGGGATACATCATTGCTGCTGGAAGCATCCAGATGGATCCCAACAAAGTGAGGGCTGTAGAGGAGTGGCCGCAACCCACTTCCCGGAGTCAGCTCCAGAGATTCCTGGGATTTGCACATTTTTACCAACGCTTCATCTGGGGTTATAGCACTCTGGCATCTCCCCTCACCGCTCTTACCTCCACCAAGATCCGCTTTGTCTGGTCTCTTGAGGCTGCCCGTGCGTTCACTGACCTTAAACGGCGTTTCACCTCGGCCCCGGTCCTAATCCAGCCTGACCCCTCTTGCCAGTTTGTAGTGGAAGTGGACGCCTCAGAGGTAGGGGTGGGAGCAGTTCTGTCCCAGCGCTCGACCATAGATCAGAAGCTGCATCCCTGCGCTTTCCTCTCCCACCGGCTCAGTCCAGCAGAGAGGAACTATGATGTCGGCAACCGGGAGTTGTTGGCTGTCAAGATGGCATTGGAGGAATGGAGGCACTGGCTGGAGGGCTCAGAGCTCCCGTTTTTGGTCTGGACCGACCATAAGAACTTGGAGTACCTTCGCACCGCCAAGCGGCTCAACTCCAGACAGGCCAGGTGGGCTCTACTGTTCACACGGTTTAATTTCACCCTATCATACCGTCCCGGCTCTAAGAACGCTAAACCCGACACCCTGTCTCGTGTTTTCAGCCCCGTTACTGCCTCCCTGGACCCAGAGCCCATCCTTCCCCCCTCCTGCCTTACTACATCTATCATCTGGGGAATAGAAACTGTGGTCCGCAACGCACAGCGGTCTCAACAGGGACCTGGGAATGTTCCAACAGGCTGCCTGTTTGTTCCGGATGCTGTCCGGTCCCAAGTTCTGAAGTGGGGCCATTCCTCTAACCTTACCTGTCATCCAGGGTCACGTCGGACCCTTGCATTCATCCGTAGACGGTTCTGGTGGCCCACCATGGGGCAGGACGTGCCCTCCTTTGTCTCTGCGTGCACGGTGTGTGCCCAGAACAAGACTCCGCGGCAAGCTCCGTCTGGCCTCCTCCAACCTCTGCCTGTTCCGCGCCGCCCTTGGTCGCACATTTCACTGGACTTTGTGACCGGCCTCCCTCCTTCCGACGGCCACACCGCCATTCTCACGGTAGTGGACCGGTTTTCCAAGGCGGCTCACTTCATCCCCTTAGCCAAGCTACCCTCGGCCAAGGAGACGGCTCAACTCGTGATGCAGCACGTCTTCCGGATCCATGGTCTTCCCACTGACATGGTGTCAGATCGAGGACCCCAGTTTGCGCCCCAGTTCTGGAAGGCTTTCTGCGCCCTCATCGGGTCATCGGCCATCGGCCAGCCTCTCCTCCGGATTCCACCCTGAGTCTAACGGTCAGTCGGAGAGGGCCAACCAGGACCTGGAGACTACCCTGCGTTGCCTCGTGTCCTCTAACCCCACCACTTGGAGTCGGCAGTTAATCTGGGTGGAGTATGCCCGCAACACCCTTCCTTCGTCTGCTACGGGCCTCTCTCCCTTTGAGTGCTCCCTCGGCTACCAGCCTCCCCTTTTTCCGAACCAGGAGGCAGACGTGGGGGTGCCTGCCGCACAGCTGTTTGTCCGCCGCTGTCGGCAGACTTGGAAGAAAGCTCGGGTTGCTCTACTCCGGACAGCGGCCAGATATCAGCGACAGGCGGATCGTCACCGGACCCCTGCTCCACGTTACCGCATCGGGCAAAGAGTGTGGCTGTCCACTCGGGATCTGCCACTTCGAGTAGAGTCCCGGAAGCTGTCCTCCCGATTCATTGGGCCCTTTTCTATCTCCAGGATACTCAGCCGCTCTGCTGTCCGTCTGATCCTCCCACGCACTCTTAGAGTACACCCCACCTTCCATGTCTCCCGTATTAAGCCTGTTTCCCTCTTGCCCCTGTTCAGAGACCTGCTCCATTGCCTCGTCTTGTTAATGGTGTTCCTGTCTTTACAGTTTGGCGCCTCCTGAGGGTCCGGCCTCGTGGCAGGGGTTTCCAGTACCTGGTTGACTGGGAGGGCTACGGTCCGGAGGAGCGCTGCTGGGTTCCTGCCAGGGACATCTTGGACCCATCCCTTATTGCAGATCTTCGCCGTCGCCACCCCAGTCAACCAGGTACGGCACCAGGTAGGCCGCCAGGTGGCGTCCCTAGGGGGGGGGGGTACTGTCATACCCTAATTCCGTTCACCTGTTCTCCCTGGCTCCTCCTCTACCAGGTGTTTCCTATGTTCCCTTATTCCTTGTGTATTTAATCTGTATCTGTTCATTGGTCTGGTTGCCAGTTCGTCTTTTGTGTTTCACCAGGTCGTGCCCGCATACTTAGAAATACCTGCTGTCTGTTTAGTTCTCCTGTTACCGTACCCCTGCCTGTTTATACAACCTGATTCCTGCCTGCCGTCTCTGTACCTCTGAACGCCTGTGTACCAAATCCTTGCCTGCCTACGACAACGAGATATAGCCTTACGATTTTGTAAAGTAAAACATACTTGACATTCTACCTGCCTCCTGCGTCTGCATTTGGGTCTCTGTCTGAGTTGTGATACCTGGAACCGAAAAGGGTTCCTCAAAGGGTTCTCCTATAGGGACAGCCGAAGAACCCTTTGAGTTTCTGCAAAGCACCTTTTCTTCTAAGAGTGTATCGTTCATTCCGATAAGTAGCCTATACTAGAGAAATGTGAAGTTAGAAATTAAATATGTTTTCTAATATGGGTGTTAATGGGAAAATTGATGGCTGCAACCATCAAACTAGTAGTAGTAGTTTAAAAGATAATAAAACAAACTGTAGTGCACATTATTGTTATAAACGTTTCATTCTATTTATTGTTATCGCATCAATTCAGACAATTTATAGCAATATGGATTTTAGTGTCTATCGCCCAGCTCTACTTCTTAACTTGGGTCCCACCCCACTCACACTCCAAAAGCAACACAACACTTCAGCCCACACAGAGGTTTAGGGATGTGTGTGAAACAGCACTGGTGTTTGGGGGTTTAAACAAAAAAAAACTCTACTGATTTTCATGTGCAAATGTCAGTCATGAGCAATCAGAGATCTACCCTCCTGGAGGAGGCGGACACACACACACACACACACGTGTACAGCCCGAAGGGAGAAGTCTGTGCTGAATAATTGAAAAGAGCCGCTCATCTCACTGTTCAGAGGTCACAACCTTTCTAAAACGATGACAGGAGATGTATCCCCTGACCCCCTCCCTGTCTCTCCCAGTACGTCTTATTCACTGGAACTAATGCCACCCACTCAGAGAGTAGCCTGAACTGGAAACCCTCTTTTAATTTACATTATGTATGCACCTGAAATACCAGTATTATTCACATGCATGAGCTTTACATATACTATGCAGGTTGATATTGGTGTTGTTACCAAGAGAGAGGAATGTGAATAAAATACTATTTTGAAAGAGTTCAAAGATAAGAATCTTAAGGTTGGACATAACAAACAGAGAGAAGAAAGCAGAGATGGAACACCAACCCGTGACGAAGGACAGATAGACAGCAGGGGAGGGAGTGTTGGATCATCCACCAGGGATGACAAGGGCAGCAGAGAGAGGGAGGAGAGAGGGAGAGTGAAGCGAGACATCCGTGACCCTCTTCTTTAGCTCTTAAACCATGCTGTCCATGCCAACGCATCACTGCCAGACAACACCTCCTCCTATCCCACTACAGACGACAAGAACATGACAGCCCTGTCTCATATACTGGACAGTACTCACAAACACAACACACGCAGACACACACACATACACATGCAGGCCACACAGACACAGAGGGATCATTCCCATGAACTAAAGGGTCATGTGACACAGTAGCGGTGTGTGAGTGAAATCACTGGGGAAGCCAAGCCACGCCAGAAAAAAATACATATTACAATCTATGGTGTGATAATTGTGGAGTTTGCTCTAAAACCAGTTCATACGCCACCGTGATATACAATACAGACGTAATAACAAAAAGATAACAGTCACAGTGATGGAAGGAATTAAACCACACCTACATTTGTTTCATCACAAAAACCAGAGAGCAACATCTGTCTGGTGAAGTCCACAATGCAAATATTGCATGTAACAAACAGTTGTATGACCTGCAGCATGGTCAAGCTCATGTTTTGGCCAGTCTACTAAACAACTACTGATTAGAACCACAGAGTTAACATAAGTCAGCACAAAGACTACAGGAGAACTGCCTCCACTATTCCAGCACCATTTCAACTTCAATATTTAAACATAATCAAATCAACAAGGCTATACAGTATATGCTTAGTTTAATACACTGAAAACAAACTTAAAGATACCAAAAACAATTTAGTCCAATCAATGTTGCTAAATATCATGTGGCTGTCCATGGAATTGATTTATGTGTGTGTCTGTGTGTGTGTGTATGCTCAAGTAAAAAAAACCTTGTAGACTAGTTGAACGCCCTCCTCTCTTTCATGTTGACAAAACAGTCTATGGCTCTGTACGCTTTTAGTTTTTGTTTTCATAGACTACCTAGCTAAAATGCTTGCTAGCCTAACTTCCTAACATGGGCAACAATGAACCAGCTAAGTTAGCTAGCTAGTTAATTTGAGCCTACTAGGCTACATCTAGGCTGCGTATTGAACTTCAATCGTTTCAGGTCAGTGTCACAATATATTAATTTATGGTTAGATCAGAATCGTCGTCATAATCATTGGCTTGTACAGAGTCAAAACCACAAGTCCAAATCCACATCTCCATCCAAGGGTCAATTTAGCAAACTAGCTACTGCATTACATCAACACAAGCAGACCAGAAACAGACATGTTTTTCTGACAATGATGACGTTTTGTTCAGTATGTGATTTGATTGGTGTGGAGCCAAATCCAAACTGGCCTCCCTTGGGGTGGGTTTTGCTGCACCAGGACAATCCACCGTTGAGCTCAGTTCAATCAAATTATGACAACATGTCATACTCTTTTGTTCCAGACAGCATCAGATATATGTTTCCCTCACTCGGACGACTTCTCTGGTGAGATTCATCCACTTGCGAATTGACGGAAAATTATGAAAACACAGTGTTATTTTTTTATTGGTCAAATATTTGGGGAAGCCTGGCTTCCCTTGGCATCAATCAATATACACCACTGATGTGAGATGACATACAAGATATGCAAAATGCAAAGATATTGAATTTGGCAATCATTCCCCCCTCAAAACCTTTTGGCGTGCACACACACACATTCAAATCCTCACATTCCCTACTAATATGATAACCAAAACACATGCATACATTAATCTCCCATGTTAGTTGTCTCTGGAAGGGTATGCCTTCTGAAATAGAATGCTCCTACAGTATATACAGTTAACCCCTTCCCCTTTTCCACATTTTGTTACATTACAGCCTTATTCTAAAATGTATTAAATACAACATTTTCCTCATCAATCTACACACAATACCATATGATAACAAAGTGAAAACAGGTTTTTAGACATTTTTGCAAATTTATTAAAATAAAAAACAGAACCTTTGCTATGAGACTCGTAATTGAGCTCAGGTGCATCCTGTTTCCATTGATCATCCTTGAGATATTTCTACAACTTGATCGGAGTCCACCTGTGGTAAATTCAATTGATTGGACATGATTTGGAAAAGCACACACCTGTTTATATCACAGTTGACAATGAATGTCAGAGCAAAAATCAAGCCAGGAAGTCAAAGGAATTGTCCGTGGAGCTCAGAGACAGGATTGTGTCGAGGCATAGATCTGGGGAAGGGTACCAAAACATTTCTGTAGCATCGAAGGTCCCCAAGAACACAGTGGCCTCCATCCTTCTTAAATGGAAGAAGTTTGGAATCACCAATACTCTTCTTAGAGCTGGCCGCCCAGCCAAACTGAGTAATCGGGGGAGAAGGGCCTTGGTCAGGGAGGTGACCAAGAACCTGATGGTCACTCGTGAAAAGCTCCAGATTTCGTCTGTGGAGATGGGAGAACCTTCCAGAAGGACAACCATCTCTGCAGCACTCCACCAATCAGGCCTTTATGGCAGAGTGGCCAGACAGAAGCCACTCCTCAGTAAAAAGCATGACAGCTCTCTTGGAGTTTGCTAAAAGGCATTGAAGGACTCTCAGACCATGAGTAACAAGATTCTCTGGTCTGATGAAACCAAGATTGAACTCTTTGGCCTGTATGCCAATTGTCACCATGGCACCATCCCTATGGTGAAGCATGGTGGTGGCAGCATCACACTGTGGGGATGTTTTTCAGTGGCAAGGACTGGGAGACTAGTCAGGATCGAGGCAAAGGTGAACGGAGCAAAGTACAGAGAGATCCTTGATGAAAACCTGCTCCAGAGCGCTCATGACCTCAGACTAGGGCGAAGGTTCACCTTCCAACAGGACAACGACCCTAAGCACACAGCCAAGACAACGCAGGAGTGGCTTCGGGACAAGTCTCTGAATGTCCTTGAGTGGCCCAGCCAGAGCCCGGACTTGAACTCCGATGGAACATATCTGGAGAGACCTGAAAATAGCTGTGCAGCGAAGATCCCCATCCAACCTGACAGAGCTTGAGAGGATCTGCAGAGAAGAATGGGAGAAACTCCCCAAATACAGGTGAGTCAAGCTTGTAGCGTCATACCCAAGAAGACTCAAGGCAGTAATAGCTGCCAAAGGCGCTTCAACAAAGTCCTAAGTAAAGGGTCTGAATACTTATGTAAATGTGATATATATATATATATATATTTCTTTATACATTTGCAAGATAATCAAAAAGCCCCTTTCATCATTATGGGGTAATGTGTGTAGATTTAATACATTTTAGAATAAGGCTGTATTGTATTAATATTTGGGAAAAAGTAAAGGATTCTGAATAGTTTCCAAATGCAGTGTATCTTTAGGATCCTTTAATTCAGATGGATGTCCTGAGACCCACCTCACCACCACCCTGAGATTCCCATCCGGAAAGCCCTATAATGTCTTGTCAACACAAGTTAAATAAAGGTTAAATAAATAAAAAGAAAAGAAAACACAAACAAGGCTGTAACACACACACACACACACACACACACACACACACACACACACACACACACACACTGTGCCCAAAAACGCACGGTGGGCCACTCTAGATAAATATCCATATTATCTTCTCCATGTACTGAGGCTAACTGGCCATCCATCTTCTTCTATTAGGCTTGAATGTGCAATATCAGTGTGTGAAAAGCCATCCATCTCAGTATATGTCAGTTTCTCACACTAATCCTTCCATTCTGGCTCTACCCTGCTGCCTGTCTGTCTGTCTGTCTGTCTGTCTGTCTGTCTGTCTGTCTGTCTGTCTTTCTGTCTGTCTGTCTGTCTGTCTGTCTGTCTGTCTGTCTGTCTGCCTGTCTGCCTGTCTGCCTGCCTGCCTGCCTGCCTGCCTGCTTGTCTGCCTGTCTGTCTGTCTGCCTGCCTGTCTGTCTGTCGTTTTGTCCCAGACTACTAGCTTTGGTAAACAAGAAGCTCAGCACAATTACAGTAACAAATCTTTCTCTATCCTACTATTTTTATTCCTCTATCACACTATCCCAATGTCTTCCTCTTTCCTCTGGCTTGCTCTCTCTCTCTCTCTCTCTCTCTCTCTCTCTCTCTCTCTCTCTCTCTCTCTCTCTCTCTCGCTCTCTATCCACATAGCGAGTAGTGAGGTGGCCTCGTTTGTTTTCATCTGGCGGCTAACAAGCTCTCATTTAGCCTCTGCTGGGGAGGAATGGCTTGGTAGACCTATCAATTTCCAGACCAGTGTGTGTGTGTATTTCACTATTTGTACATAAGCAGAGAAAGATCAGGGTCAATAGAATAAATTGCATCATTACAACACCATACATTGTGGAAGTTTAACGAGATAGAAAACAGAGACTGGCAGACTGACAGATGGAGAGACTGGCAGACTGACAGATGGAGAGACTGGCAGACTGACAGATGGAGAGACTGGCAGACTGACAGATGGAGAGACTGACTTAAAAGACTGACTACTTCATGACCTCATATAAATTCTTCCACACACATCCTATAGCTTCTGGTAATGGGAGAGAAGCACAGTCCCCGTTAATGGTTAACTGTAGAATGTACAGTGCATTCAGAAAGTATTCAGACCCCTTTACTTTTTCTACAATTTGTTACGTTACAGCCTCATTCTAAAATGGATTAAAACGTTTTTTTCCTCATCAATCTACACACAATATCCCATAATGACAAAGCAAAAACAGGTTTTTAGACATTTTTGCAAATGTATATACTGTATATTATATAAAAAAATGAAATACCTTATTTACAAAAGTATTCAGACCCTTTAGTATGAGACTCAGAATTGAGCTCAGGTGCATCCTGTGCATCCTTGAGATGTTTCTACAACTTGATTGTAGTCCATCGGTGGTAAATTCAATTGATTGGACATGATTTGGAAAGGCACACACCTGTCTATATAAAGGTCCCACAATCATCTCTGCAGCACTCCACCAATCAGGCCTCTATGGTAGAGTGGCCAGACGGAAGCCCCTCCTCAGAAAAACCAGACGGAAGCCCCTCCACATGAGAACCAAAATTCTCTGGTCTGATGAAACCAAGATTGAACTCTTTGGCCTGAAAATAGCTGTGCACGACGCTCCCCATCCAGCCTGACAGAGCTTGAGAGGGTCTGCAGAGAAGAATGGGAGAAACTCCCCAAATATAGGTGTGCCAAGCTTGTAGCATCATAGCCAAGAAGACTCGAGGCTGTAATCGCTGCCAAAGGTGCTTCAACAAAGTCCTGAGTAAAGGGCCTGAATACTTACGTAAATGTGATATTTCAGTTTTTTGTTTGAATAAATTTGCTAACATTTCTAAAAACCTGTTTTTGCTTTGTGTGTGTGTAGATTGATAAGGGAAAAAAACAATTTAATCAATTATAGAATAAGGCTGTAACGTAACAAAATGTGGAGAAAGTCAAGGGGTCTGAATACTTTCCGAATGCGCTGTACAGTATTTCCTAAGTTAATATACCTTTCAGTAACATAACAGCTTTTGACTTTCAAATACACCCCTTTAGCTTATGGCATGACATACCACTGATACTCCTTTCACAGTCTAGCGCTAGTCCAATATTTTTGTTTTTTGTTTTTATATGTTGTCTCACATAACTAGTTATTGATGTAGTGCAGGGGTATTCAACAGGGGGTCCGTGAAAATATTAAATAAAAAATGTGTAAAAAGTGTTTATGAATATCGCTAGTAACAAGAGAAAAAACAAATGTTGCATTACATACCTATAGTAGAAAATATGAGAATATCTTATCTGTAATTATGTCAACTTAATTTCTTAAATAAAGTTAATCAAATTACACTCCTTGGAGACAATTACAATCACGCACCCGTGAATAGGCTACCAGTGTGGCAAGTACCTCTGGCTGCTGGTAAGTTTACTTGACTTAGAAATACATTTTTGCCAACACATGGCTAACCTTTGTTTAATTAGCTAAACATTCCATCTTAGCGAAAATGTGTTTGGAGTTACCTTTCGGGGCTCCCAAATGGCGCAGTGGTCTAAGACACTGCATCTCAGTGCTAGAGGCGTCACTACAGACAACCTGATTCGAATCCAGACTGTATCACAACCAGCCATGATTGGGAGTCCCATAGGGCGGCACACAATTGGCCCAGCGTCGTCCAAGTTTGGCCGGTGTAGGCCATCATTGTAAATAAGAATTTGTTCTTAACTGACTTGCCTAGTTAAATAAAATAAATAAATACAAATAGGCTATTTTAGAGTTTACACTTCCTCTTCCAATTATAATGTGGAGATCTAATCTATTCCTTTTAAAATGTTGATTACTTCTTCATTCACCTGATGATCCATGGACAAGAAAAGGTTGAAAACCCCTGATCTAGTGGGATTATCACTTTGAGACAGATGTGTCTGTGTGTGTGTGTGTGTTCATGTGTGCATGTGGCGTCTAAGTGTATTTTCAGCATGGTGTGTGTATTTGAAATGGTAACTTGTGACATTAAGACCTTATCTTCTGATTTCCTCCCTTTTCATCAGATTCTCACTCTTTCTCCTCTTCCTGGTATGTCATTCTTGTAAAGCCATGTTTTCACATTTAAAAGCCCTATTTCCTCCTCTGGGTTGAAGCTCAGTGTATCTAAGGAGGGTTTGAATGATGGCTCGAAACTGCGAAGACGAGACACATGATTTAATAAATATATCGAAAGTGCTTAGCGGGTGACTTATCGTTCCCTGCATTCACAGGCATAGCAGTAAATCGCAAACGACCCAAGTTGCTCCCTCTCTTTCTTTCTCTTCATTTGTCTTTCCAGTGACCATTTCTCCATTCCTCCTAGTCTGCTAGTGTAACTCTTTTAGCAGAATAATGAGTTTGGTGTCACTGTAACTTTATTGTAGGATACCGCCGATGTCATCAACTGTTTTGACGTATTTACTACTTCTCTATTTGAATATGCATGTGATCTAGTCTTCATATCAGATCTTTCTATAGTTCTGTGGTAATTTGTGTTGGGTCCCCAATTAGAGGCAGCTGCTAAAGCGTTGTCTCTAATTGGGGAGCCTACTTATGTTTGTATGTCCCACACCTGTGTGTGGTTCATTGTCTTCAATGTCAGTTAAACGTGAGTGTTTGTAAGTACCGTTTTCTTGTTGTTTGTTAATTCATTCTATTTCTTTATTAAATGTATATGACAAACAACCACTGCGCTGCACCTTGGTCTATTTACGAACCCCGACATGACTGAATGAACCATCACGAGACCAAGCAGCGCTATTCAGGGGAGAAGGAGAAGCAAGGAGGACAGCGTCGTAATCGGGGCTCAGGATGGTGTGCAGCCCGAAGGTAACCCCAATGGGGGTGGTCTGGCCGTGAAGAGGAAGCGCCAGTGCCACTCTCCATGTGGGGTCGCGAACAAGAGGAGCACCGATGGGGGACTGAGTCAAGTGAGGAGGCATACCTGGCTGGATTATACAGGAGTATTGTGGAGCTGTGTAGGCAGAATTGGGAAGAGTGCGAGAGCGAGAAGACAGAGCTGCCATTAAAGGTGCCCACGGTGTGCATCCCCAGTCCGGGTCGTTCGGTGCCAGCCATCCACGCTGAGTCTCCAGTACGCCTCTCCAGTCCGGTACGTCCCGTGCCGGCTCCCCGCACTCAACCTGAACTGCGTGTCATCAGTCCGGTTCCACCTTTGCCAGCTCCACGCAACAGGCCTCCAGTGCGCCTCTCCAGTCCGGTACGTCCTGTGCCAGCTCCCCGCACCCGACCTCCAGTGCGTGCGCCCAGCCAGGTGCCTCCAGTGCCGGCTCCACGCACCCGACCTCCGGTGCGCCTCCCCAGTCCGGTACGGCGAGTGCCGGCTCCCCGCACTAGACCTCCTGTGACAGTCCACAGCCCGGAGCCTCCCGTAATGCTCCACAGCCAGGAGCCTCCCGTGATGGTCCACAGCCCGGAGCCTCCCGTGATGGTCCACAGCCGGAGCCTCCCGTGATGGTCCACAGCCCGGAGCCTCCCGTGATGTTCCACAGCCCGGAGCCTCCCGTGATGGTCCACAGCCCGGAGCCTCCCGTGATGGTCCACAGCCCGGAGCCTCCCGTGATGGTACACAGCGCGGAGCCTCCCGTGATGGTCCTCAGCCCGGAGCCTCCCGTGATGGTCCACAGACCAGAGTATTCCGCTGTGCTGGTGCCCAGTCCGGGCCAGGTCGTCTGCCTCGCCACATGGCCGGAGCCGTTCGCCCCACCGGTGCCCATTCCAGGACTGGTCTACTACCCCGCTCCTTGGCCAGAGTCGCCTACCACACCGGTGCCCAGTCCAGGACCGGTCGTCTGCCACGCTCCATGGCCAGAGTCGTTCGCCACACCGGTGCCCAGTCCAGGACCAGTCGTCTGCCCCGCTCCATGGCCGGAGCAGTTCGCCACACCGATGCCCAGTCCGGGCCCGGTCATCAGAACTGATCCAGGGAGGAAACTGTCCACGTCGCCGGGGCCAGAACTGCCACCCTCCCCCCATGTAATTGTGTTTATTGTCTTGCGGTCGGGGGTCCGCACATTTGGGGGGGGGGGGGGGGGGTACTGTCAGGCTCTGACCATAGAGAAGCCTTTGGGCTCATCTATTTAGCCCTGGTCAGAGCCTGACAGATGTAGGTGATATAGTTCTATGTGGTGTTTTGTGTTGGGTCCCCAATTAGAGGCAGCTGCTAAGCGTTGTCTCTAATTGGGGAGCCTACTTATGTTTGTATGTCCCAAACCTGTGTGTGGTTCATTGTCTTCAATGTCAGTTAAACGTGAGTGTTTGTAAGTACCGTTTTCTTGTTGTTTGTTAGTTCATTATATTTCTTTATTAAATGTATATGACAAACAACCACTGCGCTGCACCTTGGTCTATTTACGAACCCTGTCGTGTCAAACAACACACATACAGTACAACATATAGCAGCATTTCCCTCTCAGTTCTGTTTTCACCAGTATGTCACAGGGCTCTAGACTAACCTTCTCCACTGGTGCTTTTTCAGTTGATGACACCAGAACATGATTTGTTTGCACCTATTTTTCACCGCTGCATGGCTATAATGTATCTGCATTCTATAGAGAACCAGGCTAATAATGACTAGCCATTTTTAAAAGACCCCTTGAAAATAAAATAAAAATCATCATCAATCTACACAGAATACCCCATAATGACAAGGAAAAAAATGTTTTTTAGAAATGTTTGCCAATGTACTAAAATAAAAAACGGAAATATCACATTTACATAAGTATTCAGACCCTTTACTCTTTGTTGAAGCACCTTTGGCAGAGATTACAACCTTGACTCTTCTCGGCTATGACACTACAAGCTTGGCACACCTGTATTTGGGGAGTTTCTCCCATTTTTCTCTGCAGATCCTCTCAAGCTCTGTCAGGTTGGATGGGGAGCGTAGCTGCACAGCTATTTTAAGGTCTCTCCAGATATGTTCAATCGGGTTCCAGTCCAGGCTCTGGCTGGTCCACTCAAGGACATTCAGAGACTTGTATGTATGTCTAAGCCACTCCTGCGTTGTCTTGGCTGTGTGCTTAGGGTTGTTGGCATGTTGAAAGGAGAACCTTCGCCCCCAGTCTGAGGTCCTGAGCACTATGGAGAAGGTTTTTATCAAGGATCTCTGTACTTTGCTCCGTTTAACTTTTCCTCAAACCTGACAGGTCTCCCAGTCCCTGCCCCTGAAAAACATCCCTACAGCATGATGCTGCCACCACCATGCTTCACCGTAGGGATGGTGCCAGGTTTCCTCCAGATGTGACGCTTGGCATTCAAGCCAAAGAGTTCAATCTTGGTTTCATCAGACCAGAGAATCTTGTTTCTGATGGTCTGAGAGTCCTATAGGTGCCTTTTGACAAACTCCAACCCGGCTGTCATGTGCTTTTTACTGAGGAGTAGCTTCTGTCTGGCCACTCTACCATAAATGCCTGATTGGTGGAGTGCAGTAGAGCTGGTTGTCTTTCTGGAAGGTTCTCCCATCTCCACAGAGGAATTCTGGAGCTCTGTCAGAGTGACCATCAGGTTCTTGGTCACCTCCCTGACCAAGGCCCTTCTCCCCCAATTGCTCAGTTTAGCCAGGCGGCCAGCTTTAGAAATAATCTTGGTGGTTCCAAACATCTTTCATTTAATAATGATGGAGGCCACTGTGTTCTTGGGGACTTTCAATGCTGCAGACATTTTTTGGGACCCTTCTGACATGCACTGTCAACTGTGGGACCTTATATAGACAGGTGTGAGCCTTTCCAAATCATGTCCCATCAATTGAATTTACAGGTGGACTCTAATCAAGTTGTAGAAACATCTCAAGATTGATAAAAGGAAATAGGATGCACCTGAGCTCAATTTCAAGTCTGATAGCAAAGGGGCTGAATACTTTTTCAATATATTTGGTCTAAAAACCAGTTTTTGCTTTATGGGGTATTGTTTGTAGATAAATGTGGAAAAAGTCAAGGGCTCTGAATACTTTCTGAATGCACTGTACTGTTTCTAAATGTGCCTTTAATATTTTAGTAGAAGTTGTGCACCAATATTGAATGTTAAAAGCCTGTTTGATTAAATGAAGTGCCCTTTAATACAGACCACATGGAGAATTCAATAAATCAGATTTTTTTATATGAATAAAGATTCAGCATTTTGACACATGTCCCTCTAGGACGATTTTAACCCACTTGACCCCAAAATTTCACCATCATTGTAAAGCTATTGCTTTGACAGTCATTTTTGAAGATTATTATTTATTTCATAAGTAATTCATTTACATTTGTCACTCATTTTAAGGTCAACCCTGTTGAGTAAATTGAACTCTCTTTTTAAATGGTATATATGTATACATTCTCAATCCATTCCTTACTTACAGTTGAAGTCGGAAGTTTACATACACTTAGGTTGAAGTCATTAAAACTCATTTTTCAACCACTCCACAGATTTCATGTTAACAAACTATATTTTGGCAAGTCGGTTAGTACATCTACTTTGTGTATGACACAAGTAATTCTTCCAACAGTTTACAGAAAGATTATTTCACTTATAATTCACTATATCACAATGCCAGTGGGTCAGAAGTTTACATACACTAAGTTGACTGTGCCTTTAAACAGCTTGGAAAATTCCAGAAAATGATGTCATGGCTTTAGAAGTTTTTGATAGGCTAATTAACATAATTTGAATCAATTGGAGGTGTATCTGTGGATGTATTTCAAGGCCTACCTTCAAACTCAGTGCCTCTTTGCTCGAAAATCATGGGAAAATCTAAAGAAATCAGCCAAGCCCTCAGAAAAAGAATTGTAGACCTCCACAAGTCTGGTTCATCCTTGGGAGCAATTTCCAAACGCCTGAAGGTACCACGTTCATCTGTACAAACAACAGTACGCAAGTATAAACCCCATGGGACCACGCAGCCGTCATACCGCTCAGGAAGGAGACTCATTCTGTCTTCCAAATGGACAATGATCCCAAGCATACTTCCAAAGTTGTGGCAAAATGGCTTAAGGAAAAAAGTCAAGGTATTGGAGTGGCCATCACAAAGCCCTGACCTCAATCCTGTAGAACATTTGTGGGCAGAACTGAAAAAGCGTGTGCGAGCAAGGAGGCCTACAAACCTGACTCAGTTACACCAGTTCTGTCAGGAGGAATGGGCCAAAATTCACCCAACTTATTGTGGGAAGCTTGTGGAAGGCTACCTGAAACGTTTGACCCAAGTTAAACAGTTTAAAGGCAATGCTACCAAATACTAATTGAGTGTATGTAAACTTCTGACTCACTGGGAATTGATGAAATAAATAAAAGCTGAAATAAATCATTCACTCTACTATTATTCTGACATTTCACATTCTTAAAATAAAGTGGTGATCCTAATTGACTTAAGACAGGGAATTTTTAATAGGATTAAATGTCAGGAATTTTGAAAGACTGAGTTTAAATGTATTTGGCTAAGGTTTATGTAAACTTCCGACTTCAACTGTAGATCTATGTGTATTTGGGTATATGTTGTGTAACTGTAACAAGCCTTGAGACAATTGAGACATGGATTGTGTGTGTGTGCCATTGAGAGAGTGAATGGGCAAGACAAAAGATTGAAGTGCCTTTGAACAGGGTATGGTAGTAGGTGCCAGATACACCGGTTTGAGTGTGTCAAGAACTGCTACGTTGCTGGGTGTTTCACTCTCAACAGTTTCCCGTGTGTATCAAGAATGGTCCACCACCCAAAGGACATTCAACCAACTTGATACAACTGTAGGAAACATTGGAGTCAACATTGTCCAGCATCCCTGTGGAACGCTTTCGACACCTTGTAGAGTCCATGCCCCGACAAATTTAGTCTGTTCTGAGGTAAGAAAATGGTGCATCTCAATATTAGGAAGGTGTTCCTATAGTTTTGTACTCTCAGTGTATACACACCACACTGCTTTGAATACTACATCACCAACTCAGTTTTACAGTTCTCTAATCTCTTCAGAATTCTCACCATATGTATGTGACTATACAGTACAATTGCATCTATTTGACAAGTGTGTGTGTGTGTTTGTGTGTGTGTGTGTGTGTGTGTGTGTGTGTGTGTGTGTGTGTGTGTGTGTAATTGCCGTGACGAGACAAGATGTTGAGGGCTCACTATGCGTGGCATCGGAGCGCTTGAACGCTCCACAGATGGCCCGGAGAGAAGAGGAACTAGGGAGAGACAGAAGGAGGGAGAGAAGATGAGAGAGAGAAGGATAAATGAAAAAAAATTAATAAACAAATGAAAAACAATAGGCAAGATTTCCCTAAAGTGAAGACGTGTATGGAGTGATGTGTGGCGTCGATCTATCAGTATTGATCTGGTGTCTGTCTGGGTTTGGGGAGTGCATCGGGTCAGATCGGTTATAGAGTTCCCAGGGTGGGTCGGACTGGAAGTCAGTGTGTGTGTTTACAGCATGTGTTTTGACTGTGATTGGTTGAATGATAATATGTGCAGACAGTGTTCGTGTGTGTGTGTGTGTGTGTGTGTGTGTGTGTGTGTGTCTGTGTGTGTGTGTGTGTGTGTGTGTGTGTGTATGAGTGAATATACAGTGTGTGCATGCCTGTGCATGTATTGGTTTGTATTTACGCTATTGTGTGTGCACGCACGCGCGTGTGTACATTGTTGTGAAAGTCTGTAAAATGGGCATGGGCCTCTAGTGTGTTTGTCTCATTCATTAGCCAGTTAATATTATCACAGTGAGCCCATGCTCTCATAGATTTTTGCCCTTTAAGTGCTCTGTCCCCACTCAATTTATACACACTTTATATGGCCTAATTGGACTGAGCCAGAGAGAGAGAGAGAGAGGGTGGTAGGGAGGTAGAGAGAACAGACAATAGGCATTGGAGAAATAGGCTTACAATAAACATTGTGTTTTGAAGATACACTGGAAAGAAATGGATATGGGGAAAAAACATTTTGAGGAACTATTGATGAAAAAGAGTGGGGAGGGGAAGATGGAGAGAAAGACGGATGAGGTGAGAGAAGTAGAAAGGAGGAGGAGAGAGAGGGGAAGCGCTTTTTATTACGTGTCCATGCCAGTAAGAGCAGGACACCAATCCTCTGCCGTGATGGACATACCTAGGCCCTGATTCGACCTGTATTGCTCTGACACTCCAGCTCCTGTAACACAGGCCTTTAACCATGATCCATTTCCACCTAGAACACGCAGCTATAACCTCAAAAACCCATTCTTCTTTCTCACTCTATTTCTCTCTTTTCTCTCCCATCATCCTCTCCAGTCACTCTTCTCTTCTAACCTTCAAAGCTGAGTAGAGAAAAAGGAAGATGAGGAAGTAAAGGAGGTGAGAGGAGGAGAAGGAGGTATGCAGGGTACTATAGGGGCACATGGTGGTGATTTGATTCTAAGGCCAGGGGTATGAGATGACAGGGGCCAGGGCTGGGGGGGGGGGGGGGGGTTGACAGGCAGTGACGGTGGGTACACAGCGTAACCTTTAGACTGGAGCCACAGGAGCATGACGGCCAGACTCCAAGGTAACAGAGAGAGGAAGGGAAGGAGGGTGGGAGAAAGAGATGGAGAGGAAAAAGAGGAGGGGGAGGGTTCTGTGTGGGTGAGCCTCCACGTGTCACCTGTCTGTCTGTGTCCCTACTGTGTTAACTAGCCAGCAAGTACAAAGTGGAGAGGAAGTCTGTCTCTAAATAAGAGCATTTACAGTATCTAGAGAGCTGACATATTTGTGTATGTTTAGTGTGTGTTTAGTGCGTGTTTAGTGTGTGTTTAGTGCGTGTTTAGTGCGTGTTTAGTGCGTGTTTAGTGTGTGTTTAGTGCGTGTGTGTGTGTAATCAGTCCATCAGTGTAGTATATTGCTGTAGTATCAGTATGTGTGTGTCTCTAACGTCCTCATGGCTTAATTAATTAGACAGAGAGTCTTAATGATTCCTCTTGTCCAGCGACGCTGCTTGTAATTATGGTCCCTGTAGAAAACATGAGTGTCTGACATATCACACATATAACTAAATACACGCTCACACGCACGCACGCACGCATGCACACACACACACACACACACACACACACACACACACACACACACACACACACACACTCATCCATACGCATGTTATACACAAACCCACACACATGCATACATTTACTCACACCACACACACACACATACCACACACACACACACACACACACACATATCACACACACACACATACCACACACACACACACACACACACACATACCACACACACATACCACACACACACATATACCACACATACCATACATGCATAATTATTTTTAGCAACTATTTCCTCATTAGGACTGTCATTCAAGGTTGTGTGAATAATTCATAGTTATTGGAAAAAAGCTGGACTGAGAGGAGAGCTTGTCCATCTCAAGTCCCTGGTGTGAGTTTTTAAGCTTACAGAAGTCACAGGGGTCTCTCTGTCAATACTGTCAGCCTAATATCTCCTGTCCATTCTCATTGACAAGGCAAACACACACAAACACACACACACAGTCATGCATACAGATACATTGGTCCGCTGTAACTCAGCTAGTAACGCCAGGATAGTGGGTTCAATTCCCAGGACCACCCATATGGAAAAAATGTATGTTTCTTTGGATAGCAATGTCATGTATTATTATTATTATTATTATTATTATTATATTATACCACACACACTCACACCCACACACAATTACACACACACGCTGGACCTGGGCCTGTGACTGTGACAGGCCATGCTGTCTGCATCTCCTGTCAGAGTCAGGGGAAGGGAATGGAGAGGAATACTAAGGATCTAGGAGAAGCCAAGCATACAGATTCATTCTGGGAGGGCGGAGGGAAATGGAGGGGTACGTTTCTAACATAAACTCTCCTTCTTACTCTTCTTTCTCTCCTCACCATTCTCTCTCTGTCTGCAGAGACCGTGTGTGTGTCAGCCAGCCAGGCAGTAGAGCATCCCATCTGTCTCTCCTTTTTGAACCTCTCTCCTTTTTCCCTTTCCACATCCTGGTCTTTCTCTCTCTCTGCTCTCTTTTCTCACTCTTTTTATTCTCTCTCTGACCCGGTTTTCTATCTCTGTGAGTCCTTGGTTGCATTATTTGGGCGTTTAAAAGTTGCACATGCTTTTGTCCCCAAACGTTGAGGGGGAGAGAAAGGCAGAGAGAGAGTATGGTGGTGTTCAGTTTGGATGTAAGAGGTGGGAGAATAAGAGAAGAAGAGGAAGAGAGAGCGGGAGAGGAGGAGAGAGGGAGAGGAGGAGAGAGGGAGAGGAGGAGAGATGGAGTGAGGGCTGGTTTAATTGGCTCAAAGAGATGGTCCTAATAAGGCCAAGAGAAGGATGTGGAGAATTCCAATGAGTGGGAGAGAGGGAGAAGGGAGGGCTAGAGAAAGAGGAGGACGAGAGATGAGAAAAGAGGAATGTAAAGGGGGAGGAAAAGGAGTGGTGAATGGTTACAAGTTAGATGGAAATAAAATGTGTGCAATAGAGGGATGGGATAAGATTGAAGCAAAACTGGGGCCTAAAAGACCAGAGAGATGGATAGAGAAGATAAGTGAGAGAGAGAGAGAGATGGCTAGAGAAGATAGGTTCTCCTGCGGCAGGTGTCAGCAGAAGAAGGAAGAGGAAGAGAGAGGAGTAAAAGAGAGAGAGAGAGAGAGAGAGAGGAGGGAGAGAGAGAGTGAAAGATGAGGAGATAGAGGAGGGAGAGAGAGAGAGAGAGAGAGAGAGGAAGGAGAGAGAGAGGAGAGAGAGAGAGAGAGAGAGAGAGAGAGAGAGAGAGAGAGGAGAGAGAGGGAGAGGGAGAGAGAGAAGAAGGAGAGAGAGAGGAGAGCGAGAGAGAGAGAGAGAGAGAGAGAGAGGAGTAAAAGAGAGAGAGAGAGAGAGAGAGAGAGAGAGAGAGAGAGAGGAGAGAGAGAGAGAGAGAGAGAGAGAGAGAGAGAGAGAGAGAGAGAGGAGGGAGAGAGAGAGTGAAAGATGAGGAGATAGAGGAGGGAGAGAGAGAGAGAGAGAGAGGGAGAGAGAGGAAGGAGAGAGAGAGGAGAGAGAGAGAGAGGGAGAGAGAGAGGGAGAGAGAGAGAGAAGAAGGAGAGAGAGAGGAGAGAGAGAGAGAGAGAGAGAGAGAGAGAGAGGAGTGAGAGAGAGCGATAGAGCGAGAGAGACATGGAGTAAAAAAGGCAATTACCCGGGCCGGTTTGGAGCGTTTTGTTTTGTTTGTGGAAGCAGCATTGTGTGTCTGGCCACTAACGAGGCCCACCGAGCTCGTTAATAATAAATTGGGGAGAAGGTGAAGAGAACAGGAGAGGAGGGGAGGACATTCAGGCTAAATATGATACCACAGTGTTGATGTTGGATATGGATCTGAACATACACACACATATACATACAAACATACAGGGAACTGCCAAAATAATGGAAACACCAAAAATAAAGGATCCGCTTAAGGGCGTTGGGCCACCACAAGCAAGAACAGCTTCAATGCACCTGGTTATAGATTCTACAAGTGTCTGGAACTCTATTGGAGGGATGCAACACCATTCTTCCACTAAAAATTCCATAATTTGGTGTTTTGTTGATGGTGGTGGAAAACACTGTCTCATGCGCCGCTCCAGAATCTCCCATAAGTGTTCAATTGGGTTGAGATCTGGTGACTGAGACGACCATGGAATATGGCTTACATCGTTTTCATGCTCATCAACCCATTCAGTGATCACTCGTGCCCTGTGTATGACGGAATTGTCATCCTATGGGGGCATAGCTATGGTAGCCAAAATAATGGCCTGCCTAGCATTTCTATACATGATGGGATGCTAATTGCTTAATTAACACAGAAACCACACCTATATGAAAGCACCTGCTTTCAACCTACTTTTTATCCCTAATTTACTCAACTGTTTCCATTATGTTGGCTCTAACGCTCATACACAAATGCCCTCGTGCACACACACACACATGGAAACACACAAACACACACGGAAACACACACACACACAGCTTTTCCAAG
The DNA here is from genome assembly GCA_023634145.1 of Thymallus thymallus. NCBI lineage: Eukaryota > Metazoa > Chordata > Actinopteri > Salmoniformes > Salmonidae > Thymallus > Thymallus thymallus. The sequence goes on along the minus strand of CM042409.1, from coordinate 20,986,580 downwards.
AGCATATTGTACTCAGACTTTAGTTAACCTGTTATAAAATGTGTCTTACCTGTAGGTGTCCATTCCCCATCCATTGTTTCCTAGTCCTTTCTCCGTCTATCCCTTTATCTCACACTCCTCCCATCTCATCCCCCTGTCATTCCTTCCCTCATTCGATCGGTCTCATGCTGTGGGGCTGAGAGGAGACAGGGGGGATTTAAGCTGGATTTGCTTCTCTGGATCTGATGAGACAGCTGACCACCATGATAAGGACATCCATTCCCACTCTCTCTCCCATTCCATATCCTACAGTATGTAATGATGTAGGGGGGTGTGTGTACATGCTCCACCTGTTACTCTGTGTAATGCCACATGACCACCGTTCATGCTTCCACGTTACAGTAAATATAGGGATACCTGGTGGTACGTCCGTATTTTACAGCTTGAAAATACTTTACGTGTACTCAAAACGTGTGTGTGTGTGTGTGTGAAAGAGAGGGAGAGAGAGAAGGGGGAGAGAAGGGGGGAGAGAGAGAATTATTACTCCCCTCACATTGGTGTCCAAACGAAGCCCCTCAGATTCCTCCAGATTTACACCCCCCTCAGGAGAGAGGGGGATCAGACAGTCTGCTAGAACCATGGATCACTGAGGGTGTGTGTGTCTGTGTGTGTGTGTGTGTGTGTGTGTGTGTGTGTGTGTGTGTGTGTGTGTGTGTGTGTGTGTGTGTGTGTGTGTGTGTGTGTGTGTGTGTGTGTGTGTGTGTGTGTGTGTGTGTGTGTGTGTGTGTGTGTGTGTGTGCGTGTGCGTGTGCGTATGCGTGTGTGTGTGGTTGTTTCTAGTTGATGGAGGACGGGGGAGCCAACCAGAGCAACAGTGATAATATGGCTACTTCTTCACAGTTTTACCTTCAACTGTTTTCACAGTCTCCAACCCATCCTACTCTTTCTCTTCTCCTTCTCTCTTCAACTTTTCCTCTGCCAACTTCTTCATCGGCACCTTCATCTCTCCCTCCGTTACTAGGTCCTATCATATGGAACAATCCTCTATCTCTGTCAGTTTATCATACTGTAGTTAAATGAGAATGCTTTGAGGAATTGGCTTGTTGTTTATGTAGCTGTCTTTTTTGACACTCCCATCGCCACTGCTTCCTTCTATTTCTCTCTCTGTGTCTTTGTTTCTCTCTCTCTCTTCATTCTTCCTCTCTCATCCAGTCTTTCTGCCTGCCTTCCACATAGACTGGGAGCAGTCTTATTTGGAAAAACAAACTTGTATTCCTCCCTCCAGACATTTAGCCTCTCTCTTTTCATGTCTCCTTTCATTTCTCTCTTTTTCCTCCCTCGTTCCTGTCCATCCTAACAGAGAGAGGACATGAGATGCATTTTGCCCCTGGCCTGCCTAGTTGCTTATTTGCATTGCGCAAAGGTCTTACTCCCCTCCTCCATCTTTCTCTCACTCCCTTCCTCTTCATCTCTCCTCATCTCTGTCATGATTTGAGGTGTGTCATTTCTAACTGTGTGTCAATGAAACGGATCATATAATTTATGGAACAATCTAAACTAGATGTACTGGTGCCTGTTAGGCAGTTCAAATGGTTGATTGGGGACCTCTTTGCTCAGGAGTGTGATTGTTTCCATTGAGTGTGTTCTGTCATTTGGTATTTTGTATCATGTTGTATATGTAAATTGTGTAAATGCAGCACTCCCTCGTAAAAGAGACTTGGTCTCACGGGACTAGTGATTAGAAGTCTTCACAGGTACAAAAAGTTGGACCCATTACGAAATTAATCAGAGGCTTTCCCACCCAACCCAATATGCATAATGGACCCAAGTACAGTCAGACCCATCACGAAAAGGCCCATGGAAAAACAGACCCCGTGATGGTTTGGATCCGAGAGATCCATTCAAATATAGAGAGAGAAACCTCCTACCGGGCGCTGTCAGCTCCATCAATAAACAAGCTATATTGGCCAAATGATCCACAGTTACTGACTGTACTTGGGTAAGTTTTGCATCTCGCCGTCTTTGGTTTTTCCTTTTCATGGTATGAGTGCGAGTACTAGACCTATAATTACATTATATTGCGACAAACACAACATTAACTTAGTTTGGCCAAAGAAAATGGCTCAACAGAATGAAACAAAACACTTGTTGCATAGCCTATTTAAAGAACTGGTTTAAACCTTAAACCTTACCCAATAAATGACAGCAATAGACTAATGCTATTTATTTTACAACAGGCCAATTTTTTACCTATCTTCAACAAAATATAGCAACAACAAAACTAAAAAAGACAGTTCAAACTTAATTTAGCCAACGAAAATGTATCAACAAAATGAAACAAACCACTTTTTGCATATATAAAGAACTGGATTCGATTCTTAAATCGACAATGATATACAATAATAATGATGATAAAATAAATGATAATAAATACGAAAATAAATAAATATGAGTTAGAAATTTGCATCAAACCTGAATAGCGAGTTGCACACACAAGTCCATTTGGCCACACCAACGTTCTTCTCATCTCTGGCCACTAACACATGTCCCAGAGGACATTCCCTTTTCAGGATTCTTTTCACTATAATCTTTCTCCTCTAACGTTCATTTTACTTAAATGAAAAAGGCCTCCATCTTTGCAAACAGCAGCCTAGGCCAAGGCTTCTTTTACTCACACTCTCTCTCTCTCCTCAACAGCAGGTACACGTGACGTGAGCAGTCGGAACCAGTTTCAGCTGGACATAAGCTATACGTTTTATTGAGTTGTAATTGACTGACACAGATAACAAGCTCAAGCAGTTCTCATTGACTCACACACATTAAATTAACAGAGAATGGGTCCAATCAGGTCCAGTCAGTAAATCAATTTTAATTGCACATATCCAAGACTTGTGGCAATTATATCAGACCTGACCCAGATCCCAGGATCCCAGAATTCCCATGAAGACCTCTGCTAGTGGTGTGCAGTTTGCAAACAATTGTCTATTTTTACTGACTCCAGAGTCATGCATTGCTTGTTGTAGGGAGCAGGTGTAGATGTAGATCCACACATAATATGATCGGCTTCATTAACAGACAATTAGAAATACACACCTCAAATCATGACAGAGAAGAGGAGAGAGGGAGAGGAATGGGGAGAGAGAAAGAGTTCATTTTAGTTGTTCATTTGACCTGCCGGCCTCAATGAGTCCTGCAGCAGGATTGATACACACTCCTCCGGCTCAGCGGCTCCAGAGACGTGTTCTGACTAACAACTGTCTGTCATATATTATGCATGCAGGAAAATAGATCATGCTGCAGGCAGCATAGAGAAGCAAAATAAATGTTTAGAACGAATAATTGATTGCATCGTGCAATAATTAATTCAATTAATTATTGAATGTTATGATGGACACAACTTGTAGAACCTACACAACGAACTCGAACTCGAGAAATAATAATAGATGGATGGAAGGATATTGACCTCATCCCGTCAGTAGAGGATGCCTGGTTGTTCTTTAAAAGTGCTTTCCTCACCATCTTAAATAAGCATGCCCCATTCAAAAAATGCAGATCTAAGAACAGATATAGCCCTTGGTTCACTCCAGACTTGACTGGCATTGACCAGCACAAAAACATCCTGTGGCGCACTGCATTAGCATCGAATAGCCCCCGCGATATGCAACTTTTCAGGGAAGTCAGGAACCAATATACACGGTCAGTTAGGAAAGCAAAGGCTAGCTTTTTCCAACACAAATTTGCATCCTGTAGTACTAATTCCCAAAAGTTTTGGGACTGTAAATAAGAGCAGGTTAGACTGTAAACTCTCCTTCCAGACTCACATTAAGTATCTCCAATCCAAAATTGAATCTAGAATCGGCTTCCTATTTCGCAACAAAGCTTCCTTCACTCATGCTGCCAATGGATGCCCTCGTAAAACTGACTATCCTACCGATCCTTGACTTCGGCGATATCATTTACAAAATAGCCTCGAACACTCTACTCAGCAAATTGGATGTAGTCTATCACAGTGCTATCCTTTTTTGTTACCAAAGCCCCATATACTACCCACCACTGCGACCTGTATGCTCTCTGGCCCTCACTACATATTCGTCGCCAAACCCACTGGCTCCTGGTCATCTATAAGTCTTTGCTAGGTAAATCCCCGCCTTATCTCAGCTTGCTGGTCACCATAGCAACACCCACCTGTAGCATGCGCTCCAGCAGGTCTATTTCACTGGTCATCCCCAAAGCCAACACCTCCTTTGGCCGCCATTACTTTCAGTTCTTTGCTGCCAATGATTGGAATGAATTGCAAAAATCATTGAAGCTGGAGACTACTATCTCCCTCAATAACTTTAAGCATCAGCTGTCAGAGCAGCTTACCAATCACTGCACCTGTATACAGCCCATCTTTAAGTAGCCCACCCAACTACCTCATCCCCATATTGTTATTTTTTGGTCATTTGCACCCCAGTATCTCTATCTGCACATCATCATCTGCACATCTGTCACTCCAGTGTTAACGCTAAATTGTAATTATTTCGCCACTATGGCCTATTTATTGCCTTACCTTCCTAATCTTACTACATTTGCACACACTGTATATAGATTTTCTACTGTGTTATTGACTGTACGTTTGTTTATCCCATATGTAACTCTGTGTTGTTGTTTTTGACACACTGATTTGCTTTATCTTGGCCAGATCACAGTTGTAAATGAGAACTTGTTCTCAACTGGCCTACCTGGTTAAATAAAGGTGAAAAAATATTATTTTATTTTTTAAATAGCTAAATGTGCATATGATATAAATTAGGGTAATAATAATTCCCTTAAAATACAGATAAATGCATGTATTGTACATTTGATATACTATATGCAATGAAAAAAGACACTACTGACAGGATACTAATATACATTCCTGAGTTAATGACTACGTAAGTTCAGTCCAAGAATTACTTACAATATTGCACGTGATATGATATAACAACTGTATATGAATATGTTTATACAGTCCTGAATGAATGAGTGCTGAATGAATAAATCCTGGGTGAATGAGTGATAACAGACCAGAAAGTTACTCACGGATGGATGGAAGCCTAACTGTTAAACTAGGTCCTAACACCCCAACAGTTCCAGGTCTATGTTGCCGACGGCACGCCACCCAGGTGAGGAATTAAATAGTCTAAAAGCCGCCGGCAGGAAGGACCTCCTGTAGCACTCTCTGGCACACCGTGGTGGGATCAGTCTGTGAATGAAAGTGCTCCTCTGCATCATAACCATGGCATGCAGAGGGTGGGTGACGTTGTCCATGATGGCCAGCAGTTCGGCCAGGATCCTTCTCTCTGCCACCTCCTCTAGAGTGTCAAGGCTCATCCCCAGGACAGAGCTAGCCTTCCTGATCAGCTTATTTATCCAAGAAGCATCACCAGCCTTTATGTTGGTGCCCCAGCACACCACTGAAAAAAAGATATCACTGGCAGACTGGTAGAAAGTATGCAGTAATTTACTGCACACGTTGAAGGAGGTTATTTCTTACTTTTACTTTTGATATTTAAGTATATTTGAGCAATTACATTTACTTTTGATACTTAAGTATATTTAAAACCAAATACTTTCAGACTTTTACTCAAGTAGCATTTTACTGGGTGACTTTCACTTTTACTTGAGTCATTTTCTATTAAGGTATCTATACTTTTACAATTCGGTACTTTTTCCAGCACTGTCTCTCCTCCCCCTCCACCTCCTCCCCACCCACACCCACACACACACATACTCACACCCCTGGGGTGGCTAGATGAGAGCTGAGTAGACCAGGTCAGATCAGATTGTGTCTATTCCCGTCTCGTCCCCTCAGTATACCTCTACTCCACTGTCCCTCCTTGATGAAACGGACATCCCCACTGGTGCTCCATCTGACCCCCTCACTCACGGCTCCTCAGAGTGACTGACAGCTGTCAATCAAAGTAAAGCCCACAGCATGACAAGGGAAGGGTTGATGGACAGCCTGAACCCCCTCCTGGTGTTTTCTCATTGTTCTTCCCTTGTTTATTGTTAGGTTACCACTCATTCTATTGTGTGGCTCTGGTACATTTAAAAGCTTTATCATGTTAGAGTAGTAAGGCATTTTATCAATCTACAGCATAGATTACCAATATGTTGTTAAATCTGATGGAAATGTAGATTACCAATATGTTGTTAAATCTGATGGAAACATAGATTACCAATGTGTTGTTAAATCTGATGGAAACATAGATTACCAATATGTTGTTAAATCTGATGGAAACATAGATTACCAATATGTTGTTAACTCTGATGGAAACATAGATTACCAATGTGTTGTTAAATCTGATGGAAACATAGATTACCAATATGTTGTTAAGTCTGATGGAAACATAGATTACCAATATGTTGTTAATTCTGATGGAAACATAGATTACCAATATGTTGTTAAGTCTGATGGAAACATAGATTACCAATGTGTTGTTAAATCTGATGGAAACATAGATTACCAATGTGTTGTTAAATCTGATGGAAACATAGATTACCAATGTGTTGTTAAATCTGATGGAAATCATTTACAGAACGACACGGTCACTTATTTAGTAGATAGCTGTTCGGTAACAATATTCCCGAGCAACAGTAAAGCATACTGAAATAATAGCTATACTATCAATTATTCTTCAACTTTTTCCCTCCTGAATTCAATACTATTGCTTATAGCTATTGCTATTTCAATCAGAATTGCTAACATGAAAAGATATTGCATAACAATTGAACATGACATCAATGTAAGCCTCATTCTTCTCATGGCTGCCGATGAACATCAAAGGTTCACTGCTACTGAACATCTCCATAAGCTTTATAGGAAGCATGTAATTTATTAGGCCTTAATTGGACTTGACTGCCGTTAGCGTGTTGAGTGTGTTAACTACCTAGTCATTAACTATGGGAAACCGTGATTGGGCTATTGTGGTCCGTGCGTGTGTGTGTGTGTGTGTTTGTGCATGTGTGCGTGCAAGTGTGTGTGTAATGTCAGAAATGACACCAGGACCAGCTCTGATCCACAGACTGGTTCTGCTTTGATCAATTGGGCCTTATGTGTGTGTGTGTGTGTGTATGTGTGTGTGTGTGTGTGCGTGCGTGCGTGCGTGCGTGCGTGCGTGCGTGTGTGTGTGTGTGTGTGTGTGTGTGTGTGTGTGTGTGTGTGTGTGGTTTGGTCCAAACCTCTTGCTGGTCCTGATGAAGACAAATGGGCTAACAAGACATTGCAGAATTGCTTTTTAGAAGGGGGGTGAGTGCATTGTGAAAGTGGGATTTGGGATTTATCGTTGATTTATCGTTCTAACCAGTGGATAGCCACCACTGTCTCACCTTCCCTCCCCAGTTCCTCACAGGACCCTTGTTCTTTAGTTACCCTCCAACCAAGTCCTTATTAACATCGTCATACCAAGCATCATACATAATTGTACTGTGGAGTAGGGGCGCGATAGTGGAGTCTAATGGGGGGTGAGGGAGGTGGGGGGCCGAAAATGTCACAGGCATGTTGATTTTGCATTCCATTACTCCTACACTGCCTGGGAGAGGGAGGGAGGAGATGTAAAAGAGGGATGAGGACAGAGAGAGAAGATAGTGATGAGGGGGGTGGGGGTGACAGCCAGGGAGGAAAAGAGGAATAAGGGGGCGATTAAGGTGTGTAGATGACGGGAGCGAGGGATCAGGGATGACAAATGGAGAAATGGAGAGATCCACAGAAAGAGGGAGGGGGGGCCCAGTGTTTAAACATTATGAATTAATGAGAGAGAAGAGGAGAAGACAGACTGGAGGGAGAGGAGTGGAGAAGGAGAGCAGAGGAGAGGAGAAGACAGACTGGATGGAGAGGAGTGCAGAAGGAGAGCAGAGGAGAGGAGAAGACAGACTGGAGGGAGAGGAGTGGAGAAGGAGAGCAGAGGAGAGGAGAAGACAGACTGGATGGAGAGGAGTGCAGAAGGAGAGCAGAGGAGAGGAGAAGACAGACTGGAGGGAGAGGAGTGGAGAAGGAGAGCAGAGGAGAGGAGAAGACAGACTGGAGGGAGAGGAGTGGAGAAGGAGAGCAGAGGAGAGGAGAAGACAGACTGGAGGGAGAGGAGTGCAGAAGGAGAGCAGATGAGAGGAGAAAACGAGAGAAGAGAGGGCGAAAACAGTGACAAGAAAGATAGAAAGGAGAAGGGACAGGTGTGGTATGACTGAGAATGAAAGAGAGAACAACTTAACGAAAGGGTGGAGGAGTGTGAGAGAGGGATGACTGACTGTTATTATGCAAAAACATATATTTGCCTGTTAACATTAAATACACAATGAAATTAAACCACAGACCAGGTATACACATTAACTCTGAACTCTGCTGTCTCACTCTACTGGGAGAGAAATAGAGACGGAGAGAGGAGGGGGGCCATGCATCTCCAACACGATTTATCAACGCATTGCCATTCCCACTCTGAAATATCGCCCTATTAAAACATTCATTGAGTTGATTAAACTGCAATAAAATCTAACATTATTTGTACCGACAGTTGCCGTGTATGATTTATCAGTCTAGCGCTTTACATCCTTACATATCCCAACCCCGCACCGCTGTCAGAGACCAGCCGCACACAGGATAGTAGTGGGAAAACCGCAGATCTTGCTGCCACCTATTGGTGGCTTTAGAGTGCTGCAGCTGCGTGCAGTGGAACTCAATGACGTATATGGTAAGCAACAGACAGATTACACTGAGTGTACAAAACATTTCCATGACATAGACTGACCAGGTGAATCCAGGCGAAAGCTATGATCCCTTATTTATTTCACCTGTTAAATCCACTTCAATCAGTGTAGATGAAGGGCATGAGACAGGTTAAAGAAGGATTTATAAGCCTTGAGACAATTGAAACATGGATTGTGTATGTGTAAAACAAAAGATGTAAGTGCCTTTGAACGTGGTATGGTAGTAGGTGCCAGGCGCACCCGTATGAGTGTGTCAAGAACTGCAACAATGCTGTGTTTTTAATGCTCAACAGGTTCCTGTGTGAATCAAGAATGGTCCAACACACAAAGGACATCCAGCAAACTTGACACAACTGTGGGAAGCACTGGATTAAACAATGAGCCAGCATCCCTACGGAACGCTTTCGACACCTTGTAGTCCATTCTCTGATGAATTGAGGCGGTTCTGAGAGAAAATAATCATTGCGCGTCTGACACAATTACACCTGATTTCAGTTTATGTGATTGTGAAAATACTAGCTACTTACTTGTAGAGGCTCGGTGTTGAAGAAAACCTTACAAGCATATCTATCGTTGCACAGCCAATTTCATGACTAGAAATATAATCATTTAGCAGATGGCCTAACAGCTGAACCGTTTGTCTTTTGCACTTGTTGCCTCAATGAATCAAATAGCAAAATAAATGTTTTTGAGTGCAACCTCTCTACCAACAAATAGAAATATAATCACATGCTATGGTAGAATATGCTATAGAGCATGTCACATTCATGGGCAGTGTAAGCCAAAATACTTGTCTAAAAGGGCTCTAATGCAACATCATACTATATATACAGTGCAATCGGAAAGTATTGAGACCCCTTGAATTTTTCAAAATGTTGTTACGTTACAGCATTATTCTAAAATTGATTAAATAGTTTTTTTCCTCATCAATCTACACACAATACCCCGTAATGACAAAGCAAAAACAGGTTTATAGAATTTTTTGCAAATGTATAAAAAATATAAAACACATAAAATGTACATAAGTATTCAGACCCTTTACTCAAATTGGATGTAGTCTATCACAGTGCCATCCGTTTTGTCACCAAAGCCCCATACACTACCCACCACTGCGACCTGTATGCTCTCGTTGGCTGGCCTTCATTATATATTCGTCGCCAAACCCACTGGCTCCAGGTCATCTATAAGTCTTTATTAGGTAAATCCCCGCCCTATCTCAGCTCACTGGTCACTATAGCAACACCCACCCGTAGCATGCGCTCCAGCAGCTATATCTCACTGGTCACCCCCAAAGCCAACACCTCCTTTGGTCGCCATTCCTTCCAGTTTGCTGCTGCCAATGACTGGAACGAATTGCAAAAATCATTGAAGCTAGAGGTTCCTATCTCCCTCAATAACTTTAAGCATCAGCTGTCAAAGCTGCTTATCGATCACTGCACCTGTATATAGCCCTTCTGTAAATAACCCACACTACTACCTCATCCCCATATTTATTTTTGTTTATTTTCACTAATCTTGCACTCCAGTATCTCTATTTGCACATCATAATTTGCACATTTTTCATTCCTGTGTTAATAATGATAATTCTGTAATTTATGTCACCACTATAGTCTATTTATTGTTCTACCTCCTAACCTTACTGCATTTTTGCACTACATTTTGCACTCTGTATATAGATTTTTCTATTGTGTTTTTGACTGTTTGTTTAATGTGTAACTCTGTGTTGTTATTTGTCACACTGCTTTGCTTTGTCTTGGCCAGGTCGCAGTTGCAAATGAGAACTTTTTCTCAACTGACCTACCTGGTTAAATAAAGGTGAAATAAAAAAAATAAAAAAAACTCAGTACTTTGTTGAAGCGTTAACAGCCTTGAGTCCTCTTGGGTATGACGCTACAAGCTTGGCACACCTGTATTTGGGGAGTTTCTATACTCACTTGTATTCTTCTCTGCAGATCCTCTCAAGCTCTGTCAGGTTGGATGGGGAGCGTCGCTGCACAGCTATTTTCAGGTCTCTCCAGAGATGTTAGATCGGGTTCAAGTCCGAGTTCTGGTTGGCCACTCAAGGACATTCAGAGACTTGTCCCGAAGTCACTCCTGCGTTGTTTTTCCCTGCCCCTGAAAAACATCCCCACAAAATGGTGCTGCCACCACCATGCTTCACCATAGGGATGGTATTGGCCAAGTGATGACCAGTGCCAGGTTTCCTCCAGATGTGACGCTTGGCATTCAGGCCAAAGAGTTCAATCTTGGTTTCATCGGAACAGAGAATCTTGTTTCTCATGGTCTGAAAGTCCTTTAGGTGCCTTTTGGCCAAATCCAAGCGGGATGTCGTGCCTTTTACTAAGGAGTGGCTTCCGTCTGGCCACTACCATAAAGGCCTGATTGGTGGAGTGCTGCAGAGATGGTTGTCCTTCTGGAAGGTTATCCCACCTGCATAGAGGAACTCTGGAGCTCTGTCAGAGTGACCATTGGGTTCTTGGTAAACCTCCCTGACCAAGGCCCTTCTCCCCCGATTGCTCAGTTTGGCCGGGTGGCCAGCTCTAGGAAGAGTCTTAGAGTCTATTCAAGAATGATGGAGGCCACTGTGTTCTTGGGAACCTTCAATGCTGCAGAAATTATTTGGTACCCTTCCCCAGATCTGTGCCTCAACAAAATCCTGTCTTGGAGGTCTACGGACATTTCCTTTGACCTCATGGCTTGGTTTTTGCTCTGACATGCACTGTCAACTGTGGGACCTTATATAGACAGGTGTGTGTCTTTCGAAATCATATCCAATCAATTGAATTTACCACAGGTGGACTCCAATCAATTTGTAGAAACATCAATGTAAACAGGCTGCACCTGAGCTTGTATTTATTTTGTATTATTTTAACTTTTTTCTCCCCAATTGGTAGTTAAAGTCTCGTCCCATTGCTGCAACTCCCATATGGACTCGGGAGAGGCGTAGGACGAGAGCCATGCGTCCTCCGAAACACGTCCCTGCCAATCTGCACTGCTTCTTGACACACTGCTTGCTTAACCCGGAAGCCAGCTGCCCCATTGTGTCGGAGGAAACACAGCTACCGAAATCAGCTTGCGGGCGCCTGGCCCGCCACAAGTACATCCCGGCCGGCCAAACCCTCCCCTAACCCTGACGACTCTGGGCCAATTGTACGGCGCCTCATGGGTCTCCCCGTCACGGCCGGTTGTGATGCAGTGCCTTAGACCGCTGCACCACTCGGGAGGCCTGAGCTCAATTTCGAGTCTCATAGCAAAGGGTCTGAATAGTTATGTAAATATATATTTATATATATATATATATATATATATATATATATATATATATATATATATATACACAGCGGATGAAATAAGTATTGAACTCGTCACCATTTTTCTCAGTAAATATATTTCCAAAGGTGCTATTGACATGACATTTTCACCAGATGTTGGTAACAAAACCAAAACAAATAAGTTCAGAATAATGTGTAATAATGTGAAATGACACATGGAAAAAGTATTGAACACACTTACTGATATTTATTTAATACTTTGTACAAAATCCTTTGTTGGTAATGACAGCTTCAAGACGCCTCCTGTATGGAGAAACTAGTCGCATGCATTGCTCTGGTGTGATTTTGGCCCATTCTTCCACACTAACAGTCTTCAAATCTTGAAGGTTGGGCCTCTTCTATGAATCTTGATCTTCAGTTCTTTCCATAGATTTTCAATGGGATTTAAGTCAGGTGATTGGCTGGGCCATTCTAGCAGCTTTACTATCTTTCTTTGAAACCAATTGAGAGTTTCCTTGGCTGTGTGTTTGGGATCATTGTCTTGCTGAAATGTCCACCCTCGTTTCATCTTCATCATCCTGGTAGATGGCAGCAGATTTTTGTCAAGAATGTCTCGGTAAATTTGCCCATTCATCCTTCCTTCAATTATGTGAAGTTTGCCAGTACCATTTGCTGAAAAGCAGCCCCACACCATGATGTTCCCACCTCCAAACTTCACTGTTGGTATGGTGTTTTTAGGGTGATGTGCAGTGCCATTTCTCCTCCAAACATGGTGTGTATTATGACATCCAAACAGTTCAATTTTGGCTTTTCCAAATGTTGTGCAGCAAACTTTAAACGAGCTTCAACATGCTTTTTTTTCAGCAATGGAGTCTTGCGTGGTGAGCGTGCATACAGGCCATGGCGGTGGAGTGCATTACTTACTGTTTTCTTTGAGACAACAGTACCTGCTAATTGCAGGTCTTTTTGAAGCTCTCCACAAGTGGTCCTTGGCTCTTGGACAACTCTTATGATTATTCTTTTCACTCCTATGTCAGAAATCCTGCGAGGAGCACCTGGTCGAGGCAAATTTATGGTGAAATTATTGTCTTTACACTTCCGTATTATGGCCCCAACAGTGCTCACTGGAACATTCAGAAGCTTAGAAATGCGCCTATAACCAATGCCATCATTATGTTTTGCAACAATTAGGTTCCGAAGGTCTTAAGACAGCTCTTTGCTTTTACCCATCATGAGATGTGTCTTGTGTGACACCTTGGCAATGACACCTTGGCCTTTTTGTAGGCCATCAGTTGGGACTGAACCAGCTGATATTAATTTGCACTGACAGGGGGCTGGATTGCTTTTTAATTACTGATAGTTTTCAGCTGTTGTCTTGGCTTTCCATGCCTTTTTGCACCTCCCTTTCTTCATGTGTTCAATACTTTTTCCCTGTGTCATTTCACATTATTACACATAACTTAAATTCTGAACTCCGCTGTATATATATATATATATATATATTTTTATACATGGTTTTACACAAAAACCTGTTTTCACTTTGTCATTATGGGGTATTGTGTGTAGATGGATGAGGGGGAAAAATTATTTAATACATTTTAGAATAAGGCTGTAACGTAACAAAATGTGGAAAAGGGGAAGGGGTCTGAATGCTTTCCGAATGTATATATATATATACAGATTAATTTACATATTATTGAAGGAAGCAGGTTTAATTGTGAGGTGCTGTATATGTCATAGTAACAATAATGGGCTCTCGCGCTGTGTGTGTGTGTGTGTGCGTGCACCCAGGTCAAATTATGTCCTGTGGAGAGGACCTGACCTGACCCCAAAGCTAATAGGACAGAGAGAAAGCGAGAGAGAGAAATAGATAGAGAGAGAGAGAGAGAGAGAGAGAGAGAGAGGCGAGAGAGACAGAAAGAGGAGGTAGGAAATCAGAAAAGTGAAATAATGCGAATGTTTTAGCACACAGTCATATGAATTGTTATGTAATAAGTTATTTTAATTACTGTACATATTTCACCTAGTTGATTGTGGAGGAAGGTCTGAAGACGACCCTATAAGTCCATATTTCACAGCATTAGTTCTCTGTGGTTTAGGAGTGGAAGTGTTGTGTACAGTGCTGGGGTTCTATTGATCCACATGCTTTATCACCCTACACTGGGAGTGTTAACACTGTCCAGGAAGATGGGCGGGGAGGATTACCTGGAAATGGTGCTATCGATCCCAGCTCGCTGCCACGGGAAAGGATTCTGCGACGGAACATCCTCCAGGGATATGTGGGATTGGGAAGATCCACAAACAGCGAACAGCGCTGAGCACGGGACACACGACACATCTGTCATGTGTTGGGTTTTTGGGGTCCAAAGGGACATCTAGTATTTAGTCTATGTTATGTGTTGTTGTTTTTTTAGAAACATCATTCTGTGGTGTCTCAGCTTGCGTCCCGTATGGCATATGGTACACTATTTCCTACAACTTTGATCAGGGTCCATAGGGAATGTCATTTGGGATGCACCATCATGTGTTGTCTGCATCATTGACCTATTCACTATCCAGACACCATGATGTGATCTATAGGCTCATTAGTTGTCATAACAAGTGCCTCGGAGCTAATTACCGTAAGTAACATATTGTCATTCATTTTGTAAATTAGGGCCTTTATATTGCACATGGTGAAGTAATACTTGACAGCATACAAAAAAACTCAAACAAAAGAGTATTCATATAACATATGAAGACAGAATGTCACATACAGTGGGGAGAACAAGTATTTGATACACTGCCGATTTTGCAGGTTTTCCCACTTACAAAGCATGTAGATGTCTGTAATTTTTATCATAGGTACTCTTCAACTGTGAGTGACGAAAATCCAGAAAATCATATTGTATGATTTTTAAGTAATTAATTTGCATTTTATTGCATGACATAAGTATTTGATACATCAGAAAAGCAGAACTTAATATTTGGTACAGAAACCTTTGTTTGCAATTACAGAGATCATACGTTTCCTGTAGTTCTTGACCAGGTTTGCACACACTGCAGCAGGGATTTTGGCCCACTCCTCCATCCAGATCCTTCAGGTTTCGGGGCTGTCGCTGGGCAATACGGACTTTCAGCTCCCTCCAAAGATTTTCTATTGGGTTCAGGTCTGGAGACTGGCTAGGCCACTCCAGGACCTTGAGATGCTTCTTACGGAGCCACTCCTTAGTTGCCCTGGCTGTGTGTTTCGGGTCGTTGTCATGCTGGAAGACCCAGCCACGACCCATCTTCAATGCTCTTACTGAGGGAAGGAGGTTGTTGGACAAGATCTCGCGATACATGGCCCCATCCATCCTCCCCTCAATACGGTGCAGTCGTCCTGTCCCCTTTGCAGAAAAGCATCCCCAAAGAATGATGTTTCCACCTCCATGCTTCACGGTTGGGATGGTGTTCTTGGGGTTGTACTCATCCTTCTTCTTCCTCCAAACACGGCGAGTGGAGTTTAGACCAAAAAGCTCTATTTTTGTCTCATCAGACCACATGACCTTCTCCCATTCCTCCTCTGGATCATCCAGATGGTCATTGGCAAACTTCAGACGGGCCTGGACATGCACTGGCTTGAGCAGGGGGACCTTGCGTGCGCTGCAGGATTTTAATCCATGACGGCGTAGTGTGTTACTAATGGTTTTCTTTGAGACTGTGGCCCCAGCTCTCTTCAGGTCATTGACCAGGTCCTGCCGTGTAGTTCTGGGCTGATCCCTCACCTTCCTCATGATCATTGATGCCCCACGAGGTGAGATCTTGCATGGTGCCCTAGACCGAGGGAGATTGACCGTCATCTTGAACTTCTTCCATTTTCTAATAATTGCGCCAACAGTTGTTGCCTTCTCACCAAGCTGCTTGCCTATTGTCCTGTAGCCCATCCCAGCCTTGTGCAGGTCTACAATTTTATCCCTGATGTCCTTACACAGCTCTCTGGTCTTGGCCATTGTGGAGAGGTTGGAGTCTGTTTGATTGAGTGTGTGGACAGGTGTCTTTTATACAGGTAACGAGTTCAAACAGGTGCAGTTAATGAGTGGAGAACAGGAGGGCTTCTTAAAGAAAAACTAACAGGTCTGTGAGAGCCGGACTTCTTACTGGTTGGTAGGTGATCAAATAATTATGTCATGCAATAACATGCAAATTAATTATTTAAAAATCATACAATATGATTTTCTGAATTTTTGTTTTAGATTCCGTCTCTCACAGTTGAAGTGTACCTATGATAACAATTACAGACCTCTACATGCTTTGTAAGTAGGAAAACCTGCAAAATAGGCAGTGTATCAAATACTTGTTCTCCCCAATGTATGTGCAACATGATATCTATTCTATACTTTGTCCAACTGCTGCAAAATCTGCAGTGTAAATATACAGACCAGGCTGCAAGTAAAATAGTATGGAACATAGTATGAAACCCCCTGGAATCAAATTAGTATAATACTTTTATCATAATTTTATTAATCAAAGTATAGGACTTTAAACTAGAGACTTCTGGGGTTTTGCATGAGCTGTGTCTCATTCCACTGCATCCGCTAGTGTTGGCCATTCGGCTCTGTGGTGGAAAATGGCAGACTTATCAAGGAGTTTGTGAGACCAGGAGACATCCCGGAAATGAGAAGTGGGAGTAAGACGGTGCCAGGAGCAACACATGGTAGACACCAGGGTCATAATCAATCAAATAATCAATAAAATGGACTGAAACATTAAATGGACTTGTCCAAAAGAAAGCACTCGTTATTCATTTTCTTTTAACATTTTCCTTTGTATGCCCTAATGAATACAACCCCGTTCCTGTGGGGTCATGTGTGGAGGGTGGAAACCCTGGCAGACTGACAGCCTGGCTGGCTGGCTGACTGTTATACTGCAGTCATCCCCATACCTCACTGGGCTCCAGGCCTCTGCTATCTCAGGGTACTCAAGCACTCCACTGTCAGAGCCAGTTTGCCCTCTGCTGGGGTGAATTGGAATCAACAGTGTCAATACTGTCTCAGTCTATTCCACAGATAAACAACAACCCAAATAGACACTAAGACACTGCTGGATCATGGTGCAACTGCTGTCATCGTGTTTATTTTTTATATTTTTTAATTAACTAGCCATCCCCAGTTCAAGGCCAGGCACCTTCTGAAGCATCTGAATGCCCCAGGATAATGCCTCTGTGATGAAGTCAACTGACTCCCATCGTTTTCTTTATCCTCCCAGTGCCCAGTCAGTGCTCGGTGCCCATCACAGTGACATCAAGACTATTAATACAGATTGTCATGTCCAGAGGAGCAAAGAGGCTGTGGGAGGAGGATGTGGGACTTGTGTGCACTGGTGCTCCACTGGGTTCTCTCCTTCGGACTGGTGGCCTCCGTTGGGCTTTGGGTTCTGAAGAGGGTCCATCTACATCCAAAGACCACCTCAGTTAAAGGTAGTTATCATGATGTTATTATGTGGTTGAGAAGGTAACAATGTCTATGTGTGTAGTAGAATGTAAAGTGTGTGTATTTTTAAATGGGTAGGTCTATGGCTACTCATGTCTGTGCATGTGTGTGGTTAGAGTGTACCACAGGAGGCTGCTGAGGGGAGGACGGCTCACAATAATTGCTGGAAAGGAGCAAACGGAATGGCATCAAACACATAGAAACATTTGATACCATTCCACTAACTCCACTCCAATTAAAGTAATGACCCAATTAAGGTGGCATTAACCTCCTGTGGTGTGTAGGTGTGATGGTTGCACAGTATAGGTACATATACAGTACTATAACATTTGTGTTGGGTGTCTGTGTTCTCCTGTTGACAGGCCTTGGGATGACTAGGCAGATTTACAGTAATGGCAGCAAGGGGTGAAGGGGTAAGGGCAGGGGAACTGCACTTCATAGATAGCAGGCTTGTATCCCAGTCAAAGTCAGAACTCCTATGTCTATTTAAAGGTGACTATTAAATAGTCTAGGACAGACTAGTGACATGGACAGCCTCATTGTACATTAAAGTATATTATATATTATGTTTGTATCAGTATATTAAAGTATCTTCAACTAAACTATATATTGTACTTTTATTGCTATTTAATTCTTAGCTGAATACAAAGACTGTCCTGTAATACATGAGTAAGTCTAGTTTATGGACTCCTGCACACTTTGCAGTCCACAGACAGGGGTGGTCCTCCTGCGTTAACTCTTTCTTCATGCTTAGTTACTCCTCCTTTATCGCTAGTAAAACACAACTCAGATTAGATCTGAACTTGGAAGTGGGAACAGTCGGAAGAAATGCTAAATAAATTTGTTGGTGGTAGAGAAAGCATATCAGATGAGATACTTGGTTGATTCTTCAGGTGCATAGCAACATCTGATTTATTGCATTAGTCATGGCATTAACTAGTTTGTTAGGAATGAGGGAAAATAGAAGACAAAATTATGTCTATTGTGAGAGAATTGTATTTATTGTCACTACTTGCCCTGTTGGGTGAGGGTCATAACCCCAACCTTTCTCTCCCCCCCCCCCCTCCACAGGCATTGGGGAGAAGGATGAAACACTCCCCTTCTCTACCCCAGTATAAAAGCCCCGTGACACAATTCATAGCCAAACCACGCAAACCACAGTGTAAGCTGAGGTTACAAATGGTTGAACTACAACTCTACCTAACGAAATGTACATGAGACCAGATAACGTGGAGGTGCTGATCCCCACGTCGAAATGGTGAATTTCTACTGAACCAGCCAGAATACAGAGCAAGCTGAGTATGGCAAAATGGTATGAAATCTGAACTATCGATCACTACAAAAAATAAGTGATTAAATCCTTGTTGTCGCGGTTATCAGTCTGCAGCTGAGAACGTACGTGGCCTAGGATGAGGACACAGACTCCTCTAAGAACTACAGGGTACTTCAATGTATCCGCTCTAATCAACACTATGACCAGAAAGACTCTACAAAGGACAATGGCGATCTCTACTGGGCAAACCAGAGTCTTACATCACCGACCCATCTATATATAAATTGCATTTATTTTTTCAGAATGGGTGGACATTAAAGTGCATAAGAGTTTGTATATACAGCGGGTGAAATAAGTATTGAACACGTCACCATTTTTCTCAGTAAATATATTTCCAAAGGTGCTATTTTCACCAGATGTTGGTAACAACCCAAGTAATCCATACATACAAAGAAACCAAAACAAATAAGTTCAGAAATTAAGTTATGTGTAATAATGTGAAATGACACAGGGAAAAAGTATTCAACACATGAAGAAAGGGAGGTGCAAAAAGGCATGGAAAGCCATGACAACAGCTGAAAACTATCAGTAATTAAAAAGCAATCCAGCCCCCTGTCAGTGCAAATTAATATCAGCTGGTTCAGTCCCAACTGATGGCCTACAAAAAGGTCTCATTGCCAAGGTGTCACACAAGACACATCTCATGACGGGTAAAAGCAAAGAGCTGTCTCAAAGACCTTCGCAACCTAATTGCTGCAAAACATAATGGTGGCATTGGTTATAGGTGCATTTCTAAGCTTCTGAATGTTCCAGTGAGCACTGTTGGGGCCATAATACGGAAGTGGAAAGACAATAATTTCACCATAAATTTGCCTCGAACAGGTGCTCCTCGCAAGATTTCTGACAGAGGAGTGAAAAGAATAATCAGAAGAGTTGTCCAAGAGCCAAGGACCACTTGTGGAGAGCTTCAAAAAGACCTGCAATTAGCAGGTACTGTTGTCTCAAAGAAAACAGTAAGTAATGCACTCCACCGCCATGGCCTGTATGCACGCTCACCAAGGAAGACTCCATTGCTGAAAAAAAAGCATGTTGAAGCTCGTTTAAAGTTTGCTGCACAACATTTGGAAAAGCCAGTGAAATACTGGGAGAATATAGTGTGGTCAGATGAGAGCAAAATTGAACTGTTTGGATGTCATAATACACACCATGTTTGGAGGAGAAATGGCACTGTACATCACCCTAAAAACACCATACCAACAGTGAAGTTTGGAGGTGGGAACATCATGGTGTGGGGCTGCTTTTCAGCAAATGGTACTGGCAAACTTCACATAATTGAAGGAAGGATGAATGGGCAAATTTACTGAGACATTCTTGACAAAAATCTGCTGCCATCTACCAGGATGATGAAGATGAAACGAGGGTGGACATTTCAGCAAGACAATGATCCCAAACACAATTGGTTTCAAAGAAAGAAAATAAAGCTGCTAGAATGGCCCAGCCAATCACCTGACTTAAATCCCATTGAAAATCTATGGAAAGAACTGAAGATCAAGATTCATGGAAGAGGCCCACGGAACCTTCAAGATTTCTCCATACAGGAGGCGTCTTGAAGCTGTCATTACCAACAAAGGCTTTTGTACAAAGTATTAAATAAATATCTGTAAGTGTGTTCAATACTTTTTCCCTGTGTCATTTCACATTATTACACATAACTTAATTTCTGAACTAATTTGTTTTCATGTCAATAGCACCTTTGGAAATATATTTACTGAGAAAAATGGTGACGTGTTCAATACTTATTTCACCCGCTGTACGTGAGCATAGCGTCTCAAGGTCTGATAGAGACCCATTCATTTGTCTCTTTCTCCCGCTCTGTCCAAACCCTCTTCCTGTGTGTAACCAGCGGTCATATCTGGTCAATCCACTAGGGACTTTTCATGACATGATTATTAATCAATGTATAATCTATCCTGTTGTATGTATGTAATTTTGTGTGATTATTTAGGTAGTTAGTAAATAAACTATTAAGCCAATTTGTGTATCGCTGATTCATTATGTAGACTAGGGTTCGTTCAGATAGATTTTACGATGTTCAGATGAGACTGATAGAAGGTAAAGAACAATTTATAATTGACTGCTATTGATGTAAAAGATCTTCAGATCTTTAAGAGTTGATTTTGGAGACAGCAGCTCTATAAACCAATATTATTATTCTGTGGTGACCCAGAATTCCTAATGAGTTAATTATTGCTTGATAAATGTAATCAAAGAATAATTAAACGTAGTAGGTAATTATTCGATAAATAGCAGTCACCACCTTAATGATAGTAAAGTCACAACATTATGCATGCATTTAGAATACATTTAATGTTTTATTTCTAGCTGCTTTAATGTTTTTTCCACATGTTATCAAAAGACAGAGTGCATTCGGAAAGTATTCAGATACCTTGACTTTTTCCACAATTTGTAAAGTTACAGCCTTATTATAAAATTTTATATAATAATGACAAAGCAAAAACAGTTTTTTAGAAATGTTTGCAAATGCATTAAAAATAAAAAACAGAAATATTACATTTACATAAGTATTCAGAACCTTTACTCAGTACTTTGTTGAAGCACCTTTGGCAGCGATTACAGCCTTGAGTCTTCTTGGGTATGAAGCTACAAAGTGAAAACCTGTTTGTCATTATGGGGTATTGTGTGTAGATTGATGAGGAAAACATTTAATTTAATTAATTTTAGAATAAGATTGTAACGTAACAAAATGTGGAAAAAGTCAAGGGGTCTGAATATTTTACCGAATGCACTGTACATTTAAACTTCAATTGATAGGAATTTGATATGAGGGTACCCATACACTCTCTCATACACTCTCATACACTCCCATACAGTCTCAGTACAGTTCTAACAAACTCATTCTAACTTTGATTTTCCCCCAAACCACTCTTATCCATGCTATGTTGTTGATAGGCTCGGTGTAGCCTTGGACAGCCTATTCTGTGACCGAACAAGCTTATAATATTTTTGTATGAAGGCACAGGCTGTGACGGTGGTTTGTTTTATAATTAGTTTAGAGTGAAGAGAGGTGTGTGTGTGTGCACACACAAGTGTATGTGCGCGTGATAGGGTGTGTGTGCTCTCATCACGCACATTCATCAGATTCCTTCCAAGCAGAGGGGTGGATAAACTGCCTCCCCCTGTCCCATCCAGTCACTTTCCCAGTCAGGCAAGCAGGGAGAGTGAGAGGAGAGAAAGAGGTGAGAGTAGAGAGAGATACATTCTACTGCACTATGCCACACACTATGACAGCAGGGCTACCAGGATCAAGGCTAATTCTCCTCTGTTGTCTTTTTCTTCCTTCCATTATCTGGTTTCAGGCAGTTCCAGGACTATGGCACACCATAAAGACCCCAGCAAGATGGGCATCGGCCGCTCCATCGCCGTGCTGACCTCCGGAGGCGATGCCCAGGGTGAGTGGGGCTGGGCCGACCAGGGCAGAGGGGTGCCAGGGGACTGTTGTGGGGAATCACCAGTTTCAGGGGCAAACAGTCTAAGGGAGTGCAGACAGCCCAGAGGCTTGTTGGTAATGAGCAGGTGGCTGAGCCGGGCCAGAGTTATATCGGTCCGTGAGAGCAGTTTCTATGTGGGGGCAGCCAACAATGAGATATAATTCCCATTCGTGCTCAGAGCTCTCAGAGGCTGTCAATGAATTTGGAATAGGGAAACAGTGGAGTATAGGGAGGTAAAGTAGGAAAAGGTCTGTAAACGTGATTTGTGTTGTCTGAAGTCTGACTGTACTACAGAAATGCATAGATTTTTTGTTGAAAGTCAGATGAGTCACAGCACATATACTGCACCATAGCTCAACTAATAGAAAACATGCCTCTTATTTGTGTGGTTGGAAATTCAACTGTGTTGACGTTTTGTTTTGCCACACCCACCACCACGTCTGAATAAACTGTAATGATTGTGGAGTTCTGACATTCAAAGTTTATATCATAATGCTATATGATATGTTATCACATTATGAGACGTCTTATATGGCATGTTAGCTTCTCATAGAGACCCCTTCTCTCAGTTGTCTCTGAGATATCTTATCACATGGAAAGGGCAACATGAAGCCTTCCATCCAAGGAGGTTGCCAGGCTCACCAGAGCATTCGCAGTGTTTGCGTCCCAATAATCTCTACTTTCTTCTGAAGTGTGCACTCTTTCACTACTCCCCACAAATGTAAAATATACCAGTCATTTCATTTCAAACCGATGAAGGGAAGTGAACAAGAGCACACTTCTGGAGAAAGGAAAGATTTTTGGGACGCACCCAGCAGTCTTTCCCCTGACCTTTAGCTGGGCGATGAATACCTCCCCTATGACCTTATGGGATGTCTGCCGCTGACCCCACATGACCTTCTGATTGGAGCCTGTGTCAGGGAGCTGTCTGCCCGTCTGAACTTTACATCGTTATGGCGCTGTCTGCCAACAACTGAGTGGCTCATGTCGGCTAGCTGGTCTTCAGGGTTCTCCCTCTGTTCTCTCTTTTATTTCCTGTTTTGTCTTTCTTGTCTTCTTCCCCTATTCGCTACATACACCTTGGCTACTCTGTCCTTTAAATATTCCCCCATATATTTATCTTTCCCTCCTGCTGTCTCTCTTTCCGTTTCATTCCTTCTCTATGTCTCTGTATTTTTTGAAGGGGTGCTAATTTTAGAGGCGTGACCTTTGTCATATGACATGGAGAGGACGAGGAGGAGGATGAGGAGGAGGAGGAGGAGGAGGAGGAGGAGGAGGAGAGAAGTGGGCCGCCCTATCTGTCCCTCGTATTCCTCCTCTCTCCTCTCCCTCCTCTTCCACCTAAACCTTTTTCTCCCTCCATCATGTTGAAAGGGGAGACACTCTTGGCACCTCAACAGACACACTGTCCACATGTGATGCCCTATAGAGTGGAGCTGGTGTGTTGAGACAGTGAGCTGGCTACATTTCCTGTCCTACCTGTCTGCCATACCTCTCTGTCACCTCTGTCTGCCCCACCCCCCCCGTCTACCCTACCCTCCATGTCTGCCCTACCTTTCCGTCAGTCCTGTCTGCCCTATCCTCCCTGTCTGCCCTACCTTTCCGTCAGCCCTGTCTGCCCTATCCTCCCTGTCTGCCCTGCCAGTTCACTGACACAGACACACAGGCAGTTGCAACTACATGCCCAGGAGAGCTTGAAAGTGCATTGTCATCCCAACTGTGCAGATGTGACAGGAGAGCTCTGTTCAGCTAAATCACTAAATGGGGCAATGCAGCTGTTTTTTTATCTCAATATTAAAGCATTTCTGGGTAACTGTAACATGCGCAAGGCTTAAAAAAGGAGGAGGTGAAACAAAAGGAATATAGAATATGATACTTTTAATAAACAATAACATGGGTAGGTAACAAACAATAATCCACACCCACAAATGGGAAAGAGAGACATAAATAGGGAGTGTAATTGAGTGAATGGAAACCGGTGTGTGTGTGTGGGCGGGAGGAATTAGGGTAATGAGAAGCAGGTGATGGGCGATTGGATTGAACGTACACCGGCGAGCAGATGTCTGCCGCCCGGACCCAGCTGCGTTCCTCCGGACCGTATCCCGCCCAGTCCACTAGGTACTGGACCCGACCCCGCCGCTGACGGTCTTAGGAACCACCGGTCTGAGGAGAGAGACATGGAAAGTGGGAGAGATGTTAGAATAAGGGAGGGGCAGTTGGAAGGTAACTGACACATCATTGACCTTCCGGAGGACCTTGAATGGCCCCACATACCGAGGGCTCAACTTGTGGCAGGGCAGACGGAGAGGAAGGTCCCGTGTGGAGAGCCACACTCTGTCCCCTGGGCGGTTGTCCGGAGCCTTGCTCCGCTGCCTGTCCGCCTGCCTCTTTCGGCGAGCACCTGCCTCCTGCAGGCGGACGTGGGTGGCGGACCATACCTCCTCCGCAGAACGAAACCAGTCCTCCACAGACGGCACGTCACTGGGCTCAGTACCGGTACAAGGACATAAAGGAGGCTGCCGGCCCAGGATGACCTGGAATGGTGTCAAACCTGTGGAGGACTGGCGCATGGAGTTCTGGGCGTACTCCGCCCAGGGAAGAAAGCGCAACCACTCACCAGGCCTGTCGAGACAGTAGCTCCGCAGGAACCTTCCCAGCTCCTGGTTCGTGCGTTCCACCTGCCCGTTCGCTTGAGGGTGGTACCCGGATGTGAGGCTGACCGTGACCCCAAGCCGGGATAGGAACGTCTTCCAGATCCGGGAGGTGAATTGGGATTCACGGTCGGAGACCCTCAGCGATCTGGAAAGCAGAGGGCAACCCGGTGAGAGGAACAAAACAAACCATCTTGGAGAACCTGTCCACGATCACCAAGATGGACGTATGTCCCCCTGACCGGGGCAGATGAAACCAAGGCAGATGAGGCACCGGTAGAGGTTGGAGTTTACCTGAGAGATCCTGTCTCGACGCCTTGGACTGTGCGCAGATGGAGAAAGACTGGACGTAGCAACGCACAGTCCTCCCCATGCCAGGCCACCAGTACTTCTCCCGGAGCGCTTCTAGTGTTCTCGCCACCCCCTTGTGTCCAGTCGCAGGGGATTGGTGGAACCAGGTCAGCCTACCCCACATCCTCCTTGGCACGTAGGTCTTCCCCAGGGGCATGCCGCTGGTGGCGGGTCCAGACGCCCGGCCCGTACAATTTTCTGGTCCACGTCCCAGACCACGGGTCCCACTACGTACGCGGGTGGTAGGATGGGCACCCTAGGGGCCTGGTCTGTCCCCCGGTCGTGCATCCGGGAGAGTGGGTCGGCGCGGGTGTTCTTGGCGCCTGGAAGGTAGGTCATGGTGAAACGGAACCAAGCGAAGAACACTCCACCTGGCCTGGCGGGGATTGAGGCGCCGAGCAGCCCTGACGTATTCCAGGTTACGAGGATCCGTCAGGACTGTGAACGGCTCCCATGCGCCCTCCAGCCAGTGTCTCCACTCCTCAACTTCACCGCCAGTAGCTCTCGGTCCCCCACGTCATAGTTCCTCTCCACAGCAGACAGCTTCCTCGAGAAGTAGGCACAGGGGTGTAATCTCGAGGGACTTCCGCGTCGCTGGGAAAGGACCACCCCCACACCCACCTCGGATGCACCTCCACAACGAAGGGCAGCAGTTGATCTGGAAGGCGGAGCAGAAGTGCTCTGATGAACCTGCCCTTCAGGTCCTGGAAGGCCCTCTCTGCGTCCGGGGTCCACTGGAGGCGCTGAGGATTGCCTTTCAGCAATGACGTGAGGGGAGCGGCGATGGTGCTGTAGCCCTGGATGAACCGGCGGTTGAAGTTGGCAAATCCAAGGAAGCGTTACAGTTCCTCAATGTTGTTGGGAGTTGGCTATGACCTGACTGCCCCCACCTTCAGTTATTCCATCTTCACCCCCTCCGGGGAGATGTAATACCCAAGGAAGGAGATGGATGTCTGGTGGAAGACACACTTTTCTCCCTTGATGTATAGGTGGTTGTCTAAGAGACGTCTCAGGACAGCACGAACGTGGGCCACGTGTTCCGGGTAGGTAGAGGAGTAAATCAGGATGTCGTCGATGTAGTTGACGACATATCTCCACACCATGTCCTGGAACACCTCATCCAAGTACGACTGGAACACCGCCGGCGCGTTGCTCAGGCCGTACTGCATTACCAGATATCCGTAGATATCTGTAGTGGCCCGACGTCGTGCTAAAAGTGGTCTTCCACTCATCTCCCTCCCGAATACGCACTCTAGAGGTCCAGCTTGGTGAAGAACCGTGCCCCCCCGGAGCTGCTCTATGGCTGGTGGGCCGAGGGGCATCGGGTACCGGAACTTGACGGTCACGTCGTTGAGGCCCCGGTAGTCGATGCACGGACGAAGTGGGCATATTCTAGGGCATATTCCGAAGCCGTGGCTGTACCCTGCTGTAAACGCAGCAGTCGGTTGCCCGCATCCCTCCCCTCCGCGGGGTGGTCAAAAACGGTCCGGAACTGAGCAATGAATCTGGGGAAGGATCTCAATTCCTCAGCACCGCTTCCCCAAAATGCCGTTAACCAGTCGAGGGGGCGCCCGGTAAGGAGAGAGATCATCGTGGTTACCTTCTCCCTGTCGGAGATCGGCAGATCTCCAAAATACAACTCACATTGGAGAAGGAAACCATGACAACCCTCCGGATCGCCACAATACCGCTCTGGCAAGGCTCTCCGGATCTCACTCACCAGGACGCCGCTAGGATCCCCACCCTCAGAGAGAGAGGACGCCGTCACACTGCCCCCCCCCCACTCGTGGTGTCATGCGGGACATGAGGTCACGAAACGCGTCTATAAGCTCCAACATCTGTCCTTCCATGACCCGGTACCTATCCTCTAGCCCGGTCAGTCGATTGCCAGGACCGGATCCCCCATCGCGCTCTCTTGTGCTTATAGCGAGGGACAGGGGCAAACACTCCAAAAAAGGAAAAAACCAGGGAATCGAGTGAGAGATATTAAAAACAAATTAAAAAATTTACAAAAAATTGTTAAAGATAAGCTATATACTGAGTCAATGTGCGAGACAACTGAGCTGTAGCAGCCGCATGTGTGTGTGTGTGGGTGTCTGTGTGTGTGTGTGTGTGTGTGTGTGTGTGTGTGTGTGTGTGTGTGTGTGTGTGTGAGGGTGTGTGTGTGTGTGTGTGTGTGTGTGTGAGTGTGAGTGTGTGTGTGGCGTCAGTATGCATGTGTGTGCATGTTATGTGGGTGTGGGTGTATGTAGTGTGTGTGTGTGTGTGTGTGTGTGTGTGTGTGTGTGTGTGTGTGTGTGTGTGTGTGTGTGTGTGTGTGAGTGTGTGTGTGGCGTCAGTATGCATGTGTGTGCATGTTATGTGGGTGTGGGTGTATGTAGTGTGTGTGTGTGTGTGTGTGTGTGTGTGTGTGTGTGTGTGTGTGTGTGTGTGTGTGTGTGTGTGTGTGTGTGTGTGGGTGTGTGTGTGTGTGTGTGTGTCTGTTGGCTGTCTGTGTGTAAGTATGTGTGAGTGTGTGGTTAGAGTCCAGTGTGTGTGCATAGAGTCAGTGCAAGACATTTGGTTCAAAAAAGGGTCAATGCAGGAAGTCCGGGTTGACATTTGATTAGCTATTTAGCAGCCTGGTTTAGCAGTCTCATGGCTTGGGGGTAAAAGCTGTTCAGGGTCCTGTTGGTTCCAGACTTGGTGCACTGTGGTAGCAGAAAGAGTCTATGGCTTGGGTGGCTGGAGTCTTTGACCGTATTTTGGGCCTTCCTCTGACACCGCCTAGTATAGAGGTCCTGGATGGCAGGGAGCTTGGCCCCAGTGATGTACTCACCACCCTCTGTAGCGCCTTATGGTCGAGTGCCTTGCAGTTGCCGTACCAAGCCGTGTTTCAGCCAGTCAAGTTGTCTGAATCCCCTATACAATCATTCATTTGTTAAGTTTGCAGCACACATCATGCCAAATGAGTCATAGCAGCTATACTGTGTTGTGGGTCGTAGTTCAAAATCACCTGTGCAAGTAGAACTGTGTCAGTGATGTTCTAACAACCACTCTGTGCTGCAGGTATGAATGCTGCTGTGAGGGCCACAGTCAGAGTGGGCATCTACACTGGGGCCAAGGTCTACTTCGTTCATGAGGTTAGTACCTGACTTGTATCCCCCCATCTCATCTACCGTTTCATGTTACCCATCCTCTATTACAGTCTAGAACTGTTACTATTCCCTTTTTCTGATTATTAGTCTACAGCAGTTGTCACCGACCGGTCGATCGTAATTGTCTGGTTGATCTTCAAGGCATTCCTAGTCGATCACCAAAATGTCTGTAGAAAAGCCAACAATGTAAAGGCTTTTTTTTTTTTTAACAATTTTTGTGTTGCGCTGTTGGTGCACTTGATTCAGAAGCCCTGCGCACCGGGTAGGCAAAGTGTTCCCATTTTGAACCATTTAATTCAAACTCAGCCTAACCGGCAGACCAGGAGATCTGTGGCTAAGTCAGTGTGCCTACTGTGCTGGCCAATCGGATAGCTCAAATTACAGTGCCTACAGCTTCTACGACCCAGTTTAAGTTTAATACTAGCCTACATGAAATGTCATAACTTTTAAAACCATGACCAGACAGAATCTGTCAAAGAATACAGCAAAGAGCTGCTTTTTTTATGAGTGAATTCATGTCAAAGTTTTTATTCAGCACTCTCAACACTTTTTTTAGTCAACACTATTACAAAACATATAATTAGCTTCTCCCTACTTTCACTGGCCCTACAATGAACGAGTAGTGTGTCAATTTTATTATTATTAGCAGCTCGTCGTGTCTATTTTAATATAGCGACATAATGTACTTTTTCTGGTCATAGGAACAACATGAATTTGTGCATGAGGCAGATGCAGTGAGACTCCAGTTTTTCCATCAAGTGGAAAACTCTGTCCCCTCTCTCCAGCCTGGTCTCATAGACTAGACGTAACACAGTAAATGTAATTCCGGGATACTCAAATCAGTATGATATGTTATGTTTGGTATGGTTACATAAGACTGATGGTTACTCAAGTCAAAAACAAAAGTAGGGTGGACAGGTCAGGAGCAAGCAGAGTTCGGTAATCCAGAGTAGTGGGGCAAAGGTACAAGACGGCAGGCAGGCTCAGGGTCAGGGCAGGCAGCGTTCGGTAATCCAGAGTAGTGGGGCAAAGGTACAAGATGGCAGGCAGGCTCAGGGCAGGCAAGGAAAGGTCGAAACCGGGTAACCAACAAGACAGGCTCTTTAGAAAGAGTGAGGTAAAGGGGGAAACCGCTGGTAGGCTTGAACAAACAAAACGAAATGGCAACAGCCGAACAGAGAACACAGGTATACATACACAGGGGATAATGAGGAAGATGGGCGACACCTGGAGGTGGGTGGAGCCAGGCACACAGACAGTTACCTTGGGTTTCACCTTAGATCCTCCCGTAACTATGAGTGACAGGTTTGTATGTTCATCTCCAGGGTTACCAGGGTCTGGTGGATGGAGGTGACAATATCAAACCTGCCACCTGGGAGAGCGTGTCTATGATGCTGCAGCTGGTAAGCACACATACAGTATACACACACACACACACACACGTGTACACAGACACACACACTTTATCCAGTTACCTCCCCCCTCACACTGTCTTGAGTTCTCCTTTAGTTTATGACCAAATGTAACCTTTCAGTGAAAGGGGTGGGATCCATCCTCTGTAACATGAACTGGTTCTAGATCAGTGACCCTCTAGTCAGTAGGAGCTACTCAAATGCCAGGGTTCACTGGATATAATGGGCTTCAGAATGATAGGCTGGGGATTCACCGCCCTCCTTTCCTCCTCTTCCCTTCCTCCTTCCCTCACCCTTGGTCTCTATCATTCTCTCTCTCTCTCTCTCTCTCACACACACACACACACACACTATTCCTGAACCATAATTTCTCTCATTCCCCTCTGCCTATAACCCACATCCTGTCCTTCTCTACTTCCTCCTCCTTGTCTCCCTCTTTTTGAGACCAACTGAATGTGTTGTTTTGGCAGAATGTGTGGGTTCTGTTTGTGTCATCCAACTGATCCCGCCTCTCCCTCTTGTCTCGTCTCAGGGTGGCACTGTGATTGGCAGTGCCCGCTGTATGGACTTCAAAGAGAAGTGGGGGCGTCTGAAGGCCGCATGCAACTTGGTCAAACTGGGCATCACCAACCTGTGCGTGATCGGTGGTGACGGTAGCTTGACTGGTGCAAACCAGTTCCGTACAGAGTGGGGCGAGCTGCTGGCTGACCTGAACAAACAGGGTGAGATACCTGGGCTACCAACAAGACTACATTACCCAGCACCCTTCACTCCAAAGCCCCCCACTACCATAAAACATAATGTAACATTTGTAACCCACCCAGTTACTTTTTAGATTATCCTAAGAAGGGGATTAAGTCATTGTTCATGATGATCATAAAGCCAAATCTGATCCTAGATCAGCACTGCTACTCCCAGACAATTTGTGAATACGGGCCCAAGCATCTGTATGGTCTTTGAAATATATGACTCCTTATACTGTACTGCCTCCTTGTGGACCCAAGTCATATGCAATTGTAATTTATCCAAACGACTTAGAATAGTGCTTGCATACAGTTTAATATGGCCGGCCCCAGCGGAATTGAGAATGCAAGGGCCATGCTCTATCAACTGAGACACATAGGACTACGAGTAGTGTATTAAATGTGAGAGTTGACTGCTAGTTTGTGTGTCCACCACCAGGTAAGATTACAGCAGAGGAGGCTAAGTGTTCTGCTCACCTCAACATCGTGGGCATGGTGGGCTCTATAGACAATGACTTCTGTGGCACTGACATGACCATCGGCACTGACTCCGCCCTGCACCGCATCATAGAGGTGGTGGACTCCATAACGACTACTGCACAGAGGTACACACACACGATATTAAGTCATCTGTAAGCATCAGTAAATCATAAGGATTTTGTGATTCTGACTTTTTCACATATTTCTGTTGACAGTCACCAGAGGACCTTTATCCTGGAAGTGATGGGCAGGCACTGCGGGTGAGTGCCTGACTGTGTGTGTGTGTGTGAGTGAGTGAGTGAGTGAGTGAGTGAGTGAGTGAGTGAGTGAGTGAGTGAGTGAGTGAGTGAGTGAGTGAGTGAGTGAGTGAGTGAGTGAGTGAGTGAGTGAGTGAGTGAGTTAAGTGAGTTAAGTGAGTTGAGTGAATTGAGTGAGTTGAGTGAGTGAGTGAGTGAGTGAGTGAGTGAGTGAGTGAGTGAGTGAGTGAGTGAGTGAGTGAGTGAGTGAGTGAGTGAGTGAGTGAGTGAGTGAGTGAGTGAGTGAGTGAGTGAGTGAGTGTGCGTGCGTGTGCGTATGTGCATCTGTGCGCACGTGTGTCTGTGCGTGCTTGTGTATGTATTAACATTGCTCTCTGTCCCCACAGCTACCTGGCCCTGGTGACTGCTCTGGCCTGTGGTGCTGACTGGGTGTTCATCCCAGAGATGCCCCCAGAGGAAAACTGGGAGGAACATCTGTGCAAAAGACTGATTGCGGTACTACACCTCCTCTCCTGCTCCCTCTATCCTTCTATCCCTTCTCCACCTCTACTGATTGAGCCTCTCTTTATTTATTTATTTCCCCACACAAAACAACGTTCACTTTCCATCTCTCTCTCAGCAAAGGGAGCGTGGTTCTCGTCTGAACGTCATTATCATGGCAGAGGGAGCCCAGGATCTTAAGCAGAAACCCATCACCTGTGACCAAGTCAAAAATGTGAGCAGTGGCATCACACAGTCAATAGAAGTTGTCCCTAACCATTGAAACAGGCTGTGTCCCAAATGGCACCCTATTCCCACAGCCACAGAGTCCGATGTTATAAGGGGCTAGGGTAATATGACCTTAGATATATCGTCTAGCTTTGATCTGACAGAGGACTAATGCTGTAATCTTTCTGTGTCACTCTGTAAAGCTGGTATCCAAGAAACTTGGCTTCGACACCCGTTCCACCATCCTGGGACACGTACAGAGAGGTGGCACCCCCTCTGCTTTTGACAGGATCCTGGTAATCCATCTGTCTGTCACCACTTTGTTTCTGTCAATCCGTCTGTCTGTGCCTGTATTGTTTTCACTATGTTGTCTAATCTTTCTTGACCTTCAGGGTCATTACATAGCGCCTATAATGTTCCTGCTGTGATAATCGATCCTTCATTCACTCATTCCTTCTCTCCCTCCATCTCCCAGGGTAGCAGGATGGGTGTGGAGGCTGTGATGGCTCTGTTGGAGGCCACCCCAGAAACCCCAGCTTGTGTTGTCAGTATTTCTGGGAACATGGCCCTCAGGCTGCCTCTCATGGAGTGTGTCCAAGTTGTGAGCTATACACTTTTGCACTACATCATCAAACAGCATTATTTCCCCTCTTATTGCTGAGAAAGCATATTATGACATTGTCTTTTAAAATGTCTTCCTCTTTCTATTACCCCCCACCCTCTCACTCTCTCAGACTAAAGATGTGACCGTAGCCATGGCTGAGGGGAGATTTGAAGATGCTGTGAAGCTCAGGGGAAAGTGAGCCTTTTATTTCACATCTTTAATTCCTTCTTCATTTGGACTTTTATTATAGTGAGATGAAAACCATTGGTCATTTTCTTGTCAATGTCTGTTTGTAGGAGCTTTCAGAATAACTGGAACACATACAAAATGCTGGCTCACGTGAACCCCCCAGAAGTGAAAGTGAGTAACTGCATAATTTTAGTCTGTTTATTTTTCTTGCTATCTTGGTCTGGTATTTGGGCAACCTGGTTGCACATTTGAAGGCGTTATAGGGTTGCACCCAAAATATGTCCTCTCTCTGTCTTGTTCTCCCCCTCTCAGAGCAACATCAATATTGCCATTGTAAATGTGGGTGCCCCATGTGCTGGGATGAATGCAGCAGTGCGTTCAGCTGTCAGGGTTGGTCTTATCCAGGGACACCAGATGCTGGCTGTACATGACGGCTTTGACGGCCTAGCTAACGGACAGGTGGGCTATTCCACCAGGAAAGATGCCCCTGAGGATTTCCTGTAGTGGACAACTTGTATGTAATTTTACATGTGATCAGATGAATGACATCATCAGGAACATCAGTTCATTGCCAAGTTGAGCTCCACCTGCACAGCTCAACACAAATAACACACACACACACACCATACTAATCTCTCTTTCCTCTTCCCCAGATTGAGCCTATCACTTGGGCTCAAGTGGGTGGATGGACTGGGAAGGGAGGTTCCAATCTCGGTACCAAGAGGTGAGACATTTCCACACACACCAATGCTTAGGGCGAGGGAAAGCTCAAAGTCGTGTGTTTAGGAGGAACCCAGGGCCCTACATAGAAGAACAGAAACCTCTATTGACATTTAACTCTCTCTGTTTCTCCTCTCTGGTGTGTAGACACCTGCCAGGTAAAAACATTGAGCAAATCAGCCTGAACATTGCCAAGTTCAACATCCATTCTCTGATCATCATCGGAGGCTTTGAGGTGAGGATCGAGGGGTTGGATTAGAGAGTGTTCGGATGGTTCACTGGTCCACTATCAAATCATTAGATAGATAGATAGTGTCACGATGTGGGTGTGGGAATGACCAAGGCGCAGCGCAGGGATAGTAGTTAGACATCTTTATTATACTATGTATAGATTTTTTTATACTATGTATAACAAGACCAAACGACGAACTACTGAAAACACAAAACCAAACACGAATAGACTAACGTCACGCTCACACAACACACCAATGAACGGACGTAACAAAAGAACACTTACTTCACCCGTGACAGCGAAATACATTAACATGTAACGATAACAACCCACACCCGCGTGAGGGACAGACTCAACATATATTGGATCCCTAATTAGAGACAACGGGTAGCAGCTGCCTCTAATTAGAGATCCACCCAAAACCCACAAAGAAACAGAAAAGAACGACACTGTCAGACTCTGACCCTAGCTACATAGAGAAGCCTATTGACTGGGCATCGGTGGGGCAAACGGCTCCGGCCATGGAGCGGGGAAAACAACCGGGCCCGGACTGGGCACCGGTGGGGCAAACGGCTCCGGCCATGGAGCGGGGAAAACAACCGGGCCCGGACTGGGCACCGGTGGGGCAAACGGCTCCGGCCATGGAGCGGGGAAAACACCCGGGCCCGGACTGGGCACCGGTGGGGTAAACGGCTCCGGCCATGGAGCGGGGAAAACAACCGGGCCCGGACTGGGCACCAGTGGGGCAAACGGCTCCGGCCATGGAGCGGGGAAAACAACCGGGCCCGGACTGGGCACCGGTGGGACAAACGGCGCCGGCCATGGAGCTGGACAAGCAACCGGGCCCGGACTGTGGACCGGTGGAGCGGACTGCTCTGGCACTGAGGCGGAGCAGGCGGCTGGACCCGGACTGGTTACCGGTGGAGCGGACTGGTCTGGCACTGAGGCGGACTAGGCGGCTGGACCCGGAATGGGTACCGGTGGAGCGGACTGCTCTGGCACTGAGGCGGAGCAGGCGGCTGAACCCGGAATGGGTACCCGTGGAGTGGACTGCTCTGGCACTGAGGCGGAGCAGACGGCTGGACCCGGATTGGGTACCGGTGGAGCGGACTGCTCTGGCACTGAGGCGGAGCAGGCGGCTGGACCCGGACTGGGTGCCGGTGGAGCGGACTGCTCTGGCACTGAGGCGGAGCAGGCGGCTGGACCCGGACTGGGTACCGGTGGAGCGGACTGCTCTGGCACTGAGGCGGAGCAGGCGGCTGGACCCGGAATGGGTACCGGTGGAGCGGACTGCTCTGGCACTGAGGCGGAGCAGCCGGCTGGACCCGGAATGGGTACCGGTGGAGCGGACTGCTCTGGCACTGAGGCGGAGCAGACGGCTGGACCCGGATTGAGCGCCGGTGGAGCGGACTGCTCAGGCACTGAGGCGGAGCAGACGGCTGGACCCGGAATGGGCACCGGTGGAGCGGACTGCTCTGGCGCTGAGGCGGAGCAGACGGCTGAACCCGGAATGGGCACCGGTGGAGCGGACTGCTCTGGCGCTGAGGCGGAGCAGACGGCTGAACCCGGAATGGGCACCGGTGGAGCGGACTGCTCTGGCGCTGAGGCGGAGCAGACGGCTGGACCCGGACTGGGTACTGGTGGAGCGGACTGCTCTGGCACTGAGGCGGAGCAGACGGCTGGACCCGGAATGGGCACCGGTGGGGCGGACTGCTCTGGCTCGGAGGCGGAGCAGACGGCTGAGCCCGGAATGGCTGGAGGCTCCGGGACGCTGACCTTCGCTGGAGGCTCCGGGACGCTGACCCTCGCTGGAGGTGTAGGGGCGCTGACCTTCGCAGGAGGTTAAGAGGCGCTGACCTTCGCAGGAGGTTTAGAGGCGCTGACCTTCGCAGGAGGTTTAGAGGCGCTGACCTTCACAGGAGGTTTAGAGGCGCTGACCTTCGCAGGAGGTTTAGAGGCGCTGACCTTCGCAGGAGGTTTAGAGGCGCTGACCTTCGCAGGAGGTTTAGAGGCGCTGACCCTCGCTGGAGGCTCAGGGTGGCTGACCCTCGCTGGAGGCTCAGGGTGGCTGACCCTCGCTGGAGGCTCAGGGTGGCTGACCCTCGCTGGAGGCTCAGGGTGGCTGACCCTCGCTGGAGGCTCAGGGTGGCTGACCCTCGCTGGAGGCTCAGGGTGGCTGACCTTCGCTGGAGGCTCAGGGTTGCTGGCCCTCGCTGGAGGCTCAGGGTTGCTGGCCCTCGCTGGAGGTTCAGGGTTGCTGGCCCTCGCTGGAGGTTCAGGGTTGCTGGCCCTCGCTGGAGGTTCAGGGTTGCTGGCCCTCGCTGGAGGCTCAGGGTTGCTGGCCCTCGCTGGAGGCTCAGGGTTGCTGGCCTTCGCTGGAGGCTCAGGGTTGCTGGCCTTCGCTGGAGGCTCAGGGTTGCTGGCCTTCGCTGGAGGCTCAGGGTTGCTGGCCTTCGCTGGAGGCTCAGGGTTGTTGGCCTTCGCAGGAGGCTCAGGGTTGCTGGCCTTCGCAGGAGGCTCAGGGTTGCTGGCCTTCGCAGGAGGCTCAGGGTTGCTGACCTTCGCAGGAGGTTTAGAGGCGCTGAACTTCGCAGGAGGTTTAGAGGCGCTGACCTTCGCAGGAGGTTTAGAGGCGCTGACCTTCGCAGGAGGTTTAGAGGCGCTGACCTTCGCAGGAGGTTTAGAGGCGCTGACCTTCGCTGGAGGTTCAGGGGCGCTGACCCTCGCTGGAGGTTCAGGGGCGCTGACCTTCGCTGGAGGTGCAGGGTTGCTGACCTTTGCAGGAGGTGCAGGGTTGCTGACCTTCGCTGGAGGTGCAGGGTTGCTGACCTTCGCTGGAGGTGCAGGGTTGCTGACCTTCGCTGGAGGTCGAGTGCGTGGAGCCGGCACTGGGCGTACCGGACTGGGAAGACGCACCGGAAGTTGAATGCGTGGAGCCGGCACTGGAGGCACCGGGCTGGTGACACGCGCCTCCGGGCGAGTGTGGAGAGTAGGCACTGCACGTACCAAACTGGAGAGGTGACCTGGAAGCCTGGTGCGTGGATCCGGCACCGATGGCACCGGACTGGTGACACACACTTCAGGGCGAGTGCGTAGAGTAGGTGCGGTCCGTACCGAACTGGAGAGGCTTCCTGGAGACTCGGCTTGGAAGGTTGCCTCCGAATGACCCGGATTGGGAATGCCCGTCTTGGACCTCTTTCCCCTCAGCTCCGTCCTCTCGCTCTCGCATTCCTTCCAATTCTGCCTACTCAGCTCTGTGATCCTCCTGAACATTCCAGCCCGGTATCGCGCCTCCTCTTCCAACGCCGTCCAGCCCTGTTCCTCTTCCTCTTCATCATTCCACCTGGAGAGTGGTACTGGCGCCTCCTCCTCTCGGCCAGACCACCCCCATAGCCCCCCCCCAAACTTCCTTTGGGGTTGTTGGCGGGCGTTTCCCCTTATCACGCGTCGCGCATAACGCAGCGGCACCTCCTCTCTCTCCCTCCCTCTCTCCCCAGTTACGCTGCTTGGTCTGGTAGTGGTGGGTTGTTCTGTCACGATGTGGGTGTGGGAATGACCAAGGCGCAGCGCAGGGATAGTAGTTAGACATCTTTATTATACTATGTATAGATTTTTTTATACTATGTATAACAAGACCGAACGACGAACTACTGAAAACACAAAACCAAACACGAATAGACTAACGTCACGCTCACACAACACACCAATGAACGGACGTAACAAAAGAACACTTACTTCACCCGTGACAGCGAAATACATTAACATGTAACGATAACAACCCACACCCGCGTGAGGGACAGACTCAACATATATTGGATCCCTAATTAGAGACAACGGGTAGCAGCTGCCTCTAATTAGAGATCCACCCAAAACCCACAAAGAAACAGAAAAGAACGACACTGTCAGACTCTGACCCTAGCTACATAGAGAAGCCTATTGCTTCTCTATGGCCAGAGCCTGACAGATAGATAGATAGATAGATAGATAGATAGATAGATAGATAGATAGGTACTTTATTGATCCCCCGGGGGGGAAATTTCATTGTCAAGCAGCTACAACAAAACACAGGGCAGGTGCAAAATGCCACAACGAAAAAACACAAAAGACAGATACACGGTACATGATACATAGAGCGGCAGTATGAAAAAGTATAGAAATACAAGATATCTGGAGTGCAAAAAAAAGCTATAAAAAGACATTGCATAGTATGAGTGGCAGGAAGGACCTCCTGTAGCGCTCTCTGGCACACCGTGGTGGGATCAGTCTGTGACTGAAAGTGCTCCTCTGCGTCATAACCATAGCGTGCAGAGGGTGGGTGACGTTGTCCATGATGGCCAGCAGTTTGGCCAGGATCCGTCTCTCCGCCACCTCCTCTAGAGTGTCAAGGCTCATCCCCAGGACAGAGCTAGCCTTCCTGATCAGCTTATTTACCCGAGAAGCATCACCGGCTTTGATGTTTGCTCCCCAGCACACCACTGCAAAAAAGATGGCCGGCGCCGTTTGACACCACAGACTGGTGACATTGATTATTGAAACGAGGGTGGACATTGATTATTGATTGAACATAAGCACTACAGTTGAAAAACAATGAGTATCATGAATATTGTCATATCTGTTGATGCCTAGTCCAGATATACAGCGGGTGAAATAAGTATTGAACACGTCACCATTTTTCTCAGTAAATATATTTCCAAAGGTGCTATTGACATGAAATTTTCACCAAGTAATCCATACATACAAAAACTGTGCGTGCTGGTTCAGGAAACCAAAAACAAATACGTTCAGAAATTAAGTTATGTGTAATAATGTGAAATGACACAGGGAAAAAGTATTGAACACACTTACTGATATTTATTTAATACTTTGTACAAAAGCCTTTGTTAGTAATGACAGCTTCAAGACACCTCCTGTATGGAGAAACTAGTCGGATGCATTGCTTAGGTGTGATTTTGGCCCATTCTTCCACACAAACAGTCTTCAAATCTTGAAGGTTCCGTGGGCCTCTTCTATGAATCTTGATCTTCAGTTCTTTCCATAGATTTTCAATGGGATTTAAGTCAGGTGGGGCCATTCTAGCAGCTTTATTTTCTTTCTTTGAAACCAATTGAGAGAGTTTCCTTGGCTGTGTGTTTGGGATCATTGTCTTGCTGAAATGTCCACCCTCGTTTCATCTTCATCATCCTGGTAGATGGCAGCAGATTTTTGTCAAGAATGTTTTGGTAAATTTGCCCATTCATCCTTCCTTCAATTATGTGAAGTTTGCCAGTACCATTTGCTGAAAAGCAGCCCCACACCATGATGTTCCCACCTCCAAACTTCACTGTTGGTATGGTGTTTTTAGGGTGATGTGCAGTGCCATTTCTCCTCCAAACATGGTGTGTATTATGACATCCAAACAGTTCAATTTTGCTCTCATCTGACCACACTATATTCTCCCAGTATTTCACTGGCTTTTCCAAATGTTGTGCAGCAAACTTTAAACGAGCTTCAACATGCTTTTTTTTCAGCAATGGAGTCTTGCGTGGTGAGCGTGCATACAGGCCATGGCGGTGGAGTGCATTACTTACTGTTTTCTTTGAGACAACAGTACCTGCTAATTGCAGGTCTTTTTGAAGCTCTCCACAAGTGGTCCTTGGCTCTTGGACAACTCTTTTGATTATTCTTTTCACTCCTCTGTCAGAAATCTTGCGAGGAGCACCTGGTCGAGGCAAAGTTATGGTGACATTATTGTCTTTCCACTTCCGTATTATGGCCCCAACAGTGCTCACTGGACATTCAGAAGCTTAGAAATGCACCTATAACCAATGCCATCATTATGTTTTGCAACAATTAGGTTGCGTAGGTCTTGAGACAGCTCTTTGCTTTTACCCATCATGAGATGTGTCTTGTGTGACACCTTGGCAATGAGACCTTTTTGTAGGCCATCAGTTGGGATTGAACCAGCTGATATTAATTTGCACTGACAGGGGGCTGGATTGCTTTTTCATTACTGATAGTTTTCAGCTGTTGTCTTGGCTTTCCATGCCTTTTTGCACCTCCCTTTCTTCATGTGTTCAATACTTTTTCCCTGTGTCATTTCACATTATTACACAACTTAATTTCTGAACTTATTTGTTTTGGTTTCTTTGTATGTATGGATTACATGGATTGTTACCAACATCTGGTGAAAATTTCATGTCAAATACACCTTTGGAAATATATTTACTGAGAGAAATGGTGACGTGTTCAATACTTATTTCACCCGCTGTACATGGTATTGTGTGTCTCCCTGTCAGGCGTATCTGGGTGGTCTGGAGCTGGTGACAGCCAGGGAGAAGTACGAGGAGCTGTGTATCCCCATGGTGGTCATTCCCGCCACCGTGTCCAACAATGTTCCCGGGTCAGACTTCAGCATCGGCGCTGACACCGCCCTCAACACCATCACCACGGTAAGACACACACACACACACGCTGTACCCCAGACAAACACACATTTTAAATACTTTATTTTAATCCACAAATCACATTACAGTCGCGAAGGATTCAAACATTTCAAAGGACACGGATATTTGGATGGATGCATATTTGGGATACAAGAAAACACATAATTATCAAACCAGCCTCCTCTGACAAGATAATATTTGTGAATGTGTGCGGGACACACACACTTTTATCTTTTAGTCATTTAGTCACATTTAAGTCACTTATCCAGAGCAATTAGGGTTAAGTGTCTTGCTCAAGGACACATCAACAGATTTTTTACCTAGTCGCTCAGGGATTCAAACCAGTGACCTTTTTTGTTATTGGCCCAACACTCTTAACTGCTATGCTAACTGCTAGACTACCTGCCTAAGATATGACAATACCCAGGCACACATCCCTCCTCATACTTGCCTTTCTTTCTCTCTGTCAGACTTGCGACAGGATCAAGCAGTCTGCTGCTGGCACCAAGAGGAGAGTGTTCATCATTGAGACCATGGGGGGATACTGCGGCTACCTGGCAACCATGGCTGGCTTGTCATCTGGGGCTGACGCTGCCTACATTTATGAAGAACCTTTCCATATCCGCGACCTGGAGGTCAGGGGGCACACTGGCAGAATAACAAAGATGGATGGTTCTATTTCAAACACAAAAAATGGGGACGTTGGGTTGTTGAATCATCTGTTGTATTGTTTTCTTGCAGCTGAACGTGGAGCATCTGATAGAAAAGATGAAGACCTCAGTGAAGAGAGGTCTCATTCTCAGGTGGGTGAAGACCTCAGTGAAGAGGTCTCATTCTCAGGTGGGTGAAGACCTCAGTGGAGAAAGGTCTCATTCTCAGGTGGGTGAAGACCTCAGTGGAGAGAGGTCTCATTCTCAGGTAGGTGAAGACCTCAGTGGAGAGAAGTCGCATTCTCAGGTAGGTGAAGACCTCAGTGGAGAGAGGTCTCATTCTCAGGTAGGTGAAGATCTCAGTGAAGGGAGGTCTCATTCTTAGGTGGGTGTGCTCTCCTCAAAAACACATCCTTTTCTGATATCCCTCAGACATTATCGTTCTCTTCTTTCTCTTGTTACCGCCGTCCGCCTCCTGCCCACAGGAACTCTAATGCCAACGACAACTACACCACACAATTCCTCTACAACCTCTACTCAGAGGAGGGCAAGGGCACGTTCGACTGCAGGATGAACGTCCTGGGACACATGCAGCAGGTCTGATGGACACTTCTGTTTAATGGGCTCAACTCTAAACCTGTAGTAATATAAGGAATCAATGTATGTATATATTCAAATGGAAATACATCTCTCTCACCATATCTCTCTCTCTCTCTTTCTCTTTGTCTCACCACCAGGGCGGAACCCCCACTCCCTTCGACAGGAATTTTGGCACCAAGATGGGATCCAAGTCTGTCCTGTGGCTGACTGACAAGCTGAAGGAGTGCTACAGACACGGTGAGGATAATTTGGTAATTGGTATTTTATTAGGATCCCCATTAGCTATTGCAAAAGCAGCAGCTACTCTTCCTGGGGTCCACACAAAACATTAAATAATACAGAACATTAATAGACAAGAAAAGCTCAAGGCCAGAACTACATCAATTAAAAAAGAAAGAAAGCTGATACAGTAGGTCTACTGATAGAACCAGTAAAGGCCGCTTTACCATTCTTGGGTAGCTGAATTACTTTGGCTTCTAGGCTCAGATTAAAGATATGACAGATAGGACTGGCTATAGAGTCAGATCCCTTCCTCAGTAGCTTTCCATCTAAGTTGTCAATTCCAGGAGGTTTGCCACCTCTCCCACACTACCTTTACAAAATTCAAACTTGCAATGCTTTTCTTTCATTATTAGTCTTTTTATGCATGAATAAGATGGCTCACTGTTCATTGTTGGCATTTCCTGATTAAGTTTGCCCACTTTGCCAACAGGGTAATCATTATAATAATTGGCAACATCAAATGGTTTTGTGATGAATAAGCCATCTGATTCGATAAAATATGGAGTTGAATTTGTCTTTCTGCCCATAATTTCATTTAAAGTACTCCAAAGTTTTTTTTCCCATCATTCTTTATATCATTAATCTTGGTTTCATAATACAGTTTCTTCTTTTTGATTTTTGAGTTTAGTCACATAATTACTCAATTTTCAGTAAGTCAGCCAATCAGACTTATTAGCCACTCCTCCATCTCTTTCAATCATACTGTTTTTCCATTCCTCATAAATCCATGGAGCCATAACAGTTCTAACAGTCAGTTTCTTAACAGGTGCATGTTAATCAACAATCGGAAGAAGCAATTTCATAAATTAATCAAGTGCTCCATATTAATCACATCAGACCAACAAATATTTTTAACATCATCCACATAATATTTTGTATGTATCTCTTAAACATTATTTTAGGGCCAGCTTTTGGAACGTTGGCATTCCTGGATATAGCCACAATATTGTGATCACTGC
This sequence comes from Thymallus thymallus, assembly GCA_023634145.1. Classification (NCBI taxonomy): domain Eukaryota; kingdom Metazoa; phylum Chordata; class Actinopteri; order Salmoniformes; family Salmonidae; genus Thymallus; species Thymallus thymallus. The sequence continues at coordinate 20,943,976 of CM042409.1, read as the reverse complement.
ATCCAATGGGTACAGATACAGCTTTAGAACAAACTTCCACAGTATTAGTAAAAATGTGATCGATACATGTGGATGATCTTGTTCCTGTAATGTTTGTAAACACCCTGGTAGGTCAGATTGATAACCTGAACCAGATTACGGTCACTGGTTACAGTGAGAAGCTTTTTCTTGAGCAGCTTGATGAAAACCAGTTAATATTCAGGTCCCCAAGAAAGTACACCTCTCTGTTTACATCACATACATTATCAAGCATTTCACACATATTATTTAGATACTGACTGTTAGCACTTGGTTTCCTATAGCACTTGGTTTCCTAGCGCAACGCGGTTAGCCGGATTGTCCCGGGTTTGTGGCTGTCAAAGAGTAACAGTGTAACCAACACTCTTAGAAGTAAAGGAGCTTCATTGACATTGTGGAGTGTTTATCACTCTGACCCATTGACATTTAAAGGGACTGTCAGGCTCTGGCCATAGAGATGCCTATTTGCTTCTCTATGTAACCGTGGTCAGAGTCTGACAGGTCTATTCTTTCTGGATTTGGTGGTGGTTTGCATTGGATCCCTAATTAGAGGCAGCTGCTGCACATTGTCTTTAATTAAGGATCCTACATAGGTTTGTAGTTTTCACACTGGGTTGTGGGTCGTTGTCGATTATTTCGCAGTCACGGTGACATTTGATACGTCCGTTCATTTCGTGTTTGTTTTGTAAACGTGACGTTTGTACATCGTGTGTTTGTTTGTTCTGTAGTTCGTCATTCGTTTTGTATTATTAGATAGTATAATAAAGTATGTCCAACTACTATCCCTGCGCTGCGCCTTGGTCTATGCTTGCACCCACTCGTGACAGGGACAGACATGTAAAGGGACAAACTGAGGGTGGGTTATTGTGAGTGTTTATTGTAGAGTTGTTCGTTTACTTGATTAATTACATGTATGCCGGGTAAAGGGTTGTTGTACTGATGATTGTGGCCTAAGACAATTAAGGCCTAGGGTATTGATTGAACTGTCATTCATTTTGTTTAATACACTTGTTTGCAACTTCTCTATGCTTATAGCTGGTTTTTACATGCTATGTTGATTCTGAAATTGAAATGATGTGTGTGTAAATTATTGTCTGAACTATTGCTATTTGTGGGGGTTCAGGGCTGTGTGTGTTCTTGCTAGGGTATTTCCTACGTTTTCTCTCCGCTGACAATCTGGCAAACGCGTTTCACTCTAGGTAGTCTCTTCTACTGATGTATGTTTTACCGGTAGCGGTTTTCTCTCTTTTCATCTTTGGTAGTTTTACAGCTACCTGGCACCCACCCCTTTCAAATAACACCGCTACAGAACTGGCACCCAAACAGGGACTTATTTTCACCCCTTTCAAATAACCGCTACAACATCTCAACATCAACTGTTCATTGGAGACTGTGTGAATCAGGCCTTCATGGTCGAATTGCTGCAAAGAAACCACTACTAAAGGACACCAAGAAGAAGAAGAGACTTACTTGGGCCAAGAAACATGAACAATGGACATTAGACCGGTGGAAATGTGTCCTTTGGTCTGGAGTCCAAATTTGAGATTTCTATTTTCAACCTCAACCAAATTTAGATGGTTTGGGATGAGTCGGACCGCAGTGAAGGAAAAGCAGCCAACAATTGCTCAGCATATGTGGGAACTCCTTCAAGACTGATGGAAAAGCATTCCAGGTGAAGCTGGTTGAGAGAATTCCAAGAGTGTGCAAAGCTGTCAAGGCAAAGGGTGGCTATTTGAAGAATCTCAAATATAAAATATTTTTTGGGTTACTACATGTTCCATATGTGTTATGTCATAGTTTTGATGTCTTCACTTATTCTACAATGTAAAAAATTGTGCAAATAAAGAAAACCCTTGAATGAGTAATATTCCAAACGTTTGGCCTCCAGTGTGTGTGTGTGTGTGTGTGTGTGTGTGTATATATATATATATATATATATATATACACAGTTGAAGTCTGAAGTTAACATACACTTAGGATGAAGTCATTAAAACTCATTTTTCAAGCACTCCACAGATTTCATGTTAACAAACTATAGTTTTGTCAAGTCGGTTAGGACATCTACTTTGTGCATGACACAAGTAATTAGTCCAACAATTGTTTACAGGCAAATTATTTCACTTATAATTCACTATATCACAATTCCAGTGGGTCAGAAGTTTACATACACTAAGTTGACTGTGCCTTTAAACAGCTTGGAAAATTCCAGAAAATGATGTCATGGCTTTAGAAGCTTTTGATAGGCTTATTGACATCGTTTGAGTCAATTGGAGGTGTATCTGTGGATGTATTTCAAGGTCTACCTTCAAACTCAGTGCCTCTTTGCTCGACATCATGGGAAAATCTAAAGAAATCAGCCAAGACCTCAGAAAAAAAATTGTAGTCCTCCACAAGTCTGGTTCATCCTTGGGAGCAATTTCCAAACGCCTGAAGGTACCACGTTAATCTGTACAAACAATAGTACGCAAGTATTAACACCATGGGACCATGCAGCCGACATACCACTCAGGAAGGAGACGCAGTCTGTCTCCTAGAGATTAACGTACTTTGTTGCGAAAAGTGCAAATCAATCCCAGAACAACAGCAAAGAACCTTGTGAAGATGCTGGAGGAAACAGGTACAAAAGTATCTATATCCACAGTAAAACGAGTCCTATATCGACATAACCTGAAAGGCCGCTCAGCAAGGAAGAAGCCATTGCTCCAAAACCGCCATAAAAAAGCCAGACTACGGTTTGCAACTGCACATGGAGACAAAGATCATACTTTTTGGAGAAATGTCCTCTGGTCTGATGAAACAAAAATAGAACTGTTTGGCCATAATGACCATCGTTATGTTTGGAGGAAAAAGGGGGATGCTTGCAAGCCGAAGAACACCATCCCAACCACGAAGCACGGGGGTGGCAGCATCATGTTGTGGGGGTGCTTTGCTGCAGGAGGGCCTGGTGCACTTCACAAAATAGATGGCATCATGAGGATGGAAAATTATGTGGATATATTGAAGCAACATCTCAAGACATCAGTCAGGAAGTTAAAACCTGGTCGCAAATGGGTCTTCCAAATGGACAATGACCCCAAGGACAACAAAGTCAAGGTATTGAAGTGGCCATCACAAAGCCCTGACCTCAATCCTATAGAAAATTTGTGGGCAGAACTGAAAAAGCGTGTGTGAGCAAGGAGGCCTACAAACCTAACTCAGTTACACCAGTTCTGTCAGGAGGAATGAGCCAAAATCCACCCAACGTATTGTGGGAAGCTTGTGGAAAGATTCCTGAAACGTTTGACCCTGTCACGGATCGTAGCGACATTCCTTTTTATTTTGTTTAACTCAAAACACAAAACAACAAAGGAGAGGTTGACCGTGAACTGGCGTGAATAGTACTGACATAGACCCACACCCAGGTGACAAAGGAAGGAACTTAAATAGAATCCCCAATTAGAGACAACACGAGACAGCTGTCTCTAATTGGGGATAGAAATTAACACCCACCACCAACACCCAGTGCACTGTCAAGCTCTAACCGCGGCTCTCCAACTCCCCCACTAGAGGGAGCCAGACCTAGCCACAGTCAGAACCTGACAGACCCAAGTTAAACAATTTAAAGGCAATGCTACCAAATACTTATTGAATGTATGTAAACTTCTGACCCACTGGGAATGTGATGAAATAACATGTGATGAAATAAATAAATAAAGGCTGAAATAAATAATTCTCACATTCTTAAAATAAAGTGGTGATCCTAACTGACCTAAAACAAGGAATGTTTACTAGGATTAAATGTCAGAAATTGTGAAACAATTTTTTTTGTTTCACAATTTGTCAATACACTTTCAAAACAACAAACTTTTCAAAACAACAAACAGAGCTCTCCCTCGTTCTGCTCACACTCCGTCTGGAAGCAAATGTCTTCAAGCAGAAGACACTTAATTCCTTCAATCACCTCAATACTAAGAGCGAATTACTGTGTCCGTAAAATATATATATAGTATGTATAAGCTGGAAGTAGAAGCCTAAGTGTTGTTGTCCATTAGTTTACTCCAATTAGGGGAGGGGTTGGAGGGTTAGAGGAAAATATATTTTTAAAAATATATGGGGGATGATGATACAAACAATTACATTGATGGAAGCCACAATATACTGTATCTGCAATATTAAAGCTGATCGACCCCCTAAAAATACAATAAAAAACAACTAATAACTCTCAACAAGAACAATGCCTTCATAACTTGCTGTCTATAATACATCTACATGGATTCATGACCTTCTGTGCACACTACCCTCGTCATGGTCCTAGATAGGTGTTTTATCCAATTCCTCTGACTATTGTTATCCTGCTATAAGAGATGAGCTGGATAAAGCCCATACAGACAGGTCTAGGACAAGCCAGGCTACTGCCCTCCTATGCTGAGGCTGGCCCTCTTTGTGTCCCCAGGTCGTATCTTTGCTAACACACCAGATTCTGCCTGTGTGCTGGGCATGAAGAAGAGATCCCTTATCTTCCAACCCCTGACTTCCCTCAAGGAAGACACTGACTTTGAGTAAGTCCTAATCCTCCCTTTGTTTCAACACCTTCTCTTTCTCTCCTCCTGTCTCTTGTTTGTGACTCTTTATCGTCTGTTCCACATTGAGTTCAGTGGTGTTTTAATGACAAGTATTGTTAGGTAAGTGCTGTTGTTTGGAAGTATGTGGCAATCCAGTTAGAACCATTGAACCAGCCCAGGTTCCTTCTATCATTTATCTTATTCTTCCTCTATTTCCTGTTTTCTTTCTCTGATCCCACTCTTCTTCTCCTCCTCCTTCACACTCCCCTCTTCTACCACCCTGTCCTCTCTCTCCTTTCCTTCACTCCATCCTTCTCTCCTACCTCCACAGGCACCGTATCCCAAAGACGGCGTGGTGGCTGAAGCTGAGGCCCATCCTGAAGATCTTGGCAAGGTATGAAGCTGTGGAGATTGACACCTCTGAGGCGGCTGCCATGGAGCACATCATCAAGAAGACAGGCGAAATCAAGGGGGGCCGAATGTAAACAAAGCAAATAAACAGACACACAACCTCACATAAACACATACAGCGGGTGAAATAAGTATTGAACACGTCACCATTTTTCTCAGTAAATATATTTTCAAAGGATCTATTGACATGAAATGTTCACCAGTTGTTGGTAACAACCCAAGAAATCCATACATACAAAGAAACCAAAACAAATAAGTTCAGAAATTAAGTTATGTGTAATAATGTGAAATGACACAGGGAAAAAGTATTGAACACACTTACTGATATTTATTTAATACTTTGTACAAAAGCCTTTGTTGGCAATGACAGCTTCAAGACGCCTCCTGTATGGAGAAACTAGTCGCATGCATTGCTCTGGTGTGATTTTGGCCCATTCTTCCACACAAACAGTCTTCAAATCTTGAAGGTTCCGTGGGCCTCTTCTATGAATCTTGATCTTCAGTTCTTTCCATAGCTTTTCACTGAGATTTAAGTCAGGTGATTGGCTGGGCCATTCTAGCAGCTTTATTATCTTTCTTTGAAACCAATTGAGAGTTTCCTTGGCTGTATGTTTGGGATCATTGTCTTGCTGAAATGTCCACCCTCGTTTCATCTTCATCATCCTGGTAGATGGCAGCAGATTTTTGTCAAGAATGTCTCTGTAAATTTGCCCATTCATCCTTTCTTCAATTATGTGAAGTTTGCCAGTACCATTTGCTGAAAAGCAGCCCCACACCATGATGTTCCCACCTCCAAACTTCACTGTTGGTATGGTGTTTTTAGGGTGATGTGCAGTGCCATTTCTCCTCCAAACATGGTGTGTATTATGACATCCAAACAGTTCAATTTTGCTCTCATCTGACCACACTATATTCTCCCAGTATTTCACTGGCTTTTCCAAATGTTTTGCAGCAAACTTTAAACGAGCTTCAACATGCTTTTTTTTTCAGCAATGGAGTCTTGCGTGGTGAGCGTGCATACAGGCCATGGCGGTGGAGTGCATAACTTACTGTTTTCTTTGAGACAACAGTACCTGCTAATTGCAGGTCTTTTTGAATCTCTCCACAAGTGGTCCTTGGCTCTTGGACAACTCTTTTGATTATTCTTTTCACTCCTCTGTCAGAAATCTTGCGAGGAGCACCTGGTCGAGGCAAATTTATGGTGAAATTGTCTTTCCACTTCCGTATTATGGCCCCAACAGTGCTCACTGGAACATTCAGAAGCTTAGAAATGCGCCTATAACCAATGCCACCATTATGTTTTGCAACAATTAGGTTGCGAAGGTCTTGAGACAGCTCTTTGCTTTTACCCATCATGAGATGTGTCTTGTGTGACACCTTGGCAATGAGACCTTTTTGTAGGCCATCTGTTGGGACTGAACCAGCTGATATTAATTTGCACTGACAGGGGGCTGGATTGCTTTTTAATTACTGATAGTTTTCAGCTGTTGTCTTGGCTTTCCATGCCTTTTTGCACGTCCCTTTCTTCATGTGTTCAATACTTTTTCCTTGTGTCATTTCACATTATTACACATAACTTAATTTCTGAACTTATTTGTTTTGGTTTCTTTGTATGTATGGATTACTTAGGTTGTTACCAACATCTGGTGAAAATGTAATGTCAATAGCACCTTTGGTAATATATTTACTGAGAAAAATGGTGACGTGTTCAATACTTATTTCACCCGCTGTACATACACACCCTTAGTCTTGCACCTAGACCCACCCGCACCTTTGAAGAGAAAGGAAACGTAAAAGTAGCAACGCGCATGCCCCGCCCACCAGAGGATCTGTCTTTTTCCTGTGTTTGAGGGGTGCAAAATCCACTTATCACTTAAATCTCACTGGACTGATTGCTTTCATTTTACTCCTGCGACTCTTTCATACTCTTGCTTGTCTGATCTCACAAACGATGTAAAGTATGTATAGATGTATAGATAGGTGTAATCTATTCTAAGACAAATTGAAATTTGACAATAAATTGAATACCTGAATTCCCACCAAAATTCCTGAACTCCATTATTTGTCCTTGCCAGTAAAATGTTGTATGTGCTATAATTCAGTCAATATACTGTATAAGGGATACTTTTTTTTTCAAAAAGTTTGGAGTATCTTAATCCATTGTCCAACTTTTGCATTTATTAGAATTGTTTTAAAAACCTTTTAACAATTTTGATGATAGTTGCCCGTAACAGTCAACCATTCAGTCAACTGATGGGTCTAGCATATCAGTACAGTCCTAGTGGTTATGATGAAAAGACTGTACATACAGTTTGTTGTGTGGAGCTTTGAAATCTCCTACATCACAGAAGTCAGTCTACATCATTCTGCTGCTGGCAACCCTTCAATAATACTGTGCAGATCTTTCAGTAAAGTCAAAGTCTAACACATCTCAAAACCACAAGCACCCACAGTGTCCTGTTTCCTGTGTCTGGTTTACTGCCTACCCTGTTTGTATAGCACAGCAGTTTAGAAATGAATACTACTTTCTTACATTGAAACCGAACTAGGATATGCAATAAAACGTTCTGTTTAGTTTTCTGCACTATTTAAAATTTAACATGATGAAAGATCATTTGGAATTTACTATGTTTATTGAAAATCTAATATGGAATGTTTAGTGATAAAAGGGTAACAATTATATTATATTACAAAGAAAATCCACCTCATTTTGTGGGGCTTTTTACCACCATAACATACATTATCTTTTATTAAATTATGCCTAATAGGCTTTCTAAGTACAGCCTACCCCAATAATAAAGTTATCATTTACAAAATGTAAGGTGTGGGTAAAAAAACGTTTTCAAGGCTAGATGTTCCTACACTGATTAGTAACAAAGATTATGACTGACAGAAGAGATGAAGATTGTATGTCGCTCTGGATAACAGCGTCTGCTAAATGACTAAATGTCAAAATGTAGACCGTGGCACCTACTGCAAGTTCCCCTGGTTTCTATTGTATGAGAGCTCAACCATGACCTACTTACTCCCTTAGTTACAAACGTCACTGAGTGTACCAAATGTGTGTGTGTGTGTGTGTGTGTACACAATAGTATGCCCTCTTTGAGGGGAATTCAGATCCGAGTTACACGCACGTAATTGGAAATTCATTCCCTTTTTATGCACGTTTCTTTCTAAGGGAAAGTGGGGTGTGTTGAGCCATGTTTTACATTCAGCATCACTCCGTCAACGGAAATATGGTATTATTTTTAACAAAGATATCTACATATATTTCAGGATGTTGTGTATCCCTGGAAATAATCAGAATTCATGTAAACATTACAGTTTTGAAAACACAGCTTGTCCATCAAAAGTGATCTATTGGCACAACTTATCCTGGATATGTTGTAAGTTGTGCCTCGGTACATGTTGAGTTATTTATATATACAGTATATACAGCGGGTGAAATACAGTAATACAGTAAATTTCACCAGATGTTGGTAACAACCCAAGTAATCCATACATACAAAGAGCCAAAACCAAAACAAATAAGTTCAGAAATTAAGTTATGTGTAATAATGTGAAATGACACAGGGAAAAAGTATTGAACACATGAAGAAAGGGACGTGCAAAAAGGCATGGAAAGCCAAGACAACAGCTGAAAACTATCAGTAATTAAAAAGCAATCCAGCCCCCTGTCAGTGCAAATTAATATCAGCTGGTTCAGTCCCAACAGATGGCCTACAAAAAGGTCTCATTGCCAAGGTGTCACACAAGACACATCTCATGATGGGTAAAAGCAAAGAGCTGTCTCAAGTCCTTCGCAACCTAATTGTTGCAAAACATAATGGTGGCATTGGTTATAGGCGCATTTCTAAGCTTCTGAATGTTCCAGTGAGCACTGTTGGGGCCATAATACGGAAGTGGAAAGACAATCATTTCACCATAAATTTGCCTCGACCAGGTGCTCCTCGCAAGATTTCTGACAGAGGAGTGAAAAGAATGCTGCTTTTCAGCAAATGGTACTGGTAAACTTCACATAATTGAAGGAAGGATGAATGGGCAAATTTACCAAGATATTCTTGACAAAACTCTGCTGCCATCTACCAGGATGATGAAGATGAAACGAGGGTGGACATTTCAGCAAGACAATGATCCCAAACACACAGCCAAGGAAACTCTCAATTGGTTTCAAAGAAAGAAAATAAAGCTGCTAGAATGACCCAGCCAATCAACTGACTTAAATCCTATTGAAAATCTATGGAAAGAACTGAAGATCAAGATTCATAGAAGAGGCCCACGGAACCTTCAAGATTTGAAGACTGTTTGTGTGGAAGAATGGGCCAAAATCACACCAAGGGTGGGATTGAAAGGATGCACATAACTCTGCAATGTTGGGTTGTATTGGAGAGAGTCTCGGTCTTAAATAATTTTCCACACAGTCTGTGCCTGTATTTAGTTTTCATGCTAGTGAGGGCAGAGAATCCACTCTCACACAGGTGCATGTTTGGAAAGGGCATCAGTGTCTTAACATCGCGATTTGCCAAGGCAGGATACTCTGAGCGCAGCCGAATCCAGAAATCTTTTCACACAACCGCTTGCTGCAATTTCGATGAGGCTTTCTTGTTCAGATATCGATAACTGTCCTGGCAGAGCATGAAAGGGATAACGAATCCAGTTGTTTGTGTTGTCCGTTTCGGGAAAGTACCTGCGTATTTGCGCATCCAGCTCACTCAGGTGCTTCGCTATATCACATTTGACATTGTCCGTAAGCTTGAGTTAATTTGCACACCAAAAAATCATACAGTGATGGAAAGACCTGTGTGTTGTCCTTGTTAATGCAGACAGAGCAGAGCTCCAACCTCAATTATGTCCCGCACATTGAATATAGTTGCGGAGAGTCCCTGTAGTCCTAGATTCAGATCATTCAGACGACCAGATAGGCCAGTCGTGTGAGAAACTCGTCATGCAAGCGGTCAGACAAATGGCCAGTAAAAAAAACTTTAAGCTTTTCTCTCAATTAAAAAAAGTGTCAATACTTTGCCGCTTGATAATCAGCGCACTTCTGTATGTGGTAAAAGCGTTACATGGTCGCTGCCCATATCATTGCATAATGCAGAAAATACAGTTCAGGGGCCTTGCTTTAACACTGTAGTGTCCAAAACGTATTTCAAGCTGTTAGGCATTCCCTTGGCAGCAAGAGCCTCTCGGTGGATGCTGCAGTGTACCCAAGTGGCATCGGGAGCAACTGCTTGCATGTGCATTACCACTCAACTATGTCTCCCTGTCATTGTTTCAAAACATCTCCTGCCATGTCACAGATGCGTCGTGAAACAGTGTTGTTTGATAGATAGATAGATAGATAGATAGATAGATAGATAGATAGATAGATAGATAGATAGATAGATAGATAGATAGATAGATAGATAGATAGATAGATAGATAGATAGATAGATAGATAGATAGATAGATAGATAGATAGATAGATAGATAGACCACAATATAAGACACTTCTAGCCCCTTCTTATTAATGATATCTGTTGCATTTATACATGTCTTACTACTCAAAAGTCGTCTTAATTCTTGCTCAAAAAACTCCTGTGGCTTATATTTCAAATTGGCATGTTTTGTTTCTAAATGTCTGCGCAAGAGTGAAGGTTTCATCGAGTTGTGAGATTTTTTTTACATATAACACACTGTGGTTGAGAAAAGGCACTACTCCCAATATAAGTGTACCCAAAATAAATGTATTGTTGCTTTCCCGGGTAAGGGGGGAGTAGCTCTTCGGCTGCATCATATTCACAACTGTCAGTGTCCATACTGGCTGGGCTAGCAACAGATGTGCTCGTGGAAGCAGAACAACTTGTGTCGTCGACAGGTGCAGGTGTAGTACTTCTGGTAGTAGCAGTATGTGTCTCTATGAACGTGGGCCTTACTTTTCTTAACCATTTATCAATTTTCGAGCAAACGGAAAGAGCAGCAGCTACGTTTGAATACATACGGACCGTTAGTGGAATTACCGCGAGAGAGTAACGGTTAATGTGATTGGATGTTAATTACCTATATTTGACATTGTGTTGTTATTTCGCTGAACACTAGATGGTTTAATTTTATTTTTGGTAGTGAAACGAGGCTACTCAGGCGAGAAAAAAACATCACCCAAATGATTAGCCCCGTTGGAAAATCTAAATGGACTGTTTGAAAATATGAATCACATTTTTATTTGGCGTACCCCTGACGGCATTGCGCGTACCCCTGGTGGTAGGACATTGAAGCTTACAGAGACCAGAACTAATGTATAGAATAATCTTAAAATGATCTACTGTCCTTTGGTTTAGATAAAAGCATCATGAAACTTCTAACACAATAGATTCATTTGACTTGGGCCTAACTTCCTTACCACTTTTTCTTCCTTCAGAAATGATGACCTCTTCATAAATATTTGGTCAAATTATACATTTTGGTTATGTTTTCCTAGAAACAAGGGTACCCCTTTGGCTTAACTTACCCCAGTCTCCCATATGCATGTTCTGACCTTGAATTTAAAGGTGGACTGAACTTCCTGATTTAGCCTCGGTTTCAATTCTCCTCATTAGGAAATGGAACTGAGAATAAGATTTGGGTTTTGGAGGCGTGCTTTGGCGTGGGTGTCTCTTGTGTGTGTTCGAATGTGGGAAGCGTTTGAACTTTCACTCTGCCAAAACAATACACAGTTACAGTTACGGTCATGTGAAGCTAGCCAACTTCTTGCGCCAATTAGCTTCAGCTGGCTGGTGTGAGACTGTGGCAAAGTTGGTTTGACTTTGGATAGCCTATCTGTGGGGCTAGGTAATAAATTACACAATGTAAATTGGACAATATTTTCATGTTGCACACCTTTTAGTTGTCCCTTTAAATGCTTTCAATATTTATATATGCATTTCTAAAATGTATGGTCAGTTGAAGTGCCCACAAGAATAGTAAACCAAGATATATTTTACCAACTGGGGGCATTTTGTTGGCCCCCACAAGGTCAAATGCTATTTCTAGGGGGTTAAGGTTAGTGTTAGGGTTAGAATTAGGTTTAGGGTTAGGGTTAGGCATAAGGTTAGGTTTTTGGGTAAAGGTTAGGGTTACGGTTACGGTTAGGGTTAGGCATTAGGGAAAATAGGATTTTGAATGGGGCTGAATTGTATGTCCCCACAAGGTTAGCTGCGCAAGACTGTGTGTGTTGATGAATATTTTAAGCTTTTGTTCAATCATTTTAGGGCTATGATTCAAAGAACAGAAACCACAATAGGTTACTCAGTAAACTATAGAATGGCATAGGATAGCAACAGGATGGAGATAGAGCAGTCAGTAAAGCCCAAAGGTTAGAGCAGTCAGCAAAGCCCAATAAAATATTATCATATGGCTCAGTAGAGTGCACTTAGACGTGCACCAGCCATAATATATGCATGGCCATATTATTGTTTGTCATATTGCTATGGTGACGACAGGTACTGAGAATTATGTATGCATGGCTATATTTCAAATATGTTGGATAATTTTCAAGGTATATATTCATTTACATTTTATTATGCATTATTAGAACATATTGCCTTATATTGTATATAAGCTTGAAGCAGTGTCTGAGACAATAACCTTTTCTCAGTTCTGTACAGACACTCCTGAGGCCTTGAAACACCCTTGTCTGGTTGACGGGGTGAAACTGGGTATCATCTCCTCTGAGCCCGGTGTGTGTGCTCCTTTGAGACCTGTGTGTGTCAATGCTAAAGATTGCCTACAGAAACTTATCAGATGGAAGACAGCCCCATGCATCTACTCCTCTCAGACCACCTTGCTCTTTATCTATTTGGTTCTTTGGGAGTATGAGCAGGTGCAGTCCTGAGAGTTTGTACTATTGCTGGGGTTTCGCCGCTCAGTGCCAAAGGGGTGTAGACAACTCAGGAAAATTCATAAAATAAGCATTGTGGGGTGTAAGTTGACAACTTGTGAGAACTCAAGGGGAAGTGGCCTGTCTGCTGTGTTCTGTCTCCGCCTCCTGCTACCTATCTTCTTGTGACACTCTCTTGACTTTCTCTTTCTAGCAGAAGTCCCTCATCCTCTCTGGCTGTCTATCGCTCAGTCCATCTATATCCTCTGGCAATGGTTGGGATCTTTATATTAGGGACCTTTCTTTTGTACTGTGTGGGACAGAACCAAATTCAAGGTAAGTACATTCCCATCTACAAGTACTAGTCAGGGTTGGGGCTATCCCATTTTAATAGAGGAAATGACTTGCAATTCCTATTCAATTATGATTTTGCAATTGTTGAATAAGAGTTGCATTGACCCCTGGTATTGGTACCTGGCACAAGGCAGACATGGGCAATAGCAGGTCCATTATGAACATTAGCTTTAAAACTGCAACATTTTCTCTCAGACTCATGACAAAATGTATAGAATAGCATTATAAAACTACTCCATGGCGAAATGTGTTGAAATGCAGGAAGTATTCTGATTTCCCCCTAAAACAGTCCTTCCACTTATACTTTCAAAATACCACTCCACAGCCCCCTCAACATACCCTTCAAGAGACGCATAATATAATTGCAGGAAATGTGTTTTAAAATGTCAAACACATTTCCGGAGGGGGTATCACCTGGATCCAACGTTTACTGTTTATCCCCCTTGTAGCAGACCCTCCTCGACCTCTGCTGTGGGTTTGTGCCTGAGAGAGTCAGGGATCATTAATGATGTCACTGTTGTGTTTGGTGTGTCAGGGGTTCCCCAAGGATGTGTGTCTCAGCCCTCATGTTCAGCTTGCCTGAGAAGCCCTGGATGTGCCTGGTGCAAACACAAGGTCAGCTTTATCATGTATCATCTGGCTTCCTGCTGCTGCCTGTATTTCTTGGTTTCAAACGGTTGCATGTTTTATCCTTGAGTGTTGCTATATTTTGGACTTGATTGCTTTGTGAGTTGACTTCTTAGGGCTCTCTAACGGGCCCCATCTCTGTGGACAACATGTGGGACGACGGCATTAGGGCCTTCACACTGTAGGAGTTAATTAAAACAGGATCAAATACAATTATTTGTCACATGCTTCGTAAACAACAGGTGTAGATGAAATTTCCCCCTCGGGGGATCAATAAAGTACCTATCTATCTATCTATCTATCTATCTATCTATCTATCTATCTATCTATCTATCTATCTATCTATTTAGACTAACAGTGAAATGCTTACTTACGGGTCCTTCCTAACAATGCAGAGAGAAAAAAGAGAAATATTATTTTTTAAAATAAGAAGAAAAACAAGGGAAGTGGGTCTTTCCTCTACATTTTGCAACTTGATATCCCATCAATCTCATTTAAGATTATGCGGATGTTATATTTTCAACATTTTCAATAGCTTCTACAGTTTAGCAGACATTTTACTTACAGTTATGGGTTGAATTATACAGAACCTTATTTAGTGGTGGAAGAGGTCTTGTGATGAGTCAAACACAAAAATAACAACTCCTTGTGATAAGAGGTGTGAAAGGTTAGATTGACGGAAAGCTAGTTAGGTTAAGTGAATGTTTAAATTCGTCCTTCACATTGTCATACATTTAGAGGAAAGTTATTTTCTGAACATAATGTTTCGACCAGCAAAATAAAGTTCTGAACCAGTTCGAACCAAAAACAAGTAATGCTTTATATAATTACATTTGGTTCCTTTTTAAACCTCAGAAATAAATATTTTTTACATTTAGCTCGACATTAAATTACTTCACCAATGGATAGAGCAGCTTGTTATGGAGCGGGCAAGCTATGTACATGCATTGGACAGACAAGTGTAGTGTAGAGTGCGACATGCAAATGACATTTTTGTTGTCTTTGTTCTTCAGATAGTTGATTTAATTAATGTTGGACCAGAGCTAGCCCTTGATCATGACTCTCAGTTCCATTACATCACACATAATTATGCCTAGGGTTTTCGAGAGCTTGTGTTTGCTGAGCGGCACCAGAATTTAAATATAAACACGTCTTACCTTTTTGTAGTTAATAAATCCAGTATGAAACGTGAAAAATGTAGTATCCATAACTAGCATTGAAAAAGCTAATCCATTGTTCTTTAATTAAAAATCAAATTTTTGAATCACGGCTGTAACTTCAGTAGCTACTGTAGACTATGCATGGTTCGGAGGGAGGGGGAGGGTCAGGTAGCCTACACACACACACTGGCAAAGATTTTCAGCTAGCAGGCATGCAGACACTGGTATGACTTTATGAGTGACAGTGAGGTCTTTGCATAGGCGATTTGTTGTGTGTTTTGTGGGACTGTAAAAAAACAACGGTTCTGTTCCAGAACAGTACATCTCACTTTTATTCTCAGTTCTGGTTCTATTCCTTGAAAAATGTTGTTATTTTCAAGTTTTCGAACTGAACTGGCTCCAACCCCTGGTTATAACTGTCAGAGTATCTTCTCTCTCTAGATCCTCAACCATTTATACTAGTCTCAAATCACAGACGTATGGCACTGCATAAGTTCTTCACCATAGCACTACTCATTAAACAAATTGTAGTGGCTAGGTTCTAAGATCCTCTCACGAGTTGGTATTGACAGAGACCAAGGCGCAGCACAGTTGAAATTCGACATTGTTTAATATGTTATTTGACTAATCACAAAACTGACGAACTATACAAATAAACACGATGCACAC
Organism: Thymallus thymallus; assembly: GCA_023634145.1. Classification (NCBI taxonomy): domain Eukaryota; kingdom Metazoa; phylum Chordata; class Actinopteri; order Salmoniformes; family Salmonidae; genus Thymallus; species Thymallus thymallus. Next base: position 20,928,362 of record CM042409.1, on the reverse strand, counting down.
AAAACTGAACACACACTTACTTTGACGTGACTGGAGATATAATGACCCACACCCAGGTGTGGAACATACAAACATATGTAGGATCCCTAATTAGAGACAATGCACTGCAGCTGCCTCTAATTAGGGATCCAACACAAACCACCACCAGTAACAGAAATAATAGATCTGTCAGACTCTGACCATGGCTATATAGAGAAGCAAAGGGCCTCTCTATGGCCAGAGCCTGACAGATTCCAAAAGGCCACTTCTATAGACCAGACCTGGGTTCAAATACTATTTCAAATATCTCAATTACTTTCACATACCTTTGAAGTAAGTATTCAGATATATTTTATTATACTTGGAAAGTATTTGAAAATACTAAAATACACTGACTCAAATACACCCCCATGCAATTAACCCAGGTTTTTAAAAATAGTATTTGAAATAAGTATTATTAGAAAATACTCTCAAATACAATTTGGTAGACTATTTGGTTTTTACAAATAATCATTCCAAATACTCAAAGTACGTGTTGTGGGTTGTGTATTTGAAAATGCTCCATGTTTCTATATTTTTATTTTATTTTAATGTTTAGCTAACATAATATAATTTAAAAGTATGCATTACGGTGTCTGTAATACAATAAACGTGTCATTAACTAATGTAGACATTAATAAATGCATTTCTATACCAAGATGGCTGCACGGTGGCTTCAATACATAATTGATTTGAACAAGGACTGGTTCCAACACGTTTTCCCCATTAAAAGACTTGAGAGAGTTATTGTTCTTGTTGTAATTAAAATGTAATTTATTACTCACTAATAAAGGTCCAGGTTTGTCACACAGATTCCAGTTGATGAATGGTAAAACAAATCAATAGATTCCGGGTGTTCTAAACAGATTACAAATTATATTGATGAAGTCAAAAACGTATATAATTCACAAAGGTAAAAAGGATTAAATAAAAAAATATATAAATTATTAAGTAAATGGCTCCAATAGTTGAAAACGGTATGTATTTTGCGTCTTCTATACAGGCTTGTAATAACTTTTGCAATTAATAAATACTCATTATCACAAAACTAGACATTTTGCAGATATAACCTTATAGTCCCAAGGCCTTGATTATTCATATCATAGGTTCTGGTCCTCTTTTTAAATTACTTTGATTTTTTTTCACCAATCTTTCAGAAGAATGGCCATATCATACACTCTTTATGGTAAAAACAAATAAATACAGGTGATTCATGAGCTGAAATAAAATATCCCAGAAATTGTCCATACTATCAAAAAGCTTATTTCTCTCAAAATGTGTACACAAATCTGTTTACATCCCTGTTAGTGAGCATTTATCCTTTGCCAAGATAATCCATCCACCTGACAGGTGTGGCATATCGATTAAACAGCAAGATTATTCCACAGGTGCACCTTGTGCTGGGGACAATAAAAGCCCACACTCAAATGTGAAGTTTTGTCACACAACACAATGCAACAAATGTCTCAAGTTTTGAGGGAGTGTGCAATTGGCATGCTGACTGCAGGAATGTCCACCAGAGGTCTTGCCAGAGAATTTAATGTTCATTTATCTACCATAAGCCACCTCCAACGTTATTTTAGAGAATTTGGCGTCCAACCGGCCTCACAACCACAGACCAAGTGCTCCATGGTGGCAGCGAGGTTATGGTGTAGGCAGGCATAGGCTACGGAAAACCAACACAATTGCATTTTTTGAATGCACAGAGATATTGTGATGAGATCCTGAGGCCCATTGTCGTGCCATTCATCCGCCGCCATTCATTCCGGCATGATAATGCACAGCCCCATAATACAACATGGTTATGTTCTCTATCCTGCTCCAGTTTGGGCTTGATATTTGAAAGGTGTATTGTGCTGCTGCAGCACTCTGTGGTTTCCTAATCTAGTCGTGCTACTGCTGTCAGACTCACATCCGTATTTCTATTCTATTTCCACAATCATTTCCTGTTAATTTCTGTGGTATTTTTTTTTTTCACATAAGTTAAGATATTGGTGATACATTCAAATGTTTGTTGGCTTTGACTTTAACTCTGTTATTTCTCCCTGCAACCAAAACCCCCTTCCCCAAAGCAACAGTATAATCTATAGGTCCTATCTATCATAATGGAGTGTCCTATGTATCTTTAAGGATTATAATTCAATTTTTGTGTAAGAATTCTAAGCCTAATACAGAGATGTACCCCCATCTGTTGGATTGACAGCAGGCAGGCCCACATGATAATCTGGCACCCCACGTGTATGAGTCAGTGTTTTATTTTCTATGTAATTAATCCGACACACTGAACTAAAACCATAATACCCATCCTCCTGACAGGACTTCCTGAAGTCTGGGGAGTCCAGTGAGCGGAGGTGTGACATTGCTGAGTCTCTGAGGACCAGGCGCTGTGAGCAGACGGACATCATCAACCCCCAATCAGAACTGATGTTTCTGAAGAACAATGAGCTCAGCAGCAACGAAGACAACGTAGTCCAGTTTAAGCCACAAAACCTCCTGTTCAAACTCAGAGTCGGTGAGAATTATATGACTTTTCCTATTGGTCACATACACGTGGTTAGCAGATGTTATTGCGGGTGTAGCAAAATGCTTGTAAACTAAGTATTTCCTCAAATACAAACAGGGACAGGTCTAGATTCTTTATGAAGATGTGCAAAGTAATAGAAATTACGACTTGTGATGTGAAGTATTGTACTGATGCATGTATTTGCAGTTGATAACTGTTCTAACTGACCCGTTTGGTTTCAGGAGTCCCTCAGACCTTCAGTGTGTCATTCAAAAGAGCCGAGGGCTACCCCATAGACCTGTACTACCTGATGGACCTGTCCTTCTCCATGAGGGATGACCTGGACACCATCAAGAACCTAGGCCAGGACATCCTTTCTACGCTGAAAAGAGTCACCAAGAAGGTCCGCATAGGTGAGTGCTGAGAAGACAGACTTTTGCAGAAGATAGGATTTCATGTCAGGATTTCAATCAACTGTGTGTAGTCATCCAACTACGTCACCTCTCCTCATCTTGTCCATCTCTATCCCTCTCCTCTCTCCGCTGTCAGGCTTCGGCTCATTTGTAGACAAGGTTGCTTTGCCATATGTTTGCCAGGTGAAGGCCAAGAAGAATAACCCCTGTCCCAGCCGCGTACACACCTGTCAACCTGCCTTCAGCTTCCAGAATATTCTGGGACTCACAGAAAACGTGGCCGAGTTCAAGACCAGGGTCAGCAACCAGATAATCTCTGGAAACCTGGACTCCCCCGAGGCAGGCTTTGATGCAATCATGCAGGCAGCTGTCTGCAAGGTAGTGTCATAACCAAACACATCCTCCACTTGGATTGGATGCAAGGATGTCTAAAACATCCATATTTATTTTTCTATGGGTTTCTTCTTCTTTCTCTCTCTCTTTACTCTCCCTCTTACTTGCCTCACACCATCACTGTCACTTTGTGTCTCTCTCTTTCCTTCCAGGGTGTGATTGGTTGGAACAATGTCACCCGGATCCTGGTCTACACGTCAGACGACACCTTCCACTTTGCCGGGGATGGCCGGCTGGCTGGTATAGTCGAGCCTCATGACGGGATGTGCCATCTCAATGGCAGCGGCTTCTACGATGGCACTAAATATGTGAGTTATCAACGGAGTGGAAGGATGATCAACACTTGACCTTGTTTCAGTTATAGGGGCTGGGGTACTGGGGTACTGCAACAACATTCTGTGGTTATTTAACCACTTCCTGTATGTGACTCAGGACTACCCGTCAGTTGGCCAGCTTGCCAGGGTCCTGGCAGACAATAACATCCAGCTCATCTTTGCTGTCACCGAGGACATTGTTGCTGCCTACAAGGTCAGGACTGACAGGAGAGGTAGTTTATAAGAGCAGATTACAAAATTTCACAAAATGTTTAAAGGCTCAGTACAGTCAAAAATATGATTGAGGTTGGAATAATACGGTGAAATTGTGAAAATTATGATAATAAACTTTTAGTGTAAGAGCTGTTTTAAAAGACCGCCTGACATTTAAGCCTGCTTTGGTGGGATAGAGTTTTGGCCTGCCTGCTGACATGAGTTAATGAAAGAGAGTTCCAAACCTTTCTGCCAATAACAGCTAGTTTTCATTTTTCCCTTCCTTACTAAGACCACTTCCAGACAGTCCCAGCTAAATTCTTGCTTGAGAAACTTCTGTTTGCAAAGAAGTTAATTTAGTTTATTTTTGACCATTTTAATTGAAAACAATCACAGTAAGGTACTTAATTGTTGCCCAGAAATGCTTTGATATTGAGATAAAGAATTCTGCCTTGGACCTTTAATCTCAGTATTTCTACCTCCTCCCATCTCTCTCTATTGTGCCCGTATCTAAACACACACACACACACACACACACACACACACACACACACACACACACACACACACACACACTTCTCTAGGCATTGAGTAAACTAATCCCTCAGTCAGTGGTGGGAGTCCTGAAGAACGACTCCAGCAATGTGGTCCAGCTCATCTCAGAGGCCTACAGTGTGAGTATCTCAAGCCTAGAATACAGTTAACAAGCTACTGCAAAATGGTGAAATGAACTAAGTCTTCAAGAGGACAGCTTTATTTGAAACAGAGATGTTGAAACTAGAAATAAAAGCATGTCTGTGGTTATGCTCATGAGTCACACTGTAGTTTAAAAGGGTAGAACTAGCTCTCATACGTATTTTTACTGAAATACCTGGCATCATGGTTAGCTACTGACGTATGTAGTGTGTACTGTTCTCTCACAGGTTGAAAAATAGGCTCTGGCAAATTATGTCTAAATCTTATTACTTACAAACAAATGTATTACTTACAAACAAATGTATTACTTACAAACAAATGTATTACTGTGGTTTTGCAATAAAATTGAATTTATTGGACACCTAGATAAATTATTGGACAACATCATCAACTGTTCTATCTAGCAATTTTTTATTATTATTAAAAATATATATATTTAGCCTTTATTTAACTAGGCAATTCAGTTAAGAACAAATTATTATTTACAATGACGGCCTAAACCGGCCAAACTCGGATGACGCTGGGCCAGTTTTGCGCCGCCCTAAGGGACTCCCAATCACGTCCGGTTGTGATACAGCCTGGAATCGAAACAGGGTGTCTGTAGTGACGCCTCTAGCACTGAGATGCAGTGCCTTAGACTGCTGCGCCAAGTAATGCATATCTATTCACAGAACCTGTCCTCCACCATCTTACTGGAGCACCATGGAGCCCACTCAGGTCTGAACGTGACCTACAGATCCCACTGCACCCCTGGAGAAGGGGACAACACCCCGTGGCAGAGGAGGGGCGAGTGCATGAACGTGAAGCTCAACCAGCAGGTCTGGCACAAAGCAGGGGCGGGGGAAGAGATCATGATGTGAACAAGAACAGCAAAGCTCATGTCTTCAATGGATTTAGTCATGTAACTTGGACTTACAGACCAATTTGTTGTGTATTATCCCCTCCCTTGCTCCCAGGTCGACTTTACGGTAAGCCTGAACATTTCAACATGTCTGAAGGAGAAGCAGACGTTTTTCCTCAAACTGCAAGGCATCAGCGAGACCCTGAAGGTCTCTGTGGAAACCCTGTGTGACTGTGACTGCCATGACAGAGAAGAGCAGTCCACACACTGCAATAAAAATGGAACGCTCACCTGCGGCATCTGCAGGCAAGTCCTAAAATTATGGTTAGAACTCACAGCACCTCCTGTTTGGTGAGATAGAGAACTATGCTTACAAACTGCACGTAGTAAGGGAAACAGCCGCAGTCTGACTGTTACCAAAGAGCAGAAAACCAGTTTCTGTATTCAAAGAAATGTATCAAAGATATACAGTATGTTCTCACAATCAAAATCAAAACTTCAGGTGATGCAAGCCAATAATTATCCAGAGAAAGTGATTGTTGTTAAGATACTGATGAGAAGGACTATGAGTCTTCACTGATCACGTAACCTGACCAGGAACAACTCCTGGTCCAAATTATATATATTTTAAGTTTTTCACTGGTTTTTCATAGTTTTTGTAAAATACTATGCCCTTTAGCTGTGACGAGGGTCACCTGGGTCAGAAGTGTGAGTGTGAGGGGCCTAAGGACATGACATCTGCCGAATCTATGGACACAACATGTCGCCAAGACAACTCCTCGCAGCTGTGCAGCGGGCATGGGAGCTGTGAGTGTGGCATGTGTGTGTGCCAGGGCACCCACCGCGGCAGTTTCTGCCAATGTGATGACAACAGCTGTGCCCGCCTCAACAACATGCTCTGCGGTGGTGAGTAAACTCAAACAGTTAGTTCCGGCCATGCATTTTGATTGGCTGAAGAATGTGTTCCTTAGCTGCACTTTATTACAGCCCATTTATCAGCCGTGTTTGACAGGTAATGTCTCCTGCAGGTAATGGGCAGTGTGAATGTGGAACATGTAAGTGTCAAGGCAACTACACAGGCTCTGCATGTGACTGCTCCCCCCTCACCGACCAGTGCAGGACTGTTGGGAAGCTGTGCAATGGCCAGGGAACATGCCAGTGTAACCAGTGCCAGTGCAACAAAGAGTTCTTTGGCTTAAACTGCTCAAAGATTGATAACGCATGCCACAAATTCCTGTGAGTACAAGACAATAAAGTGAGTTTGGAATGAGCTTCCAGGTTGACAAATCTTAGGTCTTAAATAGTGCCCGTACAGCAACACTTTACACTACAATAATGCAGTGTGTGTGTGGGGGGGGTTGGTTCTTCTATCCTTGTGGGGACCTTCAGTATGTCTGTTAACCTGTCTTTATGTAACATTTCCAGGGCCTGTGTAACCTGTGAATTGGACAATAAGAAGAAGAGTAGTGGTCTAAACAGTAACTGCAGCCGACTGTGTGGCTCAGTCAAGCCCACCTGGGTGACGGGACCCCAGGAGTTCCCCTGCAGTGTAGACACCATCTCCTACAAAGTGGAGCTGCTCCCTAATGGCAACATCCAGATCTTCTACGCAGATCTGCCTCGTGAGACATTAAATCTACATATCTCGTCACCCTTTTATGTCCTAATGTTTTCACTTTTTCTATTCTTACTGCTCATTGGAGCAATTCATAATATCGCTAGCTTTTAGGCACACCTAAAAAAGACTACTCCTATGGCATACTTATTCTACCCCATTCTGCTATAGTTGTTTGATCAAATATGTTTTACATTAGACAAAATGTTTGAAGCTGTATTATAATTTGGGCTAGTCAGGACACGTTCTACTACAAACTCTTCCTCTCCACATTCCTGGTAGGCGCTATTGACAAGACTTACGTGATCATCGGCAGCTCTGTGTCCAGCATCATCTTCATCGGCATCGCAGTGATCCTCATCAGCAGGCTTATGCTAGAGCTCCACTACCGGAGAGAGTATGCCAGCTTCCTCAAAGCAAAGGAGGCCGAAGTTTGGAAAGATGTGAGAGAAAGAACACCACACATGACAATGAATCACCATGACGTGAATAGGCTAAAAGTCCCTGCAATAACTGGTTGCTTAACATAACCAAATAGCTTTCTATTGTTCTCAGTCTTGTCGTTTTTTATATGAATAGTGGAATAGTTTGGTCTTCTTATGGTTGTTTTGTTATATAATCAACTTAATGAGTCTTTAATGCAAGATTTGTAATGTTAGGTGTTGGAATGGATTGTTGATAACATGATGTGCGCTCTGTACTAAACTTATCTCGTTTGGTCCTTTTGTGTTTCAGACAAAAAATCCTTTGTTCCAGGATGCCACGACCATGGTTATGAATCCCATGCACATTCAAGAAGACTGATCCAAACCCATTAGACTCTAAAACCAACACGCACTTCACTTCCACTTCACTCCCTGTGATCTACTGTAATTAGTGAAAGCCAGACCAAATCATAACTCCAGGGAACTGCTATAGTAGTCTGTTGCTTAGAGGAACAAAGACTTTGTCACATTCTATATCCCTGTATTTCAAGGCCAATACGTACGTATATGACGTGCAGCACGTTTATTCCCGCACTCTAACTTATTGGTTCTCTTCCATTTGATTGCTTGCTCTTGTTGTACAGAAGCAGTAGTGAGACCACTCTACTCTTTCTGTCTTTTTCTCATGATGATGTCCCCTATTTCCTTACTTCTCCTCTGCAACTGACATTTTTAGTTTGTATTGCATTACATTCCGTTTTTCTTTATAGGTATTTGGTATTTTGTTAGGATCCCCATTAGCTGTTTTAAAAGCAGCAGCTACTCTTCCTGGGGTCAACACAAAACAATGATTTTTGAATTATTATCAGCTGAAATATATTTCTAATGATTCTCTGTATGGTGTATTCAGTAGGCCTATGTGAACACTGTGATTGAAATCATATAGTACCGTTTTTAATTATAATAAAGTAATTTGTAGTGTAATTAGCAGGCAATAAAGGAGGAAAAAACATTCACCTTATTATTTAACTACGTACGATTAGTCTCTCGTCAGACTCCACAGTGGCTATGAGAATGACCTAAACAATTTGTCTCTCTATTACATAGACCGTATATATAAAACTCTGCTGCTGCTGAACAGGGGTATTTTGGACATGAAAATACATTTCTATATGAACTAGCCTATATTAGGAAAGGAACACTGTCGCTACCTCGTACTCCGACCACAGTACCTGAATTGTGAAGAAATGCAGCAGTTGAAGTTGCTTAAAAGTTTTTCGGCCCTCATCCACTGAGGTATATGAACGCCCTCATCGGGATTTATAAAGGAAGCTTTTATATTGAGGGAGTTCGAACCGTAATCTACGTCGCTCGGTAATATTGTCAACAATGCAGCGTGGTGCATCGTTCAGAAACCTACAACATCTCTTTCCCACTATACTGAATGTTCAAATGTTCTAAATAGTTTTCTTTGGAAAGGCAGTGTCGTGACCAGACTTTTGTTAATCTGATGACTGTTATTTATCGAATCAACTAACTATGTTTAATTGTTACTCAATTCAATCAATCATGTAACAATTAACTCATTAGGATTTGTTAGGAATATTGTTCCACTTTTTGGACGTTAGAGTTTTGGGCTGGAAAAAGTCTCTGGGGACAAAGGCATTCCTTCAGCCAATACTGGAGAATGAAAAGAGAATCCTCTCCTGCATACGATTTAAGACCGGGTGTGACTTGTCAAAACCCCCACACCACCCCTCCTTCCCTCTGCGGGTGAGAGGGGTCTGGTAGAAGTTAATCCATTAGAAAGGGAAAGGGGGATACTAGTCAGTTGTACAACTGAAGGCTACAGCGATATTGCAACATAAAGGCTACTCTACGGCATTAATTAAAATGGAAGTCTATTCATATTGTAGTCCCATCCTCCCCCACTGAGTTCTTGTATGTGAAATGTTGTTTGTTGCAAGTCAAGCTTTTGTTTACATACCAGTAAATATTGTCCATTGTCAACAGTGGGGACAGTACCAGGTTCTCTGAAAGGGGGCTGATCTATGATATGGATTGGAAGTTTCAAAAATAAAAAATTAATACATAAATATTCTACCTCTTGGTGATGTGACTCGGAAACACAATGTTAACTTTCACTGCTATGTGGAAGACATAAGCTGTACATTTTGATGAAACATGGTGAAGCCCCAAAAAGCCAGTGTTTCATAAGACATAAGGAAGTGGATGGCGGCAAATGTTTAACTTTTAAAATAACACAAAACAGAGATGCTAGTTCTAGGTCCCAAGAAACAAAGCGATCTGCTGTTTGATCTGACAATTAATCTTGATGGTTGTACCGTCTTCTCAAATAAAACTGAAGGACCTCGGTGTTACTCTAGACCCTGATCTCTCTTTTGACGAACATATCAAGAATATCTAATACAACCCAGAGCATTAATACAACTCCCTCAATTAAACTACAGTACCTCCTATGACCTATGGGGTACCTGACTAGTTACCACAGCCACAAAGTCAACATTTGCTCTACTGTAAAAATTAATTAAAACAAACATTTGATTTAAATAAGATAAATTGAAGAAATGGGCGGGGTTTGTGACTTTGTGTTTGCCGTAACTAGTCAGGTGGGGACCAATCACAATGGGAATACAAAGCACAATATGATTGGTCAATGACAAAACTGTAGACGTTAAACTACATTATATTCATTGAACTACATTACCCAGCAATACTTCCGTAAGTATGCAGATGTGCAATCTGATTGGCTAGATATTTATTTTAAAATACATTGCGCGAGTTTTCGTCTTCGAGTGTTAGGGTTGTCATTTGACTTTTTAACCTTTTAAGATTCATTTTATATGTAATAATATAGTAACTCGTTAGAACTGTCAAAGCAAAGGAAGTAGTACAAGACAATAGGATAAATTGTCGGTTTAACTTGGTAAGTAGTTAACGTTAGCTAGCTTGCTAACGTTACCGTTAACTGAGCTGCAAAACTAGCTATTCGCTAGCAAAAATGTGCATTCATTTCTTGTTTTGCAGATATGAAAATGAAGTGCTTAAAGGTTGACGAATACATCAAACGGACAGTTTGTCCAAAAGAGACAAGCGTTCTACATGAAGAATTAGAGGTGAGTGTGGTTTAGCTGAAGTTAGCACAATTCGCTAACTAACTGTTAATGTTAGATAGCTTACTAACTACAGTCTAACTAGTTTGTCCTTGCAACTGACACTGCCCTGTTTACTGTGGCTACTAGCTAGCACCTGCTTGGTATCATTGGACTCTCATGTCATGATTCGTAATCTCTCATCAGTTAAATGATTTAGTTAGTTAGGTAGGTGTAAAATATCCACCTATCAATGTTCTGACTACCGATAATAAATTCCTCGGCTGTGCATAATTTGTCCTGTATTTCCTACAGACTTACATGAGAAATGGACCTGGGCCACAAGGTCGAACAGTGTGTGACCGAGTTATCAGGGCCTGTAACCACCAACTTGGAGTTGGGCCCCCGGACAGTGACCATATTGCTAGACTCATAAAGCTGGTGGAACTTGCCCTCCGAGGGTATGACATCTCAGGGGAGTTCGGTGTGCAAAGCACCCCTTTGTATATGGAGAAAATCACCTTTCACATACTCAAGAAACTGGGCTCCTTGGGAGTTTACCATCCATGTAGCTCCTTGGGAAGCCTACTCTACCAGAGGCTGGCTCCAGCGCCACAGGTAAAGGATGGATGATAGAGTATTAGAATACAGTACTTCCTATTATAGTAACTAGTCAGCTGTTTTTACATAATCTATGAGTGTGTCTTCTCATTCTCTTGTTGAAAGTCTTTCTTCCTCTTGTGTGCCCCGTAGACAGAAGACTACTGTGTGCTTGTACGCAGCTGCTTTGCAGTACTGTGGAATGGACTGTCTGCAGCCCAAGAAGGCGCCTGCCTAAACCCCAGGGACAAGCTCCGCTGCCAGATGCAAGCCCTGAGCTTCCTGCTGCTGCTGGACAGGGAGAGAACCGCACCTCCCTCCTGCTCCAAAACCCCCATATATGTGGAAGACTCCCTGGCTGAGTTTGAGAAGGGCTGTGGGACCCTGACTAAGGAGGATGCCTCTTTGATCTTGCAGGAGACCCACCGTCACCTCCTGTCCCCCTGGGCTGGGGGACGAGGCAGGGATGGGGAGCCCTCGGGGGGGCCCTGCCTCTCTACACTCTGTGAGGTGGTGTTGATCACCTCAAAGCTTCTGTCTAAGGCAGGTTTCTGGAGCCTGGCTACAGGGCTGGTGGGCGGAGCCCTGGGAAAGGTCAGGAACTCTACAGACGGCCTCAGCCCAGCTCTGGTGCTTGGCAGGCAGGCAGTGGACATCCACCGCTCAATGAGCTCCGGAGAGGAGAGTGGACAGGCTTTTACAGAGTGTGCCCGGGCCCTCCGGTCTCTCCCAAACACCCTTGGGGACAGGGAGGCCCATGTGATCCTGGAGGGGTGCAGTCTGGTGGTGTGGGCAGTGGAGGCAGCGCAGAGCAAGGGGCTGAGTGGAACTGCGCTCCTGGCCTGGTTCTCATTTCTGGAGGAGCATCAGGAACTCATGCAGAAGATATTACAGAAGGTTAGTGTCATTCACTAATCATTGACCAAAAATTATTTTGGTCAATTTTGCTGTCAATGATGTATGACAAATGTTATGTAATCATCTTGTGTGTGTCACCCCGGACAGGACTTGGCATCCCAGTCTGAGCTGAGCCGACTTCAGCAGTCCCTGTGCTTCAGCATGTACCAAGGCTTTGTGTTTGCTTATGAGAGCATGCTGGCCTCGCAGGTAAGGAGGGTTTCACCCCAAACTAGTTTTGTCCTTAAGTTACAGAGGAGTACCATTTCAGTAGTGATAGTTGTTGGGTGTTCACATTTAACTTGGGTCTCGGGTTTAGCCCTGGTCTGTCAGTGTAGCTAGTAAAAAATATTTCGATTTGACATGTGCATTATTTGACTGTTAATGCATTATTTAATATATTGTGTTGTAGCTGGAGAATACCGAGACACTGGACAGAGTACTACTGTACTGCCAGGCAACAGCAGGCCGGATGATGACTGAACTACGCAAGCTGACCAGTGACAACATCCTCATCAAAGCAGGTACACTAACTGATAGCTCTGATTTCTCATTTTTACAGGCTTCTCACCAGAGTGCACTGCAGACGTTGTGTGATAACCATTGGTTTCTCACCATATCATTGTATGCTATTGTGAATTTGTGCCTTTGACATTAAATCTACGTTATCAATCATTATAATCATATTCTCCCTCTTGCTTCCCTGTCTGACTGTCTCTCTGTGTCCCTTAATCTCCGCAGTGACTGCGGTCAGTAACCTGGTGTGTGGTCTTTATAACCGTCGGCTATATGACCAAGCCTTCACCCTGGTGGAGATCCTGTGTCAGGAGCTACGCAAGAACTGCCCCCCCTCTCTGTCTGTGGACAGGGTAAGATACCCACCTGCTATCTAATTGGTTCACTCTGTATGTAGATAGATATATCTTAACAAAATCTCATTCTTATTGGCTGGGTCTGGCTCCCTGGTGGGTGGGCTGCACCCCTGCCCAGTCATGTGAAATCATAGATGAGGGCCTAATACATTTATTTCAATTGACTGATTTCCTTATATGAAATAACTCAGTAAAATAGTTGAAATTGTTGTTTTATATTTTTGTTCAGTATAGTTTTTGGTGGGTGGATGGCTTTCACTTAAAGTGCTTGGAGACTTGCAACAAGTGCTTTAAAAAGCACCAATTGTTACAAATGTTTCTATTATGTACTCTGAATCGTAATCTATTTTCCCTCCAGTTGAGCCGGGCCTTCATGCTGGCGGTGCAGAGCTCGAGGCGTGGCAGTCATCTGGAGCGGGCGCTGGACTGGGTCATCCTGTGGCTGCAGACCCTGGGGCCGGGGGAGCGGCTTGCTCAGCACATGACTGAACCCGTGTCCCTGTGGGTCAAGACCAAGGCTGACGCCGCCCGGGCTGGGCTGGAGGACACACGCCTCAGGTAGGCTACACTCAAAGACCTGACCGAGCCAAGAGCTCTCCTCTTCACACTGGAGAGAAACACTGGATCTTACTCATCTCAGAGTGCGTTGCTTAAAGAATTGATGGGACAGACGTTTCACTTAAAGTTATCGGCTTCGTTTAATTTATCAGAATTTCCTCATCCTTCACTGGGCTGCTGCTAAATAGCATGGCCGCTTTAGCATTTGAACATACATGTTCAAAGCATTTTCTGCCGTTGGCACACAATTTAAAAACATATATTATTTGTCTGTGTACTCTGACTTATTATTTACATGCATACATACATACATATAGTGGGGCAAAAAAGTCTTTAGTCATCCACCAATTGTGCAAGTTCTCCCACTTAAAAAGATGAGAGGCCTGTAATTTTCATCATGGGTACACTTCAACTATGAGAGACAAAATGAGAAAAGAAAATCCAGAAATTCACATTGTAGGATGTTTAATGAATTTATTTGCAAATTATGGTGGAAAATAAGTATTTGGTCACCTACAAACAAGCAAGATTTCTCTCTCACAGACCTGTAACTTCTTCTTTAAGATGCTCCTCTGTCCTCCACTCGTTACCTGTATTAATGGCACCTGTTTGAACTTGTTATCAGTATAAAAGACACCTGTCCACAACCTCAAACAGTCACACTCCAAACTCTACTATGGCCAAGACCAAAGAGCTGTCAAAGGACACCAGAAACAAAATTGTAGACCTGCACCAGGCTGGGAAGACTGAATCTGCAATAGGTAAGCAGCTTGGCCCCATTCATTCTTTCCTTTACACGGATCAGTCGTCCTGGTCCCTTTGCAGAAAAACAGCCCCAAAGCATTGTTGAAGTGTACCTATGATGAAAATTACAGGCCTCATCTTTTTAAGTGGGAGAACTTGCACAATTGGTGGCTGACTAAATACTTTTTTTGCCCCACTATACATACATACATACATACAGTGGGGAGAACAAGTATTTGATACACTGCCGATTTTGCAGGTTTTCCCACTTACAAAGCATGTAGAAGTCTGTAATTTTTATCATAGGTACTCTTCAACTGTGAGTGACGGAATCTAAAACAAAAATCCAGAAAATCACGTATGATTTTTAATTAATTTGCATTTTATTGCATGACATAAGTATTTGATACATCAGAAAAGCAGATCTCCTCCATACAGATCCTTCAGGTTTCGGGGCTGTCGCTGGGCAATACGGACTTTCAGCTCCCTCCAAAGATTTTCTATTGGGTTCAGGTCTGGAGACTGGCTAGGCCACTCCAGGACCTTGAGATGCTTCTTACGGAGCCACTCCTTAGTTGCCCTGGCTGTGTGTTTCGGGTCGTTGTCATGCTGGAAGACCCAGCCATGACCCATCTTCAATGCTCTTACTGAGGGAAGGAGGTTGTTGGCCAAGATCTCGCGATACATGGCCCCATCCATCCTCCCCTCAATACGGTGCAGTCGTCCTGTCCCCTTTGCAGAAAAGCATCCCCAAAGAATGATGTTTCCACCTCCATGCTTCACGGTTGGAATGGTGTTCTTGGGGTTGTACTCATCCTTCTTCTTCCTCCAAACACGGCGAGTGGAGTTTAGACCAAAAAGCTCTATTTTTGTCTCATCAGACCACATGACCTTCTCCCATTCCTCTTCTGGATCATCCAGATGGTCATTGGCAAACTTCAGACGGGCCTGGACATGCGCTGGCTTGAGCAGGGGGACCTTGCGTGCGCTGCAGAATTTTAATCCATGACGGCGTAGTGTTTTACTAATGGTTTTCTTTGAGACTGTGGTCCCAGCTCTCTTCAGGTCATTGACCAGGTCCTGCCGTGTAGTTCTGGGCTGATCCCTCACCTTCCTCATGATAATTGATGCCCCACTAGGTGAGATCTTGCATGGTGCCCCAGACCGAGGGAGATTGACCGTCATCTTGAACTTCTTCCATTTTCTAATAATTGCGCCAACAGTTGTTGCCTTCTCACCAAGCTGCTTGCCTATTGTCCTGTAGCCCATCCCAGCCTTGTGCAGGTCTACAATTTTATCCCTGATGTCCTTACACAGCTCTCTGGCCTTGGCCATTGTGGAGAGGTTTGAGTGTGTGGACAGGTGTCTTTTATACAGGTAACGAGTTCAAACAGGTGCAGTTAATACAGGTAATGAGTGGAGAACAGGAGGGCTTCTTAAAGAAAAACTAACAGGTCTGTGAGAGCCGGAAATCGTACTGGTTGGTAGGTGATCAAATACTTATGTCATGCAATAAAATAGAAATTAATTATTTAAAAATCATACAATGTGATTTTCTGGATTTTTGTTTTAGATTCCTTCTCTCACAGTTGAAGTGTACCTATGATAAAAATTACAGACCTCTACATGCTTGGTAAGTAGGAAACACTGCCGATTTTGCAGGTTATCAAATACTTGTTCTCCCCACTATACATACATACGCACATACATACGCTGTGGGCCAAAGGTTTGGAATATTACTAATTCAAGGGTTTTTCTTTATTTGCACTATTTCTTTTACATTGTAGGATTAAAGGGAAGATGTCAAAACTATGACATAACACATATGAAATCATCATGTAGTAACCAAAAAAGTGTTACATAATACATTTTGTATTTGAGATTCTTCAAACAGCCACCTTTGCCTTGATGGCAGCTTTGCACATTCATGGCATTCTCTTAACCAGCTTCACCTGGAATGCTTTTCCATCAGTCTTGAAGGAGTTCCCACATATGCTGAGCACTTGGCTGCTTTTCCTTCACTGTGGTCCGACCCATCTCAAATTTGGACTCCAGACCAAAGGACACATTTTCACCGGTCTAATGTCCATTGCTCGTGTTTCTTGGCCCAAGCAAGTCTCTTCTTATTGGTGTCCTTTAGTAGTGGTTTCTTTGCAGCAATTCGACCATGAAGGCTTGATTCACACAGTATTCTCTGAACAGTTGATGTTGAGATGTCTGTTACTTGAACTCTGAAGCATTTATTTGGGCTGCAATCTGAGGCTGGTAACTCTGATGAACTTAACCTCTGCAGCAGAGGTATTTCTGGGTCTTCCATTCCTGTGGCGGTCCTCATGAAGCTGGTTGAGAGAATGCCATGAGTGTGCAAAGCTGTCATCAAGGCAAAGGGTGGCTACTTTGAAGAACCTCAAATATATTTTGATTTGTTTAACACTTTTTTGGTTACTACGTGATTCCATATGTGTTATGTCATAGTTTTGATGTCTTCACTTTTATTCTACAATATAAAGAAACACTTGAATGAGTAATATTCTAAACTTTTGGCCCCCAGTGTATATTAGTGCCTTCGGAAAGTCTTCAGACATGAACTTTTTCCACATTTTGTTACGTTACAGCCTTATTCTAAAATCGATTAAATAAATTCCTCAGCAATCTACACACAATATCCCATAACGACAAAGCGAAATGTTTTTTTGCTAAATTATTATAATAAAAAAGATCCCTTATTTACATAAGTATTCAGACCCTTTGCTATGAGACTCGAAATGGTGCTCCGGTGCATCCTGTTTCCATTGTTCATCCTTTAGATGTTTCTACAACTTTATTGGAGTCCACCTGTGGTAAATGTAATTTATGACATTATTTGGAAAGGCACACACCTGTCTATAAAAGGTCCCACAGTGCATGACAGAGCAAAAACCAAGCCATGAAGTCGAAGGAATTGTCTGTACAGCTCAGACAGTATTGTGTTGAGGCGAACTGTCTCAGGGGATAAGGGCCTTGGTCAGGGAGGTGACCAAGAACCCAATGGTAACTCTGACAATGCTCTAAAGTTCCCCTGTGGAGATGGGAGAAGGACAACCATCTCTGCAGCACTTTACCAATCAGGCCTTTATGGTAGTGGCCGGACGGAAGCTACTCCTCAGTAAAAGGCACATGACCGCCCGTTTGGAGTTTGACAAAAGGCACCTAAAGACTCTGGTCTGATGAAACCAAGATTTAACTCTTTGGCCTGAATGCCAAGCGTCACGTCTGGATGAAACCTAGCACCATCCCTACAGTGAAGCATGGTGGCGGCAGCATCATCCTGTGGGGATATTTTTCAGCGACAGGGACTAGGAGACTAGTCAGGATCGAGGGAAAGATGAATAGAGCAAAGTACAGAGATCTTGATGAAGACCTGCTCCAGAGCACTCAGGACCTCAAACTAGGCTGAAGGTTCACTTTCCAACAGGACAACTACCCTAAGCACACAACAAAGACAACGCAGGAGTGGTTTCGGGACAAGTCTCTGAATGTCCTTGCGTGGCGTTAGCAAACATTTCTAAACCTGTTTTTGCTTTGTGATTATGGGGTATTGTGTGTAGATTAAGGCGGGGGAAACAATTTAATCCATTTTAGAGTAAGGCTGTAACCTAACAAAGTGAAAAATGCCCAAGGGGTCTGAATACTTTCCGAAGGCAATGTAAACCATACACTCTTTCAGGCTCCAAAACAATTTCTACGCAATGTTTTCAGCTTAGAGAAGCCGGATGAAGATCATTTGCACTTGTGAATGTTTGATAAACTCCTCTACCCCTCGAGACCCTATTTAGAGTATGACTGCTGTTATATTGTCAGGACCCTGCGTGATGGCTTTGGGTCTGACGTCCCTGACGAGGGGGTGATGCTGTGCCTGTTGGAGGAGGAGCTACGTGCCTACAGGGAGGTGGCAGGGGACAGCACTCAGGAGCGCTACAACACCCTGTGTGACCTGCTGGACATCTGCCACGAGGACAGCCACCACACACACCTGCGTGCCGTTTACCTGTGTGAGATGGCCCAAGTGGTGTGCTTCCAGGACTTCAGTGAACAGACAGACTGGTAGGACAAAGAACACTTTACTGCTCTACTGTGGAATATCAATACTATTGTAGCTAATACTGCTTCAGACGGACTGATAGGAAACACATTTTTCACATTAGTCATTTAGCAGATGCTCTTATCCAGTGATTTAGTTAATGCATATATGTTAATACTTGATTTTTTTCGTACTGGTCCCTTGTGGGAATCGAACCCACAACCCTGGAGTTGCAAGCGCCATGCTCTGCCATCTGAACTACACGGGACAAATACTACTCAACTGTGGCATGCCAATGCTATTAATAACTTCTACTGGTGAGCTTTAGTAGTTCTTCAGTAGTTTACTTGATTTTTGTTGCGTTGCCGTGGCAGCTCTGCCGTTGATTTTACCCACGAGGCCCTGAGACTGCTGGAGGAGGAGCCAGAGACGGAGGAGAATGCTGATAGGCTGAAGGACGACAAGGCCCACGCCTCTCTGTGGCTGTATGTCTGCACGCTGGAGAAGAACCTGCAGGAGGTGGGTGATAATGAGTTTGAAGATTTAAATTTGACATTGAAATTGCTAGCCTTTGTTTCCTGTATATTCTCAGTTGAACAGATTGTGTGGTTCTTGATGTCTGATAGACTGTTAATTGATTCGCTGCCATTTCTATATGAACCACTATGCCCTTGACCAGGCCATAGATATGGAGAAGAGGCTGCAGAACGTGCGGGAGCAGGCAGGGGGCGACACCAACCCTGTAGAGACCAATGACCTGGATTACGAGGACAAGCAGGACAGCAACCTGATGTACGAGGGCCTGCGCTTCAACCTGGCCGCTGAGAGCAGTAAGGACCTTCTCTCACATCCTTATCAACCTTGTCCAGTAGCGTTCATTTAGCTTGACGTTCACTGTATTCTTTACATTGGCAGTATTTGGCTCATACAACCTGCAGTCAAAATCCACTACACGTGCCTATGCAGGATTCCACTTCCCATAGTTGTCATTGGTCAAGCAGCCATATAGACTCATACATTCTGTTTCCCTCTATTCCTTTTCCTCACTCAGTAACAAGGGAATGACTGAATGTGTTTACGTGTGTGTTTCTCTATTCAGAGTTGAGCCAGCCTCTTGACAAGGCTCTGGGGGAGTGGGCCTCTCTACTGCAGGGGAACGAGGTGCCCTCTGTAAAGAACCCTAAACAGACCTGCACCTCCATCGCCCTCACTGCTGCCCTCTACAAACTCATGGGCAAGGTAACACTAACACCTGAAGCTTCTACACACTAGTCCTTGACAGGGCTAGTATTTACATACTAGTATCTGTTTCCTATTCGAGTCCATATGACTGGCCTTACATACAGTCTGAACTTTTCCATCTTCCAGAGTTTTCCATTTGCTCCGGCCGTCGGCTAATCAGCTGGTTAAACTAATTTTCAGCTGGCTACTTTTCCACTTCATATTAACTAGGCTACTCCTCCTCTGAACAGCCTCAGTTCGTCAGGGCATGGACTCAAAGCGTTCCACAGGGATACTGGCCCATGTTGACGCCAATTCTTGCCACTGTTGTCAAGTTGGCTGGATGTCCTGGACCATGGGTGGTGGACCATTCTTGATACACATGGGAAACTGTTGAGTGTGAAACCCAGCAGTGTTGCAGTTAATGACACAAACCAGTGCGCCTGGAACCTACTACCATACCCTGTTCAAAGGCTCTTTTGTCTTGCCCATTCACCCTCTGAATGGCATATGCACACAATTCATGTCTCAAGGCTTAAAAATGGTTCTTTAACCAGTCTCCTCCCCTTCATCTACACTGATTGAAGTGGATTTAATGAGGGATTGTAGCTTTCACCTGATCAGTCTGTCATGGAAAGAGTAGGTATACCTAATGTTTTGTGCATTGTGTAAGTCTGATATAGCCTTTAGATTTTTTTTAAACATTTAATTAACTTTTCAAGATAATGTGGGCTATTTGTAATTTTTTCAGTTTTAATAAAATGCATAATTTGAAGAACATACATTGTGGCAATACTTAGAAAATAGTCCTGATCATACAGGCCTAGACCTAGAGGCCACCAAAAAATGGAGCTCCTTCAGCAAAATATTTTGTACCTCTGGGGGCACCTGGCTGTTTGTTTGGCTGGCTGCTCTATGTAATTGTTTTAAACACTTGTCATTCTCTCCTAGCCCCTGTTTACCTTTGTTCTTAACTGATTGCCTAGTTAAATAATCTTATTTACAATGACGGCCTACCTACAGGGTCAGCCCCTGGAGCAAATTAGGGTTAAGTGCCTTGCTCAAGGACACATCGGCAGGTTTTTTCCACCTTGTCGGCTCGGATATTTT
Source organism: Thymallus thymallus (assembly GCA_023634145.1). Lineage (NCBI taxonomy): Eukaryota > Metazoa > Chordata > Actinopteri > Salmoniformes > Salmonidae > Thymallus > Thymallus thymallus. Next base: position 20,907,756 of record CM042409.1, on the reverse strand, counting down.
AACCAGCAACCTTTCGGTTACTGGCCCAACACTAACCGCTAGGCTACCTGCCGCCCGAGACAGCCTGTGAACTGTTGTCGTCCTCTCCTCTCCTAGCCTCTGCAGGCACTGGAGGCCTACCAGTTGGCTTCTGGCCTCTCCCGTCGCCTTGGTGACGCTCAAGGCCGTGCCTCATCCCTGTGCCACTCTGCCAGGCTGCTGCTGGAGCTGGGTGCCCCTGAAATGGCACAGGTAACCCACCTGCTGTTTACATTTGAAAGTAGCCAGAAACGTCATGTAGTTATTGTTACCCCTACATACTGTGTTCCTTTGTAATGTGTATGTTAGTAGCGTGTGTTTTTGTTTTTATTTAACATTTCAATTGTGTGTGTGTGTGTGTGTGTGTGTTTTAGGCCCAGCTGGAGGAAGCAGAGAATTGTCTGACCCCTGATCCCAACACTGGGGGTCCCTCCCTTCTCTCTGTGCTGGCCACACTGCTGAGGGCTCAGCTCTGCTACAGCAAAGGACAGGTAACACACAGTATTAACCACGTTCCAGAGGGAGCTCACAAAGTGACAGCGCAGGTGTTGCTACCATCAGTCTACCCTAACCCTTTTTTGTCATGAGTCATCCGTTAACTCTATCCCCTTCTCTCCATATCTTCCCAGGTGGCTCAGGGTGTACCTTACCTGTGTGAGGTTCTGAAAGAGGTGGGAGAGCAAAGGCATTCTAAGAGCTGGTACCTGCTGCGTGCCCGGGCACTACAGACCTGTAGTGCCTACCTGAGCCTGGACACAGCCACACTGCCACCGGCACTGCGCCAATGCATCACCCAACACGGTGTGAACACTTTACTACTCCTAGTCTAGACCCTTCAAACTTAAAGCCAGTGCCACTGCATTTTGTCATTGTTTTTGTCAATCAGGTCTAATTTATACCTGGGACACCAGGTGTGTGCAATTCATGGATCAGGTAGAACAAAAAAAAACAGCAGGCTACTGACCTGGTAGGGACTAGACTGATAGATGGCATGTCACGTTTCATTTTTAAATGTCACTGTTCTTTGTGTTATTTAAGTATTTCATTGATAAATGTAAGGCTAAGGGCACTACATTTTGCATTTTGTCATATTAGTTATGTTCTTGTGTGACTGTGTTGCAGGGCTGAAGACCCCAGACACTGCCCTGTATGAGAGCCTGAAGCTTCTGTGTAGTCTGCTGGTGACTCTGGTAGGGAATGGCCTGTATGGAGCCTACAGCAGCACTGACACACGCTTCATAGACCAAGGTACTGTACGGCTGGCAGCTTCCACTTGTTCTGAAGGGTTAAATGGTTGCACCTTGACTTACGTTGGTTGAGTGCCCTCCACTTCTTACCATCAGTTTTTGCCAAATGACCTTATAGCCATTTGGTGTCTAATCAACATGACCTGGGTAAAGCTGTAAGACTGGTCTACTCATGTCTTTGTACTTTTCCCACACGCCCATCCCAATCTACCATGTCAGCCCCCATTTGAGGTAGATGCCAGTCTGTCATCTTTGACCCTCATCTCCTAGGTGATAATCTGGTGTTGAAGTGGCAGCTGCTGTCTGAGCTGCTGGGCTGTTCTGTGAAAATGGTGTCGGTGAGGAGCAGCAGTGGAGCCGTCCACGAGGCCAAGCTCCAGTGTCTGGAGGCTCTCAAACTGGCCACCAAGCTGCAGACCCTCAGCCAGTAAGTGTCTGTCTCTGCTTCCTCCATTTCAGGAGGAGTTATTAGAATTCTAAAAAGTTCTAAGAATATTTTTTTTTTTAAAGCCCCTAGCCGTGCAGTCATTACCTTTTTAAATCCTCTCAGTATGTGTAATAAATCACTTGTTTGTTTAGTGAAAATAACTTTTTTATTTTTATTATTTCCCTGCGCCGCCTCTAGCTGTTGTCATTAGGAAACAAATCTGAAGATATTTACATACTCAGCCCTAATTGGCTTATAGTATGGTCTAGAGCCCACCACCTTGCCCAGATGAACAGTGATTGGTCTATTATAATCAGATCACATTGTGACATCATGAACAGGCTGAAATTCCAGGATTTGTTTTTTTCTCCCCAAACCACTCTTACACAAAGGGCATTATCATTTTCACAATTTCAGTGTTATTTTGACCTCGTAGGGTGGAAATATCATGTTTTTAACTGCACTGCCCCTTTAATGTTGTCAAATTATTATTTTTTTTGTCTTTGTACGTGCATAATATACAATACATTTTGGGGATTTCAGAAACTCATTGTGTGTGTTTGTAGGTGTGCCGAGCTGCTGGTGATAAAGGCTGAGCTGGAGCTGATCAAGGGGGAGAAGGAGGAGAGTGGCTTTGACCTGGACAAAGTCAGGAACCTGCTGGAACTCTGCACCGGTACATATTCCAATGACTTTATGAATTATACATAATGTTGGTTAAAGCGTTTGTCTTGCTGCCAGTCTTTGTAACAATACCACTGTCAACCTTCTTCTGGACTCCTCTAGACTTTACTAATGAGCAACAGAAGGTGGAGGTGAGGATCCAACCGAGGAAAGGTCGTCCGGCCCCGAAGCCAGAGTCTCCCTTCCCCAGTGGTGAGGAGGACTGTAAGGCCTTCCTAAGCACCCGCTGGTTCCCCAAGGAGCCCATCGAGAGGGACCTTACCAGCTCCCCTCCCCTCAAAGCCAGTGCCCAGCGCTGGCTCTCTTGCCTGGGCCATGGGGCCGACTGCCACTGCCCCTGCTGCTCCGAGCCCATCCTTGGCCGGGTGACTGCTCGCTGGGCCACCACACAGGCCGACCTGACCCTCCAGCTAAGCCCCACTAAGGTCCGAGCCAGCCGTAACCTCCACCTGGCCGCTCTGGCCCGTTGCAAGAGCATCACTGTCAAGATGGCCACCAAACTGACCAAGCTTTTCCCCCTCAAGACTCTCCCTCCCAAACCCTGTTTGCTCCAGGACCTGGTGGCACGGGTGTACCTACGCATTGCCATGTCAGGTTTGGAGCTAAGGCTGGGTAAGGCTGCAGGTACCTGGAAAGTTCTGGATGCTGGTTTGGCGTTTGTGGCCTCCAAGCCCTCTCCGGAGCTGGGGCCCTTGAGGGCCGGGCTGCTGGGGGCCAAAGCCCAGGTCTCCTGTCTGGCCCTGGCCACTCAGAGAGACTGCTCCCCTGAGGAGCTCTTTTCTGCAGCCTGGGCCTGGAACCCTCCACCCAAAGGAGCTGTGGAGGTGGACCACAAGCCCAAAACACTACCCCCACCTCCAAACTCGCTCAAGAAGACAAAAGACCCAGTGGTCACGGCTGCTAAAGCTAAAGACACCAAGAAGACCAAAGACCCCATCCCCAAGATCAAAGTGAGTTTTTCCTCCAACAAGGGCCAAATGTCTCTGGTCCCCAAAACACCGGTGGTGGTCAAACACTCCAGGGCCAAGTCGTCTGTGGGGGAGCTCAGCTCATTTGACTTCAACACAGAGGTGCCCACAGTGGCCTGCACCCCCGTCCAGAGGGTCAAGGCGGCCAGGCGAGGAGCAGCCAAGGTCGCCGCCAATCTACCCTTCCAGGTCTATGAGGAGCTGTCACCATCTCAGGATAAACCACAGCCTGTACCTGCAGCCCCCAAACGCTCCAAGAAGTCTCGCTTTAAGGTACACATAGGGGACAGGCTGCAAAATCATACCATTCCTCAATACCAGATTCTTATTTATAGTTATAATGAATGGATTGAATGCACAGATGAAAATTGGTTTATTTTGTGTGTGGGTGTTGGCCATAGAGGGTGCAGCAAGGTTCTAATTTTTGTCTCTGGGTATAGGTGGAGTTCAGTGATGAGAGTGACACTGAATCCAACCCCAAAGTGGAGCTCAAAGAGAAGCCAATGGTCTCCAAAAAGCGTATCACCTCCACAGGGGCACCCCGTGTCCCAAAAACAGTCCCAGCCCCTGACCCCCCTAAAGAGAAGCCCCTTCCCAAGAGGGGCAGGAAGAAGAGCGCTGCCATCCCCGTCTCCTGCACCTCCTCTGAGGACGAGCTGGCTGCCTCTGTGTCCTCCTCCTCTCAGTCTGCCCCGCCCAGGAGAGGCAGACCCAGGAAACAACAGTCTGCGACAGAAGGGCACAGTGAGGCCCCAGAGAGGATGAGGACCATTGAAGAGGAGATGGATGGACTTAATATGGACTCCAGTATCGAGGAGCTGAGGGCGTCAGATACAGAGACTGAGGAGAATGGTGCAGCCAGTAAGATAATATTTAATGTTGTGCGTATACTCCATAGACTAGAACTGCTTGCCTTCGCATGCAGTGGGCACCTAGGTCAGGCTCTAAGGAATGGGGTTTTGTATTATACTGTAATTTTAATAACCTTTTAACCAACTGTATTTTGCCTATTCTTTCTACAGGCATGGTGTTGGACGGCCCAGACACAGACTTTGAGGTCCTGAGGAGGGACCTGTGTGGTGATAGAGAGCGAGACTGTCTGTCTGAGCTGAGGAGTGAGGGTCACCCAGGGGGGGCCCTGCAAGCCCAGGCCCACCTCCCTCACTCTAACACTGGGCCAGGTGAGGCTGACAGCAGCACCTTGTACAGCGCTAATGAACATGGTTTTAGGGTGAATAGCAGTGCTCAGTTTGAACCTAACCCTCGTTCTCCTCTCTCTGGTCTCTTCATAGACGGTCTCTCTGTGGAGGCAGTACAGTCTTTGCTTCGCTCCGCCTGGTTGGCCCTGCAGCATTTTCCCCCGCCCACCCTCTACCCCCGCCTCTGTGGCCTGCTGGCCCTGTCGCTGGGGCAAAGGGATTCCGTGACCACTGCGATGCTCCACGCCCAATCCCTGGGTGTGACCTCCCGACATCACATGACACGACACCTGGCCAATCGCCTCAAGTAAGTCCTCCATACTTTCTCTGGCGCTGTCTGAAAACAACCCCTACTATATTCACAGATCTGAAGGAAGGGGATACATGTAGATCTGAACCTATAGGAGACTAGGTGGCACAATCAACATATTGCTTACACCATTTTGTCTCCCTCTTCACTTTCCTTTGATCCTGTGTCCATAAAGATGACATTATTCCTTTGCTGTGTCCCTCCTGTAGGAAGCTAAAGAAGAATTCTTCTGAGCTGGCAGACAGACTGGGTTCTCTGAGTCTAGAAGAGCCCTCGAGCCAGACTGGGAACCCTATAGAACAGAGACTGTCCCAGCTGGAGAAAATCTTCTCCTTCTCCACAGCTGAGCCCGCTGTCTTCCCACAGCAACACTGCCAACAGTTCATCACACAACTGCAAGACCTCCCCACTGGTACCACTGGGAGATCTCAATATGTTTTGTTATGGCAAGAATAAAAATGTAGTAAATTTATTTCAGTTCAATAACATTGGTTATCAGGGTTAACTCAGGACTTTCATGGAATGTGACCTACAATTCCATTACATTTAGGAAAGGATGGACATTTTAAGTTATACATTGAAAGGTGCCAATATACTGCCTATTAGGAATTTTCAATTCATGCTGGAAGATTAAATGGAATTGATCCCAACCCAAGTCCACAGCCTTTGGAGTAGATAAACGGCAATGGATGTTTTTTGTAATGGCAATAGTGATGGGATACTTTCTGTCCCCTCTTTAGGGGTGACTGTGTGTGTGCTGTCTGTGCTGGGGGTGTACCCAGGGGAGATGGGGGACACCGTCCTGCTGTCCCGGCTGGAGAGAGGCTCCGATCCCGTCACCGTCCGCATCCCCACGGCCCAACGAGAGGTAGGGGATGCCCCAACCCCCCCCCCCCCCCCCCCCCGCCGCGAGTACATAGACATACACACATTTCTATTATCCTTGTATTCTCTTGCTCTCTAAACCTTTTCTGCTTTTCTCAACCTGGGTTCCTACAGTATGTTTAAACGCATGCATTGTCTTCTGTCTTCCCTGTGTATCAGCACCCTATCAGCTGGCTGGTGCAGGAGATGGACAGTGTTCAGAAGGAGCAGAAGGCTGTGAGCTGTGTGTCAGAGAAGGCCAAGTGGTGGGAGGGGAGGAGGGCCCTGGACGCACGCATGGAGGTAAGACTCGCTCAGACTGGTGGGAAGGAAGGTACATCTGAGGTTGGGTGAAAAGAGATCAAATGAGAGGGGTTATGTTGCTGCATGAATCATATTCATTACAATACGCATGTTGAAGGAATGCTTATACTGTAGGTAAGATTGAAGGTGGGTAAGATGAATAAAGTAAATGCACAATTGTGTGGTATTGATTACTACACATCTCTTGTGGTAAAGAGATCATTTTGTTATGTCCCTAAACATCACTTTTGTCTCTCGCTCTCTTCAGAGGCTGCTGGAGGAGATGGAGGAGTTACTGGGCTGCTGGCGGGGTGTCCTCCTACCCCTGACCTCTGACCCTGAGCTGTCTGTCCAGGCCAAGCACCTCCAGAAGACCCTCGCTGCCTGGGGGGCAAAGACCTCGGAGGAGATGCTGAAGGTGCTGCTTCCACATGCCTTCCCGTGTATTGTGCTTTCACCATAACCAGGCCAAGACTCCAAAGATCGAGCAGAAGGACAGGCACATTGGCTAGGAAGCACTAAAATAATGTATTTTAACCCCTTGTGTTCCAGGCTGTGCTGTCTGCCTCTCCTCTGCTCTCTCAGTCCCAGCTGCAGTGGTTTGCCCAGGGAGTGTGTGTGGAGCGGGGGAAGCAGTGTGTGGACCTTGTGCAGACCGCTGCGGCTGTACTGGCAGAGAGGTCCGAGCCACAAGGACATGTGGTGCTCATCTTGGACAAGGTCTGTTTCTCTCGCACAAGTCTTTCACACAAACACTTTCTCACCACCCTATCCAACACTCAAATCGACTCGTGTGCCTAGCAAGATCAACGTACAAAGCAAAACGATGCACTTTCTTTGTGTAGAGGAGGATTGAGGAGAGTTGTGCATGACGCCAACACATTGCCTATGAGTGTGACTATTGTGATAAAGCCAGGTGTAATGTATGTCTTGTCCTCTCCTGCAGTACCTCCAGAAGCTGCCATGGGAGAGCATCTCCTGCCTCAGGCCTTGCTCTGTCACCCGCATGCCCTCTCTACACTCACTGCTGGGCCATTGTGCTCTAAAAGAGGTCAGACCATACACACATTTGGTTTGGCCCAAATGTATGAAACACAGATTAGTTGTGCAGGCATCAGTATTCAACATCTGTCTTTCTCTCCTGGTCCTCAGTCTGACCCGGGTTGTGTCCTGAATGGAGGTGTGGATCCTAAGCAGGTGTTCTACGTGCTCAACCCTGATGCCAACCTGGGAGACACAGAAGAGCGTTTCAAACAGTCGTTCACCAGGTGAGTGCAACACCAACAGCACTGTTTGAGGGCTGTAATTGTCTTCTTCATCTCTGTGTCCTTTAGAATTTGATAAATGTCTGTCTCTTGCTCTCTCTGTCCTAAGTGAGCAACATTGGCAGGGTGTGTGTGGGGTGGCTCCTGACCCAGAACAACTGCAGGACGCAGTGACTGCCAAAGACCTCTACATGTGAGTCTAGAAGGAAGTGTCCTGTTAAGGAAGTGAAGTGTCATGTTCACCTGTATGACAGCTAAGCATACCTTTAGGCTTAGCTGTCCATTTGCCTTATTACACACACAAACACACACACACACATTTCGTTTTAACATGAAGCTTGACTGTCTTTAGTGTGTTGTCCACTTGTCTTGCATTATGCTAGCTGTGAGATACTTTGAATTGGTGTCACAATTCAACAGATCTTACTTAACTTGTGTCTGATTACTTGGGTGCTGAAGAGTCTGGCTCACATGCCTCTCACTGTCTCTGTAGTTACGTGGGTCATGGGGCGGGAGCGCGGTTCCTGGATGGGCAGAGGATCCTGAAGAAGGAGATGAGAGCTGCCTCCCTGCTCTTTGGTTGCAGCAGCGCTGCTCTGGCTGTACGAGGGGAGCTGGAGGGGACAGGAATCATCCTCAACTACCTCATGGCTGGCTGGTAAGACTGGCGCACACACACCTGTAAAAATTGAGACATCAGGCTTACATTGTTTGTTTCTTCAAAACTCAATGCAAATGCTGTAAGGGAATTTCATGTGTTCTGTTTTACTGCCATACACTGACTAAAAAAAGTCCTAGATTAACTTGTCTGTCTGTGATTTTTGGCTGTGTGATTTTTACATGTATTGTATATCATGACTATCTGTCTTCTCTGGCCTGCAGCCCGTTGATTCTTGGGAATCTGTGGGATGTGACGGACCGGGACATTGACCGCTTCACCAAGGCTCTACTGGAGTCCTGGTTGTCTGCAGGTCCCGGGGCTCCACTCCTGGACCACATGGCCCTCTCCCGCCAGGCCACACACCTCAAACACCTCATAGGGGCAGCACCCGTGGTCTACGGCCTCCCCATCCATCTGCGTTAGACATCTCGCCAAACACACACAAAGCCATTGATCCCCAAGACATGAATTGGATATGATTTTATCCATGGCTGTATTATCTGCTTCACAAGGCTGCTGCCTTAAATATCAACAAATGTTGGTGATCCTTTGTTTTTAATTTTGGATATGGTGACTTGTTTAATATATATATACTGAATGTTAATGCATTGTGTACATAAATGTATTAAGTAATGCTTGTCAATAAAAATGCAGTATTTGCCAAACAATCCCTGTGCTTAAAGAGTTGCATTTATGCTCCAGTTCAGTAGGGGGTAGTATGTCAATACAGCTGCACCTTTGTAATGGAAAGGGCGTTTTCGCAACCTGGAAATACTTGTTCCGGAAGGGTCATTTGTCTCACATTTTCTAACATGGCGGTGAATCTGACAGAGCTTTCTCTTCCTCAGTTGGAGGGACTAAAGACTCAACTTGAGCAGGTAACATGGCAATATGGAGTCTTTTTAGTGATAGTTTAAGTGTAACCTCGTTCTGGGGACATTTTCTATTAGCCCAAATGTTTGCTTGTGCCAACCCAGCTGATTCGCTAGCTTAGCTTGCTAGCCAGTCATGCTACCTGAGTTACGTTAGCGGTACCATATATAGCATTTAGGCACATTTCTGGTGTGCCTAAATTACTTCCCTACTGCAGTGCTTAATTTGAGCAGAATGGTTTGCGCAACATTGTAACATACAGTATACTAGAATGAGTAACTTTTTATGATCTCTCTCCCTCTGCTCTGATAGACATGAGCCTGAACTCTCATCTCTCCAGCGTTGCACTTCATCGTTTACGCTGCATTCAGAAAGTATTCAGACTTCACTTTTTCCACATTTTGTTACCGTTACAGCCTTATTCTAAAATGTTAATCAATCTACACACAATACGCCATAATTACAAGGCGAAAACAGGTTTTTAGATTTTCTTTTGCAAATGTGTTTACAAATAACACTTCACATACGCATTCAGACCCTTTGCTTTGAGACTAGAAATTGAACTCTTGTGCATCCTGTTTCCATTGATTGTCCATGAGATGTTTCTACAACTTGATTGGTGTCAACCTGTGGTAAATGTAATTTATTCTCCCCCGATTGCCCAGCCAAACTGAGCAATCGGGGAAGAAGGCCCTTGGTCAGGGAGGTAACCAAGACTTTTGCCTGACTGCCAAGCATCACGTCTGGAGGAAACCTGGCACCATCCCAATGGTGACGCATGGCGGTGACAGCATCATGCTGTGGGGATGTTTTTCAGCAGCAGGGACTGGGAGACTAGTCAGGATTTAGGGAAAGATTAACGAAGCAAAGTACAGAGCCTTGATGAAAACCTGCTCCAGAGCTCTGAGGACCTCAAACTGGAGCGAAGGCTCACCTTCCAACAGGACAACGCAAGAGTGACTTCGGGACAAATCTCAATGTCCTTGGTGGCCCAGCCAGAGCCCGTACTTGAAACTGATCAAAAACAGGTGTGCCAAGCTTGTAGCATCATACTCAAGAAGACTCGAGGCTGTAATCGCTGCCAAAGGTGCTTCAACAAATTACTGAGTAAAGGGTCTGAATGTAATATTTCAGTTTTTTTTTGTTTTTATACATTTGCAAACATTTCTAAAAACTGTTTTTGCTTTGGCATTATGGGGTATTGTGTCTAGATTGACGAGGGGGGAAAACAATTCAATACATTTTTGAATAAGGCTGTAATGTAACAATGTGGAAAAAGACAAGGAGTCTGAATACTTTCCGAATGCACTTTGTCTTATAAATGCATAGCCGCGCATTTATAAGACAGTGTGTTGGCGTCACCCTTGATTAATTGAAATGGATAGTTCAGAAATAAACTAAATAATTCAGAATAGCCTACTACACAATAAGAAGGCCTATAATTTAGCCACAGAGAATCAATAGCCTACAGTCAGGAACGTGCGGCAAATCTGTCAGTGAAAAAACATCATGCAGACAAAACAGGCCTTTCGCTATATTTAAAATACAATCGAGGGAAACATGTTGGAAAGCAAATGGCTCCTGCTGAAAAGAGAACACTCTGCTGTAGGCTACTAAAATGTTTGATAAACTTCCAAATATTGTTTTACAAAAGAGAGAAAGGCTTTTGGCACGAACGTATCGGCCATCACCAGCGAGTGAACTACGCATCATTGGGTTAGTCAGTGAAACCGGAAAGCATTTTAGGTCTTGATTTTTTTTTACATTGTAGCCTACAATATGTCTCCACACACCTAGGCCTAGGTAATTGATGGATTCAAGACAAGGTCGTTTTCTATTGATCTCAGTTTATCCGTGTCAAAGTAGCCTGCCATTTCAATTATTTTTGTGTTATTAAAAAAAGATTAAAGTTTCCTGTCATGTAAAATGATGTAGAATTGCATGAAATGCGTTTATTAAAGACAAAACATTTCCCGGACACTAGGCTACTAAACATTTTCCTAATGTGTGCAACTTCTGTAAGTGCCTCAACTCTACTGCTCTATGCCACTACGCAAATGTGATGATATTTGATAGCATATATATATCTTATATGATTTCATAATGTAAATAATTTGTCTCCATTTATTGCCAGCATGCTTGCTACTCTGGTAGCCAGTTTGCTGTCAACTAGTGTCCATTCATTAGGATACAAACTTAGCATGATCTCAGCTTTCACATTTGCGTCTTTATTTCAGGCCAATATTCGTATAAGCATTCAATGCAATATACTGTATTTGGGCCAGGCGTACTTAGTTATTCAATGGTCATGAATGATGTTACTGCAAAGAATGTATCTGGTGTCTGATAAGTTTGATCATCTTCCATGTTTTGCAGGAGACAGAGTTTTTGACCTCCTCTATAGGTCAGCTCAAAGTTGTCCAGACGAAATATGTAGAAGCTAAGGACAGTTTAAGTGTCCTCAACAAAAAAAATGCAGGTGAGCTGTTCGAACTACCTTGGTTTGTTATGGATAAAAAAAAATACAAAAAAAAGTACACTTTTTGTATGCTTTTGTTTTGTATGGAAGCTTTTACAGATACTAAAATGCATTTAATCCATATCTCACACCACATTTGATCCATATCTCACACCACATTAGTGTTTGAAAGAATGATACACTTAAATTGATAACTTACATTTTTAACCTTTATTTTTCCATTCCTCCTTTTAGGAAAAGAATTGCTGGTGCCCCTCACAAGCTCTGTATCCTTATGTTACTGATCAGAGATGACAAAAAATAAGGGTTTCATTAGAATTTTTCATTACTCTACAAACATACCAGGAAACTCATTTTCTCACATTCAACATACTTGATGACTAACTTGAGATTGATTGAAAGTGCATTGTTAAATACAGTATTTAATGTAAATTGGACCAGAACACCTTCTCCGCCATTATATTGTTGCAACCTCAACCCTGTGTTCCTTAATTCTAGTCCTGGGGACCCAAAGGGGTGTACATTGTTGTTTTTTACCTAACACTACACACCTGACTCAAATAATCAACTCATTATCAAGCCATTGGAACTGGGTCTGAGTGGAATCAGGTGTATCAGTGTATAATTTGCAGGACCGGGATTAAGAAACAGTGCGTTCAACCCAATAGCTAGTCATGCTGTGGCTGTACTGTAAAGCATAGCCACATACAATTACATAGAACAAAAACTAAAAGTCCCTTGTCTGTTACAAATGCTGAATAAAATTATATTTTAACTTACTCTGTTGACTGTCCGTGGGGTTGATCCTTCAGTGGGTTTAGATTTTAGTCAAAATATCCACAGGAAAATATTATTAAACAGACTTCAAAACGTGGGTCTCTATGTGGCAATCAAGATTTGTTTGCTTTTGACCTAAAGTGGGACGGAAGTACATGCATGCATACTAACCGAAGTCTTGCAGCTGTTTACATGGTTTTGCGCATGTGCCAGGTGATGGAAATTTCAACGGCAGTGTCGAGTCTCTAAAAAGTCCGGTAAATTGTAAAAAATAAATAAAATAAAAACCCACTGAAGGACTAATTGTATTCAACATTCTGGCTTATAAGGAAACTTTTACTGTATATCAAGAATTGGTATCACAGTCTGACTTTTCTTAGGCAACCCAATACCAAACAACCTCATTAAGGTGTTCTGACCTCTTGGTGTAACGGTTAAGGTGTTGGCTTGACCGTCACTGGGCCCAGGTCCTGGTCGTGGCTACCCCCCGAATTCACTACATTTGTGTCAGAAGTTTGATGGTGCCTGTGAGGCCATTGGAGAGGTGTGTATACATGAGGGAATTGGAAGCGTGGGGACATGCTCTCCCGAAGGTAGGGGGCAGTTTAGCGACCTTATCCCAACACCTAATGACATCAAGAGGTTTAGACTTCTTGGCATAGCAGTTAAGGTATTGGCTTGACAGTTGCTGGACCAGGGTTTGAGTTCTGGTCGGTGCTACCCCCAGAATTCACTATAATATCTTCAGTATGCATTAATGAATAGTATTATTGTTGTTGGAAGTTCTGTTGTGTTCTTTAACATCACTGCTATTAGATGTACGTCCCTGGAACACTTAATGACGTGGAACATGTCTTAGTGGATGTGGGGACCGGATACTACGTTGAAAAGGTGGGCAGAAAAAGTAATTGATAACAAATTGCTAATATCCTTCATTGTACAGCCAACTCATGATGTGAATTTAGGGTAAGTACTCTGTTTACAGTTTTCTAGTCCCAATTCAATTTGGTTCCGTTTCATTGCTCTGGCTGGGCAAGGATATCTTACAATTTAGTGTACGCTGACATGTCCCAACCGTTTGCATTTATCAGGGTTGTGTTCATGAAGGCACACTGTAGCAATGGAAAATGAAAACAAGTATTTCTTATTGGGTACATTCTGAATGATATTACCTAAAGTTTCACTCAGTTTGATATAATGTTTTGAGTTTTCGTGCCTACTGAACACAACCCATTAGTCAGTCGACTATATTTGGGAGAACACTCCTGTTCAATATACAGTACATTCAGTGGTGGAAAAAGTACTCAATTGTCATACTTGAGTTAAAGTAAAGATAACTTAAATGAAAATGACTCAAGTAAAATTGAAAGTCACCCAGTTAAATACTACTTCAGTAAAAGTCTAAAAGTATTGGGTTTTAAATATACTTAAGTATCAAAATCAAATGTAATTGCTAAAATATACTTAAGTATCAAAAGTAAAAGTATAAATCATTTCAAATTCCTTATATTAAGCAAACCAGACGGCACCATTTTATTTTTTTCCCAGATAGCCATGGGCACACTGCAACACTTAGACATAATTTACAATTTAAGCATTTGTCCGCCAGATCAGAGGCAGTAGGGGTGACCAGGGATGTTCTCTTGATACGTGTGTGAATTGGACCCTTGTCCTGTCCTACTAAGCATTCAAAATGTAACATGTACTTTTGGGTGTAAGGGGAAAATGTATGGAGTAAAAAGTATATTATTTACTTTAGGAATGCAGTGAAGTAAATAATATTCAAGTACAGGTATCAGAAAAACCTACTTAAGTAGTACTTTAAAGTATTTTTACTTAAGTACACCACTGAGTACATTTAATTGCTTGTTGGTACAAATATTTGGAAATCTCTGAGTTTTTGAGCCTCATTTGAAATGTTTCTGCAGAATGTCAATGATACAACAGAGTTTTTCAAGCGCAAAATAGACTTCCTCACCAAGCAGATAGAGAAGATTCAGCCGGCTCTGCAGGAGAAATATGGCATGAAACAAGGTAACACACACACAAGTTTGTATTATATTACAAGTATTTATCTTAAATGCAATAATCCTAACCTTGTTCTGTTTTCTAGCTGTGATTGAGGTTATGAACATTAAGATCCAACAGCTTCAGAGTCAACAGGCGTCACAGTCCGGGACCACCAAAGCCTAACCAGTTGAAGATGGGGCTTACACCAGTCTGCCAGGGGAAAAATGGGTTAAATACAAAAACGTACTCGACAACGCAGAACCTACATTTGTGCCAACACTACAATGGTGAAGGGCAGCCATTGTTAATGTTGTAACAAACACTCCTGGAGAATTTGAGTCTTTATTTTGATTCAGTTTATGTTCATTAACTGGGTCGCAGAAATATAACTGAAATGTAGGTATTTATTTGTGTACCTTGTGTTCTGTGTAGTGGTTTTGAAGCTATGTTGAATTTGAATAATAAAATGGGCTCCTCTTGTCACAGTCTCAGATTAAAAATTCTGATTACATGAAATCTGCAACAGATGTTTTGAATGGAGAAAATGTGTGCACTCTTATCTTACACATGTATATCTTAGATTTTGCTCAATGCCTATGGTTTACTGAAACCAGCTTAATTTGTAAATCGGGAGGGGCCGGAACAGAAAGTGACCGCGAGAGGGGGTGACCTGGGGAGTTCTTATGTACAGGAACGCATGAGGGGGAAAAAAGTACCTTTAAAAAAGCATATAATCGCAGTTGCGTTGTGTGGTGGAATTAACATAAATTGCACACATTGGGAACATTATTAGTAGCTTAGGGACCGTGAAAAATGTAGCATTTTATAAACGCATTTAATGCAATTCTACGTCATTTTACATGACTGAAGACGGGTATAAACTTTTTTAATACCAAACAAATAATTGAAATGGCAGGCTACTTTGACTGACAAACGGAGAATCTGAGATCAATAAAAACGACCATGTCTTGAATCCATCAATAAACTAGCTGTGTGGAGACCTATTGTAGGCTACAATGTGAGGAGGAAATTATAGTCCTAACATTATAGATTCGTTGCTCACTCGCTGGTGATGGCCGATACGTTCGTGCCAAAAGCCTTTCTCTTTTGTAAAACAATATTTGGAAGTTTATCAAATATGTTGGTGGCCTACAGCATAGTGTTCTCTTTTCAGCATTAGCCATTTGCTTTCCAACGTGTTTTCCCTCGATTGTATTTTAAATATTGCGAAAGGCCCGTCTTGTCTGCATGATGTTTTTTCACTGACAGATTTGCCGCACGTTCCCGACTAATGCTATTCCTTGTTACTGGGCTACAATCCACAGCTAGGCTATTTTTTAAAAATACATTATTGATCATCTGTGGCTGAACTATATGCCTTCTCATGGTGTAGTAGTCTATTCTGAATGATTTCATTTATTTATGAACAGACAGCAGTAATTCTATAACTTTTCAAGGTTGCTGCAGCTCCTTCAGAACCCTTCGCACGGCTATGTATTCTTGACGGAAATAAATGAAGTGCAACGCTTGAGATATGAGAGTTGTAGGCTCATGTCTATCGGAACAGAGAGGGAGAGAGATCATAAAACGTTAATCTCATTATAGTTATGTGAGAGATACTGGGTCGCTTCTCACACAGCCACGCGTTGGTCTCAAACATACTGTAAGGTTACAATGTTGCGCAAACCATAAACTCATAGAATATCAGGCCCGGGCTGAAACTCTACTGTTTCACATTACATTTTTTGTGGGGGGCTGGATAATTAACGAAGAGCCAACTTGAATTAAGTCTGATCTGATATATTGCAAAAGGTGAAAATAAGTTTTCATGCCTCGAGAGGTACCGGATAGGCCAAACAGGTTCCGCAACAAAACAGTGAGGTGCCGGATCCTGTACTCAAATTAAGCACTGCTGAAACATGAAACGTATCTTTACCATTTGCTCAAATGAAAATTAATAACATGCATTTAAAAAACGACCATATATGCCAAAACCTCCAGCTGCATGAGACCCCCACTCCGGTATATACTGGAAAATGGAACCTGGTGCGCGTTTTGCAAGACGCAACGTTTTGGAACGTTCAGATGGACATAAGCTATGTAGAACAAACACGCCTCTGACGTAGAATAATAACGAATCACATTCGGCTCTGTTCGCGGTTTTATTTGCAACGTTTTGCAACTAAACGTGGCCCTGGAAGCGGAAGTGTGCGGTCCACGTGGTGCGGTTTGTGAGTTCATTCGTTTCTGGCATGAACAATGGAGCAATGAACAATAATATAATTAAAGACTAGAAGTTAAAAACCTAAATCAGGTAGCTAGTTAATTAGTCCGTGTTTTCTCGACTTGTATAAAGGATACCATACTCTGCATTGCAAACACTTAGCTACGCTAGCTTGAGTGGATCAGACTTGGAGTTGCCTGGATGAAAAGTACAGTAAATACCAATATGATCAAGGAAAACAGATGGAACATACCCCCAAATGCCCCTGCGTGCATGGAGAAGCATTTGGACTCGGCGCAGTACAGGGCAGGTAAGTAAAGTCACAGCTAGTGAGTGACGCCAGCCTTGTGTGATAACGTAGCGCTTCCAGACGTCGTTAGTTTGTAGAAGGAGCTAACGTTAGCTACATACTGCAGCACGTGGCGGTGTCGCGGAATAAACTGGTCTGTTACTGTATTATTAAACCAGATAACATTAGATAGCTTATCACCTACGTCTATGAGTGGTAATGGAGCTTGCATAATTTACAGCAAAAAAGACTGTGCCCCTAGCCTGATAGCTTGTTGCTAAAAGAAATGGTGTCTGTATCATTTAGCTACCTAGCCACCTAAAGTATAATCTAACAATTGTAGCTAACTCTTCATTGATTGTAAAATGATCTGTCAAAAGACACACGGGTGTTAAGTAGGACTTGTTAAATCTAGTTAGGATGGTAGATTACATAAAGAGCAAGCTAGTTTAGCTAGCTAACTTGGCTACATCTGTCAATTTAAGACGTCGCTGGCGCGCAGGCTACAGGCAGTGTCTGCAGGGAACTTTGGGACCCGAATTTTTTTTCTTCCTAGGACCCAATCATAAGGCACTTTGGAACAATACATCAGATGATTCAGCTATTGACATTTCTCAATTTCTTCCCCTAGATGGCACCCTGTTGCTGGGGGCCTCCAGTCTGACGGGCAGATGCTGGCTGGGTTCCATCTGGGTCTACAGTGACCCCAAGCAGTCTCCCAACGAGGGCTTCTGCAAGGCTGGTGTGCAGACAGAGGCTGGGGTCACAGAGGCAAAGTGGGTTTCAGAGAGGGGCATCCTAGTTGCATCTGACTCTGGTAAGTAGGAATATCTGTTAAAGCACAATGATTACATTTAATTCAGGCCACATTATCACTTAGATTACTTGGTGTACAACCGTGTGGGTGCAATTGGGTTTGACTGGTGTCTGGGTGTTGTAGGTGCTATTGAGCTGTGGGAGCTAGCGGAGGACGAGAGTCTGCTGGTGAATCGGTTCACTAAACTCGAGCATGATCACATCGTCACCAGTGTGAGCCCTGCTGGGTCAAACCACGCCGTCAGCGGCAGTATGGACTGCCGGTCAGTAGGGGGATTCTCTGATTTTGTGTGTCACGCACTTCTTGTATTTTTGGATTTGATGACATAACAGACCCTCAGTTTTTAACCAGCCTGGCTGAGAGTCTGATGTTTTTACAGCTGTAGGTTATAGAGTGTTTTGCAGCTTGATATACATTTCCTGGTGAAGATTTAATATAAATTGTATGCTGTGAACGTCCTGTGTCTTGCTCAGTTCTTTCTCTCTTCTACATGCTGCAGAATCAAAGTCTGGGACCTTAGTCAGGGGGAAGTGGTCAGCACATATAATGGTAAGGAAACTATCTCTATCTTGAGCAGCACAGTTACTCCACTCTTAATAAGTGTCAGTTGCTGTTTTTCTCGTGTTTTATATAGCTTGTCTAGTTAATCATTAGTCCAAACAATTGCGGAAGGTTTTAAAACTAAAACGACTTTGTATTGGACAAATTCAGGTAGGTTCCTTTTGCTTCCATTTTAAGAAACATTTTTCAACAGAATCTGTGTAATTCATACATTCCTGATCTGTCTCCTGTTGCACAGCTCACTCTAAGCCAGTCACTTGTGTGTCCTGCAATTCATCCGATGACTCCCTCTTCCTCTCATGTGGCCAGGTAAGAGCCAAGATTGATTGGAGGGTTGTCTGTTTTAATCAATTGTTCAGTTTGGAATGATAAGTGTGGCTTGTATATTGTGTGCTGTGCTATATGAAGCTAGATACAGTAGTAGGTTGTAA
This sequence comes from Thymallus thymallus, assembly GCA_023634145.1. Taxonomy (NCBI): domain Eukaryota; kingdom Metazoa; phylum Chordata; class Actinopteri; order Salmoniformes; family Salmonidae; genus Thymallus; species Thymallus thymallus. The sequence goes on along the minus strand of CM042409.1, from coordinate 20,889,349 downwards.
CATACTGTACAAACGAGAACCTTGTAACTGTATGAATCTGTTAGTGCACTGTCTCCTCATTTCGCTCTCCATTCCTCTTCCCTCAGGATGGCCGTCTGTTGCTTTGGGACAGGAGGAAACCCACCAAACCAGCATCTAGATTAGGTGAGTAGAGCCAGTCTGAACTGCAAAGTCAGCTAGGCAGCAGGGTTTTTCCTCATGAGCCAAGATGCATAGACTTTTCAGTTGCCAATGGACACCTGGGACGTTCATCTTGGCTTGTCTTATAGTTTTTCAGTATTTGTCGAGGAGGGTCGTTTTTAAGGCTGCTTTTGATTCTGTTGTCGAAGTGTACATCCATGAGTAATTATTCAATTCTGATAACCGCAGGTCAGCAACAATCAGGCTGGTTTCTATAGTGTTTCCTAAGCAACTTTTTCCAGCGATCCTAGTAATTTCAATAAAGCTGTGTTGGGACAATAATTGTGTACATTTTGAAAACATCCACACCTCAAAAGTTTCCTGACTTCTGCAGCACACCAAAGTACCCATTCACTCTGTTAAAGTATAGTCTATTTTTGAAAGCATGTACATGGTCAGGTGTGGACAACCATGTTGTTCAGTCAGTGCATGTTGCCGTGGTAGGTGATTTCCCAGCTGACTTTGGAGATTTGATCTTGTCTTAGAGGTAGAGCCCAGCTGTTGCCCTACCTCAGTGGCCTGGCATCCCCACCACAGGACCACAATCGCCTACGGTAAGGACTAACACTACATTTACCATGATGCAGAGCGGTCCAAGCATATAATTGTTCTAAATGATTAATCTTCCAGGCTTCAATGGGATATTTGTTGATGATTGTGTTGGTTCAGGTGACGAGCTAGGGCGCGTGACTCTGAAAGACTTTCAGGGCACAGAGCCTGCCCAGACGCAGAGCACCCACAGCCGTAGGGTCTCCAGCCTAGCATTCTCCTCACACAGGTAAGCACCAGCTCACCACACACATACAGCAGTAAGTGGTTTGTCAAACTGAGCTAACCCAATGATCTCTTACCTTCCACCACAGCGCCCCCTTGCTAGCCTCCATCAGTGATGACTGCTCCGTTGCTGTGATGAACTCCGAGCTTAAGGAAACGTAAGTCTCAATATGTATGGGCTTTTGTTTACAATCCTTCCCTAGCTGCTATTAAATAGTCCAAATAATATATGTACCCAGTCATTCACCACTTAATAAGGTGGCTGCTCCTCCTGTCCAGGTTGAGAGACAGGAGGCACCAGGACTTTGTTCGGGGGGTCTGCTGGGCCCCTGACGGTTCTGACACACTGACCACCGTGGGCTGGGACCACCAGGTCCTCCACCACATCACGGGACAGGACAGACATGCCACTGGAGATTCCACGTCCCCACCGTAGACTCACCACCCAGCCTGTGTCAGGGGATGAGGGAAGGGTGGTTGTGGAAGTATGGGGTTTTGTCGGAGGTGGAGTGAGAATTTTGAGGAGTTGGCATGAGTAGAAGTTGTCAATACCCACCACACTGGGACAGAGAACAGGGCAGTATACTGATGGTTTTCCCAATACTACTCTCAAAGTACCCATGGCCATGCAGGTTTCCTTTCCAACTGGTTTCTAAATCATGTGTCAAGGCAGTCAGCAATGCACCAAGTAAATCAGGACGTTTTCTGCAACAACTAAGGCTAAACATTTCTGCTTTTTTCATCCTGCAGCTATCATGTTGCAGCAGTGTGAAGCACACCTGTGCACATGCAAAAAAAAAAAAAAAACGTGTGGCAGCAAAATCTTGCTCCGCATATTTGCGGTACATCCTGTTGCTCGTAGCAATGTCATACGCTGAGTCTGTTTGAGGTGTATTAGCCACTTGTCGAACATTACCTGTGGTGTGCAGTTGTTTGTTCTTGGGGAAATTAACTAAGAGATGGATTGGGGTAGTTATCATGTGGTTTACTTTAAGGTTTGGGAATGCTGCCAAAGGAAATGGGAATCTTTAATCTAACAAACTCATCTAATCACACGTTTATAGTCCAACCCCATGTAACCTTTGTTTACCCACCCCGGGTGCTGTATTACATGGCATGTAAGCCAGTCTGAGAAGTGTGAGCCACTGGCTCTTTGGATAACAAGATTATGTGGGTGAATTGGACTTACTAGTCAATTAAACCGTGGCGCATTCTGATATAACACTGTGGACTAGAATGACCTGGTTCAATTTGTGATCACACAATCAATGCCATGAGCAATTTGTTTTCCAAATGAATTAAGAATTTATGTAAATGTCCATAAGTCTTTACTGCAGGGCTTGTTTGGACCAGTGTGCTTCCATTCCATATTCTCCCTCTTCCTTGGCACTTTCTTTTGTTTAGATGTTCTCATCTCTCACACGTGTACCAGAAACAGAAAGCACTGTCAACGGTTTTCATTCATACAAAGGCATTTCTTGGAAGTCTGAGGAGTACAACTTAACTGACGTAATGAACTTGTTTTTCCATCCTTCAATAAAGTTTGTCCGAATGAATACTGTATATTCACGAGTTGATTTTCCTTTTCCAAACACAATAATACTCAACTTTTCAATAGGAAATTATTCTCAGACAATTGGGTGTCAACAATTCATGACTTTAAAACTTAACTTTATTATGTAATTTCATATCACAGGTAAAATGACCAAACAAAGGAGGGGTCTGTGCCCTGAACTGCACATAATTTTATGTTACAAGGAGAAATCCAACAGACCACCACTTAACAGACAATCCAGGGTAATTGGTGGTGGTGGTTTTTGTGGCAAAACATTCTAAGAACATATTACCAAAATTAGATGGCATGTCCACTTACGCTCCAGTCAGGAGACATAAACACTATTTTTACTCCAATGTCAGTTACCAACCTGTAAGTTTTCTTCACATCCAGTATTTGATACAAAATGGTTTGAATTCTATTACATTTGTGTGTATATATAATTTGAGCAGCTTTAATGACTGACACAATAACTAGACTTGAGCACAATAAATATAAAAGTACATTTAATGTCAGACAATCTACAGACCATAGAGTATGTTTGTGGCAAATGCTTTCTGTTTTAGTCATCCATTGTATGGACCATATCTTGCTCGCCTGACTAACGCAGATGATGAAAAGGTAACTGATAAACACAGTTTACTTAGTTTTGGCACCCTTGTTAAAGTATAGTAAAGTGAACAGTATATGTATACTAGTGGGCTACATTTCAATTCCCTTTATGCTGGTAACATATACAGTATGTATAGGTACCGTGGCACTCACAATGGAAACCTATAAGCAAAACAATCTGTACATCCTTTTCTAGTAACTCTTCAAGACATTTATATATTCTGTATATATTAAGACAGGCAATTTAAAGCTGCTAGTTTGAAAGCAGTGTGCTTTTGTTTTTAAATCTATTAGGTCAGCCAGATGGATATCCAAGGTAAAAACAATAAGACAGTGTACTACCACACACTGATTACACTGCAGCAGTCAAAGATACTGTTGAAAGACTTCCCAACATGGTTAACCAACTCTTTAGACTTAGTACAAAAAACCCCCACTAGAATCCATCCTATCTAATATTGTTTGGTGATTTAGGGAACAGTAGTCAGAATCCATTGAACACGGTAATATGAATCAGTAGGAAGGTCATTGGAGAAAGACAGAAAGCCCTCAGCGACATCTATAAATTAAAAATAGTGATGAAGAAGGGGGAACTAATAGCCTTGGACATTACACACACACTCTGACCAGTATTGCCCCCTACCCTCAGATATAGATATCTGGCATACAAATCTAAGAGGGCAGCTTGTTTTATGCCAACATCCATCAAACTCATCAACTCTTGAAGTTCTTATTTTTATTTGTATGTACAGTATGTGTATACATAGCCTGTGATTGCATAGATTGGTCCTAATCTATTACAATGTACATATGTTCTATTTTGTTATTTGTCTCGTAAAGACCCATCACCACACATGTAGCTCCCTCTCAGGAAATCAGTTATTTTAGTTGAATTTAATTAAATTATATGTGTGGTATAATTTGGAGTTGTCTCCTCATGATGAGTCCCCTTTGCTGACAACGGTTATTGGTTGTTTGGTTCCGGGTCGTACCATGAAAGTCATGCCATAAGCCTGCTTTGACTGTGGCCCATTACTAGAAAGTAGAGGAAGAAAACATGATTAGTTAAACAGGTTGTTCTTGTTGCCTTCAGCAATACTGTTTAATACATCTAGCTAGCTTCATTCTTTACTGTGAGTCAAAACATGCAATTAGGGACACTCCTAGACAAACAAATCTTAGCCAAACTAGTCACAACACCCTAAGCTTAAACCATAAAGAGAGAGAGAGAGCAAGGCCTACCTGGTGGGTACTTTTGATGGAGCTGACAAACCCTGAGAATTCATGGCCATTTTAGTCTCCAGCTCCTTCATGTCTAGGCCTTGTGTTTTGGCTGACTGGGTGGCGTTCTTGCTCTTAGCAGTGATAACAGGGGTCTTCGGGGTGACTCTGGGGACAACAGGGACCATGGTCTCCTCAGAGAAGGGAGAACCCCATTCATCAGAGTCTGTCTTCATGGGCTGCATTTTGCTTTCCATTTTGTGGTCCATTTCCAGCATCTTCTTCTGCAGGATGCTCAGGAGCGTGGCCTGGCTGGCTGAGAGGGAGGAGGTCACCTGGGTGGGAGGGGGCTTGGGTATGGTCTGAACAGGTAGCTTGGGTTTGACCTCCATGACAGGAGGCAGGAGTTTGGGAGGGCTTGGAGGTTTGGGTTTTGGAGGAGGAGGGGGAGGCGCAGGGGAGGGAGTTTTGACAGGAAGGATAGGGCCGGCAGTGGTGGGCAGGACTGGATTGACAGGAGTGGGAGTGGGGGCCAGGACCTTCTTCAGGGGAGGGTCAGGTGGAGGCGAGCTTGGGGGAGACTCCATAACATCATCAAGGTCATCGAATCCGGGAGGGGGGGAGAGTAATGGCATGCATAGGTCCTCCCTGTTCTCTTTATCCCTGACAAGGCTAGAGGGTGAAGGAATCCTCTGCTCTCCACTTTGCTTCTCCACGGCCAGGAGCCCCTGAAATACTGGATTTGCAATTGGCCTCTTTTCCACCACTGACTCAATTATCTGGGGTTTTGCTGGAGTCTGGATCACCACAGGGACCACAGACTGTGGATTATCTTGTGAAGTCACAGAAGTGAATGAGGTGTACCTGGGGAAGACGGTGAAAGAATTGGGATTGGATTCACTCTGCTGGATGCTAGCGGATGGCTCATTACTCTTTGTGCTGTTTTCGCGGGACAAAGTGGACCTGTGCTTCTCTCGCTCTTTAGCCGCCATGAGAAGAGCCAGGGGGGAAGTGGCAGGACCGCCCCTTGTCCCAGGGGCCGCACTGGCCTTTAGGTTGCGTAGTTTGCGGTCCAGCATAGGACTGAACTTGCAACTCCGGCCTGGAGATGCTTCCTGTTTGACCTGGCTAGCCTCTGTGTTTACAGGGGCAGTGATCAACGTCTGAAGCTTGGGTGATGCTTTAGGGGGGGATTCGGCAGGTTTGTTGATAGCCTGCTGTGCTGATAAAGTCCAAGGCTCCACTTTGATTTCCTCCCGAGTCTCAGGTGGGGTGGGTAGGCCTTGAAGGGTGGCTGACAAGTTATCCTTTAACTCCTGCAGGTCTTGCTCCAGCTGCATACCCGAGCTGTTTCTCCGGGCTGGCTTAGCTGGCGGTGCCACAGAGGGGGCTGTCCCATTGATCTCGACAGGGACAGAGTCAGTAGACCCAGGGTCATGCAGGAGTAGGATCTGCTTGTGCCTATTTTCACCATCCACCTGACTACCCAGAATGCCGGTCTTAGGAACACTGTAGAGCTTAGCTGTGTTCTGGGGGTTGAAGCTGGATGGTGTAGAGGGCTGTACAGGGGGAGCTGGGGCTGGATCCTGGAAGGGTTCATACATGCTGGGGATGGAGGATAGCCTCATTGGCTTTGTAGGCGGTGTCTTCAGGGCTTTCAGAGCAGCTTGCCTCATGTCTGGAGGGGCAAACTTTGGGGGCTCTGTGATATCAGGGACAGTGGTTGGTGGTGGTGTAGAAATGGACAAACTAGAAGCACTGGAGGACGTTGACGGGGGCTTCGGGGGGGCCATAGGTGGAGGTTTCATGGAGGTGAAAACATCCTTGTTCTCTTCAGAGGGGACAACTGATGGTGGTTTTGATGGGGGTTTTGGAGGGGGCATGGAGCGAGGCTGAATGGAGTCCCGGTCACCAAGGTCACCCAAGAAATCTGGTGGGGGAGGGATGAACATGGGTGGAGGGGGTGGGGGTGCCATCGAAGGTGGAGGTGGAATAAATATCTCCCCCAAATCAGGTACAGATATAGTTGATCCATTGGACAACCGATCGCCATTTACTATAAAGAGAGAACAACCATCAGAGACACAAGAAAGTACAACAAAAATATAAACGCAACATGCAACAATTTCAAAGATTTTACTGAGTTACAGTTCATATAAGTAAATCAGTAAATTAAAATAAATGTATTGGACCCTAATCAATGGATTTTACATGACTGGGCAGGGGTGCACCTACTGGGAAGCCAGGCCCAGCCAATCACAATTAGTTTTTCCCCAGAAAAGGGCTTTATTTCAGACAGAAATACTCCTCAGCACCCCCATGAGCCAGCAGGTGAAGAAGCCGGATGTGGAGGTCCTGGTGTGGTTACACGTGGCCTGCGGTTGTGAGGCCAGTTGGACATACTGCCAAATTCTCTAAAGTCACGTTGGAGGCAGCTTATGGTAGAGAAATGAACATTCAATTCTCTGGCAACAGCTCTGGAGGACATTCCTGCAGTCAGCATGCCAATTGCACGCTCCCTCAAAACTTGAGACATCTGTGGCATTGTGTCGTGTGATAAAACTGCACATTTTAGTGGCCTTTTATCATCCCCAGTACAAGGCGCACCTGTGTAATGATCATGCTGTTTAATCAGCTTCTTGACATGCCACATCTGTCAGGTGGATGTATTATCTTGGCAAAGGAGATGTGCTCACTAATAGGGATCTAAACATTTGTTCACAAACTTTGAGAGAAATACGCTTTTTGTGCGTATTGGAACATTTCTGGGATGTTGCGTTCGTATTTTTGTTCAGTGTATTTTGTTATTGATTTAACTTTTTGTCAAAGTAAATTATTACACTTTTAGTTCTGGTTTCTGATTTATGGTGAAACTCATTAAATTACATTTGATCTGTACCCTCCCGTTCTGCAAACATGTTGTGAATGGCTGCTTGGATGCTTTCTAAAGTGTTATTGTGCAAGACCTTAGACAAACATTTACCTGCTCGATATATTTCAGCCCTTTATGAAAACAGAGTTGCTTTGAATTTGTGCTGAACTGTGGTCAGCTGAATCTGTCTAAAACCAGCACCAAGGCTTAAATTCACAGGTGTGTAAATTATTTAGAGACCCTCACCTGCCCCGTTGATCTTTGGTCTGTTGAAAGGGGGAAGGACAGGAACTTTGGGCGTTGGGACATTAAACCCTTGCACAACATCAGAGGAAGACTGTGGGAAATAAGGACAAAAGGCATCAGACTGTTGACGTAAGTGGAACTGAGTGTGAAAGAAAGGGAATGGATTGGAGAGCAGAGATGGTTGAATCAACGTTGTTTCTACGTCATTTCAACCCAACAATTCTATGTGATGACGTTGAATCAACATGGAAAACTGATTGGATTTGCAAAAAGTTGTCAACGTGAGGGAATTTAGTATTTTTTTCACCCAACTTTTAACCTAAGTCCAATGACAAGGTGAAATCTTTGGTTGATTTCACACTGGATTCCCGTTAGTTGACAACTCAACCAAATGTAAATCTAACACTCAGGAAACAAACGGGTACATTCAGTGTACGCAAGTGGTGTCAATTGCCAAAGACAGGAAGGCCAGGCACATTCAATCGGAAGGGCATAATTCATAGCCCGGGCTTCCCAGCTAATGGGAGTCATTTTCTATAATGGCAAAAGCGTCCTTGTTCAGATTGAGGCTACAGGATCTCTTACATAGTCTCAATGGCCTCTGAGCACACCCACCTGTAATGATTCAACAATAATGTCCTGTTGGTATACTGTATCTAACCCCTTTCTAGACACTAGCTGCAGCTTTCAGTTTTGGGCCTTTTTCAGAACATTGCTGCCACTGTCATGCCTCATCCACAGGCAGGACGTAGTGTGGGCAAGGCACAGGCAACACTCCCATCTCTTCACTGTCATGCCTCATCCACAGACAGGGCTTAGTGTGGGCAAGGCACAGGCAACACTCCCATCTCTTCACTGTCATGGCTCATCCACAGGCAGGACGTAGTGTGGGCAAGGCACAGGCAACTCTCCCATCGCTTCACGTAAGCAAACATTAAGTGGGTATGACTACCTCTGAGAAAAAGGGCTGTGCCGTCATGTTGCTGCCTGCTTGTGTGACTGACTGTTCTCATCACAGCCTAAACACCTCTAGAAATAAACACGGACTGTTTTGACACAACACAAGCCCTACAGACAGAACAGAGATATGCCTTTCCAACGCTGATAGATTGTGATCAGAATCACCCTACATACAGTAGGGACTAGAAGTCACTCCTAAGGACCTAACCACACCTTGACCAACCAGCGTAATTACCCAATACTGGGCCTGAGGGCCTAAAATCTAGCAAAACAATCTAAAGTCAGGTTCACCCCTGTAACTATAAACTGTAATCAAGTTACTGCCCTTGGCCTGATGGTCAGGCCACCATATATTGGTTTGTTTATATAGACATTTCACATTACACGCAATACCCAAAATGTAGCGGACACATAAATAACTTGCATTCAGCCGTGGGAATATTACATAATTCGTGAAAAAGCTGTGGTCCTTTCTCAAGAACCCTCAGTTACACTGTATCTTTTAAACAGCTTATGTGAACGGAACGTTATTTAATGGCTTAAATATGTCATGAGTGCAGACTATTCATAGGGGCAAGCAGCTCCTTGCAACGGCACAAACATTTTATAAGAAACTAAGGGTGTGGCATTTAAAATGCCGTTTGTGATCCAGCTTCATTTCTTCTTTCGTTCCATGACTCACTGGTGAAAGTCAGAGCAGTCCAAACCCTGTGCTGCTGGGTGTGCCACATCTAACACATACCAGAGGACACTCCCCTTTCTGAGGGAGGCTTTCATACCTACAACAAAATAACAACCTAATACTTTGTTATTTAAAAAAAATTCAGATACGGCTGGTCTTTTCTGGATCAACTACAGGGACACCATCTTGAAAATAGGGCAAATTATTATTATTTTTTCACCTTTATTTAACCAGGTAGGTCAGTTGAGAACAAGTTCTCATTTGCAACTGCGACCTGGCCAAGACAAAGCAAGGCAGTGCGACAAAAAACAACACAGAGTTACACATGGGAAATAAACAAACGTACAGTCAATAACACAATAGAAAATCTATATACAGAGTGCAAATGTAGTGCAAAATGCAGTAAGGTTAGGAAGACAATAAATAGGCCATAGTGGCGAAATAAATTACAGATTAGCATAATCACTGGAATGATGGAATGTGAAAATGATGATGTGCAAATAGAGATACTGGAGTGCAAAATTGAGCGAAAGTAAAACAAAAAAATATGGGGATGAGGTAGTAGGATGGGCTATTTACAGAAGGGCTTTATACAGGTGCAGTGATCGATAAGCAGCTTTGACAGCTGATGCTTAAAGTTAGTGAGGGAGATAGGAATGCCAGGTCCCAGATTGTGTAAACCAAAGGTGACATTCTTATAGTAACTGTGTCCCCATGAGAATGTCTAAGTAAATAGGGTGTGAATTTCTGAGGGCAAACTCTCTACAGAAATTACTTGAGAGGACTGGGTCAACACCCAAACAAATTGACATGCGGGTTACTCCCGCTGTTATACATGTGAGTAGCCTGTGCAAGTGAAACCTGTTGGTTAGAAAAGTATGCTTTCAAAGTGACAGGGTGTAAGTGATGGATGGGTCTGACTGCAGTGGTCACACAGAGACGAATGATTACAGGAACACCCTTCATGAGGCAATACAGATTCTCTTTCAGGCACCACAATTTATCAGACAGTTATGCAAATGTAGAGAAGTAATATGGGGCCTACTGCATTCGCATGAATTTGCAAGACAAGCCCCGGGAAAAAAGTTTGATGTGATGATCATCTTGAAGTGTTGAAATGTAGGTTTGATAGCTATTAACATTTCCACACCATGCAGAGTTACGGGAACTTACCGTGTAGTGCTTGACTGTCGGTCTGGACCTCACTTTGGCGGTGCCTGATTCAGGAATGGCTGATGAATCCAACACCGGCTCAACATTGTCTGAGAAAAAAAAAAAAAACACACAACTCACCACTTTAGTCTACAGTACAGATAAAAACCAACAGTTCTACCATTCAGCCAATCAGCACAGCTCTGAGAGGAGATGCAGACGAGTGACTGTGCAAAGTTGAGTAATTAGGCATGTACATAATAACAAGTTAAAGCATTTTGTCTGTAGTTCTCAGAATTACTGACAAACTATTATGTAATGCTATGCTGTTTACTCGGTAAGGGTGATTTCTCTTGTTGATTGCGAAATAGTAGTTTGGTAAAGCTAACAACTATTCAAAACAGTTGAATGACTGATTCTAATCAACAGAAGAGGTTGTCACCTTAATCCTCAAACAAGCCTAAATGCCATGTAGTTCCATAGAGTACAGAATATAGTGCTTCTCACATAATCCAGAGATGTCTAAAATGTTTGTAAGTTAACAGACTTTGACATTACTAGATAAAGGAAAAAAACATATATGTAACTGCACAAAACACATTAGAGTTACTTTGTGTGGAGTAACTATTGTGCCTCTGTACACCTCAGTCAGCCATTCCAATGTCAGGCATGTCACTGTCAAATAACTAACTGATGAGAGAAATGTCATAAAGAGACTGCAGTCAGTGCGACACTGGCCATGCTCTGCACTAAGACCTCAAATCATTTCAAAGAGGACTCAGACTAACATGCAGTAACATTACCTGATCTGATATGACTATGAACAAAACGTTATAGAGCCCTTCACTTTGCACACAACCACACTGTTAGAGGCCTCATCACATAGAATACCCCGGCAATGCAAAATATGTAAATGTGTCCAGCTTTTAGTTCTGAAAACATTCTATGAACAGTTCAGCAAAGTTTTCAGAACTCTATGGGATTTATTTACATTTATTTTTGAATTAGTCCCCACTCCCCAAGGCCTGGATAAAGAAACCCTTGGGTCATAGGCAGTCGTGTTCTCCTTTGACTGTAACGACTCTGCCTCAAAATGGTATTTGATCAGGGAGCAGTCTGCTATAACATCTCAATAACATACATAAATTAACTGGTAATAATATTTATAATGTTGTAATCATTTTTGATACAGACATGTTTTAAAATAATCCCAAGGAAAAAACGTGCATTTTATTCAGTGCTGCGGCAATTACAACAGACTTAGTTAAAACAGTGTCATGTGGATTTGGGCCATATTCTTTTCACCTTGCATTCTACCTCCACCGTCATGAAAGTTGAACTGTCTCAGGTAGGAGTAGGTGTAATACTTTCTATTCCCAATACCCAACCAGCTTAATTCCTATTCAAGAATGTGTGCATTTAGGACACATTTATTCACCCATGTATCTGTCACTGTAACAATTGCAAAGATCGGGACAGTCGTCAGAGAAAGAATGTTGATCACACGATAAATTAATCATTCAATTATTATGATTTAATTGTTCAATATATGACAGTAAACACTTACCCATCTCCCTGATTTTAATATTGGTGTCGAAAAGAGATTGGTTCTTTCGACCCAAAAAAAACATTCCCTTTTTCATTCTTATGTCCAACTGGTAGGCCTATTATCCAAAAGAATCGTTAACACATGATGTTAAGCAGGAGCTTCCATAGACAGGCGTTTAAAAACGTATTAGTCTACTCATTCGGCTTAACGACAGGTGTTTTACTGAATCCTCACTGATTCTGTGAAAACTTCGAGAGGGTGAGAAAATGGCCACCGCCCCCTCCTCCCCTCTTCCTGTGCCTCCCTCTATTGTAAGCCGACAGGTGATGCAGAAAGCAAACAAACACATCATGCCCCAACCCTGCGCATACCAGCCAGCATGCCGACAACGTATGACAGCAACATTCCAATGTCATACAAATCTTTCCAACTGTCCTCTCACTTCCACCTGTTAGGTCTCATTGTGGGTGTTGCTGTGCTTGTTAGATTTAGCAATATAACGATTGCTACTGTTAAAAGATTGACTCAGAAGAACAGTATGAGTCAATTGCCCTCTTCAAGCCAACTATTTGTTATGATGAGCAGGTGTAAGCCCCCATAGAGACAGTTGGCTGCCTTACATCAGAATCAAGTTCAAATTAGATTTATGCTGGCTGTTAGCAGTCAAAACACAAGTGTTTTACAATGGTGAGAGGTGAGTGTGCGAATTGAGGGCCAGAATTAGTGTAATGCAAGAGGTTTTCCTGAACCTGATTCTGTTGGTGTCCTGCTTAACTCGGTAGAACAGGTTCCGTCGGTTACTAAGAATTGTTTCGTTTTTTTCTCCATGATTTGATTTCCCTCCCTTGGCCCATTGCTGAATCAGAGTAGCACATTATTGGTCATGGTTTGTTCTCTTGGTAACACTGCCACAACACATAGTTGTTTTGTAGCCAGAGGAGGATGATGAACCAACGGAGGATGGGCCACACTCTGGTTCCTCTCAAGGTTTCTTCCTTCCAGGAATACTTTTTTTGGTAAGTTGGCACTGTGCTGCTGCTACACCCCATAGCACAAAAGCATTGCTACATTTGCCCTTGGATATGTGGTATACCATAGGCCAGGGGTTCTCAAACGTTTTGGGGCCCAGGACCCCTTTCGTGATAGCAAATTCATAAGGGACCCTCTCATAATCAGAACAATGTCGAGTGAGATAAAAATAACATTCAAGGTTTTACTATGACTTTGGCAGTGCATGGCCGACTGGCCCTGGAAAGGAACATTTGACAGGCCCACCTCTTGGCATCAAAAATAACATTTTGCAGTTTTCAAGCTAACTTCCTGCAATTCTACACATTTTGTCATGAGACAGAGATATATTTTGTTGTTGCAGCTTTCAAGCTAATATATTGCAATTCCACACATTTTACAATGAGGCAGAGAGAAAACGTTGCAGTTTTAAATTGGGTAAACCCATTTGAATTAAATTACTTTTTGACAGCATCCCTTCTGGTTTAAATAAAACTATCCATACATGTTTGCCCATGGAAGAAGTGGTCAGAAAAGGGACTTTTTGGACCTGAATGTTTTGTCTCTGGTATGGTGGGGTATGCAAAATGGCTCAACATTGAGCACCTTTATCAGGTGATAAAATGCTTAAAGTGTACCCATTTTGCATACCAGAGACATCCATGCATTTGTCACTGGAAAATATAAACGGTTTGATATCATTTAAAATCTTACAAGCAGTTGTTGTGAAACTATTTGATTATTTCTTGAAAAAAATTGTTTAAATTAAAATAGTCATTTTTAACCATTTAACTTAAAATATCTGAAAACGTGTAAACTCTTGAGTTTTTTCATATTCACATATATTGTAGCTTAGACCCTATTTTTGTGTTGTGCCCACCATCGGTTGAGACACAACATCCTCTTGAATACAGGGTGGGTGTCATTTCAATCATAGAAATGTAATTCTTAGAATTTACCTATCCCTTCAGACCGCTGCAATTTATCTGGTACACCATTGACATTTTAATTGAATTGAAATGTTAACTTTTAGGATTTATTTTTGCTGTTTTAGAGCCAATTTCCTGCAATTCTACACATTCTTCCATGTCTTATGTGTGTTTACATGAGACCAGGGGTTGAATCCTGACCAAGTAAAAAAAAAGAATATGTAATTTTTGTTATTTTTCCCCGGGACCCGCGGTTCTTATTGACCCTGTTCTGGGTCTGGATCCAGTCCGCGGTCCACCAGTTGATTATGGGGGTGCTATAACATTCCACCAGAGGATCTCCCACTTCCCTTGCTTAGATCAGGCAGACAGGCAACAGACAGGCAGACACACACCAAGATAGATTACATTCAGTCCAAGTAAGCAGACTAATGCATAAACACATGGATATGAAAACTGGTAAAGTACAGTCGTGGCCAAATGTTTTGAGAATGACACAAGTATTGGTCTCCACAAAGTTTGCTGCTTCAGTGTTCTTAGATCTTTATGTCAGTAGTTACTATGGTACACTGAATTATAATTACAAGTATTTCAAGTGTCAAAGGCTTTCATTGACAATGGCATTCCGTGTATGCAAAGAGTCAATATTTGCAGTGTTGACCCTTCTTTTTCAAGACCTCTGCAATCCGCCCTGGCATGCTGTCAATTAACTTCTGGGCCACATCCTGACTGATGGCAGGCCATTCTTGCATAATCAATGCTTAGAGTTTGTCAGAAGTTGTGGGTTTTTGTTTGTCCACCCGCCTCTTGAGGATCGACCACAAGTTCTCAATGGGATTAAGGTCTGGGGAGTTTCCTGGCCATGGACCCAAAATGTCGATGTTTTGTTCCCCGAGCCACTTAGTTATCACTTTTGCCTTATGGCAAGGTGCTCCATCATGCTGGAAAAGGCATTGGTCGTCACCAAACTGTTCTTGGATGGTTGGGAGAAGTTGCTCTCGGAGGATGTGTTGGTACCATTCTTTATTCATGGCTGTGTTCTTAGGCAAAATTGTGAGTGAGCCCACTCCCTTGGCTGAGAAGCAACCCCACACATGAATGGTCTCAGAATGCTTTACTGTTGGCATGACACAGGACTGATGGTAGCGCTAACCTTGTCTTCTCCGGACGAGGTGTTTTCCGGATGGCCCAAACAATCGGAAAGGGGATTCATCAGAGAAAATGACTCTACCCCAGTCCTCAGCAGTCCAATCCCTATACCTTTTGCAGAATATCAGTCTGTCCCTGATGTTTTTCCTGGAGAGAAGTGGCTTCTTTGCTGCCCTTCTTGACACCAGGCCATCCTCCAACTGTGCATGCAGATGCACTCACACCTGCCTGCTGCCATTCCTGAGCAAGCTCTGCACTGGTGGTGCCCCGATCCCGCAGCTGAATCAACTTTAGGAGACGGTCCTGGCACTTGCTGGACTTTCTTGGGCGCCCTGACGCCTTCTTCACAACAACAAAGCCCTTTTTGTGCAAAGCAATGATGACACCACGTGTTTCCTTGCAGGTAACCATGGTTGACAGAGGAAGAACAATGATTTCAAGCACCACCCTCCTTTTAAAGCTTCCAGTCTGTTATTCTGACTCAATCAGCATGACAGAGTGATCTCCAGCCTTGTCCTCGTCAACACTCTCACCTGTGTTAACGAGACAATCACTGACATGATGGCAGCTGGTCCTTTTGTGGCAGGGCTGAAATGCAGTGGAAATGTTTTTGGGGGATTAAGTTCATTTTCATGGCAAAGAGGGACTTCGCAATTAATTGCAATTCATCTGATCACTCTTCATGACATTCTGGAGTTTATGCAAATTGACATCATCAACACTGAGGCAGCAAACTTTGTGGAGACCAATACTGTCATTCTCAAAACTTTTGGCCACGACTGTAGATTATCAGTGTCTAGAGACACACATGGGTATGAATGTATACATTTACAACTAATAGGATGTTGTGTGATCACTTGTAAGTAAGGTTGCAAAGCTACCGGTAATTTCCCAATGTTACCAGAATCTTCAGTAATTTTAGTAAATAACAGGTACTGTAATATATGGAAACTTTGGTAATTCATACTTGAATAACTTAAAAATATATAAATTAGTTTATAGTATTCATTTTTTATATCTGTGTATATTTTGACCATGAGTTTTGAGTGCATAGTTTCAAGATAAAATAGCCTAATTAATGAAAAAAGCATCTAATCAATAATGGCATTATTTTCAATTAACTCTGCAACTCTTCCAACTATTGACTTTTTGCACAACTGCCACTAGTTTGGTGATAAAACACTTACAACAAAGACATACTGACATAGTAAAATAAATAAAGATACACCAATAGTATTCACTAAGTTGATGGTTTATATTTAGTATAATGTTTAGCTTTACCATTATATTGTTTATTTTAAAACCATCTTATTTGATTATTGTATATATTTGACATGACGAGGCCACACGGATGTCCAGAGATAATTACAGACATCTGTGATAATCTGAAGTACCAAAATAGGCCACTAGATGCCATCTGATAAACTTCCCAAAAAAACTTGAGCGTTAACAAAGTTCTGTTAGTTTACTGCTAAACGTATAAAGTTTCCTCTAATATACCCTCCCTTTGCAACCCTACTTGTAAGACTCCTGAGATGAATCTCAGGAATGTACAGAAACACACTTTTTCTTTTTTGCCCTCTTTGTAAACCTAATCTCTCTTGTGAGACAGTGAAGTAAATTATTAGGGACTGTCTGCAGCATCTTCTTATGGTTATCTTGGAGACAGGTACCGGACTGGTACGTCCTGTTTCTTTGTCAGCAATGGGAAGTCACCATGTCGAACTAAGTAAAAATACTTTGAAGTACTACTCAAGTCGTTTTTTTCTGTACTTTACTTTACTGTTTATTTAGCATATTTTCCTCCACTGCTCATGTTCCCAGAAATCAAACAAAGCCTATAATAAAGTCACATTCTAATAATCCGATTCTGACAGATTGCAGTACAGTATAGTTTGACAATTGTGAGTAATGGTCTTTGTGGATGTCAGATCTTAGAAGTGAATAGAATGGAATCTTCTGGATACAGTTAAGTGGAATTCATTGAAATAATAAATTATGTGAGCACCAGAGACATTATTAAAATCTCTGTGTTATGGTTGTAATTTGCTGCACCTATAAAGTCTGTTTATATTGGTCATAACACACTGCATCCTTATCTGTGGTGACGGATGGGAGTTTGTGATATGGATTGATGCCAAGGCTTCTGTCTGTGATGATGCCACCACACTGCATTGTGATGTCATAGGCCCAACATCAACACGTCCTTTGGAGGTTGAATCTGAGGCCTCATTAGCTCTAGGCAGTCTCTGTTTGTGGGGGAAAGAAGAAGAGGAAGTTGAGGCTAGACGCCCATCACAGTCTCTGCTCAGTCCCGTCACCGTTCAGCCACTTTCTCCCACCGTGATGGAGCTGACACCAGATGGAGGAGCCTTAAAGAGGTCTCAGGTAACTCAACAACTGTTGTAGACTTACAGCTGAATGGATCAAAATGTAAAATGTACTGCATCTTAAATACATGCTTATCAGCATTTCAGGGCAATAATGGATCATATCCTGATAGCCATACCCTCCCCCTATTCTGAACAATATACATCCATACTGGATATGAAGCTAGCTATTTAAAAAAAAGAGTTGTGCCTTTGATCCCCTCAGGTCCTGAGGAACCCACTGAAGACCCTGGTGCCTGTCAACGCCAGCAGGTTCAAAGTGGTGGATAAGCAGATGGAGCTCCTGGTCTTCTCCTTGAGACGACGACAGAATGGGAGGGCTCTGCTTCCCCCCATGACCCACCCAGGCAATGCCACCAAACCATTCAGTGGTTCCCGCTGCAGCCCGGAGCCCCTGCCTCGGCTCAACGTGGGCTCGAATTCCCTGATGCCCTTCTACACGGTGGTGAAGCCCACCTGCGGCTATCGCTTTTCCAGGGAGACGGACCACAAGCGCCGGCACACCGGCATCCCTGCCAGCAACCCAGTCATGTGGAGGAGCTGCTATGCATTGGCCTCACAATAAACATGCAGAATCCTAAATCTGCCCTGTATAGACTAACAAAGTTCAACGTTTATATCATGAGCGATAATAATATTAATTGTTTCTTATGACTGATACTAAAATGTAGCATACAAGACCTTCTACAACGCCTTGATGCTCTGTCATAGTGACATTTGGGCAGTGTGTTTAAACAGCCTGGTTTAATAGACTAGACGTAACACAGTAAACGCTATTATGTTACATTTGGTATGGTTACATAAGACAGATGGTTACTTAAGGTAAAAAATGGTGGGCGTATAACGCGAATGTCTAGCAACCCTTGATTCAGACTTGTATTCCAAAGCCCTGGGCTAACAGAAAAACACACATGCGACCAACATTCTATCTCTGCCACGCGACCAATGTTATAATTAATTAGGCATTTTTTAACACATTAAAAACACATGCTGTCTGCCTGTCCGACCTCGGAAACAATGTTTGACTTTTGAAATGCTATCTCGCCCCTGTACAGAGAATGCTGTGCATGGACGAGACATCACCTTTTCTGATTCAGGCGAAATCATACAACAATATTATTATCATGTATAGTTATATCCAATTAAATGTCAATAAGAAGTTATGAAAACAGATGAAGATGGAGCGTTTGCTGCCCTTACAGCTGTAGAGTTTGTGGCTTTAGTTGGCTAGCTAGCTAAGTGAGAAGACGTTAGCCAGCCTGCATAGCAACCGTTTTCATTAGCCATAGCAATCTATGTTTTTCAGGGATTAAATATAAATATATATACACTGAACAAAAATATAAACACAACATGTCCATCTGAAATAAAAGATCCCAGAAAGTTTCCATACACACAAAAGCTTATTTCTCTCAAATTGTGTGCACAAATGTGTTTACATCGCTGTTATTGAGCATTCTCCTTTGCCAAAACAATCCATCCACTTGATAGGTGTGGCATATCAAGAAACTGATTAAACAGCATGATCACCTGTGCTGAGGACAATAAAAGGCCACTCTAAAATGTGCAGTTTTGTTAAACAATACAATGCCAAGTTTTGAGGGAGCATGCAATTGGCATGTTGATTGCAGCAATGTCCACTAGAGCTGTTGCCAGATAATTTAATGTTAATTTCTCTACCATAAGCCGCTTCCAATGTTGTTTTAGAGAATTTTGCAGTTCGTCCAACCGGCCTAACAACCGCAGATCACATGTAACCACGCCAGCCCAGGACCTCCAGATCCAGCTTCTTCACCAGAGGGATCGTCTGAGTCCAGCCACCGGACAACTGATGAAGCTGAGGCGATATCTGGTTGTCGTCTGTAGTCTTCTGCGAAATTCGAACATGGAGTTTACCCAGTCACTGCTCAATTTGCCATGTGATGTGGCTAATATCGTTCACGAACATTACCAGATGAAGAGATCTAAATTTGAAAATTATACAAGTTCTTCCACAAACAATATATCTTCAACTATCAAGCTAAGTTAGTACTTGAAGCGACTAGTTGAGCTAGCTAGATAACTAGTCAACTTAGCTAGCAAGCTAACGGTAGCTAAGA
This sequence comes from Thymallus thymallus, assembly GCA_023634145.1. Lineage (NCBI taxonomy): Eukaryota > Metazoa > Chordata > Actinopteri > Salmoniformes > Salmonidae > Thymallus > Thymallus thymallus. The sequence continues at coordinate 20,869,971 of CM042409.1, read as the reverse complement.
CATTACCAAATTCAGAGGGAGCTGAAGTTGCGGATTGCTGAGGGGAAGAGAGGGTATAAGGAGAAGATGGAGGACAAGCTGAGGCAGAGCCAGGTGAGAGAGGTGTGGAAGGGTATGAGAAATATCACTGGCTTCAAAAAGTCAAACAGTGGGCAGACGGAGGGGACCCAGGACAGAGCAAATTTTTTAACAGGTTCGATACTGGCCCTGTCCACCTCCCCCTCCAGCTCCCCAGGCCACACACCCTCACGGCTGTCACACCCCCACTTTGCTCACAACACCTCTGTTGAGACAATCAGCGACCCCACCTCCGCCCCTGCTCCCTCTGAACTGATCCTCAACACCCCCTTCCTCCCACCTCCCCACCTGGGCTGGCTTTCACCACCAACCAAGTGCAGAGAGAGCTGGAGAGACTACATCAGTGGAAAGCGGCAGGCCCTGTTGGCATCAGCCCAAGGGTGCTTAGGTCTGTGCTGACCAACTGTGTGGAATACTCCAGCGACCCTTCAACCTTAGCCTGAGCCTAGAAAGGGTCCCTGTGCTGTGAAAAACATCCTCGTCCCAGTGCCCAAGAAGGCGCACCCCACTGTCCTGAATGACTTCAGACCTGTAGCGCTAACATCACACATCATGAAGACCCTGGAAAGGTTAGTCTTCGCTCACCTCAGACCCCTGGTGTGTACATCACTGGACACCTGCAGCGCAACATCTGGGTGGATGATGCAGTCATCTACCTTCTGCAGAGGGCCTACTCTCACCTGGACAACGCAGGTTGCAATTTGAGGGTTCTGTTTTTTTACTTCTCCAGTGCCTTCAATACCATTCAGCCCGATACTGGGTGAGAAGATGAACAGGATGAAAGTGGAAGCACCCTTAGTCTCCTGGGTCACGGACTACCTGACCGGTAGGCCACAATTTGTGCGACTACAGAGCTGTGTGTCAGAACGGGCAGTGAGCAACACAGGGGTCCCCCAGGGAACGGTCCTGTCCCCCTTCCTGTTCACCTTCTACACCTCGGACTTCAGATATAACTCTGAAACATGCCACCTACAGAGGTTCTCGGATGACTCCGCAATTGTAGGGTGCATCAGGTGTGGGTAGGAGGAGGAAACTTCAGGAACATTGCCCATTATTTAGTTAATCTAAGGACCCAGAAAATTGAGGCATTGAGAGAACCTATTGAAATAAGTAAAATGTCCAGTATTTTGAAAATGCTACAGAAACTTAGTGTGCAGGCTAACTCAAATGATCTGCTAACGAAATGTTCGCTAGTTAGCTAATTTTTACTGAACTATCTAAGTGAATTAAATTCAGGGTGAAAGGATTAGCTATCAGTTCCAGCTGTCAGTGAAGGGAGAGTAGACTACTCTGGATAGGGCAGGTACCTTTGTGGGAGGACATTATGACAATATTTTACAGTTCCTAGCGAGAAAAACTATAAGGTCAGAGAGATATAGCAACATAATATTCAGTGCTTTCTAATTTGAGTATAATGTAGCCTTTTTCTTTGTGATCAGATACAGAGAGCCATAAAACCCTGTCTGCATATGAAGAGGCCCCAATGAATGTCCCCAGAGAATAAGGGGACATCCTTGTATACCATGGATTATATGTGTGAACAAAAATAGTTTAAAAGTCACACACAATGTATAAACCTATTACAACTGGATCAGGCCAACCCTGTAAAAACAATACCAGTAGACAATGTATTTGACGCTAATTCATATTGTAGCGTTGTGCGGTGAAGCAGACACAGGACGCACGGGATAAAGGAGACAGAGCCAAGGTTTCTTTTGCTAGCTCTAATGAGCCCAGATATATTTCCTCGTGCTTCGCACGACAGCTAACCCCGGGGTTGAGACGTCTCCCTCAAAACAAATAACAGGGTTGGTGAGTCCCACTATTCTCCGCTCTGTGGTCTGTTTCTAGCAGGCACTTGACTTCCCTCAGCTATCCTACTCCGCGTCCCGTAGTGAAGAGACCTTCCGGACCCCTGTCTCCTCACTCTCTATCCCCCTTTTCCCAACCCCTTAGCCATTCCACCAATACCCAAAAGGTACAGACGTCTCCCCCAATCAACTCTCACATGAACTAGTGAATAACATTTAACTTTAACTAATTAAACCACATTGGATAGCCCAACTCTCTCTCTCCTGCAGCCCCTCCCCTCAGGGTCCCACACCACAGCGTTACAATATACTGGATTTTGTACATGCCTCATGCTGACATGAAAAAAAACCAACCCTTGTAATCTAGGTGGTGAAATGTATTGAATCAGGAAATTATGGGATCCTTATCTTAAAGCATACACAACTACTAATACCAAGTTCAATGCCAGATACTTTTCTCCCAGGTCTGAGTGGCACTTGGAGGTGCTAATGTTATAATGAAGATGGTTTGCCTAAGACTACCACAACAATTACATTGTCTATGCTAAATGTGTATAAATTGTATAAGAAATACTTTTTATTCAATGGGGCTAGGCAAAACTGAGATTACAAAATACTTTTAATTTCACCCATACAACAATACAACAAAAAGTAAAGATACCTTTAATAGAAAATGACTCAAGTAAAAGTGAAAGTCACCCAGTAAAATACTTCTTAAGTAAAAGTCTACAAGTATTTGGTTTTAAATCAACTTAAGTATCAAAGTAAATGTAGTTGCTAAAATATAAGTAAAAATACGAACAATTTAAAAGTCCTTATATTAACCAACCAGACAGCACAATTTAAAAAAAATGTATTTACGGATACCCAGGGTCACACTCAATCACTCACATAATTTAAAAACAAAGCATTTTTGTTTAGTGAGTCTGCCAGATCAGAGGCAGTAGGGATGTGCTCTTGATAAGTGTGCGAATTGGACCATTTTCTGTCCTGCTAACCATTCAAAATGTAACAAGTACGTTTGGGTTTCAGGGAAAAGGTATGGAGTAAAAAGCATAATTTTCTTTAGGAATGTAGTAAAGTTGTCAAAAATGTTTTATAGTGAAGTGTATAAAAACACTTAAGTAGTACTTTACAACACTGAATATAGACTATTAAAGTACAGTATGTTTACAATGTCATAAACAATAGTATTTTACACATTCCAAATTACATTTTAGATATTAGTATGGTTTAAGGGGGCACTTTTGTCATGACGACATGGTGAAGGTGCTCTCGACTCAAATGGCACAACCGAATCAAATCAGATAGTCCAAAGCACAGCATTATGACAACCATCTTGTATAACAGAGGGATGCCTCCTTTCATATCTGGAAAAGGACGAAGTAGTAGAAGTAGAAACTGATGCTTCTGCAGCATTGCTCATCTTCACAGTGGGATTCCAGTCGACATGGGTGTCTTGATAGAGGTCAGTTGGTGAACCTACAGTAGTATATTTAAGCAATAAGGCACGAGGGTGTGTGGTATATGGCCTATATACCACGGACAAGGTTGTTCTTAAGGCGTGCCTGGATACAGCCCTTAGCCGTGGTATATAGGCCATATACCACTAACCCCCGAGGTGCCGTATTGCTTTTATAAACCGGTTACCAACTACACATCTAAATAAAATTTTTTTTGCTTTAATAAATAAATTCATAATGAATACATTCCGCCAGAAAAAGTAGTCCGGACAAAAGTCTCATTGCTTGACTGGTTGCTATGCAACAACCACAGGTTAGCTAGTAATTTTACATTAAATGTATGCAAACACCGAGCCTTAGCGCCACTTTTAGAGAGTGACTAACACATTCGAATTATTTATTAATGTTGATCTGAATGTTGCCATTTATTGTGCACAAATGAAAAAAATAGTCCCATGTTATCGTTTGTTTTTGGCTTGCCCATATTGTCGTTTGTTGCCGGCTTCACGCTGCTGTAAATGTATGCCGTTCTTCAGCTGGAGCCTGGGAGCTGCTGCTATGTTGTCACAGGAACATTGTCCAGTAACTTTTTAGAGAGTTAAGTAACCTACCTGCGTGAAGTTGGCCCCCCACCCAACGCAAAACGTCGAGAAAAGTCTCAATCGTTAGTGCTGGAATTATTTTTGTTTGTGCTGTTTTCATTTTTTAGATATTAAAGAATACTTTATAGGTCATTCAGAGGTCACTCAGCCCCCCACATGCTCAGAATTAACCCGCAATAGTGTGGGTCGTCGTGCTCCGTTTGTGCTGGTTTATGCCGTTACAAGTTGTTTGTGCTGCTGCTGTATTTTTTTTATATTAGCCATTTACTTATGGCCGATGACGTAACCAGCCCTCACCACCTGCTCCAAATTAACTCCAAATACTGCTGGTAAAAGTTGTTTTTGCGATTGTCTTTTTTACTAATACAGTTGAAGACGTAACATGGTAAGGGCCAAACCCGTTACCTAATCCACTGTGCCTTTTCAACTGGCAACGGACACAGAGAGGTTCACAGAATGTGTGGAATGTAACTCCAAGGTAAAATGTTTTTACTTGTGATGTTATGTCAATATTTCCCTCCACAAAAAAATGCAGTTATCAACTTTGTCATAAACACACTTATGTTTTCCCCATACATTTAAATAATCTCATTACCTAACTTGTAAGAGTTTTATCGATGTGTTTACAGTTTTTGAACCAACATTTTTAAGTGTTTCTCACCGTGTTTAACTAAGGGCACTTTAGGTTACGGTGTTGGCTAATTGTTGGTGCATAAATGTAACTATACATGTAAGTATTTTATATCATGTATATAGTTAAATGTATTAATTTGATACATGTTATTATGCTGCCTACTGAGTCCATGCATAGATGCCCCATTTAATGTTTTCTGTAGTGTTAATACATACACACATATACATATATACATATATATATATATATATGTGTGTGTGTGTGTGTGTGTGTGTGTGTGTGTGTGTGGAAACGAATGACTCCAGGAATTAACAAAACATTTGTTTAATTGTGAAATTGAATTACTGTGTGCAATCAAATCCATTTACAGAAACAATGAACCTTTTTCAAAGAGGAAAATTGCACATTGAACAACAACATCCACATCTTCATCAACCACACAATTATTATTTTGTGTATAACACAGCATGTGGGCATATTTTGTTTTTTTCTGATGCTCCCATCACTCCACTTCTCAGGTCATTATACATCTCCCAGACACATGGAGACCTCCTGCAGTAGGCCACATAATGACCAAGAGCATCCTGGGTTAAGCCTCCTTGGAAAGCAATGACTGCCCTTAAGGTAAATGTCTCCTTGGAGCACCAGACTGGAGGGAAATTCACACAATGGAAATTCCTTTGAGTTGCTGTGGAATCGTTTCCATGGTCAGTATCAATCCACAGAAGTTCTCCTAGACTGTAAATGTGAGAAACTTTCCCTGCACAGAGCACTTTTCCTGAGGTAGATTCTGTCTTGAATGCAGAGGGACACTGAGACAGACTTTGGATTGGCCTGAGGCAGGGGGACTCTGGAAGGTTAAGTCCTTGTTCCACTGCGGTCTGAAGAGGAGCCAAAATCCTGCAGTACAGCAATAGAAGTAGAAACAAATGGAATTTCCCTTGTGACTTGTGTGTTGAGGCTGCAATACTGTGAGGAGCACTGTTTTGTGAAGTAAACACTTGCAAGTTCTCATTGTCTTTTCAATGATAGCAGAGATGTGGCACTGTGCATCGATTTGGAGAGCACCAGACCTCAATTGGACAGCTTTGAATATTCCACTTAGCAGCTCTGCCCTCTGAATGTAGGCCTGTGGGGTAAAGACCCTTTGTGGTGATGCTTTTCACTAGCTGGAGGAGGTTGTTGGAGTCTTCACTGCGAACAATATTTCCAAAAGTGTTACTGTCGCAGAAAGCACAACATAAGCATTGACAAAAAGCACGTGTTAAGCACAGAGACTCTTGACTTGCTGAGTTTAACAGGCTGTTGATTGTTTCCATTTTCGAACAGTTCCATTTTCATTTGTTTCCCTCACAGATGGATTTGCATGGAGCCATTCAGGACAAGGAGAAAGGTATGAATTAATCATGTGACCATCACTGTTTCAACATGAGCATTTTCTGTACCTTTTTGTTTTGCAGAACAAATGCGCATGTTGCCTTCAATGTAGGAAAGATGTTGAGCAATGAATCGATCCACCCGAATAGGAAAGTTTATGCTTGAAAAGGCTGTGTTTTATGTTTTTAAACTCTGCTTCAACATTGGCTGAACTTGCAGTGATGTTGGTGCTACGGAAGTGAGGGATCATTACCCCTGTCCAGAGTGGTAAGTAACTTGCAAGTCTGATAATATTGGGAACAATCTCTGGGAGGAAGTGCATGTTATCTCGATCACCGTTGGCCACGGCAAGTGACCTGCTCTCATAACATATGTCTGTCACCCACTGCCGTAGGTCAGTGTGTATTTCTTCACATGGATCCATTCCTTCCATGTCCTCACCCTCTTCATCCGGAACGATGACACGCTCTTCTGCAATTTGGGCTTTCAGGTAGTTCTTGCAACATTCTGATATGAGGGGGGCTCCAGAGTTGTCATTGCCCTCTGCTTCGATGATAGCCACAATAGTAACACTGCGTAGTAGCTCTCTTGCATTGTTCACAGATTGTGACTTGAGCAGCTGTGCCAGTGACCTCACAAAGAAATCTTTCATGCGGTGGTTTTCTTTTCAAGCAGTCCCATTGGCAGATCATCTTGATCAAAACAAGGTGGCAGCTGTGCAGACTGGTTACCAAGTAAGACACCAAAACACTCATTGATTGATTCAGATCAGGATGAGGAGTGAAAGCCTTGACCAGAGTTCCGAGCAAAGCCAAAGAAAAGTCACTCACAACCACTTTTGGAATTGGTGCCCCTGCGCGAATCCATTCTGTCAATCATTGTTTAATTGCATTAACATCATGTCTCTGACAGCATTTGCACCACTGGGACACTTGCGCTCCCATCCCCTGCCAGAACGCCCTGGTATAAGAAGATGTGGCCAGACATACCAACTGGTCTCTGTAGTTTCCTGACTACTGAACCAGTTGCATCAAAACTCACAGTGGGGTGAGATTTCTTTGATATTGACTTGTACATTTGTGTTTGACTCCAGTAGTGACAGAAAAACTTGTCCAGTCCAATATCTTTAATGCTACCATTGTGAGGTGCACTGTATTTTAGCATCGGCAGTGATAAAACAGGATCCTTGTCACCTAATTCTAAGTCATTTCTCTTGCTTTGCGGAGGGTGGCCAAATTAGCCAAATGGCTTGGCTCAGGATCTCCAAAATCCATCAACTTTGTTGCCTCTGATGCCCTCCATACATGGGGTTCCATTCTACCCTCACAGTTCCTTGGTTATCTGCACACGCAAGTTTCCAGATATGGCACACTTGGAAAGGCCAATGTGCAGGGAGTCATCAATGTTTTTAATAAAACATTTCAGCACCATTGGGTTGTTCATGTCAGGCTCTCTGTCACATTTGATGTAAAGGTCGCCATGACACTCCATACAGTTGCTTCTGATTTCAATGTATTTTGTTGTGGCTGATGGATAGGCTTTGGCTCTTTTAAATACAAATGTGCAGGTGCTTTTCACTTCTTTCCAAATTTGGTGATTTATTACATGAGTCCAGATGCCAGGCTTCAAAACTATTTCCTTTTTTGTGTTTTAGAGAACTGTGTTTTAAAATAAATTCATTTCCCAAATGGAACTTCAAGCTCAAAAGCCTTGCAGTCTTCTGGTCTGGGAGGAAAGGACTGTGGCTCAAATCTGTGTCATCACTACTGCCACTTGTTTCATGATTAAAGACTAAAGCAGACCAGATGTTGTGTCTAATTTAACAAAAGTGTACAGGGCCTTTGCAGTGATCTTGTTTCCTAGCTGCTCACTCAGCTCTGTCCAGATGCTGTTATTAGGAGTAGCTATGGTTCAATTTCTTACTATGGCCTCCTTTGATGACCACAGGACTGTGAAAATGGAATCCCTGTCTAATGCTGGCTTTTTGGGCATCTGGCAAAAGAAAGAAAAACATAATTACTTCAATAATTATGACTTATTTTGGGTCAAGTGTTTCATCTACAGTATAAACATGTTTTCATGTATTGATAATGACCCCTAAATGTAATTAGCATTTCATAGTAACATTGGCAATATTAACATTAGCAATGTGCTTTATGTTGCCAAAAACATTGCCAATTGTGGCTTTTGTTGTACCATTAATCAAAAAGTAAACTTTATTTACTGACAGCAACAAAACATTTTACTTACATTTGCCAGGAATATGATTTATGTAAGGCTATTCTATAACGAGATATGGTTCAATTGTTCCTCTACTAAACGCTACTACACACTCCATAAAAGCATGCTTACGAAGCATAAACGATTGATAATATTTTGAGTTCATTCTGCGCATGTGGTGGGCGGAGTGACCTCAGAATGACCTATGAAAGATTATTTCAAATATAAAAAAAAATGAAAGCAGCACAAACGGAGCACTAACGATTGAGACTATTCCCAGTTAATTTGGAGTAGGTGGGGGGCTGGTGACGTCATAGCCCATAAATAAATGGCTATTATAAAAAATACCGCAACAGCAAACCCCAATTTGAACGGCACAAACGACCGACACTATTGTGGGTTAATTCTGAGCATGTGGGGGGCTGAGTGACATCTGAATTACCTATAAAGTATCCTTTAATATCTAAAAAATGATTGAGACTATTTTCCCGACGTTTTGCGTTGGGTGGGGGCCAACTTCACGCAGGTTATTTCTCATGCCTCTAGTCAAGTATCCGACACCTTCTGGATATTTTGCAGTATTTAGGCTGCATTGTTGCGAGGGGGTTCACTCACATCGGCTGAAACATAACACAAAATAGGTTAACTAATAACTAGGCCTACAAAACTACAGGTTATATTGTCAGGGTACATTATAATTATTTAACTAGTTAGCGAACAGTTACATACCATAATGTATCCATTCTCTGGTGGGCAGTGTTGATATTTCAATTACTCGAGAAGGAGACAAGTCATAACTCGGGACCAGGTGGAATTGATATTCAATCAAGCGATTTATTTGATGCAAAGATATTTGGTAACTCGTGCACGGGCTCGTTCCTTCAGTTCTTAGGGAATCGTCCGGAACAAAGAGACCTTCTAAACACGTGACACACATATTTATACAGAGCAATAGTAATAAAATGACGTAGGTAGAGTCTGGTAGATTCACACTCCTGACTGGTCGTTGTTATGAAGGGGCGGTGTCGACTTCCCATTGGCTCTTGGCAGTGTTCTTCGTCCTCAGAGTCCAGCCCTCATAAGTCTGTGTGTGTTTAGGGTTAGCTGTTCTAACAAATGCGCTCGAGCTAATGTGTGTAATACAGCGTTGGTAAAAAACAACATCAAGAATATTTATTACAAATCCCCCTCTTCACGTCTCACAAGAGACGTGAAAGACTACACTGCATCGTCCTGACTCCAAAATGTAGGTTCAAAATCTACAATCTCTAATAGTGGGCACATAAGGGCGGTGTCAGCCTGGCTAGGCGTGATGGCAGTAGTAATAAGTCTAGTAGCTAAGGAGCGAGCACAGGGAATGCAACAACAACCACACAGCACCAGAATAGCTATGAAAACTGAAATAGAAACCAGGATGGAGGAGATTAGTGTCTTATATTTACCAAAAACATCCATCCAGGAGTCCCACATTGAGGTGTCCACCCCAGAGTGCCGCTTCATTTTACCATTTAGGGTCCTAAGGCCCTCAACAGCCAGGGTGAAGCTCCCATCCGGCGCCGTGTTGTTGGGAATGTACGTGCAACATTGCTCCCCAAAGATAGAGCAAACCCTACCACTTTCTGCCAAAATCATATCAACAGCTATACGGTTCTGATAGGCCATAAGAGAAGTAGCAGCAAGCTGACTGTGAATAGCGGCAAACCCTTGAAGGGTGAGGTTCCCCAATTTTTGAACATTATAATGAATGTAATTTATTCTGTCCACATTTTTATTAAGCGTACACCACCAACAAATTGAGGACTCAAAACCTGCAGCAACTTGGTCAATCAATTTGTATTCATCAGGCACCCCCCTAGGGACTCCTATGGCGTCAATATAGGTCGGGTCTCCCATGAAACCATCTAGGGAGCGTTTGTCCCGAGACCGCCCTTCCTCCTCCTGTATGCTAGACAGCAGGTCCTTCAATACAACAGGATACACTGAAATGGGAAGAATGAGAGACACCAGAGCACACAGACCTGTGGCATTCCCAGGGAATCCATCATATAGGTGAGCTCCACCGCACCACCACCACACATCGGCCCTAGAAACAGGTTTAAAAGATGTAACAGGGTTGTGAGTGTGGTTACACCAGTTAGAGGGCACACTGCCGACGTCAGGTAAACCTCGGGTCATTTTCACACACATGAACTCACCCGACGCTACAGTGGAGGAAAACAGTGGACTCCTTCTAGTTGCTTGTACTAACGGGAAAACCCTGTCCCAAGCTGAACAGTTTGGTCCTGGGTTGTCATACTTCATCACAGGAAGCACACATTCCACAGGGATTACTGCTGGCACAATCTTAAGCAGCGGCCTAGGGCCCATACATACCACACAACTGTGATTAGTCGCTCTGCCAGCCTCCTCTACTAATAGGAGCCAGTTGTTTCCAAAGCCTGAGATACCCGTGGCAATGTGAATTTCTCCATCTGGTGTATGGGGGGCCGTAAGGATGGCAACAGATTGGTAGTTTATATCTGATGAGGCTGCTCCTACTGTAATTGCCTGGGTATTAGATGCATTGGCAATCACGCATATCTGTACCTTCCAAAATGCGGGGGTGGAGGTGCAACCGACATAAGGTGCCAGCCTGAAGTTTTGACAGCCCGTCATGAGCACAGGATGGACCCCAATCTTGATTCCATTCTGCTGGACTGCTAGTGTAAGATGCGGTCGCCACAGAGTGCCTGGACGGGAGGTAGTATGGCTGGACCAGTCATTTCCTGTCTCTGCCACGAGATTGCTCCACGTCCATTCACTGTATAGTAACCCTATTGTCATGTACCACTCCCATGCCTTATAGGACTCAGCTAAGTACCCCTTTCTTGCTACCCGGTGGGAGCTACCTAGAATTTTCCAAAGTAGAAGAGCGGAAGCAGATGTGTTACTAGGTATACATAGAGTGGTGCTCCTTATCTCCCCAATTTTACACTCTGGGTGGGTCATGGTTGTAGAGCGGGTGTGTATGCTGTGTGTATATTTAACTGGAGTGGTTGACTGACTCTGAGTGCCCTGGTAAGTGTCTAACCCCCATATAGCAAGGCTAAGAAGTCCTCCCATTAAAATCATGAGGGGAAAAAACTCAGTTGCAGACATTCCTAGTCTCCCCCAGGGCGTCAGATATCCCCCCTGGGTGGATCTAGGGCACGGAAGAGGAGTTGGTTGCACCATGCTCCTTATTAAAACAATCATATATTTTAGTCCGAATTGAGGGCACTTAAATCTGCCCTCGTAGTTGTCAACGTTCTTGTAGGAGTTGGGGCTGGCGTGCAATGTGTCAGGTGGTGCCAAGGAGCGCCTGATTTACCTTTGACCTGGACAGAGTGTGAAGTAACCTCCTTCACTTCGTACGGTCCAGTCCACCTGGGTTCCAGCCACTTTCTCTTGTGGACTTTAACCCTCACCCAGTCCCCAACTTTTACCTGCAAACTAGATGAGTCTCCCAGCAGTTCCCCCTCTTGGACCTTGTGGATCTGTGTGGAAAGAGCTGCAGAAAGTTCCGTCAGTTTTCTCATATAATCAGACATTACAATTTGTTGTACATCAAGGGCGGGCATATGACCTCCCTCCCTTGGTGGACCAGGCATAGCCCTCCCTGTCATTATCTCATGGGGAGAGAGATGGGTCCCTGCCCCGGGTGAGGACCTCATAGCCATCAAGGCTAGGGGCAGGGCTTCCACCCAGGTCAATTTTGAGCCTGCACATACCTTTGCAATTTTAGCTTTCAAGGTTTGATTTGCGCGTTCCACTAGACCCTGAGATTGTGGTCTGTACACTGACCCAAACTTGTGCACAATACCCAACCTTTCCTCTACCTCCCTCAAATGTTTGTTACTGAAATGAGACCCATTGTCAGAGCGAATTTGTCGAGGGACCCCATACCTAGGTATTAGGTCTGTCTGTAGCCATTTTATTACTGACTTGGCATCTTCCCGTGCCGTTGGTATTGCCTCTACCCACCTTGAAAATCTGTCTACCATTACCAACAGGTACCTCTTTCCCCCCGCTACATTGTCTGCTCCCATGTCTGTGTAGTCTATGCTAATGTCTTGAAAGCAAGCATTTGGTACTGGGTAAGCTCCCATAGGCGTTTGGTATGGCTTCTTTGGATTGTGACTCCCACACACATGGCACTCATCACAGTGCAAATCTGTCATGTCTTTCATGTGAGGGTGCCACCAAATGTAAGACACCTTTTGGTATGTTCTCAACTTTCCTTCATGGGTGGGTCCGTGAGCTTCTCTTATGAGTTCTGGACACAGGTTGGCAGGGGCCACCACTCTGCCATCATGGCATCGCCACAGCTCGTCTGGTCCTTTGGTGGCTCCTTTCTGTGCCCAAACTGACTGTTCGTAAGGTCCGGCAGCCAATTGCAGTTCTCTTATGGTATTTGGGGTAAACTCAAGTTGAGGTGATTCTACCCGCATTACCATTTGCCTGGGAGTGTATCCTCCTGCCTTCTTTGCTGCTTGGTCAGCCGCATCATTTCCCTTGCTGATGTTGTTTTTCGGCAGCTGGTGTCCTTTGCATTTCATAATGGCTACGCTTTTAGGCAGTAGAACTGCCTTGATCAGTTTTTCCATTTGTGCTTTGTATTTAATGGGCAAGTTCCCTGTGGTGGTGAAGTTTCTTCTTAACCACTGTGGTCCATCAATATGGACTGCTCCATGTGCATAGGCAGAGTCGGTATAGATATTTACAATTTTGCCCTCGGCTCTTTCCAATGCTTGTGTTAAACCTATGATCTCAGCCAGCTGTGCAGATGCAGGTTGTGGAATAATGGCTGATTCCAGGGTAACATGTGATCCATCCGGTAGTTGCTGTACTACGGCGTAAGCTGCTATGTTTCCTTCTTCTCCCCTATAACAACAGCCATCTGTGTACAGCCATAGGTCAGGGTCTTCATGTGGAGTGTTCTCCAGGTCTGGTCTTAACTTCAATTCTTGTGCTGCTCTTTCTGTACATGAGTGGGGAAGGCCTTCTTCTGTGTTGAGTGCGTCTGCCATATTCTTGTCAGTGTTGACAAACGTGATATGTGACTGTGTACATTTGTTCTGTATTTTTGTTTTTCTCTCAGAGCTGAATGTAAATTCTTTGCTCATCAGGTATGCTGCCACTCCATGATGGGTGTGAATCTCCAATGGATGACACATCACCAGGTGTGCTGTTTTTTCTATTGCTTTTGCCACTGCAGCAACGTATCTAGAACATGTTGTTTGTCCTTGTTCAATGTGGTCCAATTTTGAGGAGTGGTACATAAGCACTCTTCTCCCCCCCTCTTGTTTCTGGAAAAGGATGGATGAGGTAAATCCCTCCTTTTCAGAAACATCCAAATGGAACTTACTTTTGTAGTCAGGTGCTGTCAGAGCGGCTGCCACAGAGAGGTCAGTTTTCAACAGTGCAAACGCCTCAGAGGCCTCTGGTATCCATACCAACGGAGCATGCAGGTTTCTTGCCCCTGCCAGACGCACTATTTCCCTCAGGGGTTCTGTTCTGGCCGTGTAGTCTGGTATGTGTGTACGACTGTATCCTGTCAGTCCCAGAAAGGAGAGCATACCTGCTACGGTGATGGGGCGTGGATGGTGTAGAATAGAATCCCGGTGGGCTTTTGAGAGGCCTGCACCTTCTCCGGATATTTCTCGACCAAGGAACAGTACGGTTCTCCTGCAAAACTGGACTTTGCTTCGCTTGACTTTGTATCTCTTTGTTGCCAGGAAGTCCAACAATGTCTTGGTCATTTGAAGACACAGGTCAGAGGTGGGGGCGGCCAAAAGCAAGTCATCTACATATTGGATGAGAACAACTTCTTTGGGAACCGGGACTTCTGCCAGATGTGTTTTGAGAATGTAGTTGAAGATTCCTGGCGAGCACCTGTAGCCTTGTGGAAGCACCGAGTACGTGTACTGTTGATGTTCGTAGGTAAAAGCAAAGAGCGGTTGTGACGCTGTGTCCAGTGGAATGCTGAAGAAAGCATTTGCCAAATCCACCACTGTAAAATACTGATGTTTAGGTGACAGGTTGCTCAAGGTTATGTGAGGGTCAGGGACAGGTAGGTCAATTGGCGTAGTGACATCGTTAATAGGTCTGAAGTCTTGGACCATTCGATAGGTTTCACCTCCTGCCTTCAGCACAGGCAGGATGGGTGTGTTCCATGGAGAAACAGTTGGGTATATAACACCTGACCCCAGCAGTCCGACTATGGTCGGTTTAATCCCTTCAATTTGTTCAGCTTTAAGACGATACTGTGCGCGATATATGGGTGTCTGGTGGGGATTGTTCAAGGTGATTGTCACTGGAGTTACTACTAGAGTTCCAGCATCAAACGGTGATGTGGTCCATATGGCATTGTTTACGGTGGTAATGAGGGCAGCCGTAGAAGGGTGGTCAGTGTATGGTTTCCCATGATGTCTAGGTAGGGTTAGTCGTTCTGGTTGACACCGTTCTTCTGTGTCAATGTCCATTATTCTCCACATATTTTCAGTGGTGGCTTTCAGTATCCCAGCTGTAGGAGTCGGTTCCCATTCTAGCTTTGAGGCCCTCCTGATCATGGGCCCCAAGCTTCTGGCTTCAAAACCATGTCCCACAGTGAGAGTGACATGAGGTGCGGATTCCTTCCCCAGCAGGTACCAGGACTTCAGGTGAGGCTCCAAAATGACGGGAGCGGCTACCCCCTCTTGTCCACATATGATTGTACAGCATCTGATGGTCGGTGTTTGTGTCATCATGTTTTCGTCCCAATCTTCTGTGTATGGGACGTCGTCACTTTCAGTCACATTCAAGGTGCAGTGAACTTCAGCCAGGGGAGTCTTATATGGGTGTAAGGTGTATATCTGTGTTTTCAGCTGGTTAAAGAGGAACTGAATCTGTGGTGTTCCTTTCCCTGTAGTCATGCATTTTAACCAATAGATCTCTTGTGTTGCAGAGAGCACCGGAGTTGGCTGGATGGGTAGCATGAGAATTTTCACGGGGTTTGTTTTCGTTGAGGACAAGGGACCAATGGACACTTCTACTCCGTTGTTTGTCAAATATATGGAACATTGCAGTTTGCATAGCAGGTCCCGTCCAAGTAGGTTAATGGGGCAGTTGGGGCAATATAGGAACTGGTGTTGAAGTTCTGACTTACCCCATGCAAAACGCAATATAACAGTTTTGTGCTGTACTTCGGGGTTTCCTGACACCCCCACCACCTGTATGAATTCCGAAGAAAGTTGTTGACGGGTCCTGATAGCAGAATAGGTGCAACCCGTATCTACCAGAAATTGATGAGGCACTCCCTCCACTAGACACAGAACAGTTGGTTCCGTGTGGAGTGGGAAGAGCGCCTGTCCGTCCCCGTCTGGTGATGGTGGGCCCCTTCATGGCCATGGGGCATATTCGTCTGACATGCCCTGGAATCCGATTCGTTGCTGTTGGTTATTAGAGTTGGGGTGGTTGTATGCATGGTTGTATGCAGGGTGTCCCTGGGGTGGTGGTTGATAATACCGTGGTGGTTGATGTCCTCCTTGCTGCCAGCCCCCTCTTCCTCTCCCCCATTGCTGGGATCCACCTCTCCCTTCACCCCATAGAGAGGGGGCTCGCCTGCAATCTCGTGCCATGTGGCCATTGATTCCACAATTGTAGCATTTCTGTCCCCCACCTCTAAATGATGGTCTCCACTGCGGTGGGTATGAATATGGGTAGGAATCTGAAGCAGGCAGTGGCCCAGGTGGAGGCATTGCTGTTTGTGGCAATCCTGTTGGTGCTGGCGGAGTTTGTTGTTGTTGTTGCATCATCTGGGTTACTGTTTCTTTAATGTTTTTAATAGCGTGGCTGAGGTCTTCAGCAGGTTCAGCCAGCATTTGTTTCTTGGATTTGTCTCCCTTCTGGGCTTCCTTTAATTGCAGTTTGAGCAGTTGTACTTGAAGTGACTGGACTTGAGTGTCAGCTCCACCTTTATCCTTATTGTATTGGGTGAGATGGTGGTGAGTGTGAGAGTTGAACTGTGGAAGGGGCAGTGCCATCAGTCCCACAGTATTTCTAAGTTTGGTCTTAACCTCTCCTGGGCATCCATTGATCACCATCTCTTTCCACATGCTGAGTGTTGTTATAGTGTGGTCATATGGTTCCTCATGTACTGTTCTCCACGTGGTTTTTGCTCTGTCCAAATAGGCAGCTGGTGCTTCCTCTGGAGTGATGGTGAAGGAGGACAGTATGGCATGGTTTCTTTCAGTAGGATATGCCCTACGCAGCACCTCCCACAGCACCTGTCGTATGTCTCCCAGTGGTGCAGTGGAAGATGTGCTGTTTAAATCTGCCTCCCTAATGAGTGATGTCATGGTGCCATGGTCCGTCGCCCTGGCCAGTAGCGCCTTCATGTCTCCCAGACACAAACGTAGTCCTGAGGTAAGGGTCTGAAGCTGTAGCAGCCACGCCGAGGCCCCTCCATGCAGGCTGGGGAGCTGTTCCATCAGGGTGGTCAAGTCAGTCATCTTCCATGGCTGGTATTCTTCATAGCGCGGGTCTGCAGCGGGCCTGAGTGGCAGCTGCATGGCAGGGTCCCAATGCCCCCTTGACGTCACTCCTCTCTCTCTTAGTTCTTCCAGGCGGACGGATCTCCTGACCGGTTCTACTAGGTCAGTTACCTTTCCTGTCATTACTCCCTCCACATGGAAGGTACCTCCATCTCTATCTGCTTTTTCCAGCAGTGACTTAGCCAAGGTAATGGACTCATCTACCTGTCTCTGTGCGTTGTCTAGGTTCATGCTGGTCGGTGTGTGTCTGGTCCCTCCCTCGCCATCCTCATTTGGATTGTTGCCCATGGAGAGTGAGTTCCCCCCTTCACTTCCACAGCTCACCCTGGGGGTCCAGCTGCTCAGGGATCCCTGACCACTCCTCCTTGAGAAGTGATCCGGGTTGGGGTGGTCTGAGCAAAAAGGGGTGGAGCTGGCCACATGTCCCCAAGCCCCTCCCTCTGCTTCTTCCCCTTGTATTTCCTCGCAGATCAGGCGTCCTCCTTCTACTCCTAGGGTGACGCCCCCTGTTATGGCTCCTCCTTTTATCACAAATACCGGAGCCTGTACTGCTGGGGATGGGGTATGAGGTCCTGGTGTGAATGGGTTGAGTGATTTACCCACAGCCGGAGGGTCCTGACAATAGGGGGGTGGACGTGTTTCAGTAGGCAGGGCTGGATACAATGAGGAGGGTGGGGGAGAAGCTTCCCCTTCTTTTGTTGGGTCTGTGTGTGTGTCAGTTGGTGTGGCAGCCACAATCCCCATCATATCTGGTTTCCTATATGGCAACGCCCTTCTGGCTTCCTCTATCGCCCAAACTCCTATTCTTAGTTCTGCCTCTGCTTTCTCTAGCATTTTTGTCCCTTTCTTCTTGAACATGTGTTGTCTGTTGCCCTCCTTTTCTTCCTCCTTCCCTTTCTGAACCACTTCCTTCAGCCCTTCCTCCATCATCACTAGCTGGCCCTTAGTGGGTGCTCCCCCGCTAAAATACCCTGCCTGTGTCCATCTCAACTTCACTTTGTACCACACCTTTCTTATTGTCTTATACTGTTCCTCCCCTCCTGCTCTATCCTGTATTTTCTGATCTAAGTAGTCAATGAATTTGGGTTTAGGTGTCAATATAGAAGCCATTCTTCAATGTGTTATCGCCAATTTAATATGTTCAGAGTCAGTGGAATCAGCGCATGCCAAACCTTATCTATTATAGTTATATATTATCACACATCACATATTACACATTACAATACGGTAAGACAAACAGAAGCAGGGACACACAAACACAAATTTGCCTAAACACAGTCAAAACCGGGCTAGAAAGCTCTAGAACCTCCGGGACGAAGCTATTTCAATCCAATTAGACAGACAGATCGTACACCCTCAAAGGTACGTACAGACAAGCACTCTCAAAACAGTGGCTAAAATTAGACGCACTGGAGGCGCACAGGTCCCTCCCTAAACAAAGTCAAACCGGGCTAGAATAAATTCTAGACGACCGGGACGAAACTAATACGTATATAGTCCTCTAAATCAATAGGACGGGATATATCACACTTTATCTATGGGGATGTATTTAAGTTATAATTACTTTAATTCTCCACCTTAACTGAGTGTTCCCTTCTGGTCAGCCAGTCCAAAAGGCCTTCTCTAGTTGGCAGATACTGCTATCAATATTGCGCCACACAGGCTCTTAATCTTAACCAGGGAGTCACACAGACTTTAACCCACACAGGCTATCACAGACCCACACAGGGTGTGCCACACAGGCTATCACAGACCCACACAGGGTGTGCCACACAGGCTATCACAGACCCACACAGGGTGTGCCACACAGGCTATCACTTCTTCCTTTACCTTTTTCCTATATAAATATTACACAAATATCTTTGCAATCAGCCTTCGCATTCGTAATACATCTATAAAAAATATTTTAACAACAATTCATACTCACGCCCAGTACTACTGATCAAAATTTGGATAATACTATAATACAATATTGCAGATTCGATTAAACAGGTTCTGCTTACCTTATTTAGTCGAGCTCATTGATCAGTTTCCCGGGGCGAGAAGAATTGCTGATGGCTCCTGCGAACAGATCACCCGTCCTCGTGGATTCGTCAAAGACCCGTCTCCTCTCATATCAACTAGCTATAGATCGAAATCAGAAGTGATTTAACCATCCTCTGCTACCAAATTGTTGATATTTCAATTACTCGAGAAGGAGACAAGTCATAACTCGGGACCAGGTGGAATTGATATTCAATCAAGCGATTTATTTGATGCAAAGATATTTGGTAACTCGTGCACGGGCTCGTTCCTTCAGTTCTTAGGGAATCGTCCGGAACAAAGAGACCTTCTAAACACGTGACACACATATTTATACAGAGCAATAGTAATAAAATGACGTAGGTAGAGTCTGGTAGATTCACACTCCTGACTGGTCGTTGTTATGAAGGGGCGGTGTCGACTTCCCATTGGCTCTTGGCAGTGTTCTTCGTCCTCAGAGTCCAGCCCTCATAAGTCTGTGTGTGTTTAGGGTTAGCTGTTCTAACAAATGCGCTCGAGCTAATGTGTGTAATACAGCGTTGGTAAAAAACAACATCAAGAATATTTATTACAGCAGCTTTGTCGCGCTCCTCTTTCCTCAACTTTTTAGGCCGACAGACACTTTGTTGCTCGTTGTGAATTCGGTGTCCTGAATACCCCATGCCAGACAGAGGGGATCGGCGATATGTTGGTTCAAACCAGCTCTGAGTAGCTGGTAATTACATATTATTCTACATTCAGGTTTCTCACTGAACCATAAAAGTCCCGTAGAATGACGTTCAGCTCCGTTTTCGTTGTATTCCCAAACTCACAATATATCAATTTTCTGCACACCAGCCAGTGAAGCAGGTAAGTGCCCACTTAGTTTGTTTCACAATGTTCTTTTCGTTTCGGTTTCTCTCAAATTCATCAAAACGCTTATTTTCTATATCGGCATGTCAAACTATTGTCGATGTCGCCATTTTTATTGAGGTGAAAAGCCTAACCGTCATGGTATACGGTCTCACAAACACACGGCTAAATGCTGTTTTAGCCAATCAGCGTCCAGCATCTAAACTACCCGGTTTATAAAAATAAATGAAAAGCACCCCTGATGTTAGAATATCACTTCTTCAGGTCCTCTATACCACCAGGGAACTTAAGTGTAATATTTGATAACCACTGGTGTTCTTTTGGACAATAATGTCCTCCAGGCTATATGGTCAGAAGGGATACAGTTTTTGTCAAATTAACGTAATATTTCACATTTAGTAGCAGATTAGGAGAATTTACGCAGCAGGTTAGGATCATTAACATAGCTGGTTAGGAGAATTAACATAGTTGGTTAGGAGAATTAGGTTAAAGTTAGGAAAAGGGTTAGCTAAAATGCACCAAAAATATACTTTTTACGTTAATTTGACAAAAACGGGATCCCTTCTAGCCAGGTCCCCTTTTCGGCCTAGATTACATGGTTGCATTCAAAAGAAGGTCGTTTTTATTGATTTGTTGTCAGTGTCAGTAGAGTAGGCATAGGCTACCATCGTATTAAAAAAGATTCTGTTAATGTCTCCAGTCATATAAAGTGTAGTAGAATTGCATTAAATGTTTCAAAGGCCACATTTTAGGATATTAATAAGCTCGTCAAAGCTTTCAAAGGCCAAATTGTTCTTTCTTTTGCACAGGGAAAATTTGGCCTTTGAAAGCTTTGACGAGCTTATTAATATCCTAAATTATCACTATCCAATCTACTCATCACATTAGGAATAGTAGCCTTACATTAGTCTGCAAATGCGATGATAGGCATGCAATCCTTTGTTATAGGTGCATTTTTATGGTAAAATAATTGCTCCCCCAAAACTTGAAACTCTCACGACACATGCCAATAAAAGTAGCTAGACTACTGTTATTCGATCTTGTCTCATCGCTGCAACTCCCCAACGGGCACAGGAATGCCAAGAGTGTGCAAAGCTGTCATCAAGGCAAAGGGGGTCTATTTGAAGAATCTCAAATATAACATTTATTTTGATTTGTTTAACACTTTTTTGGTTACTACATTATTCCATATGTGTTTTGTCATAGTTTTGATGTCTTCACTTTTATTCTACAATGTAAAACATAGTGCAAATAAAGAAAAACCCTTGAATGAGTAATATTCCAAACTTTTGGCCCCCAGTGTATATATTACATTTTTATTCAACCAGGTAAGTCAGTTAAGAACAAATTCTTATTTACAATGACAGCCTAAACCGGCCAACTCCGGAAGACACTGGGCCAATTGTGCACCGCCCTATGGGACTCCCAATCACGGCCAGTTGTGATACAGCCTGGAATCAAACCAGGGTGTCTGTAATGACACCTCTAGCACTCAGATGCAGCGCCACTCAGGAGATTGCTGGAGCCCAGGCATTTAAGCTTGGACACAATGAGGAAACATTGTTGGGGGCATATTTTTGTGTTGCCTAGGGCGGCAGAACGTCCAGGGCCGCCCCTGATGGGCATCAATGTAGAGTGAGCACTAATTCATTTAATCATCAATGCAACAGTAATGAACTCTAAATTGCTGTCACCTTAGTACAGGACAAAACCACATATCATTAATCTGTATCATAGAAGACTTTGTTGTGTGTTTGTGACTTGTTTTAGGCCTACAGCACGTCTGCATCTTAAGTTCTTTGAGCAGAGCTGAGCACTGTGTGAATTCTGTTATTGTTGCAGGGCCTCAGAGAAGGGTTATGGATGACTGGTGACCAGGGTTGGGTAGGTTACTTTCTAAATGCAATCTGTTACAGTTACTAGTTACCTGTCCAAAATGGTCATCAGTAATGAAACTTTTGGATTACCCAAACTCAGTAACGTAATCTGATTACATTCCGTTACTTTTTTTTCTTCGCTTAAGAGGTATTAGAAGAAGACCAAAATGTATGTTACCAATTGAATGACATCTATTGCAGGATAAATCAATGTTAAAGTTTACATATATGGATGTTACATTTTACTTTATGGGTTGGTTATGTAGGCTTCTTCTAACCCATCGCTTTCTACTACATATAATAACACGATTCAACTATATCTTCACATTAATATATATAATTTTTAAGTCCAAAAATTGATGTAGCAACTAAAGATTTCCCCTTTATGTCTATTTTAAACGTGTGCGAGATTGAGCATGTCTCCATTAGGCCTATGGATTATTTTTTTTATCAGCATGAATTAGATTGAACAATAAAAGCCCCACTTGTATTACATAGGCTTGGATCTGTACTATGCAGCTGTTGCAAGTGCACATTTTTCACTGGCTGTCAACTGGTTTCAAAAACAATGATTGATAGGTAGATTAAACTTCTTGAATTCAACCATTATTTGTTTCAAATACATATTTAGATTTGTGAACAGCCATCCACAACAACCACAATGAAATGGTGGTATGAAATTTCCCCCCCGGGGGATCAATAAAGTATCTATCTATCTATCTATCTATCTATCTATCTATCTATCTATCTATCTATCTATCTATCTATCTATCTATCTATCTATCTATCTATCTATCTATCTATCTATCTATCTATCTATCTATCTATCTATCTATCTATCAATCCGTAAGCCACAAATAGCTAAATGAGAGAGCAGCAGTGTGATTCACATCGATGCGTTATTTAGATATCATTAATAAGTGATATCCGTATCGACGTAGACTACACCACTGCTGTCATCCTTACCTCCAAGCATTTATTAAAGTTGGATAATCTTTGGATGCCGACAGCAGTCGCACCATTGGAAGACATAGCTTGGACTGTAGCCTACAAAAGCCTATTCCTGCTCTTTTCCCGCGATCCATCAAACATATTTGGTGTGTCTTCATAGTGGTCTCTGATTGGTGTTCATCATTTGGTGTGTCATCATAGTGGTCTCTGATTTGTGCTCAGACTCGCTCAGGTTGAACAAACTTAAACTTTCAATGCTGATTTGAATGTCATTGAGAAAACAGAGAAGTGTCAAATATTTTTTATCCGCAAACATTCTTTCTGAATTTAGTGAATTTAGTGAAATGAATCCTCGAAGTACAGTCGTATGAAAAAGTTCATTCTTAGTTTTCAGGTCATTTGAGAGTTGTTTTGAGGCCCCCATGTTGCCACTCTTCAGAGGAGAGTCAAAGAGAACAACAACTTGCAATTGGCCACCTTAAATACCTTTTCTCTTGGATGCACTTGTCTATGAAGTTCAAGGCTTAATGAGCTCACCAAACCAATTGTGTGTTCCAATTAATCAGTGCTAAGTAGTTACAGGTATTAAAATCAACAGAATGACAAGGGTGCCCAAATTTTTGCATAGCCTATTTTTCACATCTGATTTAATTTCATACAACTTAATATTGCTACACTAAAAATCTTTGTCTGGACAATACCGCAGTACTCAGCTTTTATTAGAAAATGAATGGCATGCCACTGTGATCATTTTCTGTGACGACAGAGTAAATTATTATGCAGCCTCAGAGGGGTGCCCAAACGTTTTCATACGACTGTAATCATCTAGTTTTTCAAAAGTATCTGTAACCTGATTACAATATTTTTGCTGGTAACGTAAAGGATTACATTTACCGTTTTTTTTTGTAATCCCTTACATGTAACTCTGCTGGTGACCCTCCACTTAAAACAGAGTTAAACTCTTGTTGAGAAACACCAAGTGAAAGAATGCTCTGAAAGGAAGCCTGAGCTATTATGATGGTAGATATTATTGTAGCACCAGCAGTGAAATGTTCATTAATTATGATGTAATGAAGACATGAGGCTCTGCAAATATCTATAAACAGCTGCACACTTAACAAGTCATCTATACAAAGTTCTGCCTTTCATAGGAGTGACTGTTTCTTTTGCAGGAGTTTCAGAAAGAAACTCCTGCAAACTCCTCCATCTTCTCCTTATACCCTCTCTTCCCCTCAGCAATCCGCAACTTCAGCTCCCTCTGGACGCATTTTAATTTGTCCCTGTCCCCCTCCTTGAAGGCCCTCTTCTTCTCATTCAGCAGGGCCTTCAGGTCGCTGGTGACCAAGGGTTTATTAATTGGAAAACAGTGGGTACAGTGTTGTCTACACAAAAATTGATATAGTTCGTTATGAGGTCTGTAAGCCCACAATGTCCTCCCCATGAGCCTCACAGAGCACATTCCAGTCTGTTGTTTCAAAGCAGTCCTGTAGGGCCTCATTCGCCTCCGGGGACCATCTCCTAGTGGTCGCTGGCTGCTGTTGGACCATAGGCCTGTAGAGTGGGGTGAGGTTGATAAGGTTGTAATCCAATCTACCGAGGGGAGGGAGTGCAGTGGAGTTGTATGCATCCTTCACATTAGCATATAACAAGTCCAGAGTTTTATTATTCCTGGTTGGGCACAAACTGTTTGAGATAGGCCTAATGTTTATGTAAATGTAACAGTTATGTGAGATTAACTGGTTTCACTATCGTAATAGTTACGTATGTTAAATGTCTTAAGACTGAAATGAATGCTATGCCATTGGATGTTCTGTAGAATGGCTTCATAGTGTATGTGGCAGCGCTGTCTGGTGCTGTAGTGAGGAGTGCAGCAGAAGCTGCGTTGGTACTATATACTGTACGATGTGGACAGAGTCGCTGCATCGAATGTGATGAGCTGCTCCTTATCTTTAAGGTGAGAACGGGCCATGTGTGAACGCACATCAGTGTGATGATAGTATTATATTGTGTGACGATAATATTGTCTAATATAACCAATGTTATGTCAGACATTTATACATGTATTATCAGGCAATTTGGTAGTCTTGACGGACACCTACAGGTTATATTTGAGAATTATATTTCAGTGACAAGGCAAGTCCTAGTCATATTTCTGCTTCCGTACTATTCCATCCGTGCCATCAAACTATTAGATGTAAGTCGAGGACTTTACCAATATGGTATTTGACAAGATCAATATAAATGTTATTAGTGCCACAGGGTTAACCTTCCATGTTTTTCATGTAATGTGGTCTATGTGCCCTCAATAAGGTGTGTGCGTGTGCATATCTGGTGAGCTGTCCCTGGAGGAGTTCATGGAGAGCATCCAGAATGATGAAAAGCTACTGGAAACGCTGACTGAGAGTCTGGACTTCACACACATTGTCAGCAAGATCCAGGTCCAGATAAACCCCTAGTTATGTCAAGTATTAACTGTGCAGAGGGAGAGAGAGAGAGAGAGTATTCAAAATTGATTAAATAGTTGTTTTCCCTCATCAA
This sequence comes from Thymallus thymallus, assembly GCA_023634145.1. NCBI lineage: Eukaryota > Metazoa > Chordata > Actinopteri > Salmoniformes > Salmonidae > Thymallus > Thymallus thymallus. Next base: position 20,844,994 of record CM042409.1, on the reverse strand, counting down.
TCTACTCACAATACCCCATAATGACAAAGCAAAAACAGTTTTATTTTAGTTTTTTTTCAAATTTTACAATAAAAAAACGGAAATATCACATTTACATAAGTATTCAGACCCTCTACAAAGTACTTTGTTGAAGCACCTTTGGCAGTGATTACAGCCTCGAGTCTTCTTGGGTATGACGCTACAAGCTTGGCACACCTGTATTTGGGGAGTTTCTCCCATTCCTCTCTGCAGATCCTCTGAAGCTATGTCGGGTTGGATGGGGAGTGATGCACAGCTATTTTCCAGTCTCTCGAGATGTTTGATCGGGTTCAAGTCCAAGCTCTGGCTTGGCCACTCAAGGACATTCAGAGACTTGTCCCTAAGCCACTCCTGCGTTGGCTTGGCTGTGTGCTTAGGGTTGTTGTCCTGTCGGAAGATGAACCTTCACCCCAGTCTGAGGTCCTGAGCGCTCTGGAGCAGGTTTTCATCAAGAATCTCTCTGTACATTTCTCTGTTAATCTTTCCCTCGATCCTAACTAGTCTCCCAGTCCATGCCGCTGAAAACAATCCCCACAGCATGATGCTGCCACCACCATGCTTCACCATAGGTGCCAGGTTTCCTCCAGATGTGACGCTTGGCATTCAGGCCAAAGAGTTCAATGTTGGTTTCATCAGACCAGAGAATCTTGGTGGTTCTAAACTTCTTCCATTTAAGAATGATGGAGTCCACTGTGTTCTTGGGGACCTTCAATGCTGCAGATATTTTTTGGTACCCTTCCCTAGATCTGTGCCTCGACACAATCCTAACTCTGAGCTCTACGGACAATTCCTTCGACCTCATGGCTTGGTTTTTGACCTGACATGCACTGTCAATTGTGGGACCTTTTATAAACAGGTGTGTGTCTTTCCAAATCATGTCCAATCAATTGAATTTACCACAGGTGGACTCCAATCAAGTTGTAAAAACATGGATGGATGATCAATGGAAACAGGATGCACCTGAGCTCAATTTCACCGAATACAATAGGTGTAGACCTTACAGTGAATTGCTTACTTACAAGCCCTAACCAACAGTGCAGTTTAAGTAGAAAATAAGTATTATGTAAACAATATTGAGGTAAAGAAATAAAAAACAGTAAAGTGACATATATATATATATATATATATATATATATATACACAGGTAGTATATACAGGTGGTACCGGTACAGAGTCAATGTGCAGGGGCTCTGGTTAGTCAGGCTAATTTAGGTAATATGTACATGCAGGTATAGTTAAAGTGACTATGCATAGATGATAAACAGAGAGTAGCAGCAGTATGACTTTTGGACCTAGACTTGGCGCTCCGGTACCGCTTGCCATGCGGTAGCAGAGAGAACAGTCTATGACTGGGGTGGCTGGATTCTTACGGCCTTCCTTTGACACCGCCTGGTATAGAGGTCCTGGATGGCAGGAAGCTTAGCCCCAGTGATGTACTGGGCCTTACGCACTACCCTATGTAGTGCCTTGCGGTCAGAGGCCGAGCAGTTGCCATACTAGGCAGTGATGCAGCCAGTCAGGATGCTCTCAATGTTGCAGCTGTAGAACCTTTTGAGGATCTGAGGACCCATGCCAAATCTTTTCAGTCTCCTGAGGGAGTATAGGCTTTGTCGTGCGCTCTTCACGACTGTCTTGGTGTGTTTTGATTATTCTAGTTTGTTGGTGATGTGGACACCAAGGAACTTGAAGTTCTCAACCTGCTCCACTGCAGCCCTGTCGATGAGAATGGGGGGCGTGCTCAGTACTCCTCCTTTTCCTGTAGTCCACAATCATCTCCTTTGTCTTGATTACGTTGAGGGAGAGGTTGTTATCCTGGCACCACACGGCCAGGTCTCTGATCTCCTCCCTATAGGCTGTCTAGTCGTTGTCGGTGATCAGGCCTACCACTGTTGTGTCATAGCAAAAGGTCTGAATACTTATGTAAATAAGGTAAGCCTATTTTCACTCTGTCGTTATGGGGTATTGTATGTAGATTACTGAGTTTTTTATATTTTTTATCCATTTTAGAATATGGCTCTAACGTAAAAGAAAATTTGGAAAAAGGCAAGGTGTCTGAATACTTTCCGAAGGCACTGTATTAGTATATATATTTTTTAAATGTCTGTTTCATGAGCTGAAGTGGTTATCCTACATGGGCGTATCGAAATGTTGCATACAGTAATGGCTGGCTCTTAGTTGTCATTTCATGTACAGTAGACCCTACACAACTTTTACAATAATGGGGTACTCATCCATGTCCAATTTAAGTGCACTTGCTTGTATATATGGTTAGTATGTGTAGCACTGCTTTACCAATCAGAAGTAAATAACTAATATTATATTTTGACTGTGAACAAGCATATCATATGTGTGTATGATACATACATTTGTACAATTCTGTTGTCTGGAGTAATTGCATTCATGAGGTATTCTCTGATTCTACCTCTGAAATAAAACAGATACTGTGTGAGTGGCTTCAGTGACATGACTTCATCAGTAATCTAGATAAAATGTGTTTGCATAGTCGGGAGATGGTTTTCATGACAACAAGTTCCCTCTTTCTTAATAGAGACATAATCCAATATTTGGTTCCCATGCTTCACTCTGTCCCTGTCTTACACTGTTTTGGTGAGATTACACTGTCATATTTGTTTTTCCCTTTCGTTATCACTATCTAAAATTCTAAAGTACACAATAGACGTGGTTTAGAGGCCCACCTCAATTGCCTATGATGTCAGTGAAAGGTTCTGGCCCTGAACAATCTGTTGCTTGTTTGGCCATTTCAAAGCATTACAGAGAGACAGGAGCTTTGAGATTCTCTATGCAGAGCAATATCAAAAACATGGACTTAAAGACTAATGGAGGGATGTCCCTCTCCTGCCTCCGTAGATCACATGATTAGGCCTACCAAGAAATATGAAAGATGAAGCGACGTAGCCTATCAGTCATTGGTTGAGAGACTACTGTAATGACAACATCTAAAGCTAAATACTGACAATATTTATTTATTGTATAGACTTCACAAATTTGAATAAAGTAAAGAACACTTATTTTCAAGTGAATGGCAACAAGTCAAAATGTGTTTTCTGCTAATAATGCTTTTTCAATTGTATATTCAAATAACCAACAGTCTTAAATCCTTAATCCTGAAATCTCTCTCTCTCTCACACACACACACACTCTTGAGCTATCTGATCTCACTGGCCTATAAATAAATTCACACGTAAGGAAACTAGGAAACTTCAGTAAAGCAGTTTCTGGGTGTGACTGCACCATTAACAAGTGTGTACAGTAGAAATTATCATAATTTACGTTTTACAATGATAATGTAAATGCGTAAAAGGCGGGCGGCGTGTGCTAAATGAACATATTTAAATTAGGCTATAATAGGATGACACAGCACTCCGGACTGCTTATTTCAAATTACTTTTTAAAACAACAACAAATGTACTTACATAATTTATAATTACTTAATTTAAAGATCCTATGGCAACAACATTCTAACATAAATATTGTGAGTCATTTGGTTATCATGGCTCCACCGAAAGTGGAAAGGTGTGCCAGGTGCCAAGAATGAAACGTGTGTGACGTCACGAATCTACCTGCGTATCGGGAAGGGAGAGCAAAAGGGGTGGCATGAACTGATGGGGACAAGATTACCAGAAGTGTTCTCCTATGTTAAGAAGTATACGTGAGTCATACAGTCTAATTTTACCTGAATTGCTAAGGACATACTAGTTCCAATGTTTTGGAGAAAAACATTTTCCTGAAGGTTGATTGAGGTTCTACTTTCTACAGTATAGAAAGTAGCCTACTTCCTGGTCACGTTCAACTGCAGGTACGTTAAGCAGCGGTCGCCGACATTTAGTTAGTTTGCAACGTTGAAATAGTTTAAAGTTCGTAACTAACGTTAGATGGTTATTATAAATCATTACTAAACATTTTTCCGTGAAAAAGTAGCGTATTTACCGATCTCAAATTTACAGTAAGAGCGAGGGGTTTCAACTAAGCGTTAACAAAAGTAAAAAGTTTATGACAACAAAACTCTGTTGCCCATCCTATTGGATTGGTTGGTGGGAAGAATTTTGGGATAAAATAATGTAGCAACATTGGACATGGCTTTATTTCCATACTCAACAGAAGTATCATAAAACCAAAAGTGGCCCAAGTCTGTTTGGAATTTTGATCCATGTAATCTTGGTCATCGTGCGTGCCTGCCTCAGTCAAGATGTGCCAGTAACATCATTCCCATACAGCTCACTGTTTTCTTAGTACAGTGCTTCTAGTAGAACTGTTTAAGTTTTGAGATATATTGGTCAGGACATCCATATAAGTGTACCATATGGATAGTAGATATCTACCCCTCTCATAGTGGCCCCCTCCCCAGACAGTAAGCATGGCGGTGACCCCACGGCGTGTTCTGCTCAAGCCCTGGCTAGTGGCCCAGGTGGACAGTGGGCTCTACCCAGGCCTGGTGTGGATCGATCGGGACAACAAGCGCTTCAGGATCCTCTGGAAACACGCTACGCGCCACACCCCCCAACACGAGGATGAGAATACCATCTTTAAGGTGAGTAAAGCACATATCTGTTACAGCTTGTGAAACAATATATGTAGGTCAGTGGTCACCAGCCTTTTCTCAGCCAAGATCACTTTCTGAGTCAAAATGCAGGCAGAGATTTATCACTCAGAATAATAAAAATAAAAAAACGACTTAAAACGTATTCCTCATCTGTCCCCTATCTCCCTGTACCAGGCCTGGGCGGTGGAGACAGGAAAGTTCCAGGAGGGTATTGATGACCCTGACCCTGCCAAGTGGAAAGCCCAGCTCCGCTGTGCCCTCAACAAGAGCAGAGAGTTCAACCTTGTCTACGATGGCACCAAAGAAGTCCCCATGAACCCTCTGAAGATTTACGATGTCTGTGACATCCCACCGCCCCTCAGTAACCCAGGTAATTGGCCATGGATGACATAGACATATTTTAAAAAATTACAGTTTAACAACAATGATGTTAGTCACTTGTATGATTTGGTAGCAGCTTTGAAGCTTAGTTTGGGTTTTGGAACCCTTTGCTCTCTTTTAATTGTATCTTCTTTCTCTCATCAGGATCCTCAGACTCTGGGTCCTGGACACTGAATGACGGTGATGAAGATGAACCAGGTACTCCAGAGCCCCTCCCTCCTTACCCAACATCCAATGGTTAGTCATGTCAAATATTATTATTATTACTGTTTTTCTGTGATGTTTACCAAGTAATTTGTCCTAAACCACACAACAGTTCAGATCTAGCCTCCAGATAATGTTTTCCAAGTTGCCTGGTCCAAAAACAACTGCCTAGTGCCCTTTTGTCTGACTTACCCCCAGTTTTGATATCAATATCTCAGTATTGTTTTTGGCATGTCATCTAATCATGCTTTGTGTTTCCCTGTGACCGACCAGGCACCAGCCCCGCTCTAATGTGGTCTCCTCCGGGGTCAGTATCGCCCCTCCACCCCCCCAGTTGCCCACCTAGCTGCCCACCATCAGCTGAAGTGTGGCCCAAAGAGGAGGTTAAACCGTGGCCCAAAGAGGAGCCTTTGGATGTGGAGATGCAGCCCTCCTCTGAGGAGATGGCGCCCCCTCCCATGCTTGACATGATGTTCGCCTCCCCAGAGATGTGGATCAGCTCCTTGCCCAGTGCGTACACTACTAGACAGACAAACTCCATTAGATTAATATAGGACCGCATACATTGATCGTATATAGTATCACAGGAGTTTGCCAATACAGACCAATGAATGAGAGTACCGCTCTTATTGCATCTTAATGTGTTTCTTTGTCTCGCTCTGTCTCCGTCAGTGACAGACCTGGAGGTGCAGTTCCAGTATCGGGGTAAGGAGGTGTGTCCAGCCATGACCGTCAGTAATCCCCAGGGCTGCAGGCTGTTTTATGGGGACCTGGGCCCCATGGTCAACCAGGAGGAGCTGTTTGGCCCTATCAGCCTGGAGCAGCTGAGGTTCCCCTCTACTGAGCACATCGCCAACGACAAGCAGAGGGTCTTCACCAACCGCCTGCTGGACGTCATGGACCGAGGCCTCATCCTGGAGGTCAGTGGCCATGATATCTATGCCGTCCGCCTCTGCCAGTGCAAGGTGTATTGGTCAGGCCCCTGTACACCCAACCCCAATGCACCCAACCTCATAGAGAGGCAGAGGAAGACAAAGCTGTTCTGTCTGGAGTCCTTTCTCAGTGGTAAGTACTGACCCTTTTAGCATAGACAGACTAACCTTCCTACAGCAACAATGTTTTATACTACTCTTGGCACAGCTTCTTGCTTATCAATAAATTCTATTAGGCTGGGCCCTTAGGAGGTATTGTGATAATATGGCATGTACTGTAGCTGTTATTGCATGTATACTGAGTGTACAAAACATGCTCTTTCCATGACAGACTTACCAGGTGAATCCAGGTGAAAGCTATGATCCCTTATTGATGTCACTTGTTAAATCCATGTCAAACAGTGTAGATGAAGGGCAGGAGACAAGGCTTAAAAAATCCTTCTTTAACCTGAGACAAGGATTGTGTGTGTGTGTGTGTGTGTGCCATTCAGAGGGCGAATGGGCAAGACAAAAGATTGAAGTGCCGGGTATGGTAGTAGGTGCCAGGCGCACTAGTTTGAGTGTCAAGAACTGTAACGCTGCTGGGTTTGTCACGCTCAACAGTTCCCTGTGTGAATCAGTAATGGTCCACCACCCAAAAGACATCCAGCCAACTTGACACAACTTTGGGAAGCATTGGAGTCAACATGGGCCAGCATCCCTGTGGAACGCTTTCGACACCTTGTAGAGTCCATACCCTGACGAATTGAGTCTGTTCTGAGGGCAAAAGGGGTGCAACTCAATATTAGGAAGGTGTTCCTAATGTTTTGTACACTCAGTGTATGCTGTGAGACTGATTTGCTATGTGATATAACTGTGGTTGATTGTGTTTGACGTGCGCAGGTGTAATAGCCTTTCAGAGGGGCCAGTCGGCCAGCCTTCCTCAGTTCGACATCAACCTGTGCTTTGGAGAGGAATGGCCTGACAGCAGACCCAGGGAGAGGAAGCTCATCATGGTGCAGGTATGAGACCGTCTCTTTATCAAGATGTTGCATGCAATTACTCATAGAAAACAAATTAAACATTTTGTTTAAAAGGTGTTGTATTGACCCTCAAGCATGTGTGTTTTGTTGTCGAGTCCCTTCACTGTAACGTCTTTGGCACTGTGCTCCCCTCCAGATTATCCCTGTGGTAGCACGTATGATCACTGAGATGTTCTCGGGCGACTGCACGCGCTCCTTTGACAGTGGCAGCGTGCGCCTGCAGATCTCCATCCCGGACATCAAGGACAACATCGTGACCCACCTGAAGCAGCTGTACCGCCTGCTGCAGACCCACCAGGGCCAGGAGGGCTGGCCTCAGGCTCTGCCCCCGGGGGGCTGGCATGAGCCTGCCCGAGGCCCTGCACGCCCAGCGAAGCAGCCCAGTCCACCACGGCCTTACTAGGCCAGTCCGTCTTACACACACACACAGCTCTGTCTGGACACTGTCTTCTTACTGCTGTCTCTCTACTGCTGGTCCATGAGGAGACTTGGAGTCAGCAAACTAGTACGTATGTTTATAGAGGCATGTTCATCAGAATAGGAAAAGGGAGAGGGATCACTTCAATTGAGCCTTTTTTCGTTCTTTTGCTATAATGTTCTCTGAGAGGGGCCATTGGGCCATGTGTATATATTGTGGTAAATGCTGCTAACAGGTATTGTAAGACTGCTACTGTGGCAGTCAGTAAAACATGGTGTGATAGTGTCTGTCTGCAGTTATAAAGCCCCAGTGCCTTGTACTCTATTTGGACAGAATTAGAGGAGCATCGGATGGCATTATGGGTCAAAGTCCTGTAGGCTGCAAGGCAACATTGAACATAGTCAATGAGTTAAGGTCATAACCCTGCATCCCAGTTACACAATACCAGTCAGTGATCAAGCTTTGTCCTGGTCGTGTCAGCTACCTGTTTTTAACCCATGAAGAATATCTCTAATGTTGGAGTGGTAAAGCTAGATATTTATCTTATTTTGCAGAAAGAATAAGCAAGTGGTTAATCTATTATGTTAACTTTTATGATTACTCAAGTGATACACATTTTAATAGTTATCTTTCATTTCTATTGGCTATTATACGTTTGTATCTCATCATGACTGCTGAGATCTATTCTATTCCTTAATGGGGCGGCAGGTAGCCCAGTGGTTAGAGTGTTGGGCCCGTAACCGAGAGGTTGCTGGATCGAATCCCCGAGCTGACAAGGTAAAAATCTGTCGTTCTGCCCCTGAACAAGGCAGTTAACCCACTGTTCCTAGGCCGTCATTGAAAATAAGAATTTGTTCTTAACTGACTTGCCTAGTAAAATAAAGGTTAGATATGTGAACAGTATCCTATACTAGTTCTTTAAATACTAATACTAGTTAAGATCAGGTAAAGGTAGATGATTTGGTAAACCAAATGGATTGATTATTTTCGGTTAGACCTTTTCACCATCTATAGCCTCCATTTATAATTTTATGGAGTTTAAACCATTTGTTTTGGTCCATTAAATTATTATATGCACTTTTGGAGTCTGACAAAATGGATATCATTTTTCAATAACTTTTGTCCTCCTAATGATTTGTATTTTATTTGTTTTATTATGAAGATGTCCATAACTAGGCATGTGATCAGTTTTTTTTTTTTTTTTTTAAAGGAAGTGAATCAGCAATTAAATGTATTCAGTAATGGAAAAAGTCAGTGGAGATGGAGGCACGGGCGAAGAGAGGCGTGACGTTCTGCTCATAAATGCATTGCCGCTTGTCCCCATAAGGATTGATGTACACCTGGCTTCAAAAAGTGAAAGATGTTTTTTTGTAGGCTGAGTAATAGTGCTGAACGATTAGTGCCTCGAGGTCAGTTCGATTATTGAAAACATAAAAAAAAAAAAAAAAACATTATGAAATAAAGCTTTTTCAATGGAACAGTGAGCATTCATTTGCCAAAACATTGAAAATATTCCATTGTCTCCGTCAGGTCCACATTGGGTAGACATCAATAGGAAAATACTATGAAATACAATATTTCAGTTGTGTATATGACTTCGTTTTTATTTGATGACTTTTTCATTCCTTAAAGTCATCATATCTCTGCTCAGGCAGTAGCAGTCAGCCAAACCTAACGCTCTCCATACTGTACTGTCGTTAGTCATCCTATTTAGGTAGCCTGCCTAAGTAGCCTATGCTGCAGAACTGTCTGACAAAATCACTAGTTCTTTAAAGTAGATAAGGCATAAGGCATCCCCCTTGTTGTTGTGTAAACTCTTCTCATGCGGTATGTGTGTATCTAACCTAACGTAGCAGGCATAAAAGTGCATCTGTCCAGAGATCTGCCCTAACAATGGGAGTCGTTGTCACAAAGTCAGGAAGGCAGGCAACAAGTTTAGGCCCAAATGAGCCCATAGAAACACATTGGGCTTATTTTGATCTCCGCCCGAAACTGAAAAAAACAGGCGTAATGGATTATGGGATTGTAGTTAATTACCATGTTTCTGATCTTAACTAGGTTGAATATTTGCTTAATGAAAACGACAACTCCCTTCAGCCCAGTGTCCCACATAGTTGACTTGATTTCTGTCGCGAATGATTTGATTTCTCTAGAGAAACGGCACGCTGGGCTCACAAAAAAACGACCTTGATGGAATTCGAGTACTTGAACAGACGGTCAATTAGTTGTTTAATGAAATGGCGGTTAATCACTTAACACTACTGAGTAACAGTACAGCCTTGCAACCTGACTTCACAAAGCATATTAACTATCAGTTATACTCAGCCATACTCAGTGCTGCGAGCTGCTCTCTGATGGTCTGGACCCACTGCTGACACAGGGCCCCTCTGGACAGTGGAAGGTAACGTCACTACACCGCCAGCGGTGGTGCTCTACTCTCTCCACATAGCACACTGGAAGGGGGACGCAAAGGGGTGACAGGTTACAAAATAGATTTAGATAGATAAATACTTTATTGATGCCCGAGAGGACATTTTTTCGCCAAGCAGCTACGAAAAAACAAAGGGCAGGTGCGAAATGCCAGAACGAAAATACACAAAAGACAGGTACATTATATATAGTGCGGCAGTATGAAAAAGTATAAAAATACAAGTCTGGAGTGCAAAAAGCTATAAAAAAGGCATAGTATGGGTGAATGGCTGAATATGTACACTATACATTGTTACAGTGCGTTAGGTGTAAAAATAATGATACAAATGTTGCAAGTTGATATAGACTTACTATACTATACAGGTCGATGACGGAGAAATACCTAAATAGCTAAATGTGCGTATAATATAAGTGAGGGTAATAATAGTTTACTCCGAATACAGTCTGGTTAAATGAACAGGTAAGTGACTATTTTGCATGGTTATATTAACTGTACAGGTAAATGACAGGACGAGATACTTAAATAGCTAAATGTGTGTATGATATAATTTAAGGTAATAATAATAATTCCCTTAAAATACAGTCCTTAGTGCAGGGTTCAATTACAGATAAATGCACGTATTGCACATTTGATATACTAAAAGCAATGAAAAAAGATAACTGACAGGATACTAATATGCATTCCTGAGTGAATGACTAAGTAAGTTCAGTCGAAGAATTACTTACAATATTGCACGTGATATGATATAACAACTGTACATGAATATGTTTGCACCTCTGACAATTTCCATGATTTCCATTTATAAATAATTGGGTGTTTGGATCAGCAATTTCATTTTGATCTATCAAATAAATGATGGACACAGTAATATTTCAGTAGTGAAATTAGGTTTATTGGATTAACAGAAAATGTGCAATATGCATCAAAACGAAATTAGACAGGTGCATAAATTTGGGCACCCCAACAGAAAAATCACTTCAATATTTACTAGAGCCTCCTTTTGCTAAAATAACAGCCTCTAGACGCTTCCTATAGCCTCTAATGAGTGTCTGGATTCTGGATGAAGGTATTTTGGACCATTCCTCCTAACAAAACATCTCCAGTTCAGTTAGGTTTGATGGTTGCCGAACATGGACAGCTCACTTCAAATCATCCCACAGATTCTCAATGATATTCAGGTCTGGGGACTGGGATGGCCATTCCAGAACATTGTACTTGTTCCTCTGCATAAATTCCCGGGTAGATTTTGAGCAGTGTTTTGGGTCGTTGTCTTGTTGAAATATCCAGCCCCGGCGTAACTTCAACTTTGTGACTGATTCTTCAACATTATTCCCAAGAATCTGCTGATATTGAGTGGAATCCATGCAACCCTCAACTCTAACAAGATTCCCAGCACCGGCACTGGCCACACAGCCCCACAGCATGATGGAACCCCCACCAAATTTTACTGTGGGTAGCAAGTGTTTTTCTTGGAACGCTGTGTTCTTTTGCCGCCATGCATAACGCCCTTTGTTATGACCAAATAACTCAATCTTTGTTTCATCAGTCCACAGCACCTTATTCCAAAATGAAGCTGGCTTGTCCAAATGTGCGTTTGTGGCGTGTGTGCAGAAAAGGCTTCTTCCGCATCACTCTCCCGTACAGCTTCTCCTTGTGCAAAGTGCGCTGAATTGTTGAACGATGCACAGTGACACCATCTGCAGCAAGATGATGTTGTAGGTCTTTGGAGGTGGTTGTTTTTGACCGTTCTCACCATCATTCGCCTTCGCCTACGATATTTTACTTGGCCTGCCACTTCTGGCCTTAACAAGAACTGTACCTGTGGTCTTCCATTTCCTCACTATGTTCCTCACAGTGGACACTGACAGCTTACATCTCTGCGATAGCTTTTTGTAGCCTTCCCCTAAACCATAATGTTGAACAATCTTAGTTTCAGGTCATTTGAGAGTTGTTTTGAGGCCCCCATGTTGCCACTCTTCAGAGGAGAGTCAAAGAGAACAACAACTTGCAATTGGCCACCTTAAATACCTTTTCTCATGATTGGATGCACTTGTCTATGAAGTTCAAGGCTTAATGAGCTCACCAAACCAATTGTGTGTTCCAATTAATCAGTGCTAAGTAGTTACAGGTATTCAAATCAACAGAATGACAAGGGTGCCCAAATTTTTGCATAGCCTATTTTTCACATCTGATTTAATTTCATACAACTTAATATTGCTACACTAAAAATCTTTGTCTGGACAATACCCCAGTACTCAGCTTTTATTAGAAAATGAATGGCATGCCACTGTGATCATTTTCTGTGACGACAGAGTAAATTATTATGCAGCCTCAGAGGGGTGCCCAAACTTTTGCATACGACTGTATATATAGTCCTGAATGAATAAGTCCTGAGTGAATGAGTGATTACAGACCAGAGTTACTCACGGATGGGTGCATAATTAGTTCAACTAGGTCCTAACACCCCAACAGTTCCAGGTCTATGTTGCCGACGGCACAGCACACCGGTGAGGCATTAAATAGTCTAATAGCCGGTGGCAGGAAGGACCTCCTGTAGCGCTCTCTGGCACACCGTGGTGGGATCAGTCTGTGACTGAAAGTGCTCTTCTGCATTATAACCATGGCATGCAGAGGGTAGGTGACGTTGTCCATGATGGCCAGCAGTTTGGCCAGGATCCGTCTCTCTGCCACCTCCTCTAGAGTGTCAAGGCTAAGCACACCACTGCAAACCACAGACTGGTAGAAAGTATGCAGAGTTTACTGCACACATTGAAGGACCTTCCTCAGAAAGTAGAGTCGGCTCTGGCCCTTTTTGTACAGAGCCCCGGTGTTACCAGCCCATTCCAGCCTGTTGTCCATATGGACTCCCAGGAACTTGTATGACCCAACCATTTCCCCATCCATCTCCTGTATAGGGACTGCAGTTGGTTGGGCCTTGGTTCTCCTGAAGTTTAACTTAAGGTATCATCTACCATATTGTAGGGCGTTCACTCACTGCTCTAGAACGAAGAGAAAAACAGGCTAATTCAAGAGGGTGCGACGAAAGTAATGTTAAAACATTGTTTTCTTTGCCCCATGTTATCAAGCACACACCCACACACACACACAGAGAGAGAGAGAGAACTATGTGCCAGGATCTCAAGCCATTTTTTTACCTACTCAACCAAATTTGTCTGGCTGTATCAATTACAGCTTGGATTGCTTCATGCAAATCAAGTTAATGTGGTGAGATGGGACTATTAACGGTTTGATTTCAGCATTAAGGTGGAGCTAGTGTTGGGCTGAGAGAAAGCAGGGAGGGGGAGATCCATTAGTGTTGTTTAGCTGTTGACCACTCCTGCCATAGAAAGCACTACTGATGGATAATAGAAGGGGAGATCATTTGGAGAACGATGTGGCACCAGAGGCCATAAGAGTGACATTATAATAAAACAAATATGTTAGAAAAAATATGCTAGAGCTTCGACACTTTCTATCGCTTCTCGCGCTTTATCAGCTCCGGTTGGTTCGGGTATGGAGCCGACCAGGCTTATATGCAATGGGATTAGTTGCATATCTGGTCTGGATGATACATTTTTGGACCTGTGAAGGTCTCTACTGTGAGGCAATATCCCGGTCCCTAAAATCAGTGGTTTTGAATACACATTAGATATGGAAAAATGTGTAGAATTGCAAGAAAATGAGCTTTAAACCTGGAAAATGATCTCCATCAACAAGAGGGGTGTGAACAGTGTGTGTCATGAACAGTGCTTGTGCCTATAGATATAGACGTCGGGAGCATGGGATGTTCCCCAATGCTGGAAGGGGGGCCTGAGTGAAAAGGTTTTGGACAAAATGCAGGGAGGGAGAGGGGTTTTTGGAGAGGTGTTTAATTAAAGACAGATGAGTAATGGAGAAACTTTGGATTCAGGCCTGGGTGAAAAGGTAGTTTAGCTAAGACACAGACAATCAGGCATGAACTAAAGGGCACGTCTCCAGTCACTTTGATGAGTATGGCTTATTCTTAGGAGCAGCACACCAATCTGGCTGAAGATTGCCTCAAAGAGAGAGACTAATCTAATGGTGTCAGTCCTGACCTTAATGTCTCCCAGGAGACACTGAGAAACATGGCACCGAGGCAAGGCCAATGGTAGCAACATGCTGTAGTCACCAGAGAGCAAAATGGGCAATCTGGGATTGATACAGCACATAACATTTTATGACGACTTCTGAAGTAAGGATATATAGCCATTGATTCTTGAAGAATATAACTCATATGCCTCATGAGTTTAGTTCATCCGAACCCAAAACATAAGCTCCATTGTTTGTAAACAGTGTAATTCTAAAACAAACATTGTATAGCTTCAAAAACAGATCAAAAACGATAATTGGGATCTCATGGATGGTCATTCCTTGCTTCTATAGCTAAGTCTATAAATTTGAGTGGTTACATTTATCCAGCTGCAGTGTTTCCCCTATGTGCATTTAGCAGTGTCACACCGGCGCAGCTAAATCATGGCTACCACTGAATTTTTTATATTTTTTATATATATATATATATATATATATGAAGGCTATTCCATGCGAGAAATTGCCAAGAAACTGAAAATCTCGTACAACACTGTGTACTACTCCCTTCACAAAACAGCTCAAACTGGCTCTAACCAGAACAGAAAGAGGAGTGGGAGGCCCTGGCACACAACTGAGCCAGAGGACAAGTACATTAGTGTCTAGTTTGAGAAACAGACGCCTCAAGTCCTCAACTGGCAGCTTCATTAAATAGAACCGCAAAACACCAGTCTCAACGTCAACAGTGAAGAGGCAAGTCCGGGACGCTGGCCTTCTAGGCAGAGTTGCAAAGAAAAAGCCATATCTCAGACTGGCCAAAAAAAAGAAAAAATTAAAATGGGCAAAAGAACACAGACACTGGACAGAGGAAGATTGGAAAAAAGTGTTATGGACAGACGAATATAAGTTTGAGGTGTTCGGATCACAAAGAAGAACATTGAGATGTGTTTTGCGGGTACTATTTAATGAAGCGGCCAGTTGAGGACTTGTGAGGCATCTGTTTCTCAAACTAGACACTCTAATGTACTTGTGCTCTTGCTAAGTTGTGCACCGAGGCCTCCCACTCCTCCATAGTTGGTATGATATGTGACGTACATTTTTATAAATGTCCCATGGCTACGGGCTACAATGAGCTACATAATAACAGACGGGAATTACGAACTCGAACTAAATCAATGAAGGTAGATCTACAATGATAGCTTAGATGTATAACTCCAAAATATGGAGGAGAAAGATAACCGCTATGGCTGTGTTGCGCTTGTACCATGGATTAACGATATGGGTTAGCTACCAGATTAGCTCAAACAGAAGCTGAAAACTAGCATGAAACCAAACAGGGAATCCCTTAGCTGTAAATTATAAGTAAACTAATGGTTGCTTCAAAAAATGAGAGCTAAACAAAATAGTGAAATCCTTAGATGTACATAATGTGCAATACACGCGTTGCTAGGTAGCCATCTAAGCAAAATAACAAGATTACTAAGGTATTATTTAACTTCTGGTTTGAGATTGAGAACAAGTGACGTCAGCTAACGTTAGTTAAAAAGGTCCGATCTGTAACGTAAATGTTAGCTAAATAGCTAATCTGGCATTAACATGTGCCATCATAATCAAAAATGCAAATTACTGGAAAAAAATCACATAACGTTATAGCTAGTTATCCATCTTCTGCAGGTGGAGTTACAGCCCCTTGCCAGACAGGTAACCAGTCCGTTAACAGATCAACAAAAGTAACGTCCATGCAGCTGGATGGCCCGGTTCAGTCCTCTTAAATTGGCTAGCATAACTAGCCTCCACCAAATAGCCCGTTGCTTCCTAGCTTGCTATGTTAGGCTAGAATTTTAGCATAACTAGCCTCCAGATAGCCACATTAGCCGTTGCTTCCTAGCTTGGTTTGTTAGCCTAGAATTTCACCCAAAGTTGGAAAGATAGAACCAAACTACTGTTGTGTTCGATCTTCACTTGCTTGTCGAATTCTTCAGAATGAAATCCTTAGCTAGTGCTGGTTCTGAGAAGCTTTTCCGAATGCCATCTGGGGTTGTTATCCTCAAATCCGCAGGGTACCACATGCCATAACGGATTCCCTCATACTCAGCCCCTAAGCATGGCCTTCACCTCCCTGAAGGCAGCCCTCTGCTTGGGAACCGCCTGAGTGTAGTTAGAGTAAATTCAGATCTGGTCTCCAAGTGTGGATATCACTTGTTTGATCTTGGCTGCTTTGCGGAGGATTGCTTCATTCTCTTGGTAGTAGTGGCATCGTATCACAAATGCTCGTGGTGGCTGGTTATCCCCCGGTCTCTCTCGTAGAGTGCGATGTGCGCGGTCTAGCAGCGCAGTGTAGTGATCGAGTCAGAGTAGCCATTAGCGCGGTCTCAAAGGCTGGTCATGCGGATGTCCAGTGCCTCGTGGTTGTATAAAGCCTGTTCAGTTTTCAGCTCTTCTCTCAGGTGGCTAACCTGTTTTCTTAGCTTTGCCGACTGCATCTCTGCCTTTTCATCCATTTTGTCAATTAATTCCTGCTTCATTTCAGTTAATGCCTGTAGGACAGCTTCTGGTCCAGTCACCTGGGCTGCACATTGTTCAGCCGTTGGTGTAGCCTCATGGTCCTTGGCTAGGCTAGCTGGTCTGTTAGCATTATCCCTAGGCTGATTCTTGCAGTTGGTGCCTGACACCTCGACAAATAAATGTGACAGTAAGCCTTAAAATTGAGTCTCAGGTTGTAGAGTGGTATTTTCATCAAAATTAATCAAATAATTCAATGTTTTTTATTTATTTTTTTATTTCAACTTTATTTAACCAGGTAGGTCAGTTGAGAACAAGTTCTCATTTGCAACTGCGACCTGGCCAAGACAAAGCAAAGCAGTGCGACAAAAACAACACAGAGTTACACAGTAAACAAACATGGTAAAAACACAATAGAAAATCTAAATACAGAGTGCAAAATGTAGTGCAAAATGCAGTAAGGTTAGGAGGTAGGACAATAAATAGACCATAGTGGTGAGATAAATTACAGATTATCATCATTAACACAGGAATGAAGGATGTGCAAATTAAGTTCTGGCGAGGAGCTTAGAAAAGTACGTCCTCACATGGCGCTAATCCCTCGTCCGGTCGTAGAATTATGCTTTTGTTAATTCCATGGAGTTTGGATGTTGAAAGGGATTGAATGCATTTCTCACCAAATGTATTGCTGAAAAGCAGATCAACCTATGTGCCAGTTAGTAGACCATTCAGGAAAACAACGTCTTCAATTGCCAGTACTGTATAATCAATGATCTTACTAACAAAGCCTCATTGGTTTAATTGGAGCACAACACATCTTTGTTATGTAGTGGCTGAGTGAGCGGTGACAGCTATGTCAGAGTTTGTTTACAATGAACTTGGAATCTGTAGTTGTGCACAGTGAAGCATTGAGGATGAGTAGAATGCGATCTTGGAGTGATGTCATAATGGATCACGTGGTCATAAGAAGATAGAATCCTCTTGCCTTTAGGCTAGAATCTTAGGTGGGAGAACATTCAGAGAGAAGGTTAGTTGGAGAATGTCATCATATTGGTAAGTAATGTTTCTAAATTTTTCCAAAAGTTATGGTGAATCTACTATAATGGAGAAGACGGTTTTAGGTAAAATTGATAGAATTTGAGTATCAAATTCCTGTCTTATGTTTAAATGAATATTTTCATTGTTAAATATTGGTATGCATTCATTTATCTAAACTGATTACTGTGTAATCTGGATTATCAAACCTTTCGACTGCCACAATTGGATAGCGGATTCTTCATTCACCAAAAGGGGACGGGCTGAAAATGACGCATGGCGTCACAACGTATTCTCATTTTGGTGCTGGAGAAAGAGGCTTTGAGATGAGGGAAAGAGCTTGTTCAGAGAGCAAATATTTAAATGAAATGAAATCAAATCAATATGATTGTAGGCCTATGTGTAGCCTGCAGCTTCATACATGGTTAAATAAGTGTTATGTATTTTCAAAACTTCAGAATGACACTCAAACAGACCATTATTATTTCACTTCATATTAGGCCTACTACTACTATTCCTTAGAGATAGATAGAGGACTCAAGTGCCCAAGAGCCTGACATTTTAGCAAGGTAGTCAACTGAGTGGGACTTCCTAGGGGTTAATGAAGCATCACATCATTCCATCCAGGTCACCAGGAGGGATCAGCCAATGAATTATACTTGTGAGCAAACATTCCATAACTGCAGGTGGCAGTAAATCGCCAACCTTTGCTTTATACCTGTTCAAACAACACCCCCCAGGTGGCAGTACGCTCCCTTTCAGTTTGTTTACCAACCCATAGAAATAGTAGAATCTTAGGTGGGAGAACTGGATTGTATTTGTGCTCATTTAATGTCAACTAACATTACACACATTTCAATGAAAATACCTTACCATGGCATTCCAAAGGAGGTAAGGAAGGAGGTGGGCCTGCTAGAGCAATGGGCCTGTACGGAGGAGATGAGACGGATAGAGAGACAAAACATTGAGAGACAACAGCAGGATTACCAGTATCTGGAGAGGAATATAGAGATGGTGTTGAAGGAGGTGGAGAGGGACAGACTTGAAAGGATGAAGACGGAGAAGAAGGAGCGTGCAAAAAGAAATCAGATGAAGGATGAAGAGTTGCTGTTAATGGATATTAGAATGAGGGAGAGAGAGATGGAGAAGGTTCATGGAGAGGCAGAAGGTAGAGAAACAGATGGCGCTCCAGGAGAAGAGGCAGGAGAGAGACAAGTGGTTGATATCCAAAAAGATGAGAGTGGAATGGAAATAGTTTTACTGGAAGGAAGAAGAAATCCAAAAGGAAGAGCCATGGATGAAAGCAGAGAGGAAGGCAAAGAGAAAGGTGCAAGAAGCAAAGAGAAAGATGCGAGAAGAACAACAGATGCTGAAAAAGCAAGCCAGGCTAACGGCAACGCTGAGTGATGAGAAGAGACAGGGAAGAGAGAAAGGAAGAAAATAGTCTGAGACAGATTGCAGAAGAAAATTTGACACACGTGAAGAAACAAATGAGAGCTGGGGGAGAGGGAGGAGGACTGGAAGAGAGAACTTGAAAGTCAGATTAGAGAAGAGATGAGAACAAGAGAAGAAGAAGTAGAAGAAGAAAGAAAGCACGGGGAGGAAATAAAAATGAGGAAACTGGAAGACATGGAGTTGGAGATGTTGCAAATGTCATCTTGGTTTACAGTTCTTTTGTACATTGATAATGTTATACAACTGCACACAACCCGCACGTTGGTATTAATATTTTATTTTTCTTGTCAGATGTCTCTATGGTTGCTGCAGCTGAGTCAGACGCTGAACCCTCAGGAGGACCAGCCAGCAAATTGCAAATGTAAAGAACAGAATGATATACTACAACTGTAGTGGCGATGAATTCATGAGTGAAGAAATATACCCAATGTAATGAGATTGCTCCACAACTCCAGAGTGATGGGAATACAAATGAGATTGGTGGAGAAATGCCAGATAGTGATGATATTGACAGACACAGAATAAACTCAGAGAGTGACGAGAAAGATGGATTTGAAAAGAAAGAGGGGGAGAGAGAGAGGGAGAGAAATGTAGAGAGGTAGAGAGAGGAGAGATAGAGAAATGTAGAGATAGGTAGAGAGAGGAGAGAGAGAGAGAAATGTAGAGAGAAAGGGAGAGAGAGAGAAATGGAGAGAGAGGGAGAGGGAGACTAAGAAGAATGACCACTAGAGAAACGGGAGAAGAAGAGCTCAATTCTTAAAGTTCAGAATGTGAAGTAAGCATGAATTCCTTCAGTATTTTTTATCTATCTCTCCCACCTCACTCTCTCCGCAGATTGATCCATATTTCAGCTGGTGCTCAGACCCAGCAGATCAAAGGTAAGAAAGAGGAGGGGTGCAGCATTAAGACCCACTACCCACAAACTGGGGTCTCTCCCTCCCTCCCTCCCTCCCTCCCTCTCTCCCTCCCTCCCTGAGAGCCCACTTCTCCAGTTTAATTTTGAGGTAAGATAGCTTGGTAGCTTATACACTAAAGCCTTATATACAAACATCAGCCAGTGTCTGTTTCTCCAGGAAAGCAAGGAGTCCCAACCAAACCATACAGAAGACAATGATGTGTGCGAAAATCGGCACCAGTAACAAAAACGCAAAGCTGAATGATAGACTGCATCTAAAGGTTTTAAAACCGAAGCTGATGCACGCATGTAAAGCAGATCACCATAATCCAGCACTGACATAAAGGTAGCTTCAACAATATCAGTTCTATGCTAGTAACACAGGCACGCTTTGTTTCTATAAAAGAAACCAATTTTAATCCTCAACTTCTTCACCAATTCAGTAACATGTTTTGAATGAAAGACATTAATCTAACCAAATCTCTAAATATTTGTAAGCCGGAACACTTTCTATAATAGAACCGTACATGGTATTAATCTTAAAATCAATTACATGTTGATTTCTTCGATTAGGAGAGAAAAGTGTATATTTCGTTTTACTTGTGTTTAGCACCATCTTAAGATCTGTAAGGGATTTTTGTAGGATTAAGAAATCAGACTGGAGAGGAGCAAATGCTTGAGCAAGCGATGGAGCAACAGCATACAGTATTGTGTCATCAGCATAAACATTTTACTTGCAGTTCCTCACTGTATTACAAATGCCATTTATATAAAAAATTAACAATAACAGACCCAAAATTGAACTCCTTTTTGTACAGTTAGGAAACTAGACTGTACACCATCCTTTACAATGGCCTGGGTTCTATTACTCAGATAATTCTTAAACCACAAGCAAGTGTCCCTAGCCAGACCCAGGGAGGTCAGTTTCCTCAACAAAATGGAATGACCAACCATATCAAAAGCCTTTGACAGGTCAATAAACAGAGCCACACAATATCCTTTTTCATCAAGTGCTTCAGCAACATCATTAACAACCAATGTAGTAGCTGTAATAGTGCTATCCCCAGGCCTGAAGCCAGATTGATATGGGTTCAAGATGCAATTTTCAGTTAAGAAAGCACACAGCTGTGCAACTACCAGAGACTCCAACAATTTAGCTAGGCTGGACAATTCAGTGGTTCTAATGCAGTGGTTCTCAACTGGTTTTTCCCTGGAGACCCAAAATGGACCATGACAATTGAGTTGCAACCCAATTTTGGACTGGATTACATTTTGTAATGTTGTATTGCAGCTGCCTTCTTGGGCAGGATTCACTTGCAAAATAGACTCTTTCACAATAGTGTGTGTGGAGAGACCAAGGCGCAGCACAGGAATTGTTCGACATTTTATTTTAATGGATGTAATCAAAATGTCAGTCAGTCAGTCAGTCAGTCAGTCAGTCAGTCAGTCAGTCAGTCAGTCAGTCAGTCAGTCAGTCAGTCAGTCAGTCAGTCAGTCAGTCAGTCACACTTACTTCAAATTCTGACTTCCAACAATGACCCACACCTAGGGTGTGGAACATACAAACATATGTAGGAGCCCTAATTAGAAACAATGCACTGCAGCTGCCTCTAATTAGGGATCCAACACAAACCCCCACATAGAAACAGAAATTATAGACCTGTCAGACTCTGGCCATGGCTATATAGAGAAGCAATAGGCTTCTCTACGGCCAGAGCCTGACAGTCTCAATGGGCTACTTTTAAAGAAAGTAATTACACAGCCATATTAACTGAGAAAACATTTATTATCAATTCAAGAGAATAAGCCATTTAATTAGGCGACCAGTTCAGGAGTGGGGTGTAAAGAACATGACATCAAAACCAGTCCAATAATGTTGATGAACAGTAACACATACCAGTGTTTAAAATAGAAAAAACAACAATCAATTTTGTAAAACCATATTTGATGAAGTCGGGGTCATATTTTCTCTTCTTGACAGGGACAGGGTTGTCTGCCTTGTTGTTGACATTGGAAGCAGCAGTAGATGAAGCTGCACGTTTTAAAAGGTTTTGTCAGGCTCTGGCCATAGAGAGCCTTCTGCTTCTCTATGTGGCCATGGTCAGAGTCTGACAGTTCTATGTGTTATATTTCTGTGGAGTATTTTGTGTTGGATCCCTAATTAGAGGCAGCTGCTATGCATTGTCTCTAATTAGGGATCCTACTTATGTTAGTATGTCCCACACCATGTTGTGGTCCATTGTCAGTGTGAAAGTAACTGTGTTTACGTTGATTATATCGTTGTTCTTTTGTATAGTTCGTCATTTGAGTGAATACTTTATTAAAGTGTCATGTCGGACTATCACTGCGCCTTGGTCTGTCTTTACACCAATCCTTGACAGAATGGACTACCAAAAGACCAAGCAGCGCTACTTGGGAGGAAAGCCCGAAGGCAACCCCAATAATATTTTGGGAGGGGGCTATGGGGGTGGTCTGGCCGCGAGGAAGACGCCAGTACCACTCCCCATGTGGAACATGGAGAGGCCGATGTACCGATGGGGGGGGCGCAGAGTAAGGAGGAAGAGGTGTATTTGGAGGGATTCTGGAGGAAATGAGGCAAATAGAGGTCGAGAAGGAGAAGACTGAGTGGCCCAGTCCGGGTCCGGTCGTCTGCTCCACTCCAGTGCCGGAGCAGTCCGCTCCACCGGTGCCCAGTCCGGGTCCGGTAGTCTGCTCCACTCCAGTGCCAGAGCAGTCCGCTCCAGCGGTGCATAGTCCGGGTCCGGTCGTCTGCTCCGCTCCAGTGCCAGAGCAGTCCGCTCCACCGGTGCCTAGTCCGGGTCCGGTCGTCTGCTCCGCTCCCATGCCCGAGCAATCCGCTCCACCGGTGCCTAGTCCGGGTCCGGTCGTCTGCTCCACTCCAGGGCCAGAGCAGTCCGCTCCACCGGTGCCCAGTCCGGGTCCGGTCGTCTGCTCCGCTCCAGGGCCAGAGCAGTCCGCTCCACCGGTGCCCAGTCCGGGTCTGGTCGTCTGCTCCACTCCAGTGCCGGAGCAGTCCGCTCCACCGGTGCCCAGTCCGGTAGTCTGCTCCGCTCCAGTGCCAGAGCAGTCCGCTCCAACGGTGCCTAGTCCGGGTCCGGTCGTCTGCTCCGCTCCAGTGCCAGAGCAGTCCGCTCCACCGATGCCTAGTCCGGGTCCGGTCGTCTGCTCCACTCCCATGCCGGAGCAATCCGCTCCACCGGTGCCCAGTCCGGGTCTGGTCGTCTGCTCCGCTCCAGTGCCAGAGCAGTCCGCTACACCGGTGCCCAGTCCGGGTCCGGTCGTCTGGTCCACTCCATGCCGGAGCAGTCCGCTCCACCGGTACCCAGCCAGGTGCCTCCAGTGCCGGCTCCACGCACCCGACCTCCGATGCGCCTCCCCAGTCCGGTACGTCCCGCGCCGGCTCCCCGCACCCGACCTCCGGTGAGCCTTCCCAGTCCACTACGCCCAGTGCCAGCTTCCCGCACCCGACCGCCCGTGAGGGTCCACAGCCCGGAGCCTCCCGTGATGGCCCACAGCCCGGAGCCTCCCGGGATGGTCCACAGCCCGGAGCCTCCCATGATGGTCCACAGACCGGAGCCTTCCGCTGTGCCGGTGTCTAGTCCGGGTCAGGTCGCCTGCCCCGCTCCATGGCCGGAGTCGCCTACCACTTCGGTGCTCAATCCGGGTCCGGACGTCTGCTCCACTCCCATGCCGGAGCAGTCCGCACCACCGGTGCCAATTCCAGGACCGGTCGTCTGCCCCGCTCCATGGCCGGAGCCGTTCGCCACACCGGGTCCCGGTCCAGGACTGGTCATCAGACCCGCGTCAGGGAAGAAGTTGTCCACTTCACCGGGGCCAGAACCGCCACCAAAGTGGATTGTCCCTTCTCAACCGTCCCATGTCAAGGTTTTTTTGTGTTGTATTTAAAATGTTGATGCATTTTCGCGGTCGGGATTCCGCGCCTTTGGGGGGGTGGTACTGTCAGGCTCTGGCCATAGAGAGCCTTTTGCTTCTCTATGTGGCCATGGTCAGAGTCTGACAGTTCTGTTATATTTCTGTGGAGTATTTTGTGTTGGATCCCTAATTAGAAGCAGCTGCTATGCATTGTCTCTAATTAGGGATCCTACTTATGCTAGTATGTCCCACACCATGTGCGTATGATATAATTTAGAGTAATGTGCCATGCATTTTGGCTTCATTACTTCTCCTCTCCCATGTTGTGGCTGCGTTTACACTGCACTTCCCACAGTGCTGCATTGGCACCACACACACCACACTCCGTAGGGGTGACGGCTAGGGCCCTTGTCTCTTCCTGGTCCTATTCTAGGAGGCCAGACAGCATGTATAATGAATTAAATAAATGCTTGTATCATATTAATTGATTAATTGTTCTTTCTTCCCCCAAGTAGGGGACATATGAGTGCTTCTCAATCTGCAGCAATGTCCTACTACTGCACATCCAGCTAATTTACACACAGCTAACTCAGGCCAAATCGTTTCACATCGCCTTGACTAATGCATAAGGACATGCATCTTTAAAAAAGTATATCTTGAACATATCCCTCAACCTTACTCAAACAGCATACTACAAATTTTTACATCAGGAAATGAATGATATGAATTGAGATACTAGCATGTTAAGAATGATTCCCGCACAATTGTTCTGTTGTACCTCTCCCCATAAAACATATATTTCAAGAGG
Organism: Thymallus thymallus; assembly: GCA_023634145.1. NCBI lineage: Eukaryota > Metazoa > Chordata > Actinopteri > Salmoniformes > Salmonidae > Thymallus > Thymallus thymallus. The sequence continues at coordinate 20,820,391 of CM042409.1, read as the reverse complement.
CTGACAATGTACTCTACATGTTGTAACCCCATTCTCAAGGGTCTCGTGAACATTTCTAACTACAGTTAGACAAACTGAATGTTTAAGGAGCACCCTTCATCTCAGTTGCACGAATAAGACCATTCTGAGACTGGTGTGGTAGAGTAGACAATGAACAAAGCGGAGTCTTTTGCAGAATACACAGAGGGAGACAGTGGATTGGGGATAGGAGGGATGGTGTTTGCTTTTGAAATGACATGAGTCAGGATGTCTCTTAGTCCCTTGACAAATATGCCCAATCTGACAGAATGCACGCTGAGAATTTGCTGAGCTTTTAAGCAGATACCATGCCAGAGCAGTTCAAACAATGTTATTTCACACACCAAGTCATATTGTGAAGCATTTGTTCTTATGTTAGCTCTATACAATAGTTAATGTGTGATTTGAAATGATACAATGACGTACTGCCAAATTCTCAAAAACAATGCTGGAGGCGGCTTATGGTAGAGAAATGAACATTAAATTCTCTGGCAACAGCTCTGGTGGACATTCCTGCAGTCAGCATGCCAATTGGCCGCTCCCTCACAACTTGAGACATCTGTGGCATTGAGCTTATGTAACCTTTTTTTGTCCCCAGCACAAGGTGTACCTGTGTAATCTTCATACTGTTTAATCAGCTTCTTCATATGCCACACCTGTCAGGTGGATGGATTATCTTGGCAAAGGAGACATGCTCACTAACAGGGATGTGATCAAGCTTTTTGTGCATATGGAACATTTCTGGGATATTTTATTTCTCATCAACTTATTTCAGCTCATGAAACATGGGACCAACACTTTACATGTTGCGTTCATATTTTTGTTCAGTATAGATGGGTGTATAACTAGGAATAAAGTGACTAGGCAACAGGACAGATAATAAACAGTAGCAGGAGCGTATGTGATGAGTCAAAGTTAGTGCAAAAATGGTCAATGCAAATAGTTAACCAAATAGCTACCCAGACTAACTGTTGTGTTGGTGTGTGTGGCCCATGATAGATACTTAGTGATCTAGACACTGAGGAACTTGAAACTCTCGACCAGCTTGTGGAGTATACTTTATTCAAGTCTAAGGACATGTTACTTCCGCTATGCCACAGAAACTTCTCCGTGAATGCTACCATGATTACGGATAATCCTGAATGAATCATGAATAATGATGATCGTGAATAATAAAGTTAGTAACGCCCAAATATCATACATCCCAAAAAATGCTAACCCCTGTTATTGTAATGTTGAGAGGTTAGCCTGTCTTAGAGGTATGATATTCGTGCATCTGTAACTTTCTCACTTATCATTATCATGGAATGGGCTGGTAACACCGGGGCCCTGTACAAAAAGGGCCAGAGCCGACTCTACTTTCTGAGGAGGTAAACTACTACATACTTTCTACCAGTCTGTGGTGGCCAGTGCCATCTTTTTTGTAGTGGTGTGCTGGGGCGCCAACATAAAGGCTGGTGATGCTTCTCGGGTAAATAAGCTGATCAGGAAGGCTAACTCTGTTCTGGGGATTAACCTTTTCATACGTGAGTTCCAAATATCTCTAACGGTCACCCCAGCATGAGTTATTTTATGCACGTGATGTCAGAATGCACTCACTGTTCCAAACTGTGATTGTTACGCAACAGAACAGTCACCCATTGAGCATGTTTGGGATGCTCTTGATCGACGTATACAAGCTCCCGCCAATATCCAGAGTGGGACAACATTCCACAGGCCACAATCAACTACATTCCCCACACCCTTACACCACTTCCACAAGCCTGTACCCTTGACACCAGGTAGGATGGGCCAATGTATTCATGCTACCTACGCCAAATCCTGACTCTGCCATTAGCATAACGCCACAAGAAACTGTGAATCGTCGGATCAGGTAATTTTTTCACCTCCTCAATTGTCCAGGGTTGTGACCGTGTGCCCACTGGAGCCACTTTTTCTTGTTTTTAGCTGATGGGAGTGGAACCTTTTGTGGTCATCTGCTGCAATAGCCCATCCATGACAAGGACCGACGAGTTGTGTGTTCCGAGATGCTGTTCTGCACACCACTGTTGTACTATTCCGTTATTTGCCAACACAGACTGACCAGCTCAAATAGACAGAAGCCTTTTATATGGCAGACTATATGGCAGACCAATCCGAACTCCTCTCTCGGCATGTGCAGCCCACTCATTATCTCAGCCAATCATGGCTAGTGGGAAGGTTGCGGTCTTTTTCTGTGGCTTAACCAACAAGGCTCGTAATTTAACAATTTTATTCGTATTTACAGATGGCACTGTAGTTTGTTATTAAGGCACATGAAAGTTCACATGTTTCAGAAGGCATTTCTTTCCAAAAACAAATTAAGATAAAACATTTTTTTTGCTCAAATGGCTCTCCTGTGAAGTCGTGACTTGCGACATACGCCTAGTTTCCTGAAACGGGTCACATAACTGCCTCATGCCCTCGCACTTTGTACTGGGACTGGTACCCTGTGTATACAGCCATGTTACTGTTAGTCATGTTATTTTTCTATAATTTCTATTTTTTCCCCTCTCTGCATTGTTGAGAAGGGCCAGTAAGTAAGTTAGTCTACATCTGTTGTTTACCAAACATGTGACAAATACAAGTTAATAACATTTGATTTTAGATTATTTGCAATTTTATCCTTCCAAAATCAAGGCAGACTAGAGCTCTTCATCAAGCGTATCTTTTCATTGTTCAAGACACTCGTCTCAGATCAATCTTTTACTTTCAGGCAGACACTGGGGATGCTATGTGACCTCTTCTACCAGCTGCAGTGTTAAGTCAATGGTACGAGAGAATATACCAGATGTTTTAGGCTTAATCATTTCACAGACATTAAACCAGGCTACATCACCACAGCATCATGACATCTAAACCAGCCTACATCACCACAGCAGCATGACATCTAAACCAGCCTACATCACCACAGCAGCATGACATCTAAACCAGGCTACATCACCACAGCAGCATGACATTAAACCAGCCTACATCACCACGGCAGCATGACATCTAAACCAGCCTACATCACCACAGCAGCATGACATAGATAGATAGATAGATAGATAGATAGATAGATAGATAGATAGATAGATAGATAGATAGATAGGTACTTTATTGCTCCCCCGGGGGGGAAATTTCATTGTCAAGCAGCTACAACAAAACACAGGGCAGGTGTAAAATGCCACAACGAAAAGTACACAAAAGACAGATACACGGTACATGATACATAGAGCGGCAGTATGAAAAAGTATAGAAATACAAGATATCTGGAGTGCAAAAAAAAAAAAAAAAAAAAAAAGATATAAAAGGACATTGCATAGTATGAGTGGTTGGCTGAATATGTACACTATACATTGGTGGATGTTGGATGGTTAACTATACTATACAGGTCGATGGCAGAGAAATACTTCAGTAGCTAAAAATGCGTACGATATGAGCGAGGGTAATAATAGTTTACTTAATAGACAGACTGGGTAAATTAACAGGTAAGTGAAAATTTTGCATGGTTAAATTAGTTAAATTAGCTGTACAGTTAGGTATACAGTTATATTTACAGATAAGTGAATACTTGCATGTTTACACAAACTGTACAGGTAAATGACAGGAAGAGATACTTTAATAGCTAAATGTGTGTATGATATCATTTGGGGTAATAATAGTAATTCCCTTAAAATACAGTCCTTAGTGCGCAGGGTTTAATTACAGACAACTGCACTTATTGCACATTCGATATACTAAAAGCAATGAGAAAAGGTGCAACTGGCAGGATACTAATATGCATTCCTGAGTGAATGCCTACGTCCAATAATTACTTACAATATTGCATGTGATATAATATAACAACTGTACATGAGTATGTATATACAGACCTGTATGAATAAATAGGTCCTGAGTGGATGAGTGCTGACGGACCAGAGTTACTCACGGATGGATGCATAATTGTTAAACTAGGTCCTAGCACCCCAACAGTTCCAGATCTATGTTGCCGACGGCACGGCACCCCGGTGAGGCATTATATAGTCTCATAGCCGCCGGCAGGAAGGACCTCCTGTAGCGCTCTCTGGCACACCGTGGTGGGATCAGTCTGTGACTGAAAGTGCTCCTCTGCGTCATAACCATAGTGTGCAGAGGGTGGGTGACGTTGTCTATGATGGCCAGCAGTTTGGCCAGGATCCGTCTCTCCGCCACCTCCTCTAGAGTGTCAAGGCTCATCCCCAGGACAGAGCTAGCCTTCCTGATCAGCTTATTTACCCGAGAAGCATCACCGGCTTTGATGTTTGCTCCCCAGCACACCACTGCAAAAAAGATGGCACTGGCCACCACAGACTGGTAGAAGGTATGCAGTAGTTTACTGCACACGTTGAAGGACCTGAGCCTCCTCAGAAAGTAGAGTCGGCTCTGGCCCTTTTTGTACAGGGCCCCGGTGTTACCAGCCCATTCCAGTCTGTTGTCCATATGGACACCCAGGAACTTGTATGACTCAACCATTTCCACATCCGTCCCCTTTATAGGGACTGCAGTCAGTTGTGCCTTGGTTCTCCTGAAGTCCACCACCATCTCCTTAGTTTTGCTGATGTTGAGCTGAAGGTGGTTCTGCTCACACCACAACACAAAGTCACTGATTGTGCTCCTGTACTCCTCCTCCTGCCCACCCCTGATGCACCCTACAATAGCAGAGTCATCCGAGAACTTCTGTAGGTGGCATGTCTCAGAGTTATATCTGAAGTCTGAGGTGTAGAGGGTGAACAGGAAGGGGGACAGGACCGTACCCTGGGGGGCCCCTGTGTTGCTAACAGCCCGTTCTGACACACAGCTCTGTAGTCGCACAAATTGTGGCCTACCGGTCAGGTAGTCCGTGACCCAGGAGACTAAGGGTGCTTCCACTTTCATCCTCCTCATCTTCTCACCCAGTAGCAGGGGCTGAATGGTATTGAAGGCACTGGAGAAGTCAAAAAACATTACCCTCACAGTGCAACCTGCGTTGTCCAGGTGAGAGTAGGCCCTCTGCAGAAGGTAGATGATTGCATCATCCACCCCGATTTTGCGCTGGTATGCAAACTGCAGGGGGTCCATTGATGAACACACCAGGGGTCTGAGGTGAGCGAGGACTAACCTTTCCAGGGTCTTCATGATGTGGGATGTTAGCGCTACAGGTCTGAAGTCATTCAGGACAGTGGGGTGTGCCTTCTTGGGCACTGGGACGAGGCAGGATGTTTTCCACAGCACAGGGACCCTTTCTAGGCTCAGGCTAAGGTTGAAAAGACGCTGGAGTATTCCACACAGTTGGTCAGCACAGACCCTCAGCACCCTTGGGCTGATGCCATCAGGGCCCGCCGCTTTCCACTGGTGTAGTCTCTCCAGCTCTCTCTTCACTTGGTTGGTGGTGAAAGCCAGCCCAGGTGGGGAGGTGGGGGGAAGGGGGGTGTTGAGGATCAGTCCAGGGGGGGCAGGGGCAGAGGTGGGGTCACTGATTGTCTCAGCAGAGGTGCTGTGAGCAAAGTGGGGGTGGGATAGCCGTGAGGGTGTGTGGTCTGGGGAGCTGGAGGGGAGGTGGACAGGGCCAGTATCGAACCTGTTAAAAAATTGGTTCAGCTCATTGGCTCTGTCCTGCGTCCCCTCCGTCTGCCCACTGTTTGACTTTTTGAAGCCAGTGATATTTCTCATACCCTTCCACACCTCTCTCACCTGGCTCTGCCTCAGCTTGTCCTCCATCTTCTCCTTATACACTCTCTTCCCCTCAGCAATCCGCAACTTCAGCTCCCTCTGGACGCATTTCAATTTGTCCTTGTCCTTCTCCTTGAAGGCCCTCTTCTTCTCATTCAGCAGGGCCTTCAGGTCGCTGGTGACCCAGGGTTTATTGTTTGGGAAACAGCGTACCTTCCTGGTGGGTACAGTGTTGTCTACACAAAAATTAATATAGTCTGTTATGCAGTCAGTGAGTCCATCGATGTCCTCCCCATGAGCCTCACAGAGCACATCCCAGTCTGTTGTTTCAAAGCAGTCCTGTAGGGCCTCATTCGCCTCTGGGGACCATCTCCTAATAGTCCTGGTGGTTGCAGGCTGCTGTTGGACCATAGGCCTGTAGAGTGGGGTGAGGTGGACAAGGTTGTGATCCGATCTACCGAGGGGAGGGAGTGCAGTGGAGTTGTATGCATCCTTCACATTAGCATATAACAAGTCCAGAGTTTTATTATTCCTGGTTGGGCACTTCACGAACTGTTTGAACGTGGGCAGCGTTGAAGAGAGAGATGCATGGTTAAAATCCCCGAAATGGCAAGGAAAGCACTGGGATGCGCTGTCTGTAACCTCGCGATAACAGAGTGGATGACGTCACACGCTGCGTTTGCGTCAGCAGAGGGCGGGATGTAAACAATAACAGCAATGGCCGCCGTGAATTCCCTCGGCAAATAGTAGGGTCTCAGGCTAACGGCTAGCAGTTCAATGTCCGGGCTACAAAACTGTTCCTTAAGAGTAATATGGTTCGGATGACACCATCTGTTGTTAACTAATAAAGCCAGCCCACCACCCTTACTCTTACCGGAAGAGACGCGATCCCTGTCCGCTGTGATGGTCTGGAAACCGTCGATAGTGACGTTCTGTATGGGGATGTTATCGTTCAGCCAAGTCTCAGTAAAACACATTAGGCTCGTTTCCCGATAAATCCTTTGTCCACGAACAAGTCCCGCCAACTCATCCATCTTGTTATGTAGACACCTAACATTGCCCATAATAATAGACGGTATAACCGGCTTGTACTTGAACCTCCTCCGCTTCGCCTTACATTTCAATCCCGCCCTGCGTCCACGGCGTCGTCTTTTCAATTCGTCCGGAATATCAAACTTTTCCCTGGGGAGCAGCAGCGCTGTGTGGGCTAAATCCAGGAGCTGGGCTCGGTTGTAAACAATAACAGTTGACGACTCCTGTCGACGTTCAGCTGCGATAAAATCCATAAAATCCATAATCCTGAACTGTTATAGTTCGACTGTAGCAAAATAAAAAATAAAACTAAGAAAAAAGACGAAAATAGACGAAAGAAACGAACTAAAACAACAATTAATGCACGAACAACGGGAGCTGCTTAACAGGCGACCACTCAGGGCGGCGCCAATCAAGTCTAAACCAGCCTACATCACCACAGCAGCATGACATCTAAACCAGCCTACATCACCACAGCAGCATGACATCTAAACCAGCCTACATCACCACAGCAGCATGACATCTAAACCAGCCTACATCACCACAGCAGCATGACATCTAAACCAGCCTACATCACCACAGCAGCATGACATCTAAACCAGCCTACATCACCACAGCAGCATGACATCTAAACCAGGCTACATCACCACAGCAGCATGACATCTAAACCAGGCTACATCACCACAGCAGCATGACATCTAAACCAGCCTACATCACCACAGCAGCATGACATCTAAACCAGCCTACATCACCACAGTATACAGTTGAGACTAGTATTTGTCAGATGGGTAAAAAATAACAAACAGCCGTGAACAACCATGAATTGCTACTATTTTCCTCGTCCACAGCAGCAAGACCAGCTTGACAGTGCGGGGTCACAGCAGCAAGACCCGCTTGACAGATCAGGGTCACGGCAGCAAGACCCGCTTGACAGTGCAGGGTCACAGCAGCAAGACCCGCTTGACAGATCAGGGTCACGGCAGCAAGACCCACTTGACAGTGCGGGGTCACGGCAGCAAGACCAGCTTGACAGTGCGGGGTCACGGCAGCAAGACAAGCTTGACACTGCGGGGTCATAGCAGCAAGACCAGCTTGACAGTGCGGGGTCACGGCAGCAAGACCCGCTTGACAGTGCGGGGTCACGGCAGCAAGACCAGCTTGACAGTGCGGGGTCACGGCAGCAAGACCAGCTTGACAGTGCGGTGTCACAGCAGCAAGACCAGCTTGACAGTGCGGGGTCACAGCAGCAAGAACTGCTTGACAGTGCAGGGTCACAGCAGCAAGACCAGCTTGACAGTGCAGGGTCACATCAACAAGACCAGCTTGACAGCACAGGGTCACATCAACAAAACCAGCTTGACAGTGCAGGGTCACAGCAACAAGACCAGCTTGACAGTGCGGGGGGAATACACTCAGAACAGTGTGCAGAAGACAATATGATATGCAGCACACCAAGCACCAGCACTATACAACACTTTTCTGAAAGCAACCTGTCAGGCTCTGGCCATAGAGAAGCAATAGGCTTCTCTATGTAGCTATGGTCAGAGTCTGACAGTGTCGTTCTTTTCTGTTTCTTTGTGGGTTTTGGGTGGATCTCTAATTAGAGGCAGCTGCTACCCGTTGTCTCTAATTAGGGATCCAATATATGTTGAGTCTGTCCCTCACGCTGGTGTGGGTTGTTATAGTTATATGTTATAGGTATTTCGCAGTCATGGGTGAAGTAAGTGTGTTTCTTTTCGTCCGTTCATTTAGTGTGTTATTGAGCGTGACGTTGAGTCGAGTAGTGTTTGTTTGAGTTCTGTGGTTCGTCTTGTTAGTTTGTCTTACATAGTACTGAAACATTTAATTGTACATAGTATAGCAAATAAACGATGTTGAACTCTGAGTGCGCTGCGCCTTGGTCTCTCCTTCCACCAAATCGTGACACAACCTCAGACACCACAGCATATTAACATGGAATGACATTGCAGCAATGGCAGAAATAGCCTAGTAAAAATGTGCTGCGTCTATTTTAATGCTACCAATTACAAGTCACATGTTTCAGTGCATAAACTGTGTTGATACACTACAGTGTGACTCTAGCCAGTCTGGTGGCATACTACAGCTATATAGGACATGTGTTTGTGCCATCAGATTCAGTGATGGTGTGTTTCAATGTTGCATTACCACAGGTACTCAGAGAGTTCATCCAATATCCTATCATCCACACACGTTTTTTCTCCAAAACACGCGGGAGTTCTACAAATGTTGAACAGCAGGTTAAGTGCTAGGCTAACATCTCGCTATTGCAACAGATAGCGTAAAGCAGGGGTGCACAATTAGAATTCAAAGAGGTCCAGTGGCTAACATTATCTCCAAAACATTAAAATGTCTTGATTTGATTGATTTGGGGGCATATGTAGTTCTTGTATATGTATAGCTAATAAACAAAGAACTACATTTCAATAACATTTCAACAATATGAATGCATGGGAGAGGACTCTGGTGGATCGATCATACTGGGCTTTGAGTTTGTTTATTTTGTGTGCCCTCACCTCAGACTGCTGTGCATATGTTTGCTCAAAAGATATGTGCTTTATCTCGTAGTGGCGCTTCACGTTGGCACTTTTTATTAGAGCCACGGTCTCTGAACATATCAGGCAGAGTGGTTTGACACTCGCTGCGGTAAGGATAAAGGAATATTTGACTGTCCACTCCTCTTTGTATCGACTTTCGTGACTTTTGCACACGCCATTCTATAATTTCTCCTCTCGCTTCCGCTTTTGCTTCTCTCGCTGTCTCTCTCTCTGACAAAATCAGTCTCCTAACATGTGTAACGGCTGTCATATGGCTCATCAGCAAAGGACACAGTGCTGTTCTCTTTCACGGTTTATTATGCAAATAAATACACTACACTGTGTAAACTTCAGAACAACTGCAAACCCACCATGAAATCTGAGTGATGTGAAACATAAAATAAAAACACATTTACACTTCCCGAGGTCACTAGCCTCATTAGCAAAGAAAGTACAAGGCTATCCTTTAGCATAACGCAACTTGCAAATTTGGTAAATGTCCATAAAATGATAAATACATGACACAACTCTGTAACACTATCACATAACATGTCAACATCGACACTGATTATTAAACAACATGGTTTAGATATAATTTTAAAAGTGAAAACACTGGGTGCAGAATGGATCACGATACATACCTCCATCAAAGTCTAACAACTATTTAGCTGGATGCCGCGTGATCATGCACACATATATAGATACACACGAGAATGCAGTTACTCAAATAATACAGCAGGTGGCTTCAAAACTATACAAACGTAACCTGCTTGCTTAATTATGGCAAAACTCATACAACTAAGGATGTCTATTTCAACCCTGTTACACATGCATTGTAAACATTCGCTTTGATTGGCTGTTTCGTGAAGTGATTTAAATAACCACATGATTAGACAACACACAGTAGTATTGTGTGCTGTCTGGGACCTTCACAGCTGCTCTGAAAAAAAGGGTTGCTTTATCAGTATTTCATTTAACAATTATTTGTGACAAATTCAATTTGATAACATTTGATTTGAGATTGTTTAATTCTATCCTTCCAAAATCAAGGCAGACTAGAGCTCTTCATCATCTTTTTATTGTTCATCTAGTGTGTTCACCTGGTCGTCTTTGCTGGTGTGGCGTAGCAGGTGGCGCAGGAAGTTGAATCGGGAATACGTGCGTACGAGGATGAGGTCGGTGTGCCGTCAGCGAGGTGGGCGGCGGGGGACAGGCCCTTGGGGCTACGGGGACAGGCACAGCTCCTACTGGCCGCGTTGATGGCCAGGAACTTCCCTCTGATCACCCCCCACCCCCCTTCATATTCTGGGATAGAGCAGAAACATAGGTTGATGCTTTGTGGTAAATACATTGTGTTGGTTTCAGTAGACACCCATGGCGTGTGGAGTTGAGGTCAAATGGGTGTTCAGGCAGAGATACTGTACCTACCACTGTCTGAGACATCTGGAGCAGTCTCAGAGGAATCCTCTGAAAACAGCTGCCCGTCGTGCTGGCATATGAAGCATGAATGGAGTGAGTACAGGGGAGAATGGAGTTGGCTAGCAAAGTGAGCAATCTCCTTTGCACCATCTTCTAGACAAACATACATACTATACAATACTAAACTACACAACAGGTTGTGTAGTCATTGGACAGGTTGTTCGAGTACAGTATTACATACCCAGCTCTACACCTGGTCTTGTCTCATGGTGTTCCCAGTGTGTCAGTTTCTGGTAGAAAAGACACAGCCCCTTCATAGTGGTGATGTGTCAGAAAAGTCTTAAAACCTGCAAACGACAGCATGCTGTATCATTAGCAATGGCAACAGTCTAGCGCAACAGTACCAAGGCCAGGGCCCCCCCCCCCCCCCCCCCAAAGTCTAGTATGAGGGATCATCCACAGATACTGTGTATTTGTACAGTGTCCTACAGAGGTGACGATGATACATTATGTTTCTGACTACATGGACAAAAACTCTGCAGTGTGCGTTTGTAATAATAATAATTATTACCCAATCATACCATATTCTTGCAAGTGTTTTATTCACTGGTATTTTATGTTTTACTGTCCAGTTATTAAAGTGGCAAGTAGTGTGTCAACTATACTGAGGCCATATGTATTTGATTATTATGAAAGGATGAAACAAGTACAGTTGAAGTCGGAAGTTTACATACACCTTAGCCAAATACATTTAATTCCTGACATTTAATCCTAGTAAAAATTCACTGTCTTAGGTCAGTTAGGATCACCACTTTATTTTAAGAATGTGTAATGTCAGAATAACAGTAGAGAGAATTATTTATTTCAGCTTTTATTTATTTCATCACATTCCCAGTGGGTCAGAAGTTTACATACACTCAATTAGTATTTGGTAGCATTGCATTTAAATGGTTTAACTTGGGTCAAACGTTTTGGGTAGCCTTCCACAAGCTTCCCACAATAACTTGGGTGAATTTTGGCCCATTCCTCCTGACAGAACTAATGTAACTGAGTCAGGTTTGTAGGCCTACTTGCTCGCACACGGCTTTTCAGTTCTGCTCACACATTTTCTATAGAATTGAGGTTAGGGCTTTGTGATGGCCACACCAATACCTTGACTTTGAGGTCCTTAAGCCATTTTGCCACATCTTTGGAAGTATGCTTGGGGTCATTGTCCACTTGGAAGACCCATTTGAGACCAATCTTTAACTTCCTGACTGATATCTTGAGATGTTGCTTCAATATATCCACATAATGTTCCTTCCTCATGATGCCATCTATTTTGTGAAGTGCACCAGTCCCTCTTGCAGCAAAGCACCCCCACAACATTATGCTGCCACCCCTGTGCTTCACGGTTGGGATGGTGTTCTTCGGCTTGCAAGCCTCCTCCTTTTTCCTCCAAACATAACGATGGTCATTATGGCCAAACAGTTTTATTTTTGTTTCATCAGACCAGAGGATATTTCTCCAAAAAGTACGATCATTGTCCCCATGTGCAGTTGCAAACCGTAGTCTGGCTTTTTTATGGCGGTTTTGGAGCAGTGGCTTCTTCCTTGCTGAGTGGCCTTTCAGGTTATGTCGATATAGGACTCGTTTTACTGTGGATATAGATACTTTTTTACCTGTTTCATCCAGCATCTTCACAAGGTCCTTTGCTGTTGTTCTGGGATTGATTTTCACTTTTCGCACCAAGGTACGTTAATCTCTAGGAGACAGAACGCGTCTCCTTCCTGAGCGGTATGATGGCTGCGTGGTCCCATGGTGTTTATACTTGCGTACTATTGTTTGTACAGATGCACGTGGTACCTTCAGGTGTTTGGAAATTGCTCCCAAGGATGAACCAGACTTGTGGAGGTCTACAATTTTTATTCTGAGGTCTTGGCTGATTTCTTTAGATTTTCCCATGATGTCGAGCAAAGAGGCACTGAGTTTGAAGGTAGGCCTTGAAATACATCCACAGGTACACCTCCAATTGACTCAAATTATGTCAATTAGCTTATCAGAAGCTTCTAAAGCCATGACATCATTTTCTGGAATTTTCCAAGCTGTTTAAAGGCACAGTCAACTTAATGTATGTAAACTTGTGACCCACTGGAATTGTGATATAGTGAATTATAAGTGAAATAATCTGTCTGTAAACAATTGTTGGAAGAATAACTTGTGTCATGCACAAAGTAGATGTCCTAACCGACTTGCCAAAACTATAGTTTGTTAGCATGAAATCTGTGGAGTGGTTGAAAAATGAGTTTTAATGACTTCAACCTAAGTGTATGTAAACTTCCGACTTCAACTGTATGCATGAACATGATGCATTAACCATAAAACACATTAGAAATACAAATTTACTTCAAGATGACATTTTCAATGGACGAAAGATATCCTTCGCTATAATGTTGACTAAGCTATACAGAAAACATTAAACGTAAAATGCAATAAACAGATTTCCCAAAACCCTCAGAGCAAGTTCTTCAGAGGTTTGTCCAGTTCCCAGGTCTTGTCATATGGGCCTATAGCAATACTTCTCTGTGTGTTATTGTAGTAGTTGGTAAAGGTCCCACAGCTGATTCCTTGTTGTGGGGATACCGGCCAATAACAACATCAAAATGGCCGCCACCATGACTACCAGGAACAGAGACATCAGGATAAACCAGGGACAAGAGAGTCTCTTGTTTTCCATCATTATCAAGTTAATATAAGACTAAAATCAATTAGAGCCAATAAACATGTTGGAGACATACGGTATGAAGACAGTGTGGAAAGAAATTGACTTCGCTGTAGCGACTCCTGTGGCGGGCCGGGCGCATGCACGCTGACACGGTCGCCAGGTGTACGGTGTTTCCTCCAACACATTGGTGCAGCTGGCTTCCGGGTTAAGCGTGCAGTGTGTCAAGAAGCAGTGTGGCTGGCGGGTTGTGTTTCGGAGGATGCATGGCTTTCGACCTTCGCCTCTCCCGAGTCCGTACGGGGGTTGCAGCGATGGGACAAGACTGTAACTACCAAATCAATATGACGAAATTGGGGAGAAAAAAAAATAGCAGTTCAAACATTCCTTTACCTACTAGTACAGTAACTTAATCCAACTGTTAATCTGCTAGTGGGTATGTAATATACTACACCTATTGAGTCCTGTTGCCTTCCTTTGACAATCTCCTGCTTTTTCTTGGTGTCTTGCTGCTGCTGTCTCCATGTGTCTTGTTGTGTCCTGCAGATGTGCAGGTTGTCCTCTAGAAGGCTGATCTGAAGGTGGAGCTCAGCATCAGTGTGTTGGTGCTGCAGCTGCTGGCTCTTCAGAGTGGCCTCCTTTCCCGTCACTCTCTGGATGGATGCACAATTAAATACATGATGGTTTGTAGATATCTTATGTCACAACAGGTCAGTTGTGCGTGCGTGTGTGGGTGATTCACATGACATTTGTTTTAACCATGTCAGTAGCAAATTTAGTTACAAAACCATGATGCATATGCAAAAATCAACTCAAGACTAAGATGCCTAGTTTATGGCACAGTGTCTTATTTCAAAAATATGTTACAGTTTTGTACATTTTCACCCCAAGCTATCATTACCGAAATGCATCCGGATTCAATTCTTGTGTAATTTTATGCAATTTTACTTCAGAAAACCCCAACTTATTTGAATAAAACATCATAAATGTGTAAAAAGGCAGTTATGACTATAATAACAATAAACTGTAATATTTATTATGTAAAAACGCAGTGTCTGTGAACATTTCTCATTACCTGTAAAAACTTGAAAATATCTAGAGCAGGGGTTCCCAAACCTATTCAATCAGGCCCCCCTTCTAGCAATGGAAACATCCCGCGCCCCCCATGTCTATTTCTATGGGCACAAGCACTGTTTTTCCAGGTTTTAAAGCTTATTTCCTGCAATTCTGCAAATTTTGTTATGAGGTGCAGAGAACATTTTGCAGTTTTAAAGCACATTTTCTGGCAATTCTATACATTTTGCCATGTCTAATGTGTATTCATGTGATATTTGAGTGACTCAAACATTCTAACAAAATCTATGGGCTAAGAGACCTAGCTAAAAAACATTAGCTGACATGGGCTAGTTGATCTGGACATTTCTGATTCAGTTATAAATAGCTCTCTAAGGTCTGCAATGACTGACATGACAAGAGGAAAACAAAACTGATGATGCAATACCCAATTTTGAAACTGCACCTTGTGCATTCTACTATAATTCAACTATTACAAATTCGGGGCGCGTCCCACAGTTTGGGGTACCACTAATCTTCCCTTATATGCCTTCAGAATGAGGTTCTTCTCAAACACCCCCGTTACTCCATTTGACCTTCACATAACTGGAAAAAAGTCATAGAACCATTACCTTGAAACCATGGCGGCATGTATAGGCTTCAGTGATGGGGTCAATTGTTTGTTGACTCATAATGTCTGTCTCCTATTATTTGCAAATTAGCCAAAGGGCCTCTCATTACCGAAACACACATTTCTCATTATCACTTTATTTCTAGATCCGTTTTGGTCATGAGAACCTTAATATCGGTAATGATAATAAGCTAATTCTAATGTAATGTCATGTAATTCTAATGGATGTGCTGTGCTGGGAACTTATTTACTAGGTTAATTAATCTATGACTTTAAATACCAGTTATTTGATTAAGTAGGGTTTGTCAATAAATAAGGGGGGGATAAACCCCATTTAATTGACTTAAAGCCATCATTTGGGGGTTGTTTTAGCGAAGAGCAACCCCGCCACTTAAAGAAGGATATCCCCCATTTTGACATACTTACCTGTAATGTTGTTTGATATCCCAAGACAACTTTTTGGTCTTATCTCACATATTTAGATACTTTATAGGCATATATTATTGTGTTTTGTCATTTTCCCATAGGATCCCATTCAATCTAGAAATACATCTAAATGTGTGTGTGTGTGTGTGTGTGTGTGTGTGTGTGTGTGTGTACCTCGAGCTGGCTCTGTAACAGGTTTATATGGTCTATGTTCTGCACCAGAGACTTCCTCATCTGGGCGCATTTGATCCTCTCCTCCTCATAGCGCTCTCTCCACTGTGATGACTGACCCTGGGCTGTCTGCAGCGCCATCTGGTGGACACACGAAATGCACACACTGTGAAACTGTCCTAAGACGTCCCTTCTTATTCATTCGAAACGCTAAGAATCGATTATTTCTCAAATCGAATCACATAATTAGTTATCCAGAGTGCAGCCCTGTCTGACCCCTTACCTCCAGGCTGTGAGCCCTGTCCTGGGCCTTGGTCGTCTGGTCAGTGACCCTCTGGAGCGCGGCTATGGCCATCTCCTCCACCTCCTGCCTCTGCTGCTCCGACTGTAGAAGCAGCTTCTTGGCTCCATCCCTAGACAGTCTCTGAGAGAAAGAGAGGAGAACGAGTCAGCATAATTATCATTTGCTCTTTGGGGTTTCAGCCTGTTGGTGATTTTGTATGAGTGCTCATACTGTAAGTCATATAGGTACAGACCGTGTTCCTGAACACACCTGTACACAGATCTTCAGCTGTGACTCTAGTGCCCCAATCTTTCCCTTCATCCTGTCCTCTTTACAACAGATCTGTGAGGGTAGAGAAAGATGAGACGTGTGAGAGTGAGGTAGAAAGACAGAAAAGCAGATAGCAACTGGTAGACGGTGGCAAACAGCTCCTGTGTTTCTCTCTCAGCTTCTCAGTGACAGGATGCAGGGTAGACAGCTCCTCCAGTAGAATCATGGTGGAAACGCTGTGAACTCGTCTCTGAAATCACTGAACCAAACACAGTATTACCTAATTTAGAGAAGTGATGGACTAGAAACCCCAAGGACCCTATGTCACAACACAGCAGTTGCCCAGAACATCAATCTACTGTCAAAACTTTGGCAGTCCCTTCATGAAACTGAGTATGGTACAGAAATACAGTAATTCAGTGTGCATACATGAGTATGAGTGAGAGATGGGCAAAGGTAGAGCAACATTTGTGGATATCACATCAGTGTATAAGAGATCCAGATCCTAACCTTCCAGATATTGTCATGTGAGAGCAGTATAGTAGAGGTGGTGTGCTGCAGTAGAGCCAGCTTCTGTTTCAGAGAATCTTCTCGCCACAGTGCCTCCTATGGAAAGAGATACACCATAACACAAGTGATGATTGAGGTTCTGACTAAAAGGCTTGTCTCAATGATATGGATTATTATTATAGATTCAAATACGGTAGCTTCTTTGCAGTAATCTAAGGAGTCAGCAGAGCAGGATTACACACCTGTAGATACTCTGCGAGTTGAAGGAGGTCCTACATAGAGGAGAGAGAGAGAGAGAGAGACGGAGAGAGAGATAGACAGAGAGATAGTGAGAGCGTCTTCACAATTGGCATAAAATATATTTCCAACGTGGAACAAGGAGGGACATCATATACAGTAAATTGTTATTATGGGTGGTGAACTATGTATATCACACACACCCACAAGAGTTCAAATATCATAACATCAACTGTACGTTGCTATGCAACACAACTGATAGTGGTGTCTTTTGTCAGAATGATTAATGATTATGTAGATTGAAATTGGTACTCATTGCTGTGGCTTGTATTCGAATGAGAAAAATGTATTGAATATAGCCTAAACATTTCAGATATCTAGTACAATGGAGTTACTTACTGCCTCATTCACGGTGATATAGCCATGCCTGTGAATGATAGGAAGGGAGTGGGGGTCAGTGGTCAAAGTGTTATACATGACAGATAAGCAGTTCAACAGATCAGTGTCTTCATGTTAAGTTCAGTCGCTTACTGTACTTACTCTGTCTGACAGAAAGCATTCCTCTGTTGGAGCTGATTACTTACTTGGCCACTCTTCTCCTGTTGAACTACTATCAGGGAGAGAGTAAGATAATGAAGTTCACCAACAAACTCCAAGCTAAAAAAGTATGTTGAAATTGAAATACCAAAATCAGGAGCCCCAGTGAGTTGTATATTTTACCTCTTTCTCTGATATTCATACACTTCCTTAGTGTAGGCTGCTGTGAAGTGTGAGGACATGTCTGTGAGAAGTCAGAATGAAGCTGCCCTGTTTTGTTTTGCCCTCCTGTCCCTTGCAGTGGAGGTGAGGTGATCCACGATGCCTGATGAAACAGTTTTGCAATTGTGATACACCCTTTTTGTGTTTGATAAAACCAAATATTCCAGTATTTGTGTATAACAGACATATAATAAACACAATGTCATACAGGTAATGTGTGTTATTATATCATACAGGTCATGTGTATTATTATGTCATATAGGTAATGTGTATTATTATGTTATACAGTTCATGTGCTTACCTTCCTGATGGAGTGTACGTCTGGCCAGGTGATCCCTAGTTCCTCTGCTGATATAAGGGACTGTCTGTGGATAAGAGGCACTCTCTGCCTGTTGGTCCTCATCGTGACTTTGGTCTCGTTATTTGACTCCTTTTCATCATAATGAGGAGTGGCAGCCTGGACAAACTGTCTCCTTCTCTGGAACTCCACCTGTCTTTTCTGCTGCATCTCACTCTTCCAGTCTGCCTCCATCTTGTGTCCTGGGCTGCGACATGTCGTCACATTGTTGCGATCTCTCAAGAACTCATGTTTTGCTGCCCGTTGTTCCAGCTTTTGGTCGTAACTCTCCATCCGAGGTCGTCTCCACCTGAGGTCTTTTTGGATCTCCATTTTGGTGGCTGAACTTAAACTGCAGGATTCAGAATAAGACATTAGTATCAGTCTATCAGGTTCTTCAAAGAAAGCATGATTAGTTATGGGTGTGTCAAAACAGGATGCAGTGCATTCAGCTTTGAGCCGAGATACATTAGGAAAGCAAGCATGACTTTCAGTATGAATTAAATTATAGAAATGAAGCCTGACATTCAAACACCTGTGGTATAAAGTCCTACTCTATGTGTGTGAAGCATGAGTAATGCTAGCTATAGTGTGCTATCTCAATGTACGAGACTACTGACTCAAAGCTGAGAGACAGATCACTCACAACATAAGGAAACACCATAACAGGCTGATACATTACCAAAATCACAAAACATTTGAGTGTGATCATATGAATAGCAAAACCAAACCTGAATACATTCAATGAACCCAGCAGCCAGTTGTCTCTCTATCGCGTCTGAACGTCTGTCTTCTTTGAATTCAGTAGCTGTTACTTCTAACTCGTTCTTGTAACAGGAAATGAGCGAAACCACACTGCTCATGTTCACACAGCTGTTTCGCTATAATGGCCCCCACATTGCATCCTCACACTGGCATCACACATGGGAAACCATAAGAGAAGTGACTGTGGTAGTAAACTCACATTTTGAGATGTAGAGTGGTGTGGGAAAGTTGTAGGCCTACATAATGTAGTGGTACTGTGGCTAGTGATAAGCCCGAGCTTGTACAGTCGTGGCTAAAAGTTTTGAGAATGACACAAGTATTGGTCTCCACAAAGTTTGCTGCCTCAGTGTTGATGATGGCAATTTGCATATACTCCAGAATGTCATGAAGAGTGATCAGATGAATTGCAATTGATTGCCAAGTCCCTCTTTGCCATGAAAATGAACTTAATCCCCAAAAAACATTTCCACTGCATTTCAGCCCTGCCACAAAAGGACCAGCTGCCATCATGTCAGTGATTGCCTCGTTAACACAGGTGAGAGTATTGACGAGGACAAGGCTGGAGATCACTCTGTCATGCTGATTGAGTCAGAATAACAGACTGGAAGCTTTAAAAGGAGGGTGATGTCAAACTTTTGGCCACGACTGTATTTAGGGAGTTTCTCCCATTCTTCTCTGCAGATCCAATCAAGCTCTGTCAGGTTGGATGGGGAGCGTTGCTGCACAGCTATTTTCAGGTCTCTCCAGATATGTTCAATCGGGTTCCAGTCCGGGCTCTAGCTGGGCCACTCAAGGACATTCAGAGACTTGTCCCGAAGCCACTCCTGCGTTGTCTTGGCTGTGTGCTTAGGGTCATTGTCCTGTTGGAAGGTGAACCTTCGCCCTAGTCAGAGGTCCTGAGTGGTTTTCATCAAGGATCCCTCTGTACTTTGCTCTGTTCATCTTTCCTTCGATCCTGACTAGTCTCCCAGTACATGCCGCTGAAAAACATCCCCACAGCATGATGCTGCCACCACCATACTTCACCGTAGGGATGGTGCCAGGTTTCCTCCAGACATGATGCTTGGCATTCAGGCCAAAGAGTTGAATCTTGGTTTCATCAGACCTGAGAATCTTGTTTCTCATGGGCTGAGAGTCCTTTAGGTGCCTTGTGGCAAACTCCAAGCGGGCTGTCGTGCCTTTTACTGAGGAGTGGCTTAATAAAGGCCTGATTGGTGGAGTACTGCAGAGTTTGTTGTCCTTCTGGAAGGTTCTCCCATCTCCACAGAGGAAATCTGGAGCTCTGTCAGAGGACCATCAGATTTTTGGCCACCTCTCTGAACAAGGTCCTTCTCCCCCGATTGCTCAGTTTGGCCGGGCGGCCAGCTCTAGGAAGAGTCTTGGTGGTTCTAAACTTCTTCCATTTAAGAATGATGGAGGCCACTGTGTTCTTGGTGGCCTTCAATGCTGCAGAAATATTTTGCTACCCTTCCCCAGATCTGTGCCTCGACACAATCCTGTCTCGGAGCTCTACGGACAATACCTTTGACCTCATGGCTTGGTTTTTACTCTGACGTGCACTGTCAACTGTGGGACCTTCTATAGATAGGTGTGTGCCTTTCCAAATCATGTCCAATCATTTAAATTTACCACAGGTTGTCTCAAATAAAGTTGTAGATACATCTCAAGGATGATCAATGGAAACAGGATGCAACTGAGCTCAATTTCGAGTCTCATAGCAAAGGGGTCTAAATACTTATGTTAATAAGGTATTTCTGTTTTTTATTTTTAATACATTTGTAAAAATGTCCAAAAAACTGTTTTCGCATTTTCATTATGGGGTATTGTGTGTAGATTGAGCCAAAAATGTAATTTAATGAATTTTAGAATAAGGCTGTAACGTAACAAAATGTGGAACAAGTTAAGGGGGTCTGAATACTTTCCGAATGCACTGTAGCTATCATACTGACAACATATTTACAACAGGAGTGATTTACAGGACTTTGTATGGGATAGTCCAGGATCCCTCCTTGACAGAGACCTTTGCTCTGTGGGGATGCCGCCCTGAGTACCAGGCACACTCACAACCCGTGCCCTGGACCTCAGTATAAATGACTACGTCTTCGGTATCTTCTCCCATAAGGAATTTGACACAGTTGAGCAGTAACACCCTTATTGGGTGCTTTCAACGGACTTTGCCCCTGTCTTTTATGAGGAAGTCTTGGGAGTATTTGTTCAGAGTTCCGCAATAGAAACCCCAGGCCTGGAATATGAATGGTATCTGCTTTGAAGGAAAAGAGACATATAGATGTATCCATAAATAACACTGACAAATACATTGCCGGACACAACAGGTAAGGTACCTCTGACATCTATAAACCATAGGTAGGCCTATGTTTTTTTCAGTGTATTCCCTGCTGAGAGGTTAATCGGCTAATGTTTACACATCATGAAAAGGGCGATCAGTGTTTTCCAGTGTTACATAAAAAACAGTAGTCTGAAAAGTATAGTCTTTGAGCTGAATTTAGAATTCTATTACTGTCTTTATTTGTTATTATTGTGTGTAATTCATTAACGGGAGACACTGATTTACCCAACGAATAGCAAACAGAGCTGTACATCCTTTTAGTAAATATATGTTGATTGAAACATTTTGTTTTAATATAGCTGAACTAGGGTATGTGTATCTCAAATACTTATTTCTACAGTGTATAGGCTCCTTTCCCCTATTTTAAGTAGAATTATCTCTAAACTATGTAGCTAGCCCCAATAAAAATGTAATTTGATGACAAAAAAAGATGTTTGCTGCTTGGTGTCAATCCACAGTTAAACCATGATAAACCATCCTCTGCCATTTTGTCACTGCTTCATTGTTCAATCGTTGGCTTTACTTAAACGTTTTCAGCCGCTTGTGTTGCTCTTGTTTCAACTAGTGGGGCAGATGGACAATGTAATGGAGCTTTGTTGTTTGCACTGTTCGTGTGAGTTTGCACATCTCAATCATATAAATGATGGTATCACAGAAGTTTAAAGAGCCTTGAGATTTCTGGTTTCAAGTTGTTGTCCTTTGGGAAAAATTGCAATAGTGCACAACTAATATACTGTAAATGTCTAAACATGATCTTTAGGCTATGAATACAGTCCACTGTACTGCCTGTTATAACATAATGACTAATTAACTACAGGGTTTCTGATGTGTGATGACTAAAAGGTTTGTCGTCAAGGTTCAGCTCAGCTCTGGACTCTAATGTTACTCATTCATAGCTAGGGTTACCAAACTTTGGTAACTTTCAAGGTTTTTATTTTATTTGATCAGATGACATATAGTGGCCTTTTTTGGGTACTTGAGATTATTACAGGTGTCTGCAGTTATCTCTGACACTGTGTGGTCTCATCACATGTAAACTATATGTCTTTGTTGTATATATTTTAGCGCCAAACTGGTGGCAGTTGTGAAAAAAGTCAATTGTTGGAAGTGTTCCAGAGCTAATTGAAAATAATGCCATTGTTGATTTGATGCTTTTTTCATTAGTTAGGCTATTTTATCATGAAACGTATGGTCTATCCACTAGAAACTCATGGACAGTATGCTATATATGAATAGATTTAAAAAAGTAATTCAAGTATAAATTACCAAAGTTACCATAGATTGCCATATATTACCTGTTATTTGAGTAACTTTAGTAAATTACCGGTAGCTTTGCAACCCTATTCATAACACCTCCTGTATAAAATAGAATCGGCAGGTGATTGCTGTTATGTTATTGTATCACTGGCCAATAAGGTAGGTGAAGTACCAGTTGCATTGACAGCAGAAGTTATCACTGTATTATATGCTCTTGTGGTTGATGTTTGTGTCAAAGTGTTCTTGTGTGTTTTCTCTACCTCTGTCTCCTTGTGTTACAGGTGTGTGACCCAGGGGTTCCAGGATGTACAGGAGTAACAGTCCCTCTGGCTTGGACTCCAGCAGTTATGCAGGATCTGTCCAGTCCATGTAGGTGTTCTCTTGTGTGCTTGCCCTGTAGCTATAACTTTGTCTTGGTTTACTCTGAAATCTAATCTATATTATGCTATTCTCTCCATTTTCTTGTGGCAGTGGCTATTCAGTGGATGATCGGTCATCACAGATATCAAATCTGTCCAGACCAAGTGCCAAGTCAATATACAGTAAGTAAAGAGAAAACACGGTCATTAATGTTGACTATTGACATTGAGCAGTTTAAACTGATTACCTAAAGCATTGTTTATTATAGATTAATGTTTTGTGAAACGCAACTGTGAATAACATGTTAATCATTCCATGTATCCCATCAGTGCAGAGGAAGGAGTATGCAGACTCTATCACCAAGATGATGGACAAATTCCAGTACAGAGTAGAGGTATTGTTTTGGCTTATCCAGTATAATGAATGTTCTATGCTAACCATTTAGCCATGATGATGGTCTGCGTTTGTTCACAATAGCTGTGCAGCTATTTCTGTGATTCCAAATGCATGTATAACCCCTGTGTGTGTCTGTTCTCTAGCATCTGTTCACCTGTGACCTGGATGGTAGAGAGGTGCGGGACGTGAATGACTGTGTTGAGAGGCTAAAGCTGCTGGATGGGATGGGCCGGGTGTGGGGGCAAGATATGGTCCTGGAGGTGCGGGATGGGAACATGCTGCTAACAGACATCGAGACTAAGGTTGGTGCACACACTTTATACTTGACAATAAAACATTGGGTGAGCATATCTATACCCACAGTTTACTAACAGACATAGAGTGTTCTAGATTAGAAAAATAACATACAGTAGGGGTCATAAGTATTTACCACCCTTGGATTTCTTCACATTTCATTGTGTTACAAAGTGGGATTAAAATTGATTTAATTGTAAGAGATTTAATTGACCCCCAGGGTCAATACATGTTAGAAACACCTTTGGCAGCAATAACAGCTGTGAGATTTCTTGGGTCTTTGGTCCTCTCAGTGTGATCTTAGCTTTCCCGGTCCCCCACGTTCTGACATGTTCCTCACCAGCACATGATCCCCTGTGACCAGAACCAACCTCATTTTCTTCAGATAGAGTAGACTTTTCCCTTTGCTGTCGGTTTCTACATGTTTCTTATGGCGATATCATAGGCTTCCGCCATCTGTTGCTGCCACTTCTTAGAATAATCCTGGTATGATTTCTCCTGTTGCTTCATCTGTAACCCAAAGACAAGGTCAACAGGTAGCAGTGGAGCCCTTCCAAATAGCAGGGAATACAGTGAGAACCCAGTAGCATCACTGGTGGTACAATTATATGCATGAATGACCTTGTTCAGCTAATCACCCCAGTTGAATGACCTTGTTCAGATAATCACCCCAGTTGAATGACCTTGTTCAGATAATCACCCCAGTTGAATGACCTTGTTCAGATAATCACCCCAGTTGAATGACCTTGTTCAGATAATCACCCCAGTTGAATGACCTTGTTCAGATAATCACCCCAGTTGGCCTTTTTCTCCTCATCTAGAGTGCGCAATATAGACAATAGTGTACGGATAAATCTCTCCCCTGGATTTCCCTGTGGATGATAAGGAGATGTTCTGGAATTGGCTATTCCTGTACAGTTCTGCGTGGCTCGGAATAACTGATTTTCAAACTCTCTTCCCTGATCATGATGGATTTTTGACACAAAGCCAAACTTTGGGAAAATGTTCTGGTGGGGTCGGTTTGTGCAAAGTTATCTCAAATAACTCAAATGTACTCATAGCCAACTCTGCTTTTCTCCTAATGCACAGTCAATTGAAATCATCTCAAAAGGAGCTGTTGGGCTCCCGAGTGGCGCAGCGGTCTAAAGCACTGCATCTCAGTGCAAGAAGTGTCACTGCAGTCCCTGTTTCAAATCCAGGCTGCATCACATCTGGCCATGATTGGGAGTCCCATAGGGCAGCGCACAATTGGCCCAGGTTTGGCCGTGATAGGCCATCATTGTAAAAAATAATTTGTTCTTAACTGACTTCCCTAGTTAAATAAAAAGTAGACTGTACATGTTGCATTGGGGCCTTAGTTATTACACTAGGTTTATTTTGTTTGATACACTTACTGTACACAGTGATAAAGGCTTCAATATCATGTTGAATGCGCGGCCAATAAAAGCGTTCTCGTGCTAAGTTCAACACTCTTTCTGTTCCTCGATGGGCCATTTTAGTGTATAAGTACTAGTAAATCAGTGTTCTGTACTGACTTGGTAGCACAACTTGTGTACTTTTTTGCTGTTTTATGATGAGACATGGAGCCTGTTCCACTCTTGCAGTAACTGTTTGACTTCGCATGTCATTCTGTTGGTTTTGGCTTTAGTCCTTTGACCTTTCAGTTCTAAGATTCTAGACACAGCTGCATCCTTTAACTGAGCCTGCATGAAATCGTGTGGAGACAGTCGGTCTGTAACGGTTCCCCCCCACCTTGACAGCTCCTCTTGCACTGATGGCCTTAGTGTGACCGCGGATATCCGAGTAATGCCTTTGTGCCTGAACATTATTGAGTGTTGCTTTGACCGTCTCAGGTGAGTGTTTCTCTGTAACATCATCCATGTACTATTCAGCATGCAAAGGAGAACGTGTCAGAAAGTCTGCGTCAGTGTTTATCTTTCCAGGACGATATTTCAGTGTGAGATTGAAGTCAGACGGCTCCGACACCCAGCGATGACCGGTGGCATTCAGTCTCGCTGTAGTTAGTTCATATGTCAAGGGGTTATTATCCCTGTACACCGTCACAGAGCGAGCATAAAAGAGGCCATCTCGGAACCGCTCAGTCACTGCCCATTTGAGGACCAAGAATTCCAGTTTCTCAGAGTGAAGTTGATAATTTCTCTCTGCTTGTGTCAGGGTGCGGGAGACATATCCAATGACTCTGTTTGCCACTTTGTCATTGGTATAACACACCTCCCAATCCGTCTTCGGGGGAATCAACGGGCAAGATGAAAGGGTCCTTGAAATCTGGCTAAGCACAGGTGGATTAGTCAACACACTCACCAAGTGTTCTAATGCTCTCTGATGGGCATCCTCCCATATAACTTTCTGGTGGGGCGGAGCCTGTCCCGACTGGCTATTTTGGTCCTTCGCTTCCCGGATGCTGGGGTCTCCGACTTCACTGCCAGTAAGTCATAGAGACATTTTCCATGTTGTGAGAAGTTCTGTACTTAATACCCTAAAAACCCCAGTAGTTTCCTCAGCTCTCTCACATTTGATGGTGGCCTGTTTACCAATTCTTGCACTGCTACAATTTATTCAACATACATTCTGTAACCCTCAGTAGAAATACATTTTCCTAGATAATGGACTTCATTCTTATCAGCCCTGAGTTTAATGCCCCATTTATTTTGCTGCCTGAGTACCTGACGGACATCTTCCACATGTACTTCAAATGACTGACTAAAAATTGGAAGGCAGAGGACCATTTGATAAGCCAAAGGGAATTCTGTTCAATTCATATAAGGCCCAAGGAGGGCTGAAGGCAGTGTATTTTCTGGACTGATGTTTTCACGACCTGACTTTGTAGGTCCAGGCCCCAGATCACTCTCACGTCCGGTTCAAATAACACAATTTGATAATTGAAGGGGGCCTCCCTTGGGATACAGGGACGAATCTATTTTGTTTGTCCAACTGGAATGACAATGTCACGTCTGCCAGCTGTAAGCAAGCCTTCCTCCGTGTACTCTGAGTGCTGAAGCAGATTGAGTAGAGGCTTTGCCCTGTCCTGTCCTAGCTTAAGTGCATTTCTTAGCATCTTTACTGTATACATCAGCTCTGAGGGCTCAATGTTACTTTTTGTTCTTACTATTTCTTCAATTGCATTAAACCCAATGATTGGTTTCTCCAGTCTTTCATTTGTGACTAATATGGGACCCTCAAATATTTTCCTGCAATGACATCAGCTTTGGGGTCAAGCAGGTTGAGACCCCCAGGCGTTTCCCGATGGCTGTGCGTTGCCCCTGATTCTACATACTACTGCCCAATGGCTATTACTGCCACATTTGTAGCAATGCTGGCAAGTCTGTTGACCAGTCTCATAACTTTTGCATTTTCTTTTCTCTCTGTTGGTTGCATTTGGTTTTCTGTTGGAGCGATTTCTGTTGAACTGTCACCCTAGCCCTGCACTGACTGTACTAATGATGCTACCTGACAGGTCAGTTCTTTGATTGCTTCAATGCTCGCATCAATTTGTATTGTATTGTATTTGTTTGTTGTCGGACTGTGGTCTGTGGCGGCTCTGCCTGTGCACATTCCTCTCCGCTATCCCGTTACAAGGATTTCGCTACATCCGCAATAACATCTGCTAAACATGTGTGACCAATAAAATGTGTTTTGATTCATCCTGTACTGCGTTCACTCGAAATCCTGGCCTTTTGCATGGGTTGGCTTTCATTGCCCTGGGCAATTAGCATTTTCTCAAGCAACAGTTCACTGGTGTTACTATTCTGGAGATGCACGCTCACCTCTGCCCTGACGTTATCATTTGTTAATCCAGTAACTATGGCCTGCAGACATTGGCTCTTGACTAACTCTGTGCCATATTTCAGTCCTGATTGGGCACGAGCTGAGGCTGATAACACCTTCTGCCTCAGGACAGAGACTCGGACTAGGAAATCCAAGGCGGACTCTCCCTGTCTCTGGTGTTGCTTTAGACAACTTGTGATACAGTTCAGTAGCGTCCTTCTCTCCATAGTGTCCTCAAGATTTGCCTTAGTGTGTAGAGTATCATGCCTGTTTTTCCCTCCATATAACTCCTCATCTTAAACCATGGGCTACACGTCCTATTCCACAACGTGCACACAGGTGCTGTAAATTGTCCTCAGTTAAAGTCATTACTCTGTTCGATTTCATCCCACAACGTTTCCCTCTCGACTTATATTGTCCTACTCCCGTTCGGTGGTTAGCCCGCTAACGTTAGCTAGCTAGCTACTCTCCTAATGTCTCTCACTCGTTGTCCGTTCAAGTAATATGGGCCGGTGCCAACATGAATTACAGCAGTGCCTCCAAATATGGTCCCCTTTCTATGAGCTTATAAGATAAACTTCAACGTGAAAGGTACTGTTAAGTTGAATTTCTTCTAACATGATGCAGCCACCACCATACTTGAAAATAAGGAGACAGTTACTCAGTGATGTGTTGTGATGGATTTGCACCAAACATATCAGTTTGCATTTAGGCCAAAAAGTATTCCTTTGCGGTGTTTTTTTTTTCAGTATTACTTTAGTGCCTTGTAGCATGTTTTGGAATAGTTTTATTCCATATATTTGTATTATTCTTGAATCTTTTCACTCTGCTATTTAGGTAATTCTTTTCTCCCATCACAGCCATTGAACTCTGTAGCTGGCCTCATGGTGACCTCCCCAAACAGTTTCCTTCCTGTCCTGCAGCTCAGTTCAGAAGGATGACTGTATCTCTGTGTCTGGGTGGTTTAATACATCATCCACAGCATAATTATTAACTTGACCATGCTTAAAGTGATATTCAATGTATGATTTGTTATTGTTACCCATCTACCAATCACTGCCCTTCTTTGGAAATCTCCCTCGTCTTTGTAGTTGAATCTGTGCTTTAAATTCAATACTTGAATGAGGGACCTTACAGATGCTGTATGTATGGGGGACAGAGGAAGGGGTAGTCCTTCAAAAATCATGTCAACCCCTATAATTTCACACAAAGTCACTCCATGTAACTTATTATGGGATTTGATAAGGCACTCCTGAACTAAGGGCTCTATTCAATCTGTAAAGTTGAACCATTACAAATTCCGCAATAGATTGAGCCGACATACGCAGTAAAGCTGAACTTCCGCGATGCAAATGTGTATAATTTTCTTTTCACTTTGACATTATGGAGTATTTTGCGTAGATCAATGACAAAAAATAAAAACAAATATATTTCAATCCCACTTTGTAACGCAACAAAATGTGAAGAAAAATGTGAAGACATCTAAGGAGGTTTTGATTCCTGGCCTACTATTTTCTCTCCCCCTCTCCCCTCTTCCTGTGTGGGGTTCAGGAGGAGCTGGAGTCCCTGGCTCTGAGCAGCATCGTGGAGCTGAAGGCTGTGATGGACAGCTGTGTATACAACTCCCTGCTGACCGCGACTGTCAAGGACCGCAGCAAGAGGACCACCAATGTCTTCATGTTCCAGTGTGAGGACCTCAGGGTGAGGAGACTGTTATGTATCCCTGGGCCTGTCTCCAGACTGTATTAGGACAATTATGTTTCCCTCAGGTTTCAAAATGGCTGTGCATGTTTTTGCAAATGGATGTTAGTGATTTATTTCAGGCCGATTTCATAAAACGGGACCTAGAGAGAGTGCTCCCTCACCACAGAGATGATGTTAGCAATCACAGCAACAACAGGTAACAACAAAACAGTCCAAAACAACAACAGTGCATTTAAAATGGTGTAGCTTACCTCAGTATGTGCTCATTTTCTCTGGGTAAACCTCTTCTTATCTCTAGCAGGGGAAATCTGGAAGTTATGGCTGACCATCAAATTGTTAGGAATCTTCAGAACGCTGGCCCACCCCCTGATCAGAGAGAATGGACTCCTCCTGAAGATGCCTCAGCTCAATGGAGCGCTCCGGACTACGGTAAACCAATGGCATACTCCAACCCAAAGTAGTTATAGGAAACCATTGATCAAGAGGACTAAGGTTGTGACTTGTGAGGTCAGAAGGGCTTGTCTAGATCACTGTAAAAACCCTGAGACTATTTTTTTTTTGTTTCCTGTGTCAATGACAGATAAATAGCTTTAGTCAAGGTGTGGTCAAAAATAAATACTGTATTTATCAATCTGTGTGAAGTTAGAATAACCAGGCTGAGAAACCAACCTGTTTCACCCCTATGTGTTCAATAGATGAAGACCCTACACCTGTACCTACACCTACACCACCCATGCCCAGAGAAGAGCCCCCTCCTCCCAGGAAGGAAACCCTAGTTCAGCCCCTCTTTACGGAGGACGAGCCTGAGCCAGCCCCTGTCTCTCCTCCACTCCCATACACAGAGACTGATAGGAACGTGGTCAGTGCTCTGCCTCTATCATTATCTTATTAATGTTAGCAGTACTGTGGACGATAGCTTAAAGGGGCAATTAGCAGTTGAAACAATAATAAAGGATATTTCCCACCACTGTTCCTGTAAAAAGCTGATGGATGGGGCGGGAGAAATGTAACCGCTCTCAAATTCACAGACAGAGCTATGAATTCAAGGACTGTCCATCCGTGATATCAAAATAACAGTTTTAAGCATGTTTTGAGGCTATACATTTATTTTGTTTACAAACATTGGAGTAGCAAGCTTATATTTTGGGTTCTGATGGATGCGGCAGTTTAAGCTAAGCTCATGAGGCATTTATAAATTATATTCTTCAAGAATCAATGGATACATATAATCAATTTATAAGTCCAGAAATTGATGTAGCAATTTGATTGCCCCTTTAAGGTGAATTTAGTGGGTTGCATATGAATATTGTATAACATGTTTTTTTGTTTTTTTTACAGGACATTGTGAATCATATTTTCAGTGACATTGAGATCTTCATGGGCCAAGTCGCTGCTGCAGCAGCCAAAGCCGAGAAGAAGAAGAAGAAGAAGAAGAAGGATAAAGGTGATGGATTTTTTGAAGGCTTGAGCCAGCGCTGCCGTATGGGTATACATTTAAATGCATAATAAACCACAGTAAGGGTCTCCCAAATGTTGTAACAAAGCGATGGGCTCCGTATGAATGCACTGACTTCTGCAGATGCCGTACCGCTGTAAATGCTGTACGGCCAATGCAGACCTCGGATTGACCATGCAAAGCCTTTAAATTGGAATATCCTTCAAATGTATCTTGGCTTCCCCGCCTGAACCCCTGGGGATATCCCATATTCAGGTGCATGATGGCAGTGGGCAAACTGTGCTCTGAGGTTTTACTATTTTGATACCATTTGTTTCTTTGTTTCATTTCCAAGACATTAAAGGCATGCCACCAACAGAGGAATTTGAAACATGTCTCCAGAAAATCAAATACGGGTTCAACCTTCTGGTGTGTATTAATATATGTCCGCTATTTTGCTTGTTGTACACTCATGATGTAATTTAATCTGAGAGCTTTATCAAGTACCATTGGTCTGTTCACTGTGACAGGGGGAGCTTAATGGAAAGATTAGTAATCCCAGTGCTCCGGAAATTGTCCACTGCCTCTTCTCCACCCTGGTATTTGTAAGTTACTCCTACTGATTACTCCATCTTTGTTCTCTACTCAACTCTTGACCCGCCCATGAACCTTTTTCAACATAGTGTTTTGAACCAGCCTAAACTTCCTATCAATGAGTTCAGAAGGCTTGTTTCCCATCCCTAGTGGCAAGTGCTGCTGTAGAATCAACTGCTAAAACAGTTAAAACTCAAGTTACCTGACCACCTACCACTACCCCCTCCCTCCTCCAGGTGGTGTCCTACTGCCCCGAGGAGCTGCCCCCCACCATCGTGGCACCCCTGCTGGAGCCTGAGTGTATCCGTCTGCTGAGTGAAGAGGCCACTCCTGAGGAGGACCAGCTCTGGCAGTCACTGGGAGACGCCTGGAACATCCCCAGGTGGGACACATGCATCACACCACTCACCAATGGGTATCACCAATGGGAATGGGGAGTTACTGTCAGTCAGTGGTGCTCTGTGTACTTCCATATATTTTGACAATGATTTCCTGTATTCCTGATGTCTTAACAGTACAAAATGGCCCGAGGATGATGAGGACATCCCTACCTACATTCTGGAGTTCTATGATGGTTGGCAGCCACTGGAGGTGACCCACTCTCTCCCAGGGAGAGAGCCTGAGAAAAGGCAGCAGAATCAGAGTCAGAATCAGAGTCAGAATCAGAGTCAGAATCAGAGTCAGAGTCAGAGTCAGAGTCCGAGTCCGAGTCCGCGCTCCACCACTGAAAAGGTAAATGCCCAGTGAGATGCATCTTATTTATAGTTCTGTACCGGTTGGGTCATTTCAATAAGTTATCTTTCAATAAGTTATTTCCAACTTTTCCCCTGTAGAGGGCAGACCCATGGAATCCTCCACCATTACGGTATGCATTATGAAATATTATCAACTTTTTAAAAGCCATGAAATGATTATGGATACATGTTGTTCTTTGTGCATCTATAGATCTATGTATGTGTTTTCAGTCCAGATGAGCCAAACCCCAGTTACATCCGTGTGATGTATGACTTCACTGCAAGGAACAACAGAGAGCTGAGCATCTCCAAGGGAGAGATGGTCCAGGTGAGCCTACTCAACACTACTACATGTTAACAGCACTCCCCCACTTAACAGAAGGTTTGACAGAAGAGTGTGTGTGTGTGCTCTGTGCGTCCACAGCTACTGGACATGTCCAAGAAATGGTGGAAAGTAAGAAGCGACAGAGGAGAGGAGGGCTTTGTACCCAACAACGTACTAGAGTCACAAGACAAGGAGCAGGAAAAGCAGGCAAGATACCCCAACACTCAGCAAAACTATACTGGAAAGCCTGCTGTGTGCCATTATGTTGTGTATGGTCCATGTGTATAACAATGTAATTATAGAGACCTTATCCCCCTGTCAGGAAACCAGTGGTCCTCCCTCCCTAACCAAGAGGTCAAAGCCTGACCAAGTGAAGGCCTGGCTGGAATACAAAGGCTTCAGTAAAATGTAAGAGCACTCAAACTCCCAATCACATTAGCTATAGCTTAGGGATCACTGTGGGCATACATGTAATTTACAACTACTGTAGTCAGTCACAAGTGAGTATGAGAAATGGCAGGATAAGTATTGTATCCCTCACTTTCTCTCCTTCCCTCCCTCTCTCTGTCTATCAGCACGGTGCGCTGTCTGGGTGTGCTGAGTGGCTCTATGCTCCTGGGGATGACAAGAGAAGAGCTGAAGATAATGTGTCGTGAGGAGGGGGGGCGGGTCTTCTTCCAGCTCCAGAACATCAAGTCTGCCATGGCTGTAAGTGTCTCACCACTCTGGCTTTAGCAATACAACTGTTGATTTGTATTTGTGTACATTACAGGTAACAAGCTGATTTCTAAATCCCAGTCCGCTTCCTGACCTTGGTTTTTTCTCTCCACTCCAGCTTGCCAGTGAGGCAAGGCCCATGGAGCCTTAGGAGGGGAGGAGACGGGAGGACCAGAGAGTCGGGACTTGAAGTTTCATCCAATTCCACTGTGCAATAGAACAAATACTGATTATAACTGCTAAAAACACTCAGTAGTATGTAGGGTGGAAGTATCATAGCTCTTTTTTTAGTTCCATTTAGTAATCCAATATTTAAATAAAGACTGACACTCTCTCTCTCTCTCTCTATATATATATATACATACTGTGTCAACTGTTAACTTCAATTATATATTTTACCATATGTATTCTATAAAACCAGTGTTGATGCCACTTGATTCTATGATTGATCTTGATGAGTTCATTAAAGCTACCATTTCTACATGTAGAAATTAACGTTAAGTGTTACAATACTTTCTGTATAGTATCTTGTTGTTGATGTATCTGAAATGTAATCAATTTATATATATATATATGTTTTATTTTGGTAGTGCTATGTATGAAAACTTCAATGAGTAAATCACATTATATCAAATCAAGTCTGTCTCCATAATCTAAGCATGCATCTCAATGTTGGAACTGTCTATCCACATAAATCATCTATATTAGTTGACTAAATGAGTCAATTAGCTGACTCTTTAAAGAAAATAAATGAATGACACCAGACAACACATTAGATGAATAAACATGCTTTATTTCAATCTTCAGACATTATACCACAGTCTGTAAAACATTGGCATTCATTTAAAGCCATGATAGTGACTACAGTACACTAAGGGCTCTAGTCAATCCGCGTCGCAGAAGTTCAGCTTTACAGTGTGATTGAAATGTAAAGGCAATGTTCCCGTGTTAGCGGAGACTGCATTCACAGTAAACACTGCATATGTCGGCTCAATCGGAAATTACCTTTATTTACATTTCTATCACGCTTTAGCGACACAGATTGAATAGAGCCCTAAATCCAACAAAGACAATGAAAACCATGTCAATAATAGAAAAAACGTGCAGAGAACCTTTAATGTAAAAACATACAAATGTATAATAAAGAACACGAATTGAGCACAAAATAATCACAAGTGAAAATCTAACTGTTTGAATTGAACATTATGAAGTGAAAAGAATACTCTGCAATTCTTCAATGACAAGACCGATTGAACAAAGAATTAAACTCACAAAGACCTAAACTTGCAGTGTGACGATTGACTGATGAACTTGTTTGTGTTCTGTGATGACAACACAGTGTCTATTACTTTTTCCCAAGACTCTCTGCACTACTGATTGTGCAGACTGAGACCAACGACAGGAGTTGGTGAGGTTTTGAAAGAACAGATCTGTGAACTCTGATGGACAATTTTTAATAAATGGATGGAAATGAACAGATTGAACTGGAAACGGTGTCGTTGGGTCCCTCAGAGAGTCACACCTGGACCTGAAAATAGATGTCTAATCCTTTATCAACAAATAGACACATCCTACTCCACATACGGAGACACAAACCCTTAAATGTATCCTCTAAATACGATTTTAAAGAATCAAATCAAAAGCTGTAGTAAATGCTTGTTCCTGTTTTAAAAGACTTGTTTGTATCAAAGAGAAACAACGGTCCAGTCTATGGCTGTATGTTTATGGGAAGGATTACAGTGTTTGAGTGGGTGTTTTGGTCTGAATGTATAGCCAGATTACATAGGCAGCTCTGGTTGAGTTAAATGTCAGGGATGGATACCCAATTATATTATATTATATTATATTATGGCTCTTGGTACAATTTCTTAAGACCCCTCCAAAATACCCTTGATCACATTCACACGATACTCTATTGAGAGAGAGCTACTTGAAAGAATTAAGCCGAGTTCAAAAGTCCTAACAACAATCAACCAGAAAAACAAACAATGAAAATACAAAATAACAAAAGAATATACATGGTACTTTGTAGCTCAGTTGGTAGAGCATGGAGCTTGTAACGCCAGGGTAGTGGGTCTGATTCCCGGGACCACCCATATGTAAAATGTAAGCACACATGACCGACCGTAAGTCGCATTGGATAAAAGTCCAATAGTAAAATTGTGTGAAAGTCAAGGCCAATATCTGTAA
Organism: Thymallus thymallus; assembly: GCA_023634145.1. Classification (NCBI taxonomy): domain Eukaryota; kingdom Metazoa; phylum Chordata; class Actinopteri; order Salmoniformes; family Salmonidae; genus Thymallus; species Thymallus thymallus. Next base: position 20,785,418 of record CM042409.1, on the reverse strand, counting down.
TAATTATGATAAAATAAATCTTTCTGCTTTAATAACGCTAGTTTATAATGATCTACAAGAACAAAACAAAGTTTGCAATCTAAATATTGATATACTGTTTTATCTCTAAAGCCTTTAGAAAAATACACTTTATATATTAAATTCCACTTAGAGGCTCGAACCAAAATTCAGCACAAGCCACCTCTTCACAGTGAAGAGCTACAGAACAGAGTCAGATCCACTTTAGACATCCGCGTAGCTGTTGTTTTGGCAGTGTAGGAGGTGGAACTGCGTCAAATCCACAAGTGGATCTTGGCATTATAGATAAAGTGGACATTGCCATTGGCTGCACAGAGTCGCATTAAGAGAAATCCAATATAGCCTACACTTTCCCGTTCTGAACCAAAACATCAGCTATGCGGTTAACACTTGATCTGATTGAATCTACTGTATATATCAGGCTTCGATCTTATGTTTTTAAAATGGCCTGTCATTGTAAATAAGAATTTGTTCTTAACTGACTTGCCTAGTTAAATACAACCAGGGCCCACGTATTCCACTGGAACAGTCTTGGCATCTAATAGGACAGTATAAGTATAACAATATCTCAGATGAATGCCCACAGTTTGAATCAGGCATAGAAGAGGCTCTTTGTCTTTGGGCAAGATAATGGGGATGAGTGTACTTGTTTTGGTGACTACGACAACCATGGTGGTGGGGGTGAGCTCATTTGATCCTGATGACAACCATGAAAATGTGTCCCTGCACGGTTTGAGCATTGCCATAGGGACGACAAGCTGAATGAGTTTGTTTTGTACAACTCAAACTAACAACAATCATTGACAGCACACATACTTCATACATGACAGTTGTTCAGCTTTCTTTGATTCTCATGTGTTGCTTTTTCACGATACATCTCACTTTAAACAGCTTCTCAGCCCCTCCTGTTGCCACACAGGGCTCCATGCAGGCATGCACAACATAAGATGCACGGTGGAAATGCAGTCAAAGTAGAGCATTGGTAAAACGGCTTCGTCCACTTCACTGGAAGGCCTGGGTAGGTAAAGGAGTAGGTACTTTAACATGCAGCATGGTTTCAGTCCCAATGGCATCATCTTGATGTTAGTTGGGCAGGGGCACAGCTATGGGTGGGCCTGGGAGGGCATAGCTCAAAAATGCTAAAGCATGAAGGAAACAGATGCTGCGGTTGTTGGTATTGATGAAGACTGAGGCGTTGCAGCAGAGCATGAGAACAGCTTGGACAGTGACAGACTAGCTAGTGCCCAAAGTAAGTCTGGTTTGGAGTATACAGGGCACTGCATGCAATGAACTAATAACCAACATAGTGGGTCCAAAGGCCAGTCCCTGGGGTCTGTCCTGGTCTCTTTAGAGGGCCATGGGGTGTATGGTGGGTGGGAGAGGGTCATACACACAATGGGGTTTGGATGGTCCATATCCAAGAACATGGTGACTGTTGAGGTAATGGTAGGGGGGCGTGGGAGCCCCCCCTGGCTTGGACGATCCTGTATTCATCCTTCTGGACTTGTGCTTGGAAAACAAGTTGTGGTTGACTGGCTCCATCATGCACACCTCTCAGCATCCACATACCACACTGAGATATATCCTTTAGATATACTAATATAGATATACTAATATATACTAATATATACTAATATAGATATACTAATAGTAAGTAAGTACACCCCCTGTAAAAAATCACACAAAAAAAAAAAAACTGTTGAAAATGTTATAAACTTAAAATAAACTAATATGCCTTTTCCTTAAGGGGAGAAGTTAGTACACCCCTACCTTTACTATCACATAAAATGGCTAAAATTAGAATTAGGTGTACCAAAACAAGTGCAAATGATTAGAAAACATTAGAGAGAAACTTAGGAGGGTCCAGCCTTCCATAAAGATAAGAAAATTGGTCTGGTTTGGTCTTACTCTTAACCATATGGGTGTGTGGTAACACATCATTCAAAGATCAAAAGACCTACCCGAGGCCCTCAGAAGAAAGATTATTGATGCCCATGATTCTTGGAGGGGTTACAAATCCATTTCCAAGCAATTCGAAGTACATCATTCCATTTCCAAGCAATTCGAAGTACATCATTCCACTGTCCGACGAAAATTCCAGACCACTGGCAAACTACCTAGGACAGGTCGTCCCACCAAAGTCAGCCCAAGAGCTGACCGAAAGATGCTCATAGAAGTCTCTAAGAACCCCAGGATAACATCAAGGGATCTACAGGCCTCTCTTGCCACAATCAATGTCGAATTGCATGGGTAAACTGTCAGAAAGAGACTGCACAAACTTGGCCTACATGGGAAGTCCGGTAGGAAGAAGCCTCTGCTCTCAAAATGGAATATCAAGACACAATTAACTTTACCCAGGTGTTGCCTGGCAAAAGTCAAGTTGTGTCTTGATATTCTTTTTTGAGAGCAGAGGCTTCTTCCTTCCTGAATTGGGTAACCTTTATCTGTCAATAGTGTTGAAGTGAAGATTACATATCCATCTGTCCAAATATGTAAGAAATTGAGATCTTTCAAGGGGGTGTACTTACTTTTTCACATATATATATATATTACATATATACACAGTATACACACTGTACACATCATGCATCTATACTGGATATGCATCTATACTGGAATAGTATAAATCTACTGTTTTTGGCTGCATATTCTATAACTAATGTGATTTGTTATTTGCACCGGCAACAAGTCAGTCATGTTTTTTCTGCAGCGAAAAATAACATCTATCTTAATGTTAATTTAATGGAATGTTTGCAGCAGACCACAGTCAGGTGCACAGCTCCATGTCCTGAGGGCTGCTGCAGTGTCTCTGCTGGATGTCCTGCCTGCTGTTGAGGTCAGAGCTGATTTAGATCAGGGAGACCACCTGAAAGAACTCCTTTAGCTAATAAACCACTAGAAACTGCCTGAAGCACAGTCAGATGAAAGCCAGCAGATACCCAGCAGCACACAGACTGGACTTCTGCTTCTAGACCACGCAGATTTGGTCCTTTGTCTGTTTGTTTTTTTTACTCAGAACATCTGTACATTAGACATTTGTTACCATGGTTTCCATGCGTCTCCAAGTTACATGCAAATGTTGCTATCAGTGCGGAACGTTTACTCAGAACATCCGTACATTAGACATTTGTTACCATGGTTTCCATGCATCTCTAAGTTACATGCAACTGTTGCTATCAGTGCGGAACGTTTACTCAGAACATCCGTACATTAGACATTTGTTACCATGGTTTCCATGCATCTCTAAGTTACATGCAACTGTTGCTATCAGTGCGGAACTTTTTTTTTTTTGGAACAATGTAGCGTGGAAAACCCATCTATGCATTGTTTAAGTGTGTCCATGTTGTGTAGGTAAGATGACCCATGGATAATACAATCATAATATTTCTGTTAAGTCCCATGGATAATACACTCATAATATTGCTGCTGTTAAGTTGTATCTGCTTTCCTACTTCATAAGTTATAACAATTATGAAAATATTACACTAGATGTTAAGCTTAAGGCAGCATGACTGTTTGATAGAAGATAACCAGCTTTCAGAACGGGAAACTGTGTAGTAAGTGTGTGTGTGTGTATGTGTGTGTGCGTGTGTTATATCGGTGATGGGTAGAAACATACCATCAAATCACAGAAGACCTGTGGGACCTTCCTTCCCATGCAGGGTCACATGACTAAGCAAAGGAAATTATTTGGGGTTTGAAGGTATGGAGGGTCAGGAGATAAAAGTGACAGAGGAAGTGACCCAGGAACAGATCGAAGAACATAAAATGTGAAAAAAAAAAAAGACTTCAGGCTACAGTACCTCTCCTCCAATATGAAATGAAACCTATCACAGTGAGCAATAGAGAGGAGTTGTTGATTTAGCGTCCTTCTGCCCCGACGGGGGCCATGGAAAGGGTGTCCTCCTCATCGATGTTGTCCAGCTCCTTGGTGCGCACGGCGTGGGTGATGAGGTTGAGCTCCTCCAGCAGGGTCTCACTGCGATACGCCACGCGGATGTCCGGGACGTTGGTGCGACGGATGTCGTTGCTCTCCGGGCCCTCCTTGCTGTATTTGGGCCCCAGCCAGTAGCTCTTTGCCTGAAGAAAGAATGTCAGAGCAGAGCATTTGGCACAAAATGGCTGCCACGCGCCACTAAATTGAATTTAATCCATTATAAGAGACAAATTAAAGGGAAGGTCAGAGACCAGATGGCAAAAATACAGATGAGAGGAGAGGAAGCAGATACCTTGTGGGAGAAGCCGCTCATAAGGACGCTATTCCTGGCCAGCTCACACATGTCACAGGAGCTCAGCTTCCACACCTGTGTGGCAATGCTGTACTCCTCCATCAGGGGCTCCTGAGGCCAAACACACAAAAGACAAAGAAACGTTAAATGAATTGTACTGATTGACTGTACTGACTCACCATTGCAGCCCCCATAGTCACATAGATGTAGTGTGGGTGGTTTTGCCTCTGTGTGTGTGTGTGTGTGTGTGTGTGTGTGTGTGTGTGTGTGTGTGTGTGTGTGTGTGTGTGTGTGTGTCTTGACAGCGCTCCCCTGTGCACTGACCTTGGTGAAGTGGAACTGTAGAGGGTCGTCAGTGGACAGAGAGACCATGAGGCCTCTGGACAGATACTCAGGCAGGGGGTTGCGGTGGTAGCTGAGGAACAGGCTGTTGTTGCTCAGGGGGGACATGGCAATGCCAATCTGAGCCAGGTAGTAAAGGTACTGCAGCACTGGTGCCTGGGGACAAAAGGAGGAAAGAGACGCCATATGATACAATATAGTCTTGTTGAACGCACAACTGCAGTAATTCAAGGGAACAGTGTCTGATTGTTCTCCTGAATTCCCTTAAATTTGCAACTGATGTAACCTGGTGAACAAAGTCCCAAAACCAAGACATCATTTAATAAATCAATCCTTCAGAGGTCACCTATGAACTTAACTCTATCTGTCAGTATTGTTGTTGCCAAGGTAGTGTGGCGTTGCTATGGGAGACGGCATGTGTGCTGACTGACCTTTCTGAGCAGCAGCCCGTGGGAGATGTTCTCTGAAAGCATGAAACCCGACACCAGGTGGTGGACAGGCCCCGCCTCCCCACAGTGAGGGCGCAGCACAAACGTGTGGAAGCCACGCCTCCTGCATGGCACAAGCAAACACATATTTGCTTCATAAAGCTTGACATTTTACTCATTTAGCAGACACTCTTATCCAGAGCGACTTACAGTTAGTTAGTGTATACATGTTCATACTTTTTTCCCGTACTGGTCCCCCATGGGAATCGAACCCACAACCCTGAGGTTGCAAGTGCCATGTTCTACAATCTGAGCTACACGGGACTAAACAAATAAACAATCCTTAAGGTTTTCATGTAATTCATTCATCATTTATGTTATTAACGGTCAAATGCAGCCGTTTTTATCTCAATATCCAATCATTTCTGGGTAACAATTAAGTACATTACTGTGATTCTTTTCGTGGTAAAAAAAGAAACAAAATAGCTTCTTAGCAAAGAGCAATTTCTCAAGCAAGAATTTTCTTAATGCTGTCTGGGAGTGTGGAGGAGAGAACTGAAAACTAGCTGTTACTGGCAGAGAGGTTTGTAAATCTATTTCTTATTGGTCTATTAATGAATTCATTAATGTCACCAGGCGGTCTTCTCAAACAGCTCTTACACTAGAAGGGAATCATGATTTCCACAATTTTACAGTATTATTCTAACCTCATAGTGTGGAAATATACTGAAAAAATATATAAACACAGCATGTAACAATTTCAATGATTTTACTGAGTTACAACTCATATAAGGAAATCAGTCAATTAAAATAAATGAATCAATGGATTTCACATGACTGGGCAGGGACGCAGCTATGGGAGGGCATAGGCCCACCCACTTGGGAGCCAGGCACACCCACTGGGGAGCCAGGCCCAGCTAATCAGAATGAGCTTTTCCCCTACAAAAATGCTTTATTACAGACATAAATACTCCTCAGTTTCATCAGCTGTCCTGGTGGCTGGTCTCAGACGATCCCACAGGTGAAGAAGCCAGATGTAGAGGTCCTGGACTGGTGTGGTTACATGTGGTCTGCGGTTGTGAGACCGGTTGGGCATACTGCCAAATTCTCTAATAAACTATAGTTTTGGCAAGTCGTTTAGGATATCTACTTTGTGCATGACACAAGTAATTCTTCCAACAACTGTTTACAGACAGATTATTTCACTTATAATTCACTATATCACAATTCCAGTGGGTCAGAAGTTTACATACACTAAGTTGACTGTGCCTTTAAACAGCTTGGAAAATTCCAGAAAAGGATGTCATGGCTTTAGAAGCTTCTGATAAGCTAATTTACATAATTTGAGTCAATTGGAGGTGTACCTGTGGATGTATTTCAAGGCCTACCTTCAAACACAGTGCCTCTTTGCTCGACATCATGGGAAAGTCAAAAGAAATCAGCCAAGACTTCAGAAAAAGAAATTGTAGACCTCCATAAGTCTGGTTCATCCTTGGCAGCAATTTCCAAACGCCTGAAGGTACCACGTTCATCTGTACAAACAATAGTACGCAAGTATAAACACCATGGGACCACACAGCCGTCATACCACTCAGGAAGGAGACGTGCTATATCTGCTAGAGATGAACGAACTTTGGTGCGAAAAGTGCAAATCAATCCCAGAACGACAGCAAAGGACCTTGTGAAGAAACAGGTACAAAAGTATCTATATCCACAGTAAAGCGAGTCCTATATCGACATAACTTGAAAGGCCGCTAAGCAAGGAAGAAGCCACTGTTTGCAACTGCACATGGGGACAAAGACAGCACTTTTTGGAGAAATGTCCTCTGGTGTTATGACACAAAAATAGAACTGTTTTGCCATAATGACCATCGTTATGTTTGGAGGAAAAAGGGGGAGGCTTGCATGACGAAAAACACCATCCCAACCGTGAAGCACAGGGGTGGCAGCATCATGTTGTGGGGGTGCTTTGCTGCAGGAGGGACTGGTGTACTTCACAAAATTCATGGCATCATGAGGGAGGAAAATTATGATATATTGAAGCAAAATCTCAAGACATCAGTCAGGAAGTTCAAGCTTGGTCACAAATGGGTCTTCCAAATGGACAATGACCCCAAACATACTTCCAAAGTTGTGGCAAAATGGCTTAAGGACAACAAAGTCAAGGTATTGGAGTGGCCATCACAAAGCCCTGACCTCAATTCTATAGAATATTTGTGGGCAGAACTGAAAAGGCGTGTGCGTGCAAGGAGGCCTACAAACCTGACTCAGTTACACCAGTTCTGTCAGGAGGAATGGGCCAAAATTCACCCAAGTTATTGTGGGAAGCTTGTGGAAGGCTACCGAAAACGTTTGACCCAAGTTAAACAATTGAAATGCAATGCTACCAAATACTAATTGAGTGTATGTAAACTTCTGACCCATTGGGAATGTGATGAAATAAATAAAAGCTGAAATAAATAATTCTCTCTACTATTATTCTGACATTTCACATTCTTAAAATAAAGTGGTGATCCTAACTGACCTAAGACAGTGACTTTTTACTAGGATTAAATGTCAGGAATTGTGAAAAACTGAGTTTAAATGTATTTGGCTAAGGTGTATGTAAACTTCCGACTTCAACTGTATATACAGGGGGTACCAGTACCAAGTCAACTGCGGGGTACAGGTTAGTCAAAGTAATTTGTACATGTAGGTAGGGGTGAAGTGACTTTACATAGATAATAAACAGCGAGTAGCTGCAGTGTAAAAAAACAACGGGGGGTCAATGTAAACAGTCCGGGGGCCATTGATTAATTGTTCAGCAGTCTTATGGCATGGTGGTAGAAGCTGTTAGGGAGCCTTTTGGACCTAGACTTGGAGCTCCGGTCTCACTAGCTGTGCGGTAGCAGAGAGAGTCTATGACTTGGGTGACTGGAGTCTTTGACAAAATAAATGTCTGACACCGCCTAGTATATAGGTCCTGGATGGCAGGAAGCTTGGCCCCAGTGATGCCGAGCAGCTGTAGAACTTTTTGAGGATCTGATCTGGGGAACCATATCAAATCTTTTCAGTCTCCTGAGTGGTAAAAGGTGTTGTTGTGCCCTCTTCCCGACTGTCTTGGTATCTTTGGACCATGATAGTTTGTTGGTGATGTGGACACCAAGGAACTTGAAACTCTCGACCCGCTCCACTACAGCCCCGTCGATGTGAATGGCGTGTGTTCGGCCCTCCTTTTCCTGTAGTCTACGTTCAGCTCCTTTGTCTTGCTCATGTTGAAGGAGAGGTTGTTGTCTTGGCACCACACTGTCAGGTTTCTGACCTCCTCCCTATAGGCTGCAAACTTAATGATGGTGTTGGAGTCGTGCTTGGCCACGCAGTCGTGGGTGAACAGGGAGTACTGGAGGGGACTAAGCACACACCCCTGAGGGGCCCCAGTGTTGAGGATCAGCGTGGCAGATGTGTTGTTGCCTATCCTTACCACCTGAGGGTGGCCTGTCAGGAAGTCCAGGATCCAGTTGCAGAGGGAGGTGTTTAGTCCCAGGGTCCTTAGCTTAGTGATGAGCTTTGAGGGCATTAAGGTGTTGAATGCTGAGCTGTAGTCAATGAACAGCATTCTCACATAGGTGTCCATTTTGTCCAGGTGGGAAAGGGCAATGTGGATTGCGATTGAGATTGCATGACAAAACTGCACATTTTAGAGTTGTCTTTTATTGTCCGCAGCACAATGTGCACCTGTGTAATGATCACGCTGTTTAAATCAGCTTCTTGATATGCTGTCAGGTGGATGGATTACCTTGGCAAAGGATAAATCCTTACTAACAGGGATGTAAAAATAAGAGAAATAAGCTTTTTGTGCATATCGAGCATTTCTGGGATCTTATATTTCAGCTCATGAAACATGGGACCAACACTTGTATACACATGTATTTTTTTGTTCAGTATATAAATCAAGTTTTTGACTGCACTGGGCCTTTATTTATTTTTTATAGTTGTCTGTGTGCTGAGGTTTGTTAAGCAGCCTGGTACCTGCGCAGGTGGTTGAGCACGGTCATGTTGGCGTAGGTGTAGTAGAGGTAGTAGGAGTAGGGAGGGTTGTCCTCCTCTGTCCAGTTGGCTGGCAGGGGGCTGTCCATGTTGAAGATGTGGTGCTCCGGCTTGGACTCGTCATCCACACTGTCAAAGCCCACCACCTGACAGCACACAGTGATTCAACAATAAATTACCGTAAAACAGTGCCTGGAGTGTATGAATGAGGTAGGGCCCTAAGTTCTTTATTTAAATAAAAAATTACATTAAATGTACCCCCTCGGGAGAGGCGAAGGTGGAGTCATGAGCCCTCCATAACATGACCCACCTAACTGCGCTCTTTAACATCCGCCAGCTTAACCCGGAAGCCAGCCGAACCAATGTGTCGAAGGAAACACCGTTCAACTGGCATCCGGGGTCAGCCTGCAGGCACCCGACCCGCCACAAGGAGTCGCTAGAGCGCGATGTGTCAAGTAAAGCCCCACCGGCAAAACCCTCACCAAACCCGGACGACGCTGTGCCAATTGCGCGCCGTCCTATGGGACTCCCAACCACGGCCAGTTGTGGCACAGCCCGGGATATGAACCCGGGTCCGTAGTAACACCTCTAGCAATGCATGTAATGCAGTGCCTTAGACCGCTGCGCCACTCGGGAGACCCCTAAGTTCTTTTTGATCGGAACAAAATGCATCTGAAGTGTCTGGATATGTTAGGTATAGGAAAGGGAGAATCCTACTGTGTGGACTGTTGGGCTAGTGCCACGTGCTGTGTAAGTGACTCACATGCTGAAGGAAGAGGTGCAGCTCAGGGTGGCTGCGGGGATTAACGGTGACCTCAAACAGAGGCATGAAGATGTTCTCCATCATCTCCTGGAAGTTAGCCAGCTGCTTCTTGGTGCGGTACACATCACTGCAGTCAGAGGAGGGTTTATAATATGAAAGATTGTTATCATTCACATTCATTCATAGTCTTCATTCATAATACTTGTCACAAATACAAGGAGAGGTTTACATCCAATACAAGCTGATAAAAGGTAGATGTGTATAACTGCTTTGTTGATGCTGTAGTAGGTAAATGTACTACTCACAAGAGGCGGGGCACTTGGATGAGCCAGCGCACGTTGTCAGAGTAGACTTGGTGTTTGACGGCCCATTGGGCCAGCTTGTCCCATTCGTCCCGGGAGCGGCCGTAGATGGACAGACGTAGCTCCACGTTCTGGTACTTACTCTCCTCTAGGTCAGCCATCACCTCCTGTCGGAACATCAACAACAACAACGCCTTAGAGACATCAATATTATTGTATTCATGTGAATTAATGCCACATTTTCTCTTAATGTGAACGTGCATAACTATGTGGTGTGAACTAACACATAAACACCACTGTTTGTATGGCTGTTTAAGGCAGCATGGGCTGGTTTCAGACCTTGATCATGTGGCCAAAGTATTTGCCCTCGATGTGGTTGTCTGTCTTGATGAAGATCTCTCTCAGGATGGACTCTCCGATGGGGTTGTATTTGGCGTTGAACTTGTCGAAGCGATGGAACGTGTTGCGGTCCTGAGAACAGACAGGTGACACTTACTGCACTACTCTTGTTCCCCCAATTCTCCTACCCCTCCCTCTCTAACAATGTTCTTTTGTCCTCTCCTCACCGCGTGCATGTCCAGTGTGTCCACACTCAGGTCGAAGGCGGTCAGGTTCATGCTCTCAAACACCTCCATGAGGGTCTGTCCCCGGCCGTGCTCCATGTGGACTATCTCCCCAGGGTACTTCTTCATGGCCCGCTTGATAAAGCGCAGCAGGTGCTTCTGGTTCATACAAGACGAGGCATGGATGTGGGTGTCCACCTGGGGGCAGAAGGATGGGGGAGAGACAGAGACAGGGTCAACATGCCAGAAAGACAAAACAAAAAGCTTGAGTTAGATAGCACTTAGCAGTGGTGTATCTTCATTGGTCACATGATAGGGTAGAATCTATACCAAGGAAATATTGGGAGATGACTTCCAGATATATTTTACTCTTAACAATGTGGAGTGACTAACTGATATTGAACACTTTGCAGGTATTATAGAGATGTTGTAGATCAAGAAGCTGTTGGATGCTGTGCCCCAGTGTTGTGAACAGTTGTTGTGTCAGTGTTGCTGTTGTTGTTGTTGTGTCACCTTGCGGATGTTGTAGAAGTCGCGGTGAGGAACCTTCTTCTGAGCTGCCAGCTCCTTCATCTCATTTAGCAGGATGTGCATCTGGAACTTAGAGCTCAGGTACTGCAGCCGGCGGTAGCAGAACGACTTTCTGTACACACAAACACACACACACACAAGCACTGAGTACCAATGAAACAACAGATGTGACTGATGTTGATGGTAAGGCTCCTGGTTGAAGAGCCAGTAACACTCACACTGGTCCGTTAATGATGAGAGCCATCATGACGTTCATGTCAGTGATGTACTCCTTCAGGTCTGGGTAAGGCAGGTCCAACTCGGTACTCCTGGAAATGAGGATGGAGCTTTTCCGTTACACTCTCTCTTACACACACGTAGAAGCAGACTAGCCCATCACACAACTCACACTGAAAACAAGCAGACTCAAACGCAAACCCACTTCTCCATGGGGCTCTTCTTGGTGTAGACATGCATGATCCCATCCACCATCTTACAGCTGTACCCTGTGTCTGCAGGCATGTTCTTGGTGTCCTGGTTTTCATAGGGGTGAGTCTCTGAGACAGGAGGGTGGACTGGAGCATCTGTGGGAGACAGTGGGGAAGGGAGAAAAGTTGGCCATACTATTATACATCACTACTTCATTTTTACAACATTTTCACTCACAATTTCACAAACTAACTAAATTGCTAAATAATATGGTGGCAGAAACCCTACAGCTATGCCCTGTGTGTTTCAGTTTGTGTCATCCCCAAAGTTTCAGGTGTGTGAGTGTGTCATACCTGCATCAACGGGGGTCTCGGGGATCTCCTCATAGACACGTAGGTCCAGGGGTTTCTCTCCCAGCTCCCCCAGCTCGCGGGCAGTGGTCTTACAGAAGTTCTGAATGGACAGAGCGATGTACTTCTCCCTGATGAACAGGGCCTTCACTACACATTTAGCTGCATCCACCAGGTCTGTGAAGGGCACCTGGTCAGGGCAGAACAGTACAAGTCAGGCATAGTGTACACTGATTAGGCATCCTCAGGCACTGTCAAGAGTGAGGCTGAGTGGGTAACAATTCGCATGCTGTCCCCACTGGAGACTGGGGTTCACTACCTGTTCCAGGGCACTGCCTACTCTGTCTCCTCTGTATATTCAACTGTCTAAATAAATAAAAGTCAAAGCACTGCCAAACCCACTCCTCTTACTTCAATAGACTTGAATTGGTTTATCTTCCATAGTGAGCATGTGGCACACTGAGAGACCAACCAACTAGTACTTGGAATGAGAAACCACTGCATGATAAAACAGTGATCAGGATGGACTGTGATTGGATTTATTCTATCAAGTTGTTTAGTCAGCGGCTCTCACTCCACACTTCTCCTCCCCTGATATTGAGACGCGCTGGTACTCTCTCTCCATCGGTAATACTCTCTCCTTCATCCAGCCATCATCCGTCCTGTCCACACCAACCATCTCATTCATAAACCTACAGGCCGAGAGAGTGAGAGAAGGAGAAAGAGAGAGAGAGAGAGAGAGAAGGGGTAATGAAAAGATTAGGATAGGAGAGAACATGGGGTTGAGGTATCATGTGGAGAGAAGGGAAGGAGAAATCTCATATAAATAGTTCTGCAAAGCAGCTATGAAAATATATGAATCTATACTTTATTGGCAATGTAAACTTTGAAGAAGGCTAAGTTGGAGATATGTCTCACTGTCTTTTTGTCTCTGTAAATTGCAACTCAGCTGTTGCATATCTGCATTTAGACTGAATGATTCTTTAAGTCATGAATACCAAGGCATTTTTAAAATATGTTTTATTTATTTAACCAGGCAAGTCAGTTAAGAACAAATTCTTATTTACAATGATGGCCTACCCCAGCCAAACCCGGACAACGCTGGGCCAATTGTGAGCCGCCCTATGGGACTGCCAATCACGGCCAGATGTGATACATCCTGGATTTGAACCAGGGACTGTAGTGACGCCTCTTGCACTGAGATGCAGTGCCTTAGACCACTGCGTCACTCAGGAGCTAGGTTTTGTTTTTAAAATGTTTAAAATGAACATCAAAAGACCAGGGCTTTCCTGATGTAGTGGAAACCGTGGTGCAGGGTTTGCATTAGGAATATCATGCACCGGACAAATGACAGGGAATATTTAAATGTACCTGACATTAGAGAAATGTACTGGTCATCCATATACATTGGGTGCATAATCCATTAGCGCGTCCACCTAACAGCGCCGAGCAGCACCATCAATAAACTAGGCATATGGGCCAAATGAACCACATTGTTCTTAAAAACAGCCTATAATAAATGACAAAAACATGATTCCTTGTGTTTTGATGTGTAGCATATGCAAAACTTTATAGCCTATTGTTTTAAAATGTCCTAAAACAATAATTGTCCTCACGGTTCAGAGATTTGAGCACTAAATGCATGCATCAGGGCATTGCATGCATAGGCCTATAGGCTTAGGTGCCCAATGTATGATATGAATATTTTAAAAATAAATATAAAAAGGAAGAGAAGCTTAGGCCTAGCACCAGAGAGAGAGAGAGAGAGATGGATATATGCTGGCGGCATGCTACGACACCGACATCCTTGTCAGATAGGCTGCGTCTGCTATACAGATATAGCCTTACGGGAGGTGGCTAATTCAGCAGTTTTTTCCCGCGGCATCACTCAATAGAATGTTGAAATGTTTTCTTATAAAGTAATTCACAGTACTTTATTAAAGTTTAATAGACTATTGAGATGTTAGTGAAGAAATAAGTTGTTTCATTATCTTTTTTTGTGATTCAACACATTAATGTGCAACCTAATCCAGTGATTATAATGCGGTTAGGATAGACTATTATGCTATTGTTATATTTTACTGTTAAATTTGCTAGATCACTAACTCTAAAGATAATATCCACTGCTATGTATTAATCTAACAAAACATTTAATGTCCATCTCTGACAACAATAGACATTAAAACCTGTTGATAGTGATAGCGCTGACGTCATCCACGTATTCCTATGGAAAACTCTGGATGGCACAGGAAGCATCTGAATTTCAAGCAAGCCATATTGCTGAATGACACAAAAAAAATTGCAGTAACTAGCAAAGGATCATGGTTGATGTAGTCGTTTCCATCCTACCTGAGAGACAGCGGCAGACAGGCAGACACTTTCGTTACAGGAATCATGAGGATAATGTACTTTTTGTACTGTTTGACCAAATCATGGTTCTAGCCCCCCAAAAAATAGGACGTTTTGAGTGAGGTGACTGAATGTGCAGCTCGCACCGATGCAACCAAACTTATTTTTAAACTTGCACATCCAAATCAAAGGCATACTCTGGCTTTCGTTTTACTTAACTGAAAAAGGCTTCCATCTTCGCAATCAACAGTAGCCTAGGAAAAGGCTCCACTTTCGCTCTCTCTCTAAGCAGAGGCAGCGCGCAAGGGTGAGAGAATGGTGCTGAAGCAAATCGGGGTGATAAGCAGCCCCAGACAATTTGGCCGGGAACATTTCTATTTATTGGCTTTTCATTTATTTTAATCGGCCAAAATCTGTCAATTACCAGCTAATGAAAACCCGGCCGTGGCGATAAGTGCCTAGGAGATAGGTGCCAAATAGGCCAGTGAAAGGTTGCTATTTTTTGCGGCAATTCTGCGCGGCAATTCTGACAATCTTTGTATGGCAATATGCAATGATTTTGTCTAATTTGCCGCGCATATGCGCTGACAAGAGAAAAAGTTTGTTGACGTGTGGCTTGATTTAACCATATTATGCGGCAAATGTGCACTGATTGGTTGAAATTGCGAACCCTCTTTTTTTACTGCGGTGATGGTCAGTTTTATGAGATAACATTGCGATGATTTGACTTTTATATGCAGAAATAGTGCAGTGATTGGTCAAATTTGCAAGCCCTCACATAATATGAATACTTTTGCTACAAAAATTGTGATCGCAAAATCCAGGAGGGACTTAATAACAGCCCTGCACCTCAGAGGCCTCCCTTAAGACTCCACACCTGTGATGACTATACCTCACATTACCAGTACGGGGCAGCACACAGGGAACTCATACTTTGCAAATGGAGTTGGAGTGGAACATCCTCAATACATAACAAAATTAAACTCTTCAGCTAATGAGCGCCAAAGTAGGTAAAAACTTCATGCATTCGCAAGATTGTTAGGAAAAGGCAAGAGAGAGAGAGAGAGAGACTGAAAGGGCAGCTCACTCACTCCAGGTCGGCAGCGCTGTCAATTTTCATGAACTCCTGCTTGGCGCGGAGCAGGATCTCTGGCTCGAGCCTGGCGTGGTATGACGTGGTGCGGAGCGCAGGGCGGCGAGGCGACGTCAGAGGGCAGGGGAGTACAGGTGAGACAAAGCACAAGGAAGGGGGGGGCACACGTACACACATTTAAACACACAAGCACAGAAAGACAGATAAAGACAGACAGAAAGAGAGACAGAAAGAGAGACAGAAAGAGAGACAGAAAGAGAGACAGAAAGAGAGACAGAAAGAGAGACAGACAGACAGAGAGAGAGAAAGAGACAGAGAGAAAGAGACAGAGAGAAAGACAGAGAGGTTACAAATACAGGTACACAAACAAAACTCACAAGAGAGCCAGAGTAACACAAAAGGGACCAGGTTGTGAAGGATGATCAGATGGGATGAGACAAACAGAGAAACATGATCAGTTAGCGGTGGTACAGACCGTATACCTTGATTGGTTACATGACCCTGCTGCGGTAAGAGGAGCAAGGATTCATTAGTGTGTCAGATCCCCCCCTGAGATTGGCTCAGTAGAACAGGCCATCACCACTCCAGCAACCCAGACAGAACCCCCCCCACTCCTGTGGGTGGAACAGGCTGGAACACCAGGATGTGAATGCTACTGGCTGATTCCATTAGCTGTTTGCTTATGTTAGTTAGCTGGCCTGCTTGCAAGCGACATGATTAAAGCTGTTGAGGGTGCATGTATGCATATGGGTATATGGGGGGTGTTTGGGTGTGTACGAGGGAGTTGTGTTAGTGTGTATGCAAGTGTGCATGTCTGCTGCTGTGTGTGTGTGTCCCTACTTGATGTCCTGGCTGATCTGCCTCTCCAGGCGTTGGCGTCTCTCCTCCAGCTGCTCGATGGGGCTGTCCTCAGGGAACTCATAAGGAGCGGTGCGCATCTCACTCTCCGTCAGGCTGCGAGTGAACAGCTCCTGAGAGTTACACAGATTCAAATAAACATTACACACATAGGAAGAATTAAGTAAACATTACAATACAGAAACGTATAGAAACAACATAAACATTTAACACCCACACAAACATCTAACACACGCACAGTCGCACGCAAACGCACGCACACACACACAAACACGGATTTGGAAAGTGCTTGGCAACATTGTGTCCCTGTGCTCTCACCTCGGCAATCTCCTTGTACTTTCCGTCCATTGATGTACGCAGGTTGATGGGGAAGTGTTTGAGTGTGTGAGTGACGGGCGTCCCAGGGAGGGAGCGCTGAGGCTGCAGGGGCTTGGCCTGCCCTGCTACACCACGCAGATCTAGATCCAGGGTTATGAAGATGGGAAGAGAGAGGCAGCGTGTTAAACAACAAATAGGAAACATCACAAAAAATACAACAAATAAAAGTTATACAACAGGGAGGGAGAGGCAGAGTGAGTTGTTATTGCGTGGATTTGCAACATTCAGAGCGAACATTTAAACACTGTCTGATCTTTTTACAGCCACAACACTTGCGTCATCACCTACACTAGTACACTCCACTCTGGCCCTCTTCTCTCTCAACTACAGCCTCTCGTATTTCAACAGCTGTGTTGTTCTCTGCATACAGCACAGAGGAACTTCCCTACTGTATGACAGCTTCAGTGATGTGTTAGTCTCTCCACAGCACTGCTGACTCTGAGCTGTGTCTGTTGGCTGCCCACTGCAGTGTGTGTCAGGCAGCAGCAGCAGGAGGAGTGGTGTGTGTGTGTGTTGCAGCAGTCTCTGTGGTAGATAGCCCACACTAAGGGCCATTCAGATAGGTGCTCATTAACAGAGGTAAATAATGTCAGACGCCAGCCACCCGTTGCCATGGAGACCTGGTCTGAAGAGGGGGGAGGTGAGGAGCACAATAACAGCACCTTCCCCTGAGATGGATGCAGCAGGGTGAGAGAGTACACACTACACTGGCAGGCAGGCAGGCAGGCAGGCAGGGAACAAAGACCCCACTGTGTCTGTCCCATAGAAACCAGAGAGACACAGACAGAGAGAGAGAGAGAGAGAGAGAGAGAGAGAGAGAGAGAGAGAGAGAGAGAGATGGGAGCTTAATAACCAAAAGATGAGGGATGAGCTCAAGAGCTGCGTGTTAGTTTGCTAAACTATGTGTGTGTTTTCAGAGAATGGTGCTTTGGCATGATGATCCCATAAGGCGTTTACACTGGAGGGGACCCCTGAGATGCAGAGGGTTACATTTTAAGAGTCCTGTAAATTAGTGTGTGTGTGTGTGTGTCCAACAGCATGCTCTGCTAGGCCTAATCACCCCATGAAAGATGCCAGAGCAACTGGGCTCATCACAGACAGACAGACAGACAGACAGACAGACAGACAGACAGACAGACAGACAGACAGACATCACCACCACACTACAGTCATATGTGCTCTGTAACACACAGTA
The DNA here is from genome assembly GCA_023634145.1 of Thymallus thymallus. Classification (NCBI taxonomy): domain Eukaryota; kingdom Metazoa; phylum Chordata; class Actinopteri; order Salmoniformes; family Salmonidae; genus Thymallus; species Thymallus thymallus. The sequence continues at coordinate 20,767,585 of CM042409.1, read as the reverse complement.
CTCATCGAATAAGACTAAACACTCTTAATACAATGGGCTCATTCAGTGGTGCTAAGCATGGCCATTATGTCATCATCAGCAGTCATATCCACCCTATGCACACTAAACGTATTCAATGATAATAAACTATATTCTGTCAAAGTACCAGTGTCATCATGATGTTATCGCCAATGGATTTCATCACAGTGGATTAACTTTTTCAATGCTAGTTAGGCATACTATAGTTATCACATTTCACATTGGATTTATTAACTACAAAAAGGTAAGACGTGTTTTTAATTCTGGTGCCGCTCAGCACACACAAGCTTGTTAGCTAGCTAGCTTCCCTTGTTCAACGTTAAGCCAACTCTGAAGTTCAAAGACATTCAAAGTTTATCCATAGAAGCCGCTCCTCCGTAGGTATAATTCAGATAATGCATGTCATCACAGAACTAGGCCTACTGGGAGACCAAAGCAAAGCAACACACTGACATCTACAGCAACTGAAAGCCTCCAACTATGCTGCTAGACTTCTGGGGTAAAGCAACATGTCTAAGTAGGCAGGTTAAGACAGGACTGCAGTGTTTGATGGTCCTACCTCCCCAGCACACTTGATGGTCCTACCTCCCCAGCACACTTGATGGTCCTACCTCCCCAGCACACTTGATGGTCCTACCTCCCAAGCACACTTGATGGTCCTACCTCCCCAGCACACTTGATGGTCCTACCTCCCCTATATGAGACTTGGTATTATATTTCTAATTTATGGGACTTTATTTTGTATTTTTTTGTAACATCAGTCTATAGGCCCACATGGAATGTCACAGTGCTGCATTGGCAAAGCACAGAGGAGGACACACTCTCATACACTCCATTATCCCTCCCTCCAGCACAGATAGCTCTTAATCCTGAACCCCCCCAGACCCATTTAGCTCAAGTGATCTCAGAGGAGGGGGAAACGCAACACTTCACAACCCCTCAGACAGACAGAGCCTGCAGTAAACACTGACAATGGGTCTAACTCATAAGAACAACACTAGGTAGGCTATATAGGGCGGCAGGTAGCCTAGCGGTTAGAGCATTGGGCCAGTAGCTGAAAGGTCGCTGGTTCTAATACCTGAGCTGACAAGTTGAAAAAACAAAACCTGTCTATGTGCCCTTGAATAAGGCACTTAACCCTAATTTGCTCCAGGGGTTTATTTTTACGCTTTCTGCGTAAAATCACATTTTCACATATAACACACTGTTACACGCAACAGACATAATACACTGACATATTGACCAAATAAATACTCTAAGAAAATGGTAGATTGATTCTGAAATGATAGATTGATTCCTTCATCTACCATAGTCATGCACAACCTTCCAATGTATTATATTTAAATGGTTCTAAAGTATTGTTTGAATTTATATATCGAAAGGTTTCTGGTATGTTCAGAAATAATACATTTCTTTAGTGCTCTGAATCAAAATGTTACTTTGCCTATTTCTCTTTTCTGCCGGGATAACACATAGATGGTGAACAATCAATTCCTAGTATTGACTGAATGCCTGTCTCTTACCAATTGAATACTGTTGTGAATGGAGTTTGGCTGTTTTTAATGGTGTACATTGTGAAATAAAATAAGCATGTTTTTTAAATTCTCTTGTTTATTGATGACCAATTGATGGTATTGTGCGTGACTACAACAGAAGAACCATATATCCACCTTAAAACTATCCTTGCTGCTTTGTTCTGTGCAATGTGCAGTCTCCTAATTTCACTTGCGGATGCATTTTCCCAGACCAGTTCACCTGACTCCCAATTAATGATTGGAGTGTTTGCTTAAGAATCTTTCCCTGTAAATATTGAGTTATATTTCTGATCATGCTTTTTAATGTTTTATTTATATCTCTTTTTTTTTTTTGACATAGATTAGTTATTTGAGACGACCATGTTAAGCAGTTGTCTAGTTGCACCCCTAGTAGTTTGGTTTCTACCACTTCCTCAATTTGTACTCCCCCATACTTAATTTCATCCCATGCTGTGTTGGCCTTTTCCATAACCTTGATTTTCTTGGGGTTCAAAACAAGTTTGTTCTGGCAAACCCACTCCCTGATATTTCCAGATCTACTTGTAGAGCTTGCTGTACCTGTTGAACTAATTAGTTTTCTGTATAAATTGTAGTATCATCTGCAAATATAGTAGCTTGAGTTACAGATAAGGCATAAGGAAGGTCGTTGGTATATATTAAGTAAAGAAGTGGTCCAAGGCAGCTGCCCTGCGGTATTCCACAGTTTAAATCATGAGGGGCAAAAAACGACCCATTGATATAGGTGGATTGTTTCCTGTCAGTTAGATATGACTGTACCCAATTCAATGCTGCCACCTTAAACCCATAACGCAATAATTTTGACAAAACTATTTCATGATCCACTAAATCAACTGCTGCACTGAAATCTAAAAATAGTACACCCACAAACCTACCATTATCCATAGCATTGAGCCACTGGTCAGTTATATCAACCAATGCAGTGGTAGTGGAATAGTTTCTGCGATAAGCATGCTGATTGGCTGTGATCAGATCATTCTTTTCCATATCCTCACATATTTGTCTACTCACAATACCCTAGAATATCTTACTGAGTGAAGAGTGTACACTGATTGGTCAACTATTGTTGGAGATCTAAGCATGGCCACTATGTCATCATCAGCAGTCATATTCACCCTATGCACACTAAACGTATTCAATGATAATAAACTATATTCTGTCAAAGTACCAGTGTCATCATGATGTTATCGCCAATGGATTTCATCACAGTGGATTAACTTGAAATCCAATGTGAATCTTTCAGGATTGGACACAGTTTAGTATGCTTCCATACATTTGGAAATGTCCCCTTTTCAGTGACCAATTAAATATGTATTTCAGTGGAGCTGCAATCTGGGGAGCAGCATAGCAAAGTAAAAAATGGTCCATGAGATCATAACCTTTAGATTTACCATTGGGTAATGACTTCAATAGGTTTAACACCTCCTCTACTGACACCAATCGTAGACTAAAAGAGAAGTTATTTTTCTCATAATATGATCATCAATCCATTGGATAATAGCTTGTTTGGAATAATGGGTGTTTACATTATCTCTCAGTAAATTAGTTTTCTTTGTAAAAACTAAACTAATCTGCAATATGATTGGCGACATCAGCTGGTTTTGTTATCGTTCTCCCGTCAACCTTCACTGATGGGTCGCCCCAAGGTGGTGAAGGTAGGAAACAACACTTTGCTGATCCTCAACACCGGGGCCCCACAAGGGTGCGTGCTCAGCCCCCTCCTGTACTCCCTGTTCACCCATGACTGCGTGGCCAAGCACACCTCCAACTCAATCATCAAGTTTGCAGACGACACTACAGTAGTAGGCTTGAATGATGAGATTCACCTCCTCCCTTACCTCCTACAGGGAGGAGGTAAGGGCTCTGGGAGTGTGATGCCAGGAAAATAACCTCTCACTCAACGTCAACAAACCCAAGGAGATGATCGTGGACAGAAGAGGGAGCACCCCCCTATCCACATTGATGGGACCACAGTGGAGAAGGTGGAAAGCTTCAAGTTCCTCGGCGTACACATCACTGACAAACTGAAATGGTCCACCCACACAGACAGTGTGATGAAGAAGGCGCAACAGCTCCTCTTCAACCTCAGGAGGCTAAATAAATTTGGCTTAGCACCTAAAACCCTCACAAACGTTTACAGATGCACAATTGAAAGCATCCTGTCAGGCTGTATCACCGCCTGGTATGGCAACTGCACCGCCCACAACCGCAAGGCTCTCCAGAGGGTGGAGTGGTCAGCCCAACACATTACCGGGGGCAAACTTCACGGACACCTACAACACCCAACGCCATAGGAAGGCCAAAAAGATCGACATCAACCACCCGAGCCACTACCTGTTCACCCCGCTATCATCCAGAAGGTGAGGTCAGTAAAGGTGCATCAAAGCAAGGACCGAGAGACTGAAAAACAGCTTCTATCTCAAGGCCATCACACTGTTAAACAGCCATCACTAGCACATTAGAGGCTGCTGCCTATAGAAATAGATTAGAAATCACTGCCCACATAAAGAAAAGGAACACTAACCAGTTTAATTATGTTTGCATATCCTGTAACACTCATCTCATATGTACAGTATATACTGTATTCTATACTATTCTACGGTATCTTAGTCCAATGCCGCTCTGACATAATCTCGTCCATATACTGTATGTACAGTTGGAGTCGGAAGTTTACATACACCTTAGCCACATACATATAAACTCAGTTTTTCACAATTTCTGACATTTAATCCTAGGTCAGTTATGATCACCACTTTATTTTAAGAATGTGAAATGTCAGAATAATAGTAGAGAGAATGATTTATTTCAGCTTTTATTTCTTTCATCACATTCCCAGTGGGTCAGAAGTTAACATACACTCAATTAGTATTTGGAAGCTTTGCCTTTAAATTGTTTAACTTGGGTCAAACGTTTCGGGTATCCTTCCAAAAGCTTCCCACAATAAGTTGGATGAATTTTGGCCCATTCCTCCTGACAGAACTGATGTAACTGAGTCAGGTTTGTAGGCCTACTTGCTTGCAAACGCTTTTTCAGTTCTGCCCACAAATGTTCTATAGGATTGAGGTCAGGGCTTTGTGATGGCCACTCCAATACCTTGACTTTGTTGTCCTTAAGCCATTTTGCCACAACTCTGGAAGTATCCTAGGTTCATTGTCCATTTGGAAGACCCATTTGTGACCAAGCTTGAACTTCCTGACTGATGTCTTTAGATGTTGCTTCAATATATCCACATAATTTTCCTTCCTCATGATGCCATCTATTTTGTGAAGTGCACCAGTCCCTCCTGCATCAAAGCACCCCCACAACATGATGCTGCCACCCCCGTGCTTCACGGTTGGGATGGTGTTCTTCGGCTTGCAAGCCTCCCCCTTTTTCCTCCAAACATAACGATGGTCATTATGGCCAAACAGTTCTATTTTTTTTTCATCAGACCAGAGGACATTTCTCCAAAAAGTACTGTCTTTGTCCCCATGTGCAGTTGCAAACCGTAGTCTGGCGTTTTTATGGTGGTTTTGGAGCAGTGGCTTCTTTCTTGCTGAGTGGCCTTTTAGGTTATGTCAGACTTGTGGAGGTCTACAATTTCTTTTCTGAGGTCTTGGCTGATTTCTTTAGATTTTCCCATGATGTCGAGCAAAGAGGCACTGAGTTTGAAGGTAGGCCTTGAAATACATCCACAGGTACACCTCCAATTGACTCAAATGATGTCAATTAGCTTATCAGAAGCTTCTAAAGCCATGACATCATTTTCTGGAATTTTCCAAGCTGTTTAAAGGCACAGTAAACTTAGTGTATGTAAACTTCTGACCCACTGGAATTGTGAAATAATCTGTCTGTAAACAATTGTTGGAAGAATTACTTGTGCCATGCACAAAGTAGATGTCCTAACCGACTTGCCAAAACTATAGTTAACGTGAAATCTGTGGAGTGGTTGAAAAATGAGTTTTAATGACTTCAACCTAAGTAAACTTCCGACTTCAACTGTATATATTCTTAATTCATTCCTTACTTAGATTTATGTGTATATGCTGTAAAACTTAGATATTGTCTTGTTAGATATTACTGCACTGTCGGAGCTAGAAGCACAAGCATTTCGCTACACCTGCAATAACATCTGCTAAACAGATGTATGTGCCCAATACAATTTGATTTGATTTGATTTGGATGGGTATAATGAGATAAATGTACCAAGTAAGCCCTTAACTGTATTCCATACCTTTTTGAATCCTTATTACAATTAATAAAAGCATTTTTGAGCCACAACTGTACTCTTTTTAACTGGGGCATGATGGTCCATTACCTCAGTGACCAAATCAATAAAACATTCTGTAGAGTGATTTAAATCATCCTCTAGATAAATCAGCTCCCAGAGTATAGCAGCCAAATCATTTTGAAATAGTTCATGATTACATTTCTCGACCACAATCCTTGGGTGTTTCTTTGAAACTTTAGTATTCATGGTTATGATCACAATATTATGGTCTGTCCAGCCCAATAGCATTGATCTGGCTTTTAAATGTCCGAACGGTGACTGAACTTAGTTGGTGATCTGGTAGAATTATTAACCATTTGTTTAAATCTGCATACCTCATTCATTTAGTTATATTTGAATTATAATGAGCCTTCCAAATTATAATGAGCCTTCCAAATTATATTAACATCACCCAAGATAAATACGTCTCTGTTACTATCTGTGGCTTGGTCAAACCCAGTGCATAAGTCATCCAGATAGCACACCTTAGAGCTAGGAGGTCTATACACACATCCTACCTATATGGGTGCCTGGTGAGGCAGATGTACTTGAGCCCATAGTGCCTTTACTTGACATACATTAAGGTTATCCCTCCTCTTAAAAGGTATATGATTCTGAATGTACAATGCATACAGTATACATACAATGCAATACAGTTTTTTTCTCCTTCCTTGATCTCCGTGGGGAAGTAATAATTAATTCCAAAATCTGTGTTTCTGTGTTCTCTGCCGCTGCTCTTCACCAGTTCCTTTTGCTTAAAATGTTCAAACAGGAAAGCTTTTGATTTTAGCGCACCAACGTAGCTCAGCGCCATGACAAGTGATTGATATTGGACAGTAAAAGTCTGAAAACAGCAGAGGAGAAAATCAATCCATTCACAACCAACCGTTTTTGAATGAATGAGGACCAAAAGTGTGTGAGAATTTCTATTTCATGCAAACACACTGCATTCAGCAGGGCCAGTTTCAGAAGAGTCCAAACAGAAGCATCATTGTTTGTTTTTTTTAACAACGTGCTAACCGTATAATCTTTCTCTGTGAATATACATTGGCATATTTGTACAGGTTGGCTGTGCCATCTAGCTTTTAGCACATTTCCAGTAAGATGCTGCTTGCGTGTTGTTTACCGTTTACAGAATGTAAGTGCGTGTGGGTGTAAGCTTTCATTTTCACCCCTTGACTTTTTCCACATTTTGTTGTGTTACAGCCTGAATTTTAAATGGATTCAATTGAGATTCTTTGTCACTGGCCTACACAAAATACCCCATAAAGTCAAAGTTAAATTATGTTTTTTGAAACTTTTGAAAATTCACAACAAATGAAAAGCTGAAATGTCTTGAGTCAATAAGTATTCAAACCCTTTATGGCAAGCTTAAATAACTTCAGGAGTAAAGATTAGCTTAATGTCAGATAAGTTGCACGGACTAACTCTGTGTGCAATAATTGTGTTTAACATGACATTTTTTTTTTAAATGACTACCCCATCTCTGTACCCCAAACATACAATTATCTGTAAGGTCCCTCAGCCGAGCAGTGAATTTCAAGCACAGATTCAACAACCAAGACCAGAGAGGTTTTCTAATGCCTCGCAAAGAAGGGCACCTATTGGTAGCTGGGTAAAAAAAAAAAGCCAGACATTGTATATCCCTTTGAGCATGGTGAAGTTATTAATTACACTTTGGATGGTGCATCAATACACCAAGTCACTACAAATGTACAGGCGACTTTCCTAACTCAGTTGACGGAGAGGAAGGAAACTGCTCCTAAACTTCACCATGAAGCCAATGGTGATTTTAAACTAGTTACTGAGTTAAATGGCTGTGATAGGAGAAAACAGGATGTATCAACAACATTGTAGGTACTCCAAAATACTAACCTAAGTGACAGACTGGAAGCCTCAACAAAAAAAAAAAAATTCCAAAACATGCATCCTGTTTGCAATAAGACACTAAAGTAATACTGCAAAAATGTGGCAAAGAAATTCACTTTTTGTCCTGAATACAAAGCATAATCTTTGGGGAAAATCCAACATATCGCTGAGTATCACTCTTCATATTTTCAAGCATGGTGGTGGCTGCATCATGTTATGGGAAGGGTTGTTACGGTGACTATTACCACCACACCAGCGGTCACAAGTCATGACCGCAGTCAAATACTGCTGATGGACATTAGTAGGCTACAAAACTTGCTAACTGCCTGATACTCAGTACTTTACTGTCCCTCTAATCACTCTGACATCAATGCAAATGTAATAGAACATCAAACACTTCATGAGAGCCCATGAGCTCATGATAGATAGATAGATAGATAGATAGATAGATAGATAGATAGATAGATAGATAGATAGATAGATAGATAGATAGATAGATAGATAGATAGATAGATAGATAGATAGATAGATAGATAGATAGATAGATAGATAGATAGATAGATAGATAGATAGATAGATAGATAGATAGAAACAGATTTCTGGCTCTCACAGACCTGTAACTTCTTCTTTAAGAGGCTCCTCTGTCCACCACTCGTTACCTGTATTAATGGCACCTGTTTGAACTTGTTATCAGTATAAAAGACACCTGTCCACAACCTCAAACAGTCACACTCCAAACTCCACTATGGCCAAGACCAAAGAGCTGTCAAAGGACACCAGAAACAAAATTGTAGACCTGCACCAGGCTGGGAAGACTGAATCTGCAATAGGTAAGCAGCTTGGTGTGAAGAAATCAACAGTGGGAGCAATTATTAGGAAATGGAAGACATACAAGACCACTGATAATCTCCCTCGATCTGGGGCTCCACGCAAGATCTCACCCGGCGGGACCTAGTGATTGACCTGCAGAGAGCTGGGACCAAAGTAACAAAGGCAACCATCAGTAACACACTACGCCGCCAGGGACTCAAATCCTGCAGTGCCAGACGTGTCCCCCTGCTTAAGCCAGTACATGTCCAGGCCCGTCTGAAGTTTGCTAGAGAGCATTTGGATGATCCAGAAGAGGATTGGGAGAATGTCATATGGTCAGATGAAACCAAAATAGAACTTTTTGGTAAAAACTAAACTTGTCGTGTTTGGAGGAGAAAGAATGCTGAGTTGCATCCAAAGAACACCATACCTACTGTGAAGCATGGGGGTGGAAACATCATGCTTTGGGGCTGTTTTTCTGCAAAGGGACCAGGACGACTGATCCGTGTAAAGGAAAGAATGAATGGGGCCATGTATCGTGAGATTTTGAGTGAAAACCTCCTTCCATCAGCAAGGGCATTGAAGATGAAACGTGGCTGGGTCTTTCAGCATGACAATGATCCCAAACACACCGCCCGAGCAACGAAGGAGTGGCTTCGTAAGAAGCATCTCAACCCCATAGAAAATCTTTGGAGGGAGTTGAAAGTCTGTGTTACCCAGCGACAGCCCCGAAACATCACTGCTCTAGAGGAGATCTGCATGGAGGAATGGACCAAAATACCAGCAACAGTGTTTGAAAACCTTGTGAAGACTTACAGACAAAGGGTATATAATAAAGTATTGAGATAAACTTTTGTTATTGACCAAATACTTATTTTCCACCATAATTTGCAAATAAATTCATAAAAAATGCTACAATGTGATTTTCTGGAAAAAAAATTCTCATTTTGTCTCTCATAGCGTGTGACGTCATCCACTTTGTTATCGCGAGGTTACAGACAGCGCATCCCAGTGCTTTCTTTGCCATTTCGGGGGATTTTAACCATGCATCTCTCTCTTCAACGCTGCCCACGTTCAAACAGTTTGTGAAGTGCCCAACCAGGAATAATAAAACTCTGGACTTGTTATATGCTAATGTGAAGGACGCATACAACTCCACTGCACTCTCTCCCCTCGGTAGATCGGATCACAACCTTGTCCAACTCACCCCACTCTACAGGCCTTTGGTCCAACAGCAGCCTGCAACCACCAGGACCATTAGGAGGGTCCCCGGAGGCGAATGAGGCCCTACAGGACTGCTTTGAAACAACAGACTGGGATGTGCTCTGTGAGGTTCATGGGGAGGACATCGATGGACTCATTGACTGCATAACAGACTATATTAATTTTTGTGTAGACAACACTGTACCCACCAGGAAGGTACGCTGTTTCCCAAACAATAAACCCTGGGTCACCAGCGACCTGAAGGCCCTGCTGAATGAGAAGAAGAGGGCCTTCAAGGAGAGGGACAAGGACAAGGACAAATTGAAATGTGTCCAGAGGGAGCTGAAGTTGCGGATTGCTGAGGGGAAGAGAGTGTATAAGGAGAAGATGGAGGACAAGCTGAGGCAGAGCCAGGTGAGAGAGGTGTGGAAGGGTATGAGAAATATCACTGGCTTCAAAAAGTCAAACAGTGGGCAGACGGAGGGGACCCAGGACAGAGCCAATGAGCTGAACCAATTTTTTAACAGGTTTGATACTGGCCCTGTCCACCTCCCCTTCAGCTCCCCAGACCACACACCCTCACGGCTGTCCCACCCCCACTTTGCTCACAACACCTCAGTGACCCCACCTCCGCCCCTGCTCCCCCTGGACTGATCCTCAACACCCCCCTTCCCCCCACCTCCCCACCTGGGCTGGCTTTCACCACCAACCAAGTGAAGAGAGAGCTGAAGAGACTACATCAGTGGAAAGCGGCGGGCCCTGATGGCATCAGCCCAAGGGTGCTTAGGGTCTGTGCTGACCAACTGTGTGGAATACTCCAGCGTCTTTTCAACCTTAGCCTGAGCCTAGAAAGGGTCCCTGTGCTGTGGAAAACATCCTCGTCCCAGTGCCCAAGAAGGCACACCCCACTGTCCTGAATGACTTCAGACCTGTAGCGCTAACATCCCACATCATGAAGACCCTGGAAAGGTTAGTCCTCGCTCACCTCAGACCCCTGGTGTGTACATCAATGGACCCCCTGCAGTTTGCATACCAGCGCAAAATCGGGGTGGATGATGCAATCATCTACCTTCTGCAGAGGGCCTACTCTCACCTGGACAACGCAGGTTGCACTGTGAGGGTTATGTTTTTTGACTTCTCCAGTGCCTTCAATACCATTCAGCCCCTGCTACTGGGTGAGAAGATGAGGAGGATGAAAGTGGAAGCACCCTTAGTCTCCTGGGTCACGGACTACCTGACCGGTAGGCCACAATTTGTGCGACTACAGAGCTGTGTGTCAGAACGGGCAGTTAGCAACACAGGGGCCCCCCAGGGTACGGTCCTGTCCCCCTTCCTGTTCACCCTCTACACCTCAGACTTCAGATATAACTCTGAAACATGCCACCTACAGAAGTTCTCGGATGACTCTGCTATTGTGGGGTGCATCAGGGGTGGGCAGGAGGAGTATAGGAGCACAATCGGTGACTTTGTGTTGTGGTGTGAGCAGAACCTCAACATCAGCAAAACAAAGGAGATGGTGGTGGACTTCAGGAGAACCAAGGCACAACTGACTGCAGTCCCTATACAGGGGATGGATGTGGAAATGGTTGGGTCATACAAGTTCCTGGGAGTCCATATGGACAACAGGCTGGAATGGGCTGGTAACACCGGGGCCCTGTACAAAAAGGGCCAGAGCCGACTCTACTTTCTGAGGAGGCTCAGGTCCTTCAACGTGTGCAGTAAACTACTGCATACCTTCTACCAGTCTGTGGTGGCCAGTGCCATCTTTTTTGCAGTGGTGTGCTGGGGAGCAAACATCAAAGCCGGTGATCCTTCTCGGGTAAATAAGCTGATCAGGAAGGCTAGCTCTGTCCTGGGGATGAGCCTTGACACTCTAGAGGAGGTGGCGGAGAGACGGATCCTGGCCAAACTGCTGGCCATCATGGACAACGTCACCCACCCTCTGCACGCTATGGTTATGACGCAGAGGAGCACTTTCAGTCACAGACTGATCCCACCACGGTGTCCCAGAGAGCGCTACAGGAGGTCCTTCCTGCCGGCAGTTGTTATATCATATCACGTGCAATATTGCTAGTAATTCTTGGACCTAACTTACGTAGGCATTCATATTAGTATCCTGTCAATTGCACCTTTTCTCATTGCTTTTAGTATATCGAATGTGCAATACGTGCAGTTGTCTGTAATTAAACCCTGCGCACTAAGGACTGTATTTTAAGGGAATTACTATTATTACCCCAAATGATATCATACACACATTTAGCTATTAAAGTATCTCTTCCTGTCATTTACCTGTACAGTTTGTGTAACCATGCAAGTATTCACTTATCTGTAAATATAACTGTATACTTAACTGTACAGCTAATTTAACCATGCAAAATTTTCACTTACCTGTTCATTTACCCAGTCTGTCTATTAAGTAAACTATTATTACCCTCGCTCATATCATACGCATTTTTAGCTACTGAAGTATTTCTCTGCCATCGACCTGTATAGTACAGTTAACCATCCAACATCCACCAATGTATAGTGTACATATTCAGCCAACCACCCATACTATGCTATGTCTTTTTTTATAGCTTTTATTTTTTTGCACTCCAGATATCTTGTATTTCTATACTTTTTCATACTGCCGCTCTATGTATCATGTATCTGTCTTTTGTGTACTTTCGTTGTGGCATTTTGCACCTGCCCTGTGTTTTGTTGTAGCTGCTTGACAATGAAATTTCCCCCCCGGGATCAATAAAGTACCTACCTACCTACCTACCTACCTACCTACCTACCTATCTATCTATCTGATTGGCCAGCGGTGGCCTATAGTGCACCTGATTTTCTCTCCAGGCCCAACAGGAAGGCAGAGTTTGTACATTCACACATGAAATGGTTCAAAATGGCAACAGTTCGCATATCAGGCACGCAGGGTAGCTAAAATCGGGTGTACCTACCGCCAACAGCCCGAGACAAATAAAATAAATAGGAACACAAGGCTTTATCATTGGGTTTTTTACAGAAACGTTTGGCGATCGACTAGGAATGCCTTAGAGATCGACCAGTTGATCGCGATCGACCGGTTGGTCACCACTGGTCTAGAATGTCATTGTACGCTTTAGCGTTAAGATTTCTAACTAAGGGTCATAGCACGAACCATGAAAAACAGCCCCAGACCCTTATTCCTCCTCCACCAAACTTTACAGTTGGCACTAGGCATTAGGGTAGGTAGCGTTCTCCTGGCATCCGCCAAACCCAGATTTGTCTGTCGGACTGCCAGATGGTGTCCAATGGTGGCAAGCTTTACACCACTCCAGCCGACGCTTGGCATTGCGCATTGTGATCTTAGGCTTGTGTGCGGCTGCTCGGCCATGGAAACCCATTTCATGAAGCTCCAGATGAACAGTTCTTGTGCTGGCGTTGCTTCCAGAGACAGTCTTGAACTCGGTAGTGTGTTGCAACCGAGGACAGATGATTTTTACACGCTACACGCTTCAGCACTCAACTGTCCCGTTCTGTGAGCCTCTGTGGCCTAACACTTTGCGGCTGAGCCGTTGTTTCCACTTCACAATAACAGCACTTACAGTTGACCGGGGCAGCTCTAGCAGGGCAGAAATTCAACGAACTGACTTGTTGGAAAGGTGGCCTCCTTTGTTGGTGCCACGTTGAAAGTCACTGAGCTCTTCAGTAATGTCATTCTACAGCCAATGTTTGTCTATGGAGATCGCATGGCTGTGTGCTCAATTTTATACACCTGTCAGCAACAGGAGTGGCTGATATAGCGGAAACCACTAATTTGAAGGGGTGTCCACATACTTTTGTATATATAGTGTACAGTATATTGTCTCAACTGTAAAAGAAAACATGGCTATCTGATTCGCACCAAAGTCACCAAATAGAGCCTGAATTCCTCATGCCATGCTGCTACAGTGTGGACTATTTTCTACAGAGCGTTAGGAAAGACCCTGAAGGCTGTTCAGGTAAAAAGGACCAGTGATGAGCCACCATTGGTCCTCTCACGTTTCTGCACACGCCACCAACATGCTCTCTCTTTACGTATTTTTCCTTTGTTGGATAGGATAGAGAGAGGTAGTGAGACAAAAGGTAGAAAAGTGTGCTGAAAGACCAATGGGCCAGATTCAAACCCATGTTAGCAGTGGTACATGTGTTCTGGAGGAAGCGGCTTAGACCACTAGCCCACCCAAGGTCACAAAGAATGCCTACTTCACCAAAATAAGTCGACAATAATAACTAGGAGGATTGTGGTAAATGCTCTGCAATTTACATTTCTTGCTATTCAAGTTTAGGGCTACATCGCTAGCCATAGGCTGTGACATTACACACACTGAAAGTTTTAAACTGTGCTGAATGGAGGACTTTTGAAAGGTCATTGCAACTTTAAATGTCAGAGAACTCTTAATGTACATTCAAACGAGTATCATTTTAGAGACAACCTGACTGTAGTGATTTTTTAGGGTGTTAACTGTAAACAGGAATAAGGACAAGACACCGACAGTTACTCTAACTCACGTCATGAATATCATCACACACAGGCAATATTCTCTCTTAGGAGAGATCTACCCCCTCACCAAAAACAAACACATACAGCCCTGTGGAGAGTCACACACCGCATCACCCCAGCCGAGAGACTGTGAGACCGGCGAGACTAGCGACGGACCGGCCCGGCAGTTTCCTGCTCTATCGACTGATGGTGCCTGCTCCTGTCTCAGAAGCTGACTCCACAACTAGCGCACTAACAACATGGCCATATTATCCCCTAAGGATAAGATAGCTGGCTACATCATCACTCTGAGGGAACATAAACACAAGACTCATCTCTCTTGTTGTGGTTGCGGTTACAGTGTTACAGTACCTTACGGTCGTGGTGGAGGTGCGGTGGGCTTGCGTGAGCTCCTGTGGGATGCTGGGACATGCCACAAGGCCCGGGACAGGATGGCTTCTGCTCCCTCCCCCGCCGACACAGAAGACGTGGCGAGAGAGTGATGAAAGAAAGAAAGAGAGAGAGGGAGAGAGACAGAGGGCTCTCACCCTCGCATATGCAGCATCAGTGGTATTCACTGTGTCTTCTCTCTCTCTCTGATCGTCTTATCACAGTCTCTTTTTCCCACTCGGTCCCGTTTTGCACTGAGTCTGTTTTTCTCTGCTTACTTGCTGCCTCTGTGCCTGTGCTGCTTCCTGGATGAGGCCGGTTTTCTGTACACAAACAGCGCAAGCTTCAGGCTCCAGGATTTAAATACCTCTGACACTGGTCTGGATCGTACCACGTGGCGTAAAGGGGTGGGGGGTGGGTTTTGCACCACTTCATTGTGCTGTAGAATGGAGGAGGATGGGTTTCGCTCACCACTCCCCCTCTCCTCCTCTTCAGTCGTCTGCTCCCTCCCCATCCTCATCACAGCATTACCACATGCTGTGTGCTCATTTGTAGCCTAAATGATATGAAAGTAGTTTGTTTCTTTGATTTCTTTACATTCATGAGTATTTGATTTATTCTGCATGAATAGAAAGTAGCCTATAGTGCCTGAATGAACACCTAGCTTATATTTAAGATTTAGCAAATGTGGGCTACCGCATATATGATGTGATGCTAAGCCTCTTTTAGGGGGGTCTGGGCATACTCCCCAAGGATATTTTTATTTTTTGTCTAACAACTGGTGTAAAATCTATCAAAATAAGATTATTTTTGGTCAAGGTTGGCTAAAAGTATACCTGTCTCATTGTTTGTGTTAGACACTGATCTAATATAACTTACTTAAATTCATTCCAAATAAAGAAATGAAAGCCCACTCTGTCCCCATCCATCCAACACCAACAAAAGGCACAAAAATGTCTGTACTATGTAGCCAAAATACTTTTTGAGAGAGAGAGAGAGAGAGGCAGAGAGAGAGAGAGGCAGAGGGAGAAACAGAGAGAGGGAGAGAGGGAGAAGCAGAGAGAGGGAGAGGGAGAGAGAAGGAGAGAGGGAGAGGGAGAGAGAAGGAGAGAGGGAGAGAGGGAGAAAGGGAGAAGCAGAGAGGGAGAGGGAGAGGGAGAGAGAAGGAGAGAGGGAGAGAGGGAGAAGCAGAGAGAGGGAGAGAGGGATAGAGAGAGAGAGAGGGAGAGAGGGAGAGAGAAGGAGAGAGAAGGAGAGAGAAGGAGAGAGGGAGAAGCAGAGAGAGGGAGAGAGGGAGAGAGAAGGAGAGAGGGAGAAGCAGAGAGAGGGAGGGATAGGGAGAGAGAAGGAGAGAGAGAGGTTACAATGTGGGGATCAATGAGTACCATACAGTATGTGTCCTGTCCTCCATGACAGCAGACAGCTCCCTGCTCTAATGTAGCATGTAAGGAGCCAGGCAGGCTGGCAGGAAAGACGGCAGGGGGAAGAGGGCATTTCTTGCTTCCTTCCTCACATGACTGCAGTTAAAGGGAAGCCTGCTTCAGGCTGAGTCATCCCTCCCTAGGACACTGCTGAAACTCTCTAGGAGTCTTTCTATTCTCACCCCTTTATTCTTTGACCTGTCTTTAGGCAAGGCTGAGAGTAGAAGCATGTCAATCAATCAATCACATTTATTTATAAAGCCCTTTTTACATCAGTAAAGTGCTATACAGAAACCCAGCCTAAAACCCCAAAGAGCAAGCAATGCAAAAGTAGAAGCACGGTGGCTAGGAAAAACTCCCTAGAAAGGCAAGGTGAATCTTGTTAGAATGAGAAGCTGAGGACTAGGTGACAGGAGTGAAAATGACAACAACATTTTTAAAAAAAATTAAAGCTTCTTTGTCAAGCAGCTACAACAAAACACAGGGCAGGTGCAAAATGCCAGAACGAAAATACACAAAAGACAGATACACGATACACGATACATAGAGCGTCAGTATGAAAAAGTATAGAAATACAAGAAGTCTGGAGTGCAAAAAAAGCTATAAAAAGACATTGCAGGTTGGCTGAATATGTACACTATACATTGGTGGATGGTGCATGGTTAACTATACTATACAGGTCAATGGCAGAGAAATACTTCAATAGCTAAAAATGCATATGATATGAGTGAGGGTAATAATAGTTTACTTAATAGACATACTGGTTAAATGAACAGGTAAGTGGATATTTTGCATGGTTAAATTAACTGTACAGGTAAATATACAGTTACATTTACAGGTAAGTGAATATTAGCATGGTTATATTAACTGTAAAGGTAATTGACAGGAAGAGATACTTAAATAGTTAAGTGTGTATGATTTAATTTGGGGTAATAATAGTAATTCCCTTAAAATACAGTCCTTAGTACGCAGATAACTGCACGTATTGCACATTCGATATACTAAAAGCAATGAAAAAAGATACAACTGACAGGATACTAATATGCATTCCTGAGTGAATGAGTACGTAAGTTAAGTCCAAGAATTACCTGCAATATTGCACGTGATATGATATAACAACATGAGTATGTATATACAGACCTGAATGAATAAATAAGTCCTGAGTGAATGAGTGATTACGGACCAGTTACTCACGGATGGATGCACAATTGTTAAACTAGGTCCTAACACCCCAACAGTTCCAGGTCTGTGTATCTATGTATCTTATTTGTCCAACACAACTATCACACGCGCACAGCACTGTTGAGTGTGTAAGTGGCGAAGGAGAAGGAGCCAGTCGCAGGAGTTCGAGGAAGACTAGAAATGTATAACTCTTGTTCCCAAACCCGTACAGCGCACTGTGCAAAGTGCAGTCCTTAATTACAGAATACAAACAACAGGCACAGCCTGGGTATGACTTGACAGCAAACAGCTGGTCGGATCTCTCACCGTACATAACCACGCAACATAAGACAGTAACGCACAAAGACTAGGGGAGCAGAGGGAACAGATATACACATGATAATGATGGGATAGGGAACAGGTGTGACAGATAACAAGACAACAACAGTCCGGGGTTGGATAATGACAAGGGGTCGGTGGCAGCTAGTAGACTGGTGACATCGAATACTGGAGCCGCAACCGGCCAGAGGGGGGAGCTGCTCCAGAGGGAGATGTGACACATACAGAGACTATTTTGAGCTGGATTTCTCCTGCAGCTCCTCAGCTGGTTGCTGCTGGAGTAAAACGTGCTTTAATAAGCCCATTCATTGCGCAATAAATTTAAATTAAATAAAAAGAGATTACCTCAACTGGTAATTGAAGCTCGCTTCCTATTCCCCATTCAAGTGCAAGCAACAGGCTATCAGCGTGTCACCCACCACTTTACAATGTGAGCAGAAGGCAGTATGCATTTTGAAAACATACTTAATTGTTTGAAACCTGAATGTTTTATTTCATATTATGAGGAATGTCTTACCTTGCTTCAAAGTAGCCTATTGGGCAAAATCTGACCATGGAAACGTGGAGACAATAATTTTTTTAAGACTTCATAGGCGGCGTATGAGTTTCAAGTTTGGGGAAGCTTACAATTTATCCTACCATTTTTAACATTATGTGTGCCAGTTATGTTTCCCATACGCACATTTTCGCAGCGCTATAAAAAATGAATCTTTCACGCAGCTCTTCACATGCGCACAGCCCCCAACCAGGCAGTGTTGCAGCGCGAGGTGGAATAGGCTATATAGGGTTTGTAGTTCTTAAATTAATTGTTTGTAGTGCGATTAATTGACGAGCTATGAAACAAAATGGCAGAAATACTTTGAAAACAGCTACTGCAGCATTTATTTAACTATAAATGCTAAAAAAATTATTCACAAATGCGAGTGAAATGCTCGCACTGTGGAGCCCTGACCACCCACCAACGTGGCTGGTTAAATAGACATTTTACCTGTCAATGCCAAAATCTACCTGCATTTGGCAGGTGGCGGTTGTTCATTTTAGGCCCATACGCCAATGCAACAGTAGACCAGTAGACCCATTACTCTTTCATACAGAGGATTGTTGGAAAGACTTTTAAAATAGCTTACTGTGAGGAACTATAGTTTTAATATATTGTCATTAGCAATGGATGTTGGAAAAACATTTCCAAGCAGGAGGACAGGTACTACTTCTATACGAGCACAGAGAAACCAGACACATAATCATTGCTCACATGGAACACCAAACAAAAGACAATGAAAACATTTACAAATCTCGTAAACAATGGTTATGAAATAAACCAAAACCAAAAATGTAGCAGGTTGTGAACTCTGCAAACAACGTTTCCACTCTGAGAATGGGAACGATAAATGACTGTCATTAATACATGCATTAACAGAAATGAATGTAACCAAATGACAGGGATTAACGGTACATTTACTACTGGTGACATATCATATTTTACATAATGGGGAATTTATAATAAAAAGTATAATAATGAAACAATGAATGTGCAAGAATTGGCGGGAGACAGCTGAGCCATTCTGGAGAGAGACTTGTCTAGATCTTCGCCACACACCCCTTCCCTCTTCTTGTCTCAACATTTTAAATTATGCTAAAGACACATTACCTTCACACATATTTTAGATGCTTTTCACTGACAGCCGCAACTCATAATCAGCTAGGCCTATTGCCACGAGTGCTGCCCAAAATGAGGTCATCACAAATCCAGAAGCTAATGATCCTTGATTCCGCTGTGGCCAAATCATGTTTCTGGTGAAGTTTTTGAATGATTTAATTTACACTGAACAAAAATATACACGCAACATGTAAAGTATTGGTCCCATGTTTCATCAAAACATAAAAGATCCCAGAAATGTTCCATAAGCACAAAAAGCTTATTTCTCTAAAACGTTATGCATAAATTAGTTTACATCCCTGTTAGTGAGCATTTAGCCTTTGCCAAGATAATCCATCCACCTGACAGGTGTGGCATATCAAGAAGCTGATTAAACAGCATGATCATTACACAGGTGCACCTTCTGCTGGGGACAATATCAGACGACACAATGTTTTGAGCGAGAGTACTATTGGCATGCTGACTGCAGGAATGTCCACTAGAGCTGTTGCCAGAGAATTGACTGTTAATTTCTCTACCATAAGCCGCCTCCAATGTCATTTTAGAGAATTTGGACTGTACACAATTCCTGGAAGCTGAAATGTCCCAGTTCTTCCATGGCCTGCATACTCACCAGACATGTCACCCATTGAGCATGTTACGACAACGTATTCCAGTTCCTACCTTTTTTTTAAAGGTATCTGTGACCAACAGATGCATATCTGTATTCCCAGTCATGTGAAATCCATATATTAGGGCCTAATGAATTTATTTCAATTGACTGATTTCCTAATATGAACTGTAACTCAATCTTTGAAATTGTTGCATGTAGCATTATATTTTTGTTCAGTGTATTTCTGTATACAGTCGTGGTCAAAAGTTTTGAGAGTATTGGTCTCCAGTGTTGATGATGGCAATTTGCATATACTTCAGAGTGATCAGATGAATTGCAATTAATTGCAAAGTCCCTCTTTGCCATGAAAATGAACTTAATCCCCAAAAAACATTTCCACTGCATTTCAGCCCTGCCACAAAAGGACCAGCTGCCATCATGTCAGTGATTGTCTCGTTAACTCAGGTTGACGAGGACAAGGCTGGAGATCACTCTGTCATGCTGATTGAGTCAGAATAACAGACTGGAAGCTTTAAAAGGAGGGTGGTGCTTGAAATCATTGTTTTTCCTCTGTCAACCATGGTTACCTGCAAGGAAACACGTGCCGTCATCATTGCTTTGCACAAAAAGGGCTTCACAGGCAAGGATATTGCTGCTGGAACGATTGCACCTAAATCAACCATTTATTGGATCATCAAGAACTTCAAGGAGAGGTTCAATTGTTGTGAAGAAGGCGTCAGGGCGCCCAAGAAAGTCCAGCAAGCGGCAGGACTGTCTCCTAAAGTTGATTTAGCTGCGGGATCGGGCCACCACCAGTGCAGAGCATGCTCAGGAATGGCAGCAGGCAAGTGTGAGTGCATCTGCACGCACAGTGAGGCGAATACTTTTGGAGGATGGCCTGTTGTCAAGAAGGGCAGCAAAGAAGTCACTTCTCTCCAGGAAAAACATCAGGGACAGACTGATATTCTGAAAAAGGTACAGGGATTGGACTGCTGAGGACTGGGGTAGAGTCATTTTATCTGATGAATCCCCATTCCTGTGTCATGCCAACAGTAAAGCATCCTCAGACCATTCATGTGTGGGGTTGCTTCTCAGCCAAGGGAGTGGGCTCACTCACAATTTTGCCTAAGAACACAGCCATGAATAAAGAATGGTACCAACACATCCTCCGAGAGCAACTTCTCCCAACCATCCAAGAACAGTTTGGTGACGACCAATGCCTTTTCCAGCATGATGGAGCACCTTGCCATAAGGCAAAAGTGATAACTAAGTGGCTCGGGGAACAAAACATCAACATTTTGGGTCCATGGCCAGGAAACTCCCCAGACCTTAATCCCATTGAGAACTTGTGGTAGATCCTCAAGAGGCGGGTGGACAAACACAAACCCACAACTTCTGACAAACTCCAAGCATTGATTATGCAAGAATGGCCTGCCATCAGTCAGGATGTGGCCCAGAAGTTAATTAACAGCATGCCAGGGCGGATTGCAGAGGTCTTGAAAAAGATAAACTGAATGTCATTGTCAATGAAAGCCTTTGACACTTATGGAATACTTGTAATTATACTTCAGTGTACCATAGTAACTACTGACATAAAGATCTAAGAACACTGAAGCAGCAAACTTTGTGGAGACCAATACTTGTGTCATTCTCAAAACTTTTGACCACGACTGTAGATAGGAGTGATTGTATAATTTGGGCAAATTTATTTCCATTTACTTCCCTATTGGACCCACCGCTATGCCATTTCTCTCCTGTTCTATTGGTTTTCATCAACTTTCTTTTGTTGTCCAGAAGCCAAAAGCACAATCCTAGTCATATCTTTAGATTCCTTTTTCATCTCTGTCACATATGAAATTGCTATCAGGTGCGTTATTTTGAATGGTGTGTTCCCAGATGTGCTATTCAGAATGGTGTTTTCCCAGATGCACTGTTTTGAATGGTGTTTTCCCATATGAGCTGTTCAGAATGGTGTTTTCCCGCAAATTGCATTTTGTTGGCTGCTTCATTACATGAGTTGCACATTCTGTTAAGATGCATTACCATAATGTAAATGTAATTTCTGTCATTCTGACCACCGTGTGTGGACCCCCTAATGCACAGGTGTCAAACACATTCCACGGAGGGCCAAGTGTCTGCGGGTTTTTGCTCCTCCCTTGTACTTAATTGATGAATTAACATCACTAA
This sequence comes from Thymallus thymallus, assembly GCA_023634145.1. Taxonomy (NCBI): domain Eukaryota; kingdom Metazoa; phylum Chordata; class Actinopteri; order Salmoniformes; family Salmonidae; genus Thymallus; species Thymallus thymallus. Next base: position 20,745,650 of record CM042409.1, on the reverse strand, counting down.
TTAGTAAGGGACTCCCCACACTTGGTTGTCTAGGGCTTAATTGAACATAAAAACCAAACCAAAAACCTGCAGACACTAGGCCCTCCAGGGAATGAGGCACCCCTGCCCTACACACACACACACACACACACACACACACACACACACACACACACACACACACACACACACACACACAATCCCCAAAGATAAGCATATAGACCTAGCAGATACAAAGGCACAGACTAGACACACTGCACGTCTAGACTAGGGTCTGGGATTCCTGACGGTTCCTGCTTTTAGTGCAAAACCTGCATGTATAAATAGACATAATTGCACAGGAGTTGAGCTAACCTACAATGACTGGCTTGAGTCATGTTCTGTCCTGCCAGAACCTGACACACACTGACACACACTGAAGCACTGAATCATGTCCTCGTAAAATGACATCCCTAAAATGCAAGTGAAATCATAGCATTACAAGGTACTGTTTTTTCCTGTTCTTCTGGGGGTTACACCGGTAGGGTGACCCAAATCTGGCTTGACTTTTGCAGTGTGATGTAATACAATATAGCCGAAAATCTGATTACTGGGATATTGGTTTCACACTGGTTGCTAAGTCAACCGATTACTAAATGTTATTGTATTACTCTTGATTCAAGAGAAGAAAAAAAAATGTTATGAGCTGTGATGCACTGCGAGATAAGACATTGAGGGCTTGATGATTGTCATCTGTGTGAAGATCTGACAATGTTGACGGTACTAGAAATGTTCCTTTTTCTAAACTAAAACTACTTCAGCCAACCCCCTTCACAACCCTCCACTGAAAGCCTCACTCCAGAATGCACCAGATGTTAACTGAAAAATAAATCTGACCTAGATATGCCTTTCCTCAAACTTTCAGACACATTTGAACACACACACGCACGCACGCACGCACGCACGCACGCACGCACGCACGCACGCACGCACGCACGCACGCACGCACGCACGCACGCACGCACGCACGCACGCACGCACGCACGCACGCACGCACGCACGCACGCACGCACGCACGCACGCACGCACGCACACACACACACACACACACACACACACACACACACACACACACACACACACACACACACACACACACACACACACACACACACACACACACACACACACACACACACACACACACACACACACACACACTGTACTGGTCTTCCAACCTTTCCCATGACGCACCTCCTCTGCATGTGACATTTGGAGCCCAAAGGATACCGGGATACAGTACGCTCTAGCTGTGTGGTTAGGGGGAGTAGCTTGTGATGCAATAGAGCTGGGCCAACAAAACCACATCTCCATAAATCCTTGATAATTATCGGTGCAGAAAATGCACCATAGCAGAACAAAAACACAGTATTTACGTTTAGGCAAAATTCCCCAAAAGGGAGTAAGCACTAACAAGCAAAGCATCCCATCTCATCCCACTGAAAATAAACATGCTCAAAGAGAGTAGCTACATGAAGATAGTATATACAGGGCATGGGGCATTGTTTGTTTTAGTGTAACTGTTGACACAAGGCCTACATAATGTTACATTACTGGGAGTGATAAGAGAGAACGACAAAAATAACAGTGAGGAGAGCAAAGGCAATATCGTATAGAAAAAGGGAAAGAGAGTGAGTTAAATTAAAGAAAGGAAGAGTGAGAAACAGAGGAGGAAACATCCTGCTCTGGGTCTTGTTCACTTTATTGATGAGCCAGTCAGTATGGACAGGGAGGGATGGTGGCTTTCGCAACAGAGAATGAAAGAAAAATATTTTTAAAAGCCCTAATAAATACCTTATATTAGATATCTTAAATCGGGCTGATATATAAGCCTGATATATAGGCCAATGCATACACCCCCGTTCAAAAGTTTGGAATATTACTCATTCAAGGTTTTTTCTTTATTTGCACTATATCATAATATATCATAACTATATCATAACACATATGGAATCATATAGTAACCAAAAAAGTGTTAACAAATCAAAATATATTTTATATTTGAGACTCTTCAAAGTAGCCAACCTTTGCCTTGGTGACAGCTTTGCACACTCATGGTCATTATGGAGTATTGTGTGTAGATTGATGAGGAAAATAAACTATTTTATCCATTTTAGAATAAGGCTGTAACGTAACAAAACGTGGAAAAGTGAAGGGGTCTGAATACATTCTGAATGCATCTGAATGCATTGTAAACTGCGCTCAGTTCTCTTTCCACTCACAAAGTGACAAAACACAGTCAGCATTCTGGTTCTCATATATGTAACAATACATGTAACAGGACTTTAAAACCCTCAGGATATTACCTATTGCTAAATAAATATGATTGGTTTTCCTTAACCACACAGCTTTTGCTGCACCCATTTCCTTTAGCACTAGACTAGGTAAGGCAATTAACTCAGTGGTTCTCCTTATGACGCCAAGACCAGTGTAGTTGCTGGTGGCCTTGTTTGTTGCCTAGTAACGGCTGTTTTCTTAAACCCCAGGGCGTACAGATCCTGAGTCTCCCTTGTCTGTCTCTGTGGGTTAGGGTTAGAAAGGCTTTGTCTGGCCCTGCCACCATGACCTCTGGAGATATAAAAAGATCTGGCCTTAGAGACGACCAGACCAACACTGTGCAGCAGAACAGCAGCACTGTTGTTTATCAACCTTGGTCCAGGAGGACTACTTTGGATGCTGATGTTTATTAAAGCCAATCACCTAGTGTAGGCTGATTGAATGAGATCAACTTTAGACAGTAGACATAGGTATGATGAAATACAGAGTGGAATTTGATTTCTCAACATTCATTCCGAGAGCCCATCCCGGAGAGGGTTCACAAAACACCCGTTCCACTAAGGGTTTAACGGTACATGTATTTGTTCTGTGAACCCGAATGAATACATAAAATATAAACACTAGGTCTATAAGACTATGCCTACGCTGCATTGTAGGCCTATGCCTTTTGAGTCAATCTGAGCTGAAACATTTTAGGCTATCCCGTTAAAACAACTAGAGAACAACAGCCAGAGAGTTGTGGATAAAACGTTAAGTGTATGTCGCCTCGCTCAACTAGAATAGCCTATGTTGACATATTTATGCTGACATCACCCCAGTGTAGCGAAGCAAGACGGAAAGGCAAAGAAACAACAACACAACACCGTCTCCCCTCTGCATTCAAGCAGCCCTTGGTAGCTGATTCTGACTGGGTCAAAGAAATTACAAGGGCGATAGGTAGGCTGTTTATATAGGTAAACTCCCTCTTGCACCCATTTCAGCAAACAGGTAGTACCCGCTCTTACTTAACAGTGACAGCCCATCACATTACGCCGGAGTGGGAGATGTACCATTCTACAGACATGAGAGTCACATGTGCGCAACTGGCACTGAAGGAGGCACGTTGTCACGTTGGGTTCGTAACCACATACGACTAGGAAAAATCTACTTGAACAGCCCTCTAACTTGTAATTACTAGTGGGAAACTCATCTATCATCCTGAGCTCCCACATCTCCCAAATGGTGACCTCTGACATCACCTATTAAGAAAATGGCCTCCATAACAGCATTTCCGGCAGTTAAATGCAACAACCAAACATTATTTATAAAAAGTAATTTATTAATGTGTTTTTTTAGCTCTATAATTAGTTTACAAGCATGATAGCTGTACTTTTAGTTTACAGCTTGTTGACCATTAGCCAATCAGAGTTTCTCAACGAAGTGTGGTCCTGTAATTCATCACTGCAAAGGCACTGATGTTGAAAACTTTAATTTAATTAATTAAATGTAGTTTTAAAAGGGACAGTGCACATTAATCAACATTACAAAAATCAACTGTTCATTGCTAACGTTAGCTAGCTAGCTAGTGTCGCAAATTAGCATTTCGCTAGCTAGCTGAGCTAAGAAAACGGTTGATATGATTCAAATACTGTAGCTAGCTAGCAAGCCCTCCTTGGGGCGAAGGAATGTCAGATTCATATTTACATTTTATGTTAATCGTCATTGAAGTTGGTGGTTAATACTGGATTCAGAGCCGACTAGGCGAGAGAAATTGTCCACCATGTTTTGTGCTCAGAGTGACATCACGCACTCAAGAAGGCTCAACCAATCACTCGAGGGGTTCTATGTCGAGATAGATTCCTGAAATTGTCATGGTGAACAGACCAAACTCATCTTGTCTCCTCTTCTTATCTTTGGTTGACGCAAAGGAAATTTAGCATACAACACTTTGTCTTGTCAAAGAACCCCTCTAGTGGTTAGAATAGAGAACTTCAGCGCAAAGCACTCAGAAAATAATTACTAGGTATCGCAGTGCTAGCTGTGTCACTACAGATCCTGGTTCGATCCCAGGATGTGTTGCAGCCGGCCCCTGATCGGGAGACCCATGAGGCTACGCAAAATTGGCCCAGCGTCGTCCGGGTTAGGGGAGGGTTTGGCCAACCGGGATGTCCTTGTCCCATCGCGCTCTAGCGACTCCTGTGGCAGGCCGGGCCGGTCGCCAGGTGTACAGTGTTTCCTCTGACACATCGGTGCGGCTGGTTTCCGGGTTAAGCGAGCATTGTGTCAAGAAGCAGTGCGGCTTTGGAGGGGTCGTGTTTCAGAGGACGCATGGCTCTCGACCTTTGCCTCTCCGTACGAGACGAGAGTCCGTACGAGAGTTGCAGCGGTGGGACAAGACTGTAACAACCAATTGGATATCACGAAATATGGGGAGAAAAAGCGGTAAAAAAAATACTAAATTACACATTGGTTTCCTTACCCAGTAAGCGGTCTATGGACAAGGTTTGACAGCATTTCATGCTTTGGTTTAGTTTCCCAGGAACTGTTTCACAAGCTAACGTTTTAGCATTTGTGCCACAATCCCCTTCAAGTCATTGGACCGATAAGCATTTTTCGCACACCATGTCCAAATCATCCATAAGTACAGTTAAAGTCAGAAGTTTACATACACTTAGGTTGAAGTCATTAAAACTCATTTTTCAACCACTCCACAGATTTCATATTAACAAACTATAGTTTTGGCAAGTCGGTTAGGACATCTACTTTGTGCATGACACAAGTAATTCTTCCAACAATTGTTTACAGACAGATTATTTCACTTATAATTCACTATATCACAATTCCAGTGGGTCAGAAGTTTACATAAAAATTTGTGGTTACCGCCGCACGATAGAGAAAGGTGCGGGCTGCTCAGACAAACAAGATAATGTTTTGTAAAGACTGTACAGGAAGGAGACCTGTATTGTAAGTTTGTGTTATTCGTATTGTGAGACTGCAGTATAAACCTGTATTGTAAATGATAAAGCTGACAGTGTGATTTGTGCTGTGGATTTTGTATTTAGAAGTTGTAGTTAAAGCTGTACATTTAGAATTATGATTTAGAGGTCAGAGTGATATTTAAAGTTGTATACTTAGAATGGTGCATTTAAAGGGCTGTATTTAGGGGCTTGTATTAGAGGATTTTTGTATTTAGGAGTTTTGTACTTTGAACTGGTACTGTGCACATTTAGAGGGTTACATGTAAGGAGGTGTATTTAAAGATGTTACTCTGGGAGAGTCTAAAATATTACTTGGGGAGAGTCTAAAAGATAAAGGCCTGTGATTGTACTCCGGAGTGACAGGACGGTAAACTGACGAGTTTGTCCTGATTGTGTGTTTGTGTGTGTGATTGTAAACAAAACATTTGCTGCGATTAAACGTGGCATCGTTTGTCCCTATTGACTGTTGTATATTATTGTGAAGGACGGTAAACTAAAGGTTTGTCCCTGTGTGGTAATTACTGATTTATATATTGTTATGACCGTTGATTAATGGCTGGATGATGGGCTGAAAGTTCTGAATTATCTAGACACCTGTTTGAACGAAGGGCATTTGCCCTGGCTGAGTGGATTTAACATTTGATGCTGGAAGAGTTGCCTGTGTGTGGGATGGACCTTGAATGCATGCACCCTTGCTGTATTAGGAAAATAGAGCTACTTATGTAATACTGACCCATGATATTATAGAAGGGAATAGTTTTGAAGTAGTATATACCAGTTATTAATTATGGTGAGCCATTTACTGAGCCGTGACGCGGGATAGAATTAACATTTGTTTTACACCTTATTCTTACTTCACTTATGCGGAATAGAGAATAATCTACACATATATATAGGCATATTTTCAACATTTCTTCATAGGAACATATAGGTACACTTTATATACCAAACATTTGAAATAAGAACATTTTAGTTTTATTATTTAGTTAATATTACACACAGAACCTAAATGAAAAATGTAGATATGGCAGACGGGAGCTCCAATCGACCCGAAGGGCCCATTGTGAACAGCCGACAGAGTGATAAGGAAAAATAAAAATAGCAGGCCACCCTATTCTCTGTAACAGCAACTTGTCCTGGAGTCAGCGAAAAGCCACCTGTTTGAAGAATGAAATAACAATGAAGAAAGACCTTGGATTGTGGCCCCCTCCCTACTGCTCCCGAATGAACTAGCAGACCCAGTTGGCTGGTCTCCCAGAGCCAAGGAACAAGGAGGAGAGCTGAAGATTACCAAGAAAGTTGTTTTTACTGGAGAAGAAAGATAAGAGACGAGAAGAAGAAAGTCAGAAGAGAGACAGACAAAGCAGTTGAAGAGAGCAGACGATGCTGTGATGATGAAAAATAAGAGGACGCGAGGGGGAACAGACAGTGGAGACAGAGAAGATGAGAGAAGACGAGATGAAAGAAGACAAGAAAGAGAAGAACAGAGGAGAAAAGACAATGAACGTGAAAGAAGAAGAGAAAATTAAAGTGAAAGCATGAAGAATTCACAGGCAGGTGCTGCAGCATCACTAAAGAAGGCCCAACTAGCGCAGTTAGACAAAGGTAAAACCAACAATCTGATGATGGCTGTAACCCCAGCATCTCAGCCATCACCACAACCTCCACCAGCGCCTGCATCACAGTTTCCCCAGACACCTGCAGCTCAGTTTCCCCCTAAACCATATGGGAACCCACAACCTTACCTACCAGCACAAAGTCAACCGCTGGTATGCTGGGATTGTGGCATAGCAGGTCATATGAGAAACATGTGCCCACAGAAACAGCAACACAATGGCAGCAGAGGGGAAGAGGACAGTGGAGAGGGAATGCTGGAAGAAGACATTTCCAGGGTGGAAGAGGAGGAAGACCATGCTTGGTTCCCGCAACAGAATAATCAACAATAGGGATGCCCTGACCCCCTCCTCCAGTGTCACCAGCACATCTTTCCTGACGGTACCAAAGAACCAAGCATCACTCTGAAGGTCAAGTCCAACAACTCAAAAGGCATGAGCAGAACTTTTTGATGAACCACTTGAGCTCCCTGATGTTAATCTCTTTGTAGATGGTTCTGCATATATAGACACTGACACAGGTTGAAAACATGCAGGTTATGGAATTGTCTCACTTGATAGGACAATATTGAAATAACTTTTATTTTTACTGCATTTATAGACACTCTGGCTCCCTCTATTGGGAGTCGTTTGGCCAGTCAGAACCTGACAATAGTATTCAGGTAGTCTTTTTTGAGTTGGGCTAATCCCCAATAAGAGGCAGCTGTCTTGAGTTGTCTCTAATTGGAGATTCTATTTATGTTCCCATTGTGTCCACCTGTGTTGTGGATCATTGTATGTGTAGTGTTTGCGACACTCAGTTCACGGTATTGTCTTCGTTCTTGCGTTTGTTGTTTTGTTTCTAACAAATCTAAATGTTTGCACGCACCTCTCGCTCTGAGCCTCGTTCCCTCACCACACACCGTGAAACTGACACAGGTTGAAAAACATGGAGGTTATGGAATTGTCTCACTTGACAGGACAATATTGATAGTGTTTTTTGTTTGTCTTTGGCTAGACAGGTCAGTTAAGAACACATTCTTATTTACTATGACGGCCCTTACTGAGGCATGAAAACTAGGTAGTTGTCACGACTTCCACCGAAGTCGGCCCCTCTCCTGGTTCAGGCGGCCACAGGCGGTCAGCGTCACCAGTGTATTAGCCACCACCGTATTAGCCACCACCGATCCAGTTCACATTTTACGTCTGTCCTGTTTCACTCACACCTGGTTCCCATCCCACTAATTGTCTGTGTCCTATTTAATCCCTCTGCTCCCCCCTGGTTCTTGTCCGTGAATGTTATTTGTTTAGTGTGCTCCGAAAGGAATAATTAAATAAATAATTAAGTATTTTCACGACACTGTTTCCCTGCGCCTGCTTCCACCACCACAACCTCATCGAGCACCCTGACAGAATCACGGACCTGAACAGATGGAAGCAGCAGGTGATCCCAGCCCTCCTCTCCAGGTAGAGGAGTGCGTCCAGCAGCACCATGGAGCGTTGGGAGCTAGGAGGGTTACCCGCACATCTACCATCCCCACCATCTCCCCCACTGGTCCCCCCTCCTGCACCTGGTCCCAGTGGGATTCGGCTCTCGCTCCCGAGGGAGTATGATGGGAGGGCTGCACGCGACTGGGGGGTTTGGACGGCAGAATCAACTCAAGCAGAATCAACACACTCTGCTGGGAATCGGCAGACTCCGGAGATGGGGGAAGGAGGCAGTGATGATAATGCTGCTGAGCTACATGCTCTGGTTGATGCCCTCAGTACAGGGCCAGACTCAGATGAACCTCTTAGCAACGACCTCCCAGACTACCAAGACCGTCCAGACCCCCCAGAACGTACAGAACTTCAAGACCATCCAGAACTCTAAGACCATCAAGAACTTCCAGAACTCCGAGATCTTCAGAGACATCAGGATGCCGCAGATTCCCCAGAGTTCTCCACCACTGACCTCTCTGCCATCAACTTGGGGTTTTCACCCTAAACACTGGAGAATTGAACAAGTGAGGACAAGTGTCAACACCACTGGAACAATAGATGTAGAACAGACAGGACAATGTACGACCAAAGAAGAACAAACTGTTAAATGTCCTTCCGGTTAATTGGACTGGACTTTGTGCTTTAGTTAGAGCAGTTCATCAGGTGTCAATTACACAAACGCAATCTCAGCAGGCTTTGAATCAATTATTGTTTGGATTTTGCCTAATAAAAACATGGAATGGATAAATTACATTTACTATAATCAGCAGAGGTTAATCAATTATACTGACTCAGCGTTGACTGCCTTGGGTGAACAAGTCCAAGCAACAAGTAAAATGACCTGGAAGAATAGATGGGCTTTAGACTGATTACTAGCGGAAAAAGGTGGAGTCTGTGTGATGTTTGACTGTTGCACCTTTATTCCAAACAATACTGCCCCAGGAGGATCTTTCACTGAAGCGATGTCAAAGCCTAAGGGATTACGACAAGATGTAAAAGCCAATGCGGGACGTGATGCACATGTCTGGGACTGGTTGGAAAATGCTCTGGGACAATGGGGAGCTTTGTTTGCAAAAAATAGCAATAATGATTGGTGTAGCTTTGGTTGTAATGGGAGTAGTGTTTTACTGTGTCTTACCTTCACTGAAGTCATTTTTATTCAGACTACTTTTAAGCAAATGACTGTAAGTAGGACAACTGTGACAATGGATTGGGAAATGAATGAAGCACCACGTGAGGTGATACCTGTTTATGGGAAACCAGGACAGTACGTTACCTCTAATGGAAACCATGCAACATCAAAGGTGGACCTCTTGACTGCCCATTTGGGAACCCTGAATGCCTTTAAGGAGTAATTGCTGGTGGTGGATGGGAATGTTATAATTATGAGAGGCAAAAACAATTGATGGACTCAAGTGATGGTGCTACTGACCTTCTGAACTTATATCCAGATCAGAACTATCTTAGGGAAGATGATGCAAAGCTAACTATGTCCTGATGGTGTCAAAGGGGGGACAATTTGTGAGAGTGAATTACAGCGGCTGAAATAAGTATTAACACGTCACCATTTTTCTCAGTAAATATATTTCCAAAGGTGCTATTGACATGAATTTTTCACCAGATGTTGGTAACATCCCAAGTAATCCATACATACAAAGAAACCAAAACAAATAAGTTCAGAAATTAAGTTGTGTAATAATGTGAAATGACACAGGGAAAAAGTATTGAACACATGAAGAAAGGGAGGTGCAAAAAGGCATGGAAAGCCAAGACAACAGCTGAAAACTATCAGTAATTAAAAAGCAATCCAGCCCCCTGTCAGTGCAAATTAATATCACCTGGTTCAGTCCCAACTGATGGCCTACAAAAAGGTCTCATTGCCAAGGTGTCACACAAGACACATCTCATGATGGGTAAAAGCAAAGAGCTGTCTCAAGACCTTCGCAACCTAATTGTTGCAAAACATAATGATGGCATTGGTTATAGGCGCATTTCTAAGCTTCTGAATGTTCCAGTGAGCACTGTTGAGGCCATAATACGGAAGTGGAAAGACAATCATTTCACCATAAATTTGCCTCGACCAGGTGCTCCTCGCAAGATTTCTGACAGAGGAGTGAAAAGAATAATCAGAAGAGTTGTCCAAGAGCCAAGGACCACTTGTGGAGAGATTCAAAAAGACCTGCAATTAGCAGGTACTGTTGTCTCAAAGAAAACAGTAAGTAATGCACTCCACCGCCATGGCCTGTATGCACGCTCACCACGCAAGACTCCATTGCTGAAAAAAAAGCATGTTGAAGCTCGTTTAAAGTTTGCTGCACAACATTTGGAAAAGCCAGTGAAATACTGGGAGAATATAGTGTGGTCAGATGAGAGCAAAATTGAACTGTTTGGATGTCATAATACACACCATGTTTGGAGGAGAAATGGCACTGCACATCACCCTAAAAACACCATACCAACAGTGAAGTTTGGAGGTGGGAACATCATGGTGTGGGGCTGCTTTTCAGCAAATGGTACTGGCAAACTTCACATAATTGAAGGAAGGATGAATGGGCAAATTTACTGAGACATTCTTGACAAAAATCTGCTGCCATCTACCAGGATGATGAAGATGAAATGAGGGTGGACATTTCAGCAAGACAATGATCCCAAACACACAGCCAAGGAAACTCTCAATTGGTTTCAAAGAAAGAAAATAAAGCTGCTAGAATGGCCCAGCCAATCACCTGACTTAAATCCCATTGAAAATCTATGGAAAGAACTGAAGATCAAGATTCATATTAGAGGCCCACGGAACTTTCAAGATTTGAAGACTGTTTGTGTGGAAGAATGGGCCAAAATCACACCAGAGCAATGCATGCGACTAGTTTCTCCATACAGGAGGCGTCTTGAAGCTGTCATTACCAACAAAGGCTTTTGTACAAAGTATTAAATAAATATCAGTAAGTGTGTTCAATACTTTTTCCCTGTGTCATTTCACATTATTACACATAACTTATTTCCTGAACTTATTTGTTTTGGTTTCTTTGTATGTATGGATTACTTGGGTTGTTACCAACATCTGGTGAAAATGTCATGTCAATAGCACCTTTGGAAATTTTTTACTGAGAAAAATGGTGACGTGTTCAATACTTATTTCACCCGCTGTATGTATGTTTGGAATTTGTATTATAGATGCTAAACTGTTTATTATGATGATAATATAGCAACACTTATTGACTAAATATAATTATGACTGCTACTAGTGAGAAAGTTATTAGGTAAGTTATTAGTGAGCACTGAAAAGTTATTAGGTACCTCTTGAATACTTGACTTGCCTTTATGTGTCTGTAGGGGTGTGTCTTAGGGGTTTCCGGTTACAGTTATCTAAGGATAATGCCCTTATCTTTCTAGCATGTTTTAGAGCTTAAACTAAACTAGTTGCTGGAGATAGTGTTAGCATAAAGGGCCACGTTTATTGGGTTTTGTATTCAGGATGATGTTATTGTCACGGATGGGTGTAGGAATAGACCTAGGCGCAGCGCAGTGATAGTTCAACATGACTTCTTTATTTTAGAGTAACACTCAATGACGAACTATACAAACGAAACAATGATATAATAAACTGAAACACACTTACTTCACGGACATGGAGACAATGAACCACACCATGGGTGTGGAACAAACAAACATAAGTAGGATCCCTAATTAGAGACAATGCAATGCAGCTGCCTCTAATTAGGGATCCAACCCAAAACCCCACATAGAAAACTTAACCTAGAACTGTCAGACTCTGACCAAGGCTACACAGAGAAGCAAAAGGCTTCTCTATGGCCAGAGCCTGACAGTTATGAGGGTTTTATAGTACACACTGGTGGTTTCTTCTGATGTTGTAAGTAACCACATAATAATAGATAAAGATTAGGCCTCCCCATTATATTACCATATGTATATAGAGGTGGATATCCAGCTATAAATGTCTACAGACAGGCTCTTAATCCCCTATACAGGTTCCACTCTGATCCGGAAAAGGTTGTTAGGCAGGTGTCCGAGAGGGAGAGCACGCATATCTAGACCGAGTGATGTAATATTAAAGGGATGGATAGTTTGGGATGGGAATTGAGTTTATATATATCTATAAAGCAACGTATATTGGACCTTGGTATATTGGACACCACTGAATGCAAGGCTTACTACTAAGTGCACATGCTCTTACATGTTTTTGATTTGAATTTTTTTGTGTTTTTTGGGATCTGTTTTCTTGGTTTGTATTTTGTGTGGAAGACTTCATGTTCCAAAGGGGGGATATGTTGGATAATTTGCCAAGGTATATATTCATTTACATTTCACCTTTTCTCAGTTCTGTGCAGACACTCCTGAGGCCTTGAAACACCCTGGTCTAGCTGACGGGGTGAAACTATGTATCATCTCCTTTGAGACCTGTGTGTTTGTAAATACTAAAGATTGTTTTGAGCTGTGCCTACAGAAACCTATCAGACGGCCTTGCTCTTTATCAATTTGGTTCTTTGGGAGTATGAGCAGATGCAGTCCTGAGAGTAAATCGTTTGTACTACTGCTAGGGTTTAGCCACTCGGTGCCAAAGGGGCGTAGACAATTCAGGACCAAAGGCTTTGAAACAAGAGTGGAAGAAAGTCAGAAGGAGTGACTCATTTACATATGAGGGAAGGAACATGCATGCTAAATATTGTATAAGAGAAGTGTACTGAGGCTGGAAGAACAGGATGCTCTGCAGACCACCCTCAGACTATATTGCTTCTGTAAATTAAGTCTATATTGCTTTTACAACTCTGAACGTGCCTTACATTAAAGAAAAGAAGGGAAGATTTTCCACAACATTTTTAACTGCACATGGGGACAAGGATTTCTCTTTTTGGAGAAATGTCCTCTGGTCTGATGAAACAAAAATAAAACTGTTTGGCCATAATGACCATCGTTATGTTTGGAGGAAAAAGGGGAAGGCTTGCAAGCCGAAGAACACCATCCCAACCGTGAAGCTCAGGGGTGGCAGCATCATGTTGTGGAGGTGCTTTGCTGCAGGAGGGACTGGTGCACTTCACAAAATAGATGGCATCATGAGGAAGGAAAATTATGTGGATATATTGAAGCAACATTTAAAGACCTCAGTCAGGAAGTTAAAGCTTGGTCGCAAATGGCTCTTCCAAATGGACAATGACTTCCAAAGTTGTGGCAAAATGGCTTAAGGACAACAAAGTCAAGGTATTGGAGTGGCCATCACAAAGCCCTGACCTCAATCCTATAGAAAATCTGTGGGCAGAACTGAAAAAGCGTGTGCGAACAACAAGGCCTACAAACCTGACTCAGTTACACCAGTTCTGTCAGGAGGAATGGGCCAAACCTCACCCAACTTATTGTGGGAAGCTTGTGGAAGGCTACCCGAAACGTTTGACCCAAGTTAAACAATTTAAAGACAATGCTACCAAATACTAATTGAGTGTATGTAAACTTCTGACCCACTGGGAATGTGATGAAATAAATAAAAGCTGAAATAAATCATTCTCTCTACTATTATTCTGACATTTCACATTCTTAAAATAAAGTGGTGATCCTAACTGACCTAAGACAGGGAATGTTTACTAGGATTAAATGTCAGGTGTATGTAAACTTTCAACTTCAACTGTATATATAATTGATTGTGAAGCTTAACAAAGCCACTTATAGATGATTTGAACATGATGCACGAAAACTGCTAATATCGCACCCATGACATGGGATGTTGTCAAGCCAGGGCCAACTATATTACAGTTCAAGATACCATCATAAATTAACTTATCATAGATAGCCTATGTGTTGTTAAGTTTTGAAAAAAATAATTATGTTTGTCCTACCTTATCTCTTTGTGGAAGACACTTGGTCACAACAGCACTTCTCAAAAAGTAAGAGACAGAAAGTTCTAGACTGCTAGGGTAAGAAACTACACAAACTAAACTGTTTAGTCACACAATGACGACTGCGCTACAATAGGACACTGTCACTTACTATGACACCTTTTCAACAGGAATGGAAAACACGTGTGCAGTTACACTCACACACACACTGGCATATATGCAGAGGAGTTAAAAGTGGGAGTGACTCCCTGATTCTCCAATCCTGTTTCTATTCTATCCTTCCTTACTGAGATAGGGAGAAGGGCCTATCATTGTAGCAGGTCAAAGTCCATGGGGTGACAAACAAGCTGTTATACTGTACGGTACACTACAGTATGGAGACCAGAGGGGAAAGGGACACCAGCAGCTCTACTGATTTACTTAGTGATGGTTAGTTAGGCTAACACTAATCATTCTCACCTACAGTTGAAGTCGGAACTTTACATACACTTAGGTTGAAGTCATTAATCCACTCCACAGATTTCATGTTAACAAACTATAGTTTTGGCAAGTCGGTTAGGACATCTACTTTGTGCATGACACAAGTAATTCTTCCAACAATAGTTTAAAATCAAAAGAAAATCAGCCAAGACCTCAGAAAAATAATTGTAGAACTCCACAAGTCTGGTTCATCCTTGGGAGCAATTTCCAAAAGCCTGAAGGTACCACGTTCATCTGTACAAACAATAGTATGAAAGTATAAACACCATGGGAGCACGCAGCCGTCATACGGCTCAGGAAGGAGACGCGTTCTGTCTTCTAGAGATTAATGTACTTTGGTGCGAAAAGTGCAAATCAATCCCAGAACAACAGCAAAGGACCTTGTGAAGATGCTGGAGGAAACAGGTACAAAAGTATATATATCCACAGTAAAAACGAGTCCTATATCGACATAACCTGAAAAACGCGCTCAGCAAGGAAGAAGCCACTGCTCCAAAACCGCCAAAAAATAGCCAGACTACGGATTGCAACTGCACATGCGGACAAAGATTGTACTTTTTGGAGAAATGTCCTCTGGTCTGATGAAACAAAAATAAAACTGTTTGTCCATAATGACCATTGTTATGTTTGGAGGAAAAAGGGGGAGGCTTGCAAGCCGAAGAACACCATCCC
Organism: Thymallus thymallus; assembly: GCA_023634145.1. Lineage (NCBI taxonomy): Eukaryota > Metazoa > Chordata > Actinopteri > Salmoniformes > Salmonidae > Thymallus > Thymallus thymallus. The sequence continues at coordinate 20,730,326 of CM042409.1, read as the reverse complement.
AACCGTGAAGCACGGGGGTGGCAGCATCATGTTGTGGGGGTGCTTTGCTGCAGGAGGGACTGGTGCACTTCACAAAATAGATGGCATCATGAGGAAGGAAAATTATGTGGATATATTGAAGCAACATCTCAAGACATCAGTCAGGAAGTTAAAGCTTGGTCGCAAATGGGTCTTACAAATGGACAATGATCCCAAGCATACTTGGCTTAAGGACTATAAAGTTAAGGTATTGGAGTGGCCATCTCAAAGCCTCAATCCAATAGAAAATTTGTGGGCAGAACTGAAAAAGCGTGTGCGAGCAAGGAGGCCTACAAACCTGACTCAGTTACACCAGTTCTGTCAGGAGGAATGGGCCAAACTTCACCCAACTTATTGTGGGAAGCTTGTGGAAGGCTACTCGAAACGTTTGACCCAAGTTAAACAATTTACAGGCAATGCTACCAAATACTAATTGAGTGTATGTAAACTTCTGACCCACTGGGAATGTGACGAAAGAACTAAAAGCTTAAATAAATTGTTCTCTCTACTATTATTCAGACATTTCACATTCTTAAAATAAAGTGGTGATCCTAACTGACCTAAAACAGGGATTTATTACTAGGATTAAATGTCAGGAATTGTGAAAAACTGAGTTTAAATGTATTTGGCTAAGGTGTATGTAAACTTCCAACTTCAACTGTACCATAAACTGGTTTATCACTATAAGCCTAACAAAGGAGGTGTCGGGACATTATGTAACAAACACAGATTTGAATATTTAAAACCAAAGTATTATGAGAATTAGGCTAGAGTAGGCCTATGTGTGAACATTAAAACAATGGAACCAGAGATGACAAAAGCTAAATCCATTCAAATATAAATCCTAATTCTATCCCACAGCTTCTTTTAAAAACTAGGAAGTGTATGACAACAGGGGGAGAGGAATGATATAATGGAGGGGTTTTCCCCCAGCCACCCAGGGAAATACTGTAGGACCTCTAGGGGAGTGGGATGGCCACAGTCAGGTCCTTACATTCACTAGGTTGGTGTTGGGTTTTGGGTGATCCCCAATTAGAGACAGCTGTCGTGAGTTGTCTCTAATTGGGGAGTCTATTAGCACTGCACGTCCACCTGGGTGTGGATCATTGTGTGTGTTATTGTGCCTCTGGGTCTGCACTTAACGCAAGCTCACGGTATGTTACGTTTGTTGTTTTTGTCAGTTTAATTATTTAATAAATATGTTTGCACCGACCTCTCGCTCTGCGCCTCGTTCCCTGCATTTCCACATTTTGTTACATTACAGACTTATTCTAAAATGTATTAAATAAACAATTTTCCTCATTAATCTACACACAATACCCCATAATGACAAAGCGAAAACAGGTTTTTAGAAATGTTTGCAAATGTATTAAAAATAAAAAACAGAAATTCCTTATTTTACATGAGTATTCAGACCCTTTGCTATGAGACTCAAAATTCAGCTCAGGTGCATCCTGTTTCCATTGATCATCCTTGAGATGTTTCTACAACTTGATTGAAGTCCACCTGTGGTAAATTCAATTGATTGGACATGATTTGGAAAGGCACACATCTGTCTATATAAGGTCCCACAGCTGCAGTGCATGTCAAAGCAAAAACCAAGCCATGAGGTCAAATTAATTGTCTGTAGAGCTCCGAGACAGGATTGTGTCGAGGTACAGATCTGGGGAAGGGTCCCAAAAATGTCTGCAGCATTGAAGGTCCCCAAGAATACAGTGTTCTCCATCATTCATTCTTAAATGGAAGAAGTTTGGAACCACCATGACTCTTACTAAAGCTGGCTGACTGGCCAAACTGAGCAATCGGGGGGGAAGCGCCTTGGTCAGGGAGGTGACCAAAAACCTGATGGTCACTCTGACAGAGCTCCAGAGTTCCTCTGTGGAGATGGGAGAACGTTCCAGAAGGACAACCATCTCTGCAACACTCCACCAATCAGGCCTTTATGGTAGAGTGGCCAGACGGAATGACAGCCCGCTTGTGGAGTTTTCCAAAAGGCACCTAAAGAACTCTGACCATGAGAAACAAGATTCTCTGGTCTGATGAAACCAAGATTTAACTTTTTGGCCTGAATGCCAAGCGTCACGTCAGGAGGAAACCTGGAACCATCCCTACGGTGAAGCCCGGTGTTGGCAGCATCATGCTGTGGGGATGGATTTCAGCGGCAGGGACTGGGAGACTAGTCAGGATAGAGATCTGATGAAACCAAGATTGAACTCTTTGGCCTGAATGCCAAGCATCACGTCTGGAGGAAACCTGGCACCATCCCTACAGTGAAGCATGGTGGTGGCAGCATTATGCTGTGAAGATGTTTTTCAGCTGCAGGGACTGGGAGACTAGTCAGGATCGAGGCAAAGATGAACAGAGCAAAGTACAGAGAGATCATTGATGAAAACCTGCTCCAGAACGCTCAGGACCTCAGACTGGGGCGAAGATTCACCTTCCAACAGGACAATGCATTTCTGGAGAGACTTGAAACTTGCTGTGCAGCAAAGCTCCACATCCAACCTGACAGAGCTTGAGAGGATCTGCAGAGAACAATGGGAGAAACTCCCCAAATACAGGTGTGCCAAGCTTGTAGCATCATACCCAAGAAGACTCGAGGCTGTAATCGCTGCCAAAGGTGCTTCAACAAAGTACTAAGTAAAGGGTCTGAATACTTAAATGGGATATTTCCATTTTTATTTATTTTTTATTAGCAAAAAAACGTTTTTTTTTGCTTTGTCATTCTGGGGTATTGTGTGTAGACTGATGAGGGATTTTTTTATATATATACATTTTAGAATAAGGCTGTAACATTACAAAATGTGGAAAAAGTCAAGGGGTCTGAATACTTTCCGAATGGACGTCATACAGTATATTGGCTGAATGCAGAAATCTGCTGGTTTCATGTGCTGCAGTGGTCTGATGAGGCCCCAGTGGAAGGCAGCTGCCTTCAGGCAGTATGTAGGCTATGGATTGCTGAGACATTGAAAAACTAAATGCAAACAGCAGAAGGGCTTTACCATCACAACAAATCTACCAAAACAAAACATGAGTATGCCTGTAAAAAAAATAATAATCTTGCAATGCATAATATTGGGGCCAGAGCGTGGCCTATAAAGTAACATTCTGCGTGTTTTCCACAACAATCAATTGGCACCTAAAACTGTTGAAGGTCCAACTGCATGAGCGCATCCTTTATTGTAGTAATTTGGCAGTTCAGATCTCCCTAACTAGATGCCGTGTGTACCTCCCTTCACCAAGACAGTTATTTGGGTGGATGTGCATCCTATGGCAGAGGGTGTTTCCACTGTGCAAAGGGTTCAGTCGCTCAGCCAAGCGGCTAATCAAGGGGACTTAAATGACTGCACTGAAGTTGAGAGCTCTAAGTTATTTATTACTGCAGCAGAGACAGGCTCCCTCAGCACAGAGCACACACACACCACAGCCAGTTTTTATGTGAGTTACTGCTTCTGTGATCCCCTGGCCTGGCTGCATCTCTCCAGCCATCCAACATTCCAGCTGGCTAATAGGATGGTACATTCAGAGGCTGGGGAAAATAGATGCTCTAGTGACAACAGCACACACATAGCAGTATGAGTTGTTAGTTGTTTAATTGGCCAGGGTTCTTGACACAGAGTTTCTGTGTAGGCTACTCTAAGCGCTGGCTTAGTGCTGACTTCACTCCTTATGTTGTGCTTGATATTCAATACTGTCATGAACAAAAAATAAAACAATACATTTTTGGTTTGGGGCGCCCTAAAGCTAACTGATCTTAGATAAGTTAACTATCTATGACGTGCCAAATAAATTATCTACAGCTCAGGGCTCCAGCTATGCATTTGGTTTGCTTACTTGCTAACTAAGTGGATAGCTTTTAAGATTACATTTCTTGGTTACAATAGAAATCAATCCCCTCCTGGATGAAGAACCCTTCTACCAACATTTGTTTTGTGTGTCATTTATAATAAATACAAATATTTGTAAAAAGAATAGCGCCCCTTGTGTGCACTGCCGGTAATACTGCAAACTCCGGTATGGTACAGGAACGGTATGAAGCAGTGTGTCTGCTGCAGTCATTTAAGATGTGGCGCTGCGCTATGGCAAAATCACTCCACAAAAATATGGAACATATTTCTACCTGGCTCGTAGTCAGCATTCCAATTCAACACAAAGGTGTTTGATGGGGTTGAGGTCAGGGCTTTGTGCAGGCCAGTCAAGTTCTTCCACACCGATCTCGACAAGCCAATTCTGTATGGACCTCGCTCTGTGCAAGGGGGCATCTGCCAAACCCGTCAGATTGCCAGATGGTGGCGCAGCGGTCTAATGCACTGCATCTCAGTGCTAGAGGTGTCACTACAGCGCTGTATCACAACTGGCTGAGATTGGGAGTCCCATAAGGCGGTGCACAATTGGCCCAGCGTTGTCCAGGTTAGGGGAGGGTTTTGGCCGGGGTAGGCCATCATTGTAAATAAGAATTTATTCTTAACTGACTCCAGAGAACATGTTTCCACTGCTCCAGAGTCCAATGACAGTGAGCTTTACACCACTCCAGCCGACGCTTGGCCTTACGCATGGAAACCCATTTCATGAAGCTCCCAACAAACCGTTCTTGTGCTGATGTTGTTTGCAAGGACAGACGATTTTTACGTGCTACGCGCATCAGCACTCAGCGGTCCCGTTCTGTGAGATTGTGTGGCCTTCCATTTCGTGGCTCTGCAGTTGTTGTTCCTAGACATTTCCACTTCACAATAACAGCACATACAGTTGACCGGGGCAGCTCTAGCAGGGCAGAAATGTTGACAAACTGAATTGTTGGAAAGGTGGCATCCTATGACGGTGCCATGTTGAAAGTCACTGAGCTCTTCAGTAAAGCCATTCTACTGCCAATCTTTGTCTATGGAGATTGCATGGTTGCGTGCTCGATTTTATACACCTGTCAGCAACGGGTGTGGCTGAAATAGCCAAATCCACTAATTTGAAGGGGTGTCCACATACTTTTGTATATTTTGTGTATAATTTTCCTAAAGTGCTTTTGGTCTTGGAACGAATGGCAAAATACTTAAAAACTGGAGAAGAGGGTATCACTTGCTGAGTTTAAGATGGAATCCACAGTAGGGGAAACAGTACCACCACCATTGTTATTGTTTTGTTGAAGAAGCAGAGGTTAGGAGGGTCATGGTAAAAAAGAAAAAGGATGTTAGTTAATTGGGGAGAATGGGCTCGTGCTAATTTCTGGTGGAATTAGTGGAATGGTATCAAATACAAATACAGGGCTCCCAAGTGGCGCAGTGGTCTAAGACACTGCATCTCAGTGCTAGAGGCGTCACTAAAGACAACCTGGTTTGAATCCAGACTGTATAACAACCGGCCGTGATTGGGAGTCCCATAGGGCGGTGCACAATTGGCCCAGCGTCGTCCAAGTTTGGCCGGTGTAGGCCGTCATTGTAAATATGAATTTGTTCTTAACTGACTTGCCTGGTTAAATAAAATAAAACGTCCAACACATGGTTTCCATTCTAGCCATAATTATGAGCCAGCCTCCACTGTGCTGTACATTTTCTGCTGTTCTCTAGTGCAAGCAATGATGTCTGAGGAAAAAAAACTGAGTTTGCAGTAACTTCTTTGCTGTTGTAATATCACATGGCAGTTTCACCAATAAGGATTCTGGCTTTAAAGCTCTGATTAGAGGAACAATTTTGTTGAACTCCTGCTGTAGATCAACATGTTTTGCTGTTGGTGAATTAACAACCTTGATAAGGCTATTAGAAACAATAAAACAAACCATATTCCACGATTAACCATGTATTTACTAAGCATGGATGCTTCAAATGGGAGAAAAAGTTCAAAGGAAAAAATCACCTTTGTACAGAACTACATCCTTTTCACACAGTCAGTGAAATACAGGACAAGTGAAGTTGCATGCAAAATATAGGCCTAATCAACAAATGAATTATACAAAAAACTGGACTATATTTCATATCTCCACTGTTTTTCTTTATCTTTCCCATTCTACTGTAATAACATTAAGTGCCTTCACGCTACTGCACTAGCATACGTGTCCGTTAGACTCCAGATGCGCATCCACACCCCCCACTACTCCACTGTTTAACCCCCGCTTTCCCTTACTCCCGTCTCTGGGACCCCCCTGCACCCACACCCCTCCACTCACCAGGGCTGGTGGTGCTCTGCAGACTCCCCCTCTTGCGCAGTGGGGATTTGGGCTTCCCTTGGCCCTCGCTGGAGGAGAATGACATCTTACTGCCTGTGCTCCTGTGACGGCAGAAGCAGAGTGAGGCAGAGCTGCAAAACAGCCGGCAGAGGCAGAGAGGCGCAGCTAGCGCTAGCTTAAACATTACTTTTGTTGCAGCTGGATGGCAGGGCCCATGCAGGGCCTGTGGAACCCCATCTGCAGGGCTGGCTCCTCCCCCTCCGCATAGCCCCAGCCCCAGGTCAGCAGTCAGGCAACACGGGGGCCGGACACAACTCAGCCCAAGGCTTCGCCCTGCCCCGCTGGGCCCCATCCTCCTTGGTTGCCCCAGCAACCATGGAACGAGCTGCCGAGAGCCAATGCGGAGAAAGACAACGGTGGAGGAGGGCAATGCAGTTCAGAGTTTTCAGTGCAGTAAGTGTGACAGGCAGCAGGCCCTGAGTGAGACACACAACTACACCACAGCAAACATGGTACAGCACAGCAGCACCAACGAGAGCACAGGACAGAACGTTTTTCCAGTCTTCTAAAAATAGAAATTGATGACAAATATCTTAGATCGGCAGTGCATGACTTGGGCCAGAGTGGAGTACCGGCACTTCTAATTTTTGGGGAATTGTGTACTGGCTCATCTATAAAACAAAGTAGCCTATCGCCGGCCCAGATTCACACACAGAGGTAAAAAAAGTTTGATCAAAGCGGAAGGAAGGCAGGATCAGCATTGAACAGCAATAAAGAGTGGGCATTCATCAGCCTGAATAGGCATGATGCGCTGATCCAAGTTGTAAAATGAGGGTTTGTAAAGGTCATAGAAAGTCATGTAAATTAGTAATTTTCTGTCAATGTAATTCATGAAGGCACACTTAAATATTATCAATCACTTAAAAATCTACATATCAGCCATCATGAGAATGACCTTCTGTGCGTGTCTGTGTATGCTGCATGTGTGCCAGTACGAGTGGGCTAGAGAGAGCGCAACATTTCAGCAGCAGGTATAAGATAAATGACAGACAGACTAAGTAGATCACAACATGACTAGCGAGATAACTGACATAACTAACTATAGCTAACTAAGCATTAATGTTGTTGTCGCCTTTTCACCAGCACCTAAATAAATCTGCACCGTTGGAAAACTGGGATTACCCTCTATTAAACAGTAGCCATGTATTTGCAACATTGTAAAAAATATTCAAAGAATAGCCTAATTGACAAAACTTGCTGTGCATACTGTTGATCTCCCCTGAAACATTCATATTTGAGCCTTATATATATAAACATGTCTACTTATATACACTACCGTTCAAATGTTTGGGGTCATTTAGAAATGTCCTTGTTTTTGAAAGAAAAGCAAATTTATTTTCCATTAAAATAACATCAAATTGATCAGAAATATAATGTAGACATTGTTAATGTTGTAAATGACTATTGTAGCTGGAAACGGCTGATTTTTTATGGAATATCTACATAGGCGTACAAAGGCCCATTATCAGCAAACATCACTCTTGTGTTCCAATGGCACGTTTATCATTTTAAAAGGCTAATTGATCATTAGAAAACCCTTTGGCAATTATGTTAGCACAGCTGAAAAATGTTGTGCTGATTAAAAAAGCAATAAAACTTATTTAGACTAGTTGAGTATCTGGAGCATCAGCATTTGTGGGTTTGAATACAGGCTCAAAATGGACAGAAACAAAAAACTTTCTTCTGAAACTCGTCAGTCTATTCTTATTCTGAGAAATTAAGGCTATTCCATGCAACAAATTGCCAAGAATCTGAAGATCTCATACAATGCAGTAATGAGCCTGTAATCGCTCCAGATACTCAACTAGTCTAAAGAAGGTTTTATTGTTTCTTTAATCAGCACAACAGTTTTCAGCTATGCTAACATAATTGCCAAAGTGTTTTCTAATGATCAATTAGCCTATTAAAATGATCAACTTGGATTAGCTAACACAACGTGCCATTGGAACACAGGAGTGATGGTTGCTGATAATGGGCCTCTGTACGCCTATGTAGATATTCCATAAAAAAATCTGCCGTTTCCAGCTACAATAGTCATTTACAACATTAACAATGTCTACACTGTATTTCTGATCAATTTGATGTTATTTTAATGGACAAAAAAAGTGCTTTTCTTTCAAAAGCAAGAACATTTCTAAGTGACCCCAAACTTTTGAACGGTGTATCTTGCTTTGAAGTAACTTACCTTCAATCCATTTGATCCCTGATTCATTGAAAGAGGGAATCATTTTATAAAACAAAAGTATTTGGGTGCAAGATTTTATATCAAGGGTGGCAACCATCCTTCAGGACAGCTACTGGGTGTGCAGGCTTTTGTTCAAGCCCTGGTCTAACCACATTGCAGCCTAAATATCAGCTGCTCAACAGGACATTGATAAGCAGACTTGGGTGCTTCAAAAGGAGCTCTCCAGATGGAGGGTTGACCACATGTTGACAACGTGACTAACAGTGCAGTTCTACTTTGTGGGGGTTAAGTGCCTTGATCAAGGGCACAACAGCAGGAGATTGTACAGTAGGCCTACATGGGACCTGACACAGCAGCCTTACAATGTCAATAATGCTTACTTTGTCATGTAGGCTATAATAATAGTAATGAAACGTCGTTAAAAGTCATAGAGAAGTCATGGAAAATGTGTATGAACCCTTAACAGTGAATAATCAGAGGTCTATTAGAGCTGGGCGATATGTGACCGACCGGCTCGATATTATGTGTCGAAATTGTGTTTATTACATTGGATAAAAGTTGAAAATTGTATATAATACACTACAGTTGAGTAATAATGGGAAAGTAATCACATCCGGCCGTGATTGGGCTGTGCACAATTGGCCAAGCGTTGTCCAGGTTTGGCCGGAGTAGCCGTCATTGTAAATAAGAATTTGTTCTTAACTGACTTGCCTAGTTAAATAAATAAATAAAATGAAAAATTCTGCTTTGAAAGTTGATAAACTTGTAACCTCACTTTTAAGAAAATGGCCTTTGTACGTTTTGGTCGTTCACACCCTGTTAAGCTTTAGCTCCGCCCATCTCTTTAAGGATTCACATGTGAGGCCATGTACTAAACAACCAAATATTTCAAGACTAAAGGCTGGTTTATACTACGGGTGTGTTCGTAAATTTTAGCTGGAGTGTTCAGAGTGTGCTCTGGGCGTTCATAAATTCAGAGCGTTTCGCTCTCGAGCGTTCAGAGCGCACACTGGACGCTCTGGTTGAGGAGTAGGGTTGATCCGAGTGTTCTGTCCTAACAACAGCAGTCAAGCACCCAAGCTAATTGGCTAACGTTGGCTAGCTTGCTAGCTACTTCCAGACACAAATGAGAGAACAGTTCACTCTGACCATTTTACCAATATCAGAGTTGGTTAGGCTGTTTTTATGTTATCCAGAGCATTGGTGACTGCAACTGTGCTGCTGGCAACAATGTAATTAATTTTTTTTGCAAACGTTTACTAACACCGGCCATATTCAAGGGTGTTGAGCGTTCATAAATTTGTCAATTATTCTACGCTCTGGCACACTCAGAGGAGAGTGCTCTGAAAGCTCTGAAATCGGAGTAGATAGCCAGAGCAAATTTACCAGCTACGTCTATTAACAGTTGTCACAGTGACATCATGAGCATTCTATTGAAATGGTTACTTGCATAGTGGAATCTTTTGTTAATAAATGAACCATAATCCTAACTCATGACGTTACTACACTGTGTCACGACGTGGCCCTGTGGGGGAAGTTTACGACCCCCAATAAATACCTTAACCTCTCTCCAGCTGGTCTACAGAAAGAGACTCAGAAAGCTCTTTGTTACTACAGAGAGAGAGAGAGTTTGCAATACATTAACATCAATAGTTGGGACAATGAACACTATTTGTATTACTTTTCCAGGTAAAAATGTCCATTGGTATTTCAAGAATATTATGTCAAATCCGTTGGGGTCTAGGACATCGAATCGGACCACAGGATGACATAATCCATATCTTGTAAAGCCTAACCATTCTGGTTATCAGATTTACATGGACTTTTAGGCAAATGATGTGTTTAAATGTGATAATACTTTTGAAAAGATGCGATTTAAGCATTTTTAAGATGAAAAGTGTGTGTTTAATGTTAACTCGTGTCCAGGCAGTAGCCACGCCCATGTTAACAGACATTGCCTGAGAGCTATGAAACACACACTTCTCTTTCCAGTACAAAAGCCCATTGACGAAAGTTATTGTTAGTTCCCAATGACGCCAGGACTTTTTTCCATGCGTTTAACAAGGGCTAAATGTCACGATCAATGTCAGAGACCAAGGCGAAGCGTAGTGATAGTTCAACATAGTGTTTTATTAACATAAAACTATACTTCATCTGAACTATACAAAATAACAACAATATATACGAACTGAAGAGAACACACTTACTTAAATGATGACATCCAACAATGACCCACACACAGGTGGATGTGAGGGAAATCTAAATACTATCCCCAATCAGAGACAAACTCTAGACAGCCGTCTCTGATTGGGGATCATTAACTACCCCTAGTTATGATGTGAGGGCTTGACTGTGGTCCTACCACTCCCCCTAGTGGGAGTCAGAGGCCTAACCTCAGTCAAACCCTATTACTAAATTAGACTAAGCAAACCCCAGCGTGAGCTGTGGTTGCAAATGGTTCTACTTTATCTAACGAAATCTACATGCAAAGATAACATGGATGTGACGACTGACATGTTAAAACTGTGAATTTCGATTAGACCAGTCAGTACATCTCGTGAGCCGATTATGGCAACTTGTTATGAACTTTGACTCACTACAGAAGAAGTGATTAGATCTTAGTGGTCGCTGTTATCAGACTGCAGTGATGAACACGCCCCTAAGAGGAACACAGACAATCTCTCTACAGACGATCCAACCAGAAAGACCCTCCAAAGGACCAGTCTTCCATCCATCGAAGCCAAGCTCAATCGTAAATATCTATAATTGCATTCACTTTCCAATTGGGCGGTTATTAGTGCATATGATATTGATGTTGGCTTAGCTTCAACCAGGTCTTATAGAAACGACCCTTCCTTTGTCTTTCAATCTTCCCGCTCTTACAAAACTCCTCCTCCTTTCCTTTGTGTGACCAGCAGTCATATCGGAAAAGACCACTAGGGACTTTTCATGATATGACCTGAGTAATCAATGTACAATCTACTGTATGTATACTATATAAATGTAACTCTGTAATTATTTAGGTATTCAGTAAATAAATATTGAAGACAATTTGTATTGCTGATTCAACATTGTGTTCGCCAGGGTTCTTGAAAATGATCTTACGATCATCAGAATGAGACTGACTGATAATGAGATAACGATTAATAATTGACTGCTATAAAATATCTTCAGATCTTTAAGAGTTTATTCGGAAGACAGCGGCTCTATAAACACACTACCGTGGAGCCCCAGGTTATTAATGAGTTAATTGTTGCAGGATTTAATTAAATCACGTCATCAATTAAACGTTGAATAACCTATTTTATTAAAATAGCATGTCGCCAAATTAATAAAAGTCACGATACGACACCTGCATAAAACTGCAGGTAGCTAACCAACCAGGTTCAATGTTAGCTAGCTAACATTAGGCTATAACTAGCAAAGCAAATGGCTCTGAGATACAAATAATATGACTATACAGATCATACACGTAACGTTAGCTAGCTGATCTAACAACAACAGTCAAGCACCCAAGCTAACTGGCTAACGTTGGCTAGCTACTTCCAGACACAAATGAGAGAACAGCTCACTCTGACCATTTTACTCACCCTAGCAGAGCTGGTTAGATTGTCTTTATGTTATCCAGAGCGTGACTGCAACTGTGCTGCTGGCAACAATTTAATTACGCTTTTTTGCAAAAGTTAAGGCACACTCAGACAAGAGTGCTCTGAAATCGGAGTAGATAGTCAGATCGAATTTACCAGCTACACCTATCAACAGTTGTCGCAGTGACATCATGAACATCCTATTGAAATGGTTACTTGAATAGTGGAGTATTTTGTTTAGACAGCTAGCTACATGTCTAAACAGCTAGCTAAACAATGAACCATAATCCCAACACATGATGTTACTACCCTGCATGAATCTGCAGGTGGCTAACCAGGTTAAATGTTAGATAGCTAACATTAGGCAATAACTAGATCATACAAGTAAGGTAGCCAACCAGGTTAAATGTTAGCTAGCTAACATTAGGCTATAACTAGATCATACAAGTAACATTAGCTAGCAAGCCAGTCAGCTAATATTAGCTAGCTAGCTAACAGTACACTCTAACTTTAAATGAAAATTACTTTCTGCCAAAATTAGAAACGTGTAATATTTGAAAACGTAGCTAGCTAGACTATATTACCCGTATACATGGATGGAGACTTTCTGTCACGGATGCCATGGTTGCCTTAGTTTGAAGATGTAATCCAGAGACAGGTGTTTTCTCCATCTCCTTAGCTATCATACTCTAATTCCACTGATTTCAAAACTCGGTCCTCCAGAAAGTGGAGAGCAACACGTATGCAGTTCTACTACGTGAGATCTTTAAAAAAAAGCTGCGTTAGAAACTATTACCTACACATACTGACCAGCTCAAATAGACAGAAGCGTGCTACACGGCAGACCAATCCGAACTCATCCCTCTGCATGTATAGCCCACTCATTATCTCAGCCAATCATGGCTAGCGGGAAGGTTGCTGTCTTTTTATGTGGCTAAACCAACTAGGCACGTAATTTAACAATTTTATTTGTATTTACTGATGGCATACAAGTTTGTTATTAAGGTACATCAAATTTCACATGTTCCAGAAGGCATTTCTGCCCAAAAAGTAATGTCTCTCCTGTAAAGTAGTGACGCATGACAAACGCCTAGTTTCCTGAAACGAGTCACAAAATATCACATCATAGAATTTTTTTAACATTGGATGGTATGACGGTATTTTATGTTTTTGAATAATACAAATTTGCTTTATGAGTAGTGTGACCCGGGTTGCAACACATACCGTGGACCCCTTCCCCTTTTCCAAATTTTGATACGTTACAGCCTTATTCAAAAACATTTAAAATGTATGTTTTTCCTCATCAATCTAAACACAATACCCCATAATGACAAAGCGAAAACAGGTTTTTAGACAATTTTTGCAAATGTATTAAAATACATTGACATAACTATTCAGACCGTTTGCTTTGAGACTCAAAATTGAGCTCAGGTGCATCCTGTTTCCATTGAAGTTTGGAACCACCAAGAATCTTCCTAGAGCTGGCCGACTGGCCAAACTGAGCAATTGGGGGAGAAGGGCCTTGGTCAGGGAGGTGACCAAGAACCCAAAGGTCACTCTGAAAAAGCTCCAGAGTTCCTCTGGGGAGATGGGAAAACTTTACAGAGTTCTCTGCAGCACTCCATCAATCAGGCCTTTATGGTAGAGTGGCCAGATGGAAGCCACTCCTAAGTAAAAGGTACATGACAGCCTGCTTGGAGGACTCTGACCATGAGAAATAAGATTCTCTGATCTGATGAAACGAAGATTGAATTTTTTGGCCTGAATGTCAAGCTTCACGTCTGGAGGAAACCTGGTACCATGCCTACAGTTGACTGTACGTTTGTTTATTTCCCATGTGTAACTCTGTGTTGTTTTTTGTCCGAATGCCTTGCTTTGTCTTGGCCAGGTCGCAGTTGCAAATGAGAACTTGTTCTCAACTGACCTACCTGGTTAAATAAAGGTGAAATAAAAAAAACAGTGAAGCGTGGTATTAGCAGCATCATGCTTTGGGGATGTTTTTCAGAGGCAGGGACTGGAAGACTAGTCAGGATCGAGGGAAAGATGAACTGAGCAAAGTACAGAGAGTTCCTTGATGAAAACCTGCTCCAGAGCGCTCAGGACCTGGGGGGACAACGACACTAGGCACACAGCCAAGACAACGCAGGAGTGGCTTCGGGACAAGTCTCTGAATGTCCTTGAGTGGTCAAGCCAGAGCCTAGACTTGAACCTGATCGTACATCTCTGGAAAGACCTGGAAATAGCTGTGCAACGATGCTCCCCATCCAACCTGACAGAGCTTGAGAGGATCTGCAGAGAAGAATGGGAGAAACTCCCCAAATACAGGTGTGCCAAGCTTGTAGCATCACCACCAAGAAGACTCAAGGCAGTAATAGCTGCCAAAGTTGCTTCAACAAAGTACTGAGTGAAGGGTCTGAATACTTATGTAAATGTAATATATATAAAAAAAGTTTTTGCTTTGTCATTATGGGGTATTGTGTGTAGGCTGTAACGTAACAAAATGGGGAAAAAGTCAAGGGGTCTGAATACTTTCCGAATACAATGCACTCTAAGAGATTTCAATTGGTCTTTCTCCATTCTAAATTTTGTATGTATTTTTTATACATTTCTGCATTTCCTGCACTCATGTGAGATCATTTCCACATGTCCACGTTGGGCTGCACGATATGGGCAAAGAATCAAGCCCTTTCAAATTGAGATTTGACTTGCAATTTTGAGCAAAACACTTGCATGAACTGTTGGAATCATGGAAATATAATGACTATACTATTATCTTATTATTATATAGTTAGAATATAATAGTGGGCACTTTGAATACAGTGTTGTTTGACAATGAATGAAAATGCCAGGGAGGAGTTATTGTGACAGGGTAGGACAGGGTGTTTCCTAGGGGACCCTATAGTCAAAATCACCCTCATGGCCCTGCAAGCTAGTGAAACATGCCTCTGTCTCCTAGAGATTAACATACTTTGGTGTGAAAAGTGCAAATCAATCCCAGAACAGCAAAGGACCTTGTGAAGATGCTGGAGGAAACAGGTACAAAAGTATCTATATCCACAGTAAAACGAGTCCTACATCGACATAACCTGAAAGGCCACTCAGCAAGGAAGAAGCCACTGCTCCAAAACCGCCATAAAAAAGCCAGACTACGGTTTGCAACTGCACATGGGGACAAAGATCGTACTTTTTGGAGAAATGCCCTCTGGTCTGATGAAACAAATATAGAACTGTTTAGCCATAATGACCATTGTTATGTTTGGAGGAAAAAGGGGGAGGCTTGCAAGCCGAAGAACACCATCCCAACTGTGAAGCACGGGGGTGGCAGCATCATGTTGTTGGGGTGCTTTGCTGCAGGAGGGACTGGTGTACTTCACTAATTAGATGGCATCATGAGGAAGGAAAATTTGGTGGATATATTGAAGCAACATCTCAAGACATCAGTCAGGAAGTTAAAGCTTGTTTGCAAATGGGTCTTCCAAATGGACAATGACCCCAAGCATACTTCTAAAGTTGTGGCAAAATGGCTTAAGGACAACAAAGTCAAGGTATTGGAGTGGCCATCACAAAGCCCTGACCTCAATCCTATAGAAAATGTGTGGGCAGAACTGAAAAAGCGTGTGCGAGCAAGGAGGCCTACAAACCTGACTCAGTTACACCAGTTCTGTCAGGAGGAATGGGCCAAAATTCACCCAACTTATTGTGGGAAGCTTGTGGAAGGCTACCCGAAACATTTGACCCAAGTTAAACAATTTAAAGGCAATGCTACCAAATACTAATTGAGTGTATGTAAACATCTGACCCACTTGGAATGTAATGAAAGGGAGAGTGTGTAGGCCTATGTGTGTTAAGTTATCTGAACAGTACAGATAGTTACAGTGCTATCATAACATTGTTGGACACGTTTAAAAGCTCTTTGTATGCATAGAGCTAGCTCTTGGCACACTCATTTAGAACGCCTGAAGCTTTAACAGTACTTATAGCTGTGTGTGTGTGTGTGTGTGTGTGTGTGTGTGTGTGTGTGTGTGTGTGTGTGTGTGTGTGTGTGTGTGTGTGTGTGTGTGTATGTGTGTGTGTGTGTGTGTGTGTGTGTGTGTGTGTGTGTGTGTGTGTGTGTGTGTGTGTGTGTGTGTGTGTGTGTGTGTGTGTGTGTATGTGTGTGTGTGTGTGTGTGTGTGTGTGTGTGTGTGTGTGTGTGTGTGTGTGTGTGTGCTGCGCACAAGTGTTAAACTTCTGTCCTTTACAATCAAAGCATAGTATAACTCAATGCACTGTAACTCAATGCACTGCTTTTTAAATTGACAAATATTTATTTAGGGCCAATAAAAAATTGTGATTAATAATATAAAAAGAAATGTTTTACTGTCACATATATCGGATAAGTGCAATGAAACGTGTTGTTCTACAGGCTCAGCCATGCCATTAACTCAATTCATTATTTCAATCGTTTGACAGCCTTAGTATTTATTCCTTGTGTCACTATTTATTTTTATTTTTATTTTAACTCTGCATTGTTGGAAAAGGACCGTAAGTAAGCATTTCACTGTTAGACTACACCTGTTGTTTACGAAGCATGTGACAAATCAAATTAGATTTGGAACTGAGGTAAAGAGACACAGAGGGAATACTATGTAAAGACCACCATCTAGTGGTAAGAACATTGACTGTGTGGCAACCGCCGAAACAGTAAAAGGGTGGTTTCAGTGGAGGAAAAAAACAACTACTGCATTCCAAAAAATCTGACCCAGTTTATTTTGTTTTGGGGGGGGGGGGGGCTGACTTCTCGCCCTCCCCGTGGTACAACTACACAGCTAGAAACAAAGGTCTATATTTTCCCCAGGAAAAGAAAACATTGTCCAAAAGGGACAGGCAACCAATATAACTGATGCTAACGCAATCTTACAGCCCTTACCCCGAGAACGGAAGGATTGTTGATGGGGAATTCCTCAGGCTCTTACTTATTCTTATGTGCTTTTGTTTCAGGCTCTGCTGGTCAGGCTTCCTTCCTGGATACCCTAGCAGTAAAAATGAGACCAGCCTGCTGTCTCTTTTCGTTTTTTCTGCAATGCTCAGGGTATTCCAGATTTGTTTGCAGAGCTGCACACCCCCTCACCCTTCATCCTTCCATCACTCCTCCCTGAAAATGATCCTCCTCACCCTGAGTCAGTCATGTAAAATTACTGCCCCCCTTTTCCTGAAAATAAGTGAATTGAATTTCACCTCCCTTTTCCCGAGTGACATAACACTGAGGCCTAGAGATGAAGTGTTTTTCTACTGTCAGACCACTGTTACACCAGCGTTTGTAGCTAAACTTTCATATCAGTTACTACTGTCACTGTGTGCATCAGTGCACATATCCATGCATAACAGTCTAGTCACTACATGAAAATCAACTGTCTCAAAATCCTCAATTACTGATCTGGGTGCACTGTGCAGCATTGCTTTCACTGAAACAATGCAACTTCAATATGTGATGGCTTGGTACTGCTGAAGTCAAATACTGATAGTATAGAAATGCTACAATCATGTAATAAACCAACAGTCCTGGACTGTCCAGGTAGCTAAGCGTGCCACACATTTGATTTACAAGTAAAGCTTCTGTTCTGGCCAATGTGGCTCTCTAGATAATTTACATTTAGCAAGCTATCTACGACTCTACTCATGAAAATACCTTGAACTGTGTATTTATATAATGTATTATATTTAAATACATTAAGTCACATACCAAATATAACATAGTGAATTGGTCATGAAAGTTCTGACATCAACACGTGGTTATAAAAACACTGGTTTAGCCAGCTACTTACCACCTGCCATTGTCTCAGTGTCAGCTCGTAGCTTGCCTTGCCCTAGGAAACAACTGGCAACCTTGCTGTAGCTGGCAGTTGTTTCTCTCAGACGTCTTATAACAACTTTTCACTAGTAACTAGCTTGCTAGCTAGCCAGTTTTGTTAGCTCCAACTGACCAGTCATAAGAGAATGTGGAAAATACTCCAAAAATGTGCATTTATTGTCTAGCTATAGATTATCTATTTGCTTGAGTAAATATATTTCCCCTACCGAATGTATATATCTCATCTCATCAGCTAACTATGCTAACTAAACAACTTTTTTCTTTTCGTTTCGTGTGTGAAAACTGCCCACATTACCATTTGGCTGCACTTTTGACAGGGATGAATTTATTTGCGGTTTTGACGTCATGTAAAAAAAAGAATCCCATACAGAACAAAGTGGAGGAAGGTTTAAAGGGGCCGTGTTAATTAGTTGTGCACTGGTCAGAAGTCAAGTAGTCCTTCTAGTCCATGAACCAGACCACCAAATTTGAGCCTCATTCTTTCTTTCTTTTATCCCTCCATCCCATACATTTTTCCCATAAGGATTTTACCCTATGAAAAACAATGTCATTATACAACAAGTTATTGCTCATGTATAGACTTTAATCATATATCATTGGAGGGCTTAGATTCACAGTTATCCATGAGACACATTTTCAGAAACTTCAGGTCAGCAGAACTTTGACCTTTGACCTCTAGAGTACATATCAGAATTAACTGTGTAAATGGCTTTGAAACAGAAACCCTGATACATTTCAAACTTTGTTTGACAAGTGGTTCTGAAAGGTCATGACATTACCTTTCAAATGATATATAATACAGTGCATATGAAAAGTATTCAGATCTCTTTGCTTTTTTCACATTTTATTACGTTACAGCCTTATTCTAAAATTGATTCAATAGTTTTTTCCCCTCATCAATCTACACACAATACCCCATAATGACAAAGCAAAACAAAGAGTTCAATCTTGGTTTCATCAGACCAGAAAATCTTGTTTCTCATGGTCTGAGAGTCCTTTAGGTGCCTTGGCGCTCTAGCAACTCCTTCTGGCGGGCCGGACGCCTGCAGGCTGAACGGTGTTTCCTCCAACACATTGGTGCGGCTGGCTTCCGGGTTATGTGGGCGGGTGTTAAGAAGCGCAGTTTGGAGGGTCATGTTTCAGAGGACGCATGACTCGACCTTCACTTCCCGAGCCTGTTGGGGAGTTGCAGCGAGAAAATACAAAAATAAATACATGTAAAGTTAAAGAAGGCTGTAATGTGGAAAAAGTGAAGGGGTCAGAATACTTTCCGAATGCACTGTATAACCAACGTTGAAAGCATCAGCTACAACTATTGTTTAAAAATTGCCCATATTGGGCCATTGGCATTGTAATGTTGGAAGCTTAGCCAATCCAATTCCATGTAATGGGGCAGCTATGTTTTTGGATTGTAACTTTGGTGATAGAGGCATCAAATTGCACACACTGTAAGGGCCTGACTGAGGCCAGGTCTCTGACTCCCTCTAGAGGGAGTGGGATGGCCACAGTCAGGTCCTGACAATCACAGGGTTTGTGTTTGTGTTTTGGTTGATCCCCAATTAGAGGCAGCTGTCTTGTGTTGTCTCTAATTGGGGATTCTATTTATGTTTCACTGTTTCCACCTGGGTGTGGATTCTTGTGTGTGTTGTTCCTTGTTTTTGTTCACTCCAGTTCACGGTCGCTACCTCTCCTTTGTTTTTATTTTTATATTAGAAAATAAAGGAATGTCTGTCAACTCTAGCTCTGCGCCTTGTTCCCTACCCATGCACCGTGACACACACACAGCTAGAACTGGGTTTTAAAAAGATTTGTAGATACAGGGCCATCACAGAATTCACTCATTAACCCCACAGAAGCCTTTCCCAAAATGGCTGCCAAAACAACTCAATGGGGTCTTATTGGACAATTGCGCATGACCATACCTGTATAAAATATAATTGTAGTATGCCCCAAAATATCTTAAAATGTTCATAGTGATGTAGAATACACAACCACAAGAGCCAGGTGTGCAAGATATAAAGCTGCCATGACACAGTATTCGGAGATGAGTGCAATCTCCCTCTGTTCACATTGTTTCTCTCCTCATCTGAGTTTAAAAGGCAAGTGACATATGATTTATTGTGGTAGATCTTGACCAGAAAGGCAACACTGTTGTTTAATGCCTTCTATTCTCATCCGATCCCTCAGGCCGTGCCAGGAAACGAGACCTGATGCCTGTTAAACTCTCCATCCTCCACCATTATAGTCACAAAGCTAAGGTCTTACATTGCAGAAATGCCTTATGATCACATGTCCTTTACAGTCAAATCCCAAAGTGACAAATAATGTATTTTCATGGCTCAGATTTGTTTGCCAATTGTCACTTACACTACCTCAAACAGAACAGAACATATCATATGCCAGGTTGCAGTTGCAAATGAGAACTTGTTCTCAACTGACCTACCTGGTTAAATAAAGGTGAAATAAATAAAATAAAAAATATCATAGTATGGCTCATTTTTTTAAGCTGGGAGAGCTAAATTGTGCAAGAGGAAGAGAAAGTAAACTAGCTAGAACTGGGTTTTAAAAAGATTTGTGATACAGGGCCATTCACTCATTAACCCTACAGAAGCCTTGCCCAAAATGGCTGCCAAACAACTCAATGGGGTCTTATAGGACAATTTCGCATGACCATACCTGTATAAAATATAATTGTAGTATGCCCCAAAATATCTAGTGATGTAGAATACACAGCCACAAGGTGTGCAAGATATAAAGCTGCCAGTGGACGACATTGCTGCAGCTCAATCCACCTCGAACGCCCTCAGATGAACAGTAATTCATATTGCACAGAATGAGGCCAGAATCCTGAGGTTAGAAGAGTAAGAAAGTGCATTTATCCACCTCTTCCTCACTCACTTAAAGGCTCTGTAATACTTTCCCTGGCATTTCTCTCAACCAGCGCTCCTCTCGCAGTAAGTGGCCATCTGCTGGCCTAAGCTGTGGCCTGAGATTTCACAGGGGGCCTCTGGATAATCTTGTCAACAGATCAGCTGCACCAGGCCAATCCCATGATGCAGCAGGAAGCATATAGTCAACGATTGAATGGTCAGAATTAGAAAGGGACAACGGAATTGGAGGATGCCCTAATTAGCAATCCAGTTCTAGCCATGAGACCAATCTCTCTTTCTTTCTTTTTCTCTCTTTCACTTTAAGTTGGGCAATCTCATCGTATCTGCAGGTGGAAGGGCCAATGTCTGGCTTTGTCTTCAGTTAGAGTCACCTACCTAGTTGGCTAACTACAACTACAGTGCCACTCCATCTGAGTTTGTTCACATACAGTATGCAAAGCTATATCAGGTGCATGAAGCATTTTTACATTAGAATCACCTTTGTTACTTTGTTACCACCAAGCCTGGTCAAACAGTAGCTAACTGTTAATGGCTCTTTTGATTGGTTGCAGAGGTAATCCACCATAGAGTTCACTACATGCAAAGTTCTTGGTGATGAAAATTCCTGACAAAACACATCTATAAAGAGCAGATCTTTTCAATTAGGCATATGCAAGCACAGAAGGCACTGTGCACAGAAGGCAAACTGCTGAGTACAGTACATCTCTGTGCTGACCCATGACACAGTATTCTGAGATGAGTGCAATCTCCCTCTGTTCACATTGTCTCTCCCCTCATCTGAGTTTAAAAGGCAAGTGACATATGATTTATTGTGGTAGATCTTGACCAGAAAGGCAACACGTTTGTTAAATGCCTTCTATCCTCATCCGATCCCTCAGGCCGTGCCAGGAAACGAGACCTGATGCCTGTTAAACTCTCCATCCTTCACCATTATAGTCACAAAGCTAAGGTCTTACATTGCAGAAATGCCTTATGATCACATGTCCTTTACAGTCAAATCCCAGTGTGCAAATAATGTATTTTCATGGCTCAGATTTGTTTGCCAATTGTCACTTACACTACCTCAAACAGAACAGAACACATCATATCATAGTATGGCTCTTTTTGAAGCTGGAAGAGCTAAATTGTTCAAGAGGAAGAGAAAGTAAACTTTGAACACCTAGACCTTCTCTATTTCTAAATCCTATAGCGTTTGCCATTTTTAGCCTTCACTTTTGCCCTCTGCTTCATCCTAATTGGATCTAATGGTTCCCAAGGGAACGGCAGAAAAAGCCCTGCCCAATCCCAACCTGATGGCAAGATGTCAGGTTTAACGTAGGGGAATTAGGGAGGGCTAACACCAGAGAGAACAGCTTTGCTTAGTCCCCAAGCAGTGATTGTCCGACTGCGTGTCAGTATACATCCCCGGTGCCCTCTTCCTCCAGCCACCAACCCCAGACTGAGGCCAGGATCCCCTGTTCCCAGCCCCCACCTCTACCTCCCTCTGTGCCTGTTTCCCAGTGCACCCCTCAGTCGCCGGGAGCGGCCGGCCGCATTTCCGTACCACACAGGATCTTGGCTTGAAGGAGTGAAAAAAAAAAAGAAAAAAATGGGAGCCGGAGGAAGTGTCGAAGACAAGGCATTAGCTGCAAAGTCCAAGGAACTGGAAAAGCAGCTGGCGGAGGATGCAGACAAAGAAGCCAAGACAGTCAAGCTTCTGCTGCTTGGTAAGGAGCTGTTGTGCTTGTGGGGCTTCTTCTGAAAGTGCAGAAAAGTAGAATGGGACCCTCACCTGGCTTATGGTCTGTTAGCATATAAACATTAACAGTGTAAGATGCAAATGCTTAGGATAAGCATCATCTTCTTTAAAAAACTGAAAGAAAGATATTGGTTGAAGAGGAGAAAGTATACAACAATGTGCCCTGTTATTGGAGAAATATAGTCACACCACTTTTTTTTCTTGTCAAAGTTGGGGGGCATTGTAATGGAAATTGCACAGCAATAAAGTTGAAGTTTACATCATGTAAAATGTTTATATTTTTGCAATGAGGCATCCATACCAACCTGTATGAGCTTAAGCCTCAGCCATAGCAAACCTTTATGAGCACAAGCATGATATAAGATTTACATTAGTAGGTTACACTAATGACCACAGCTGTAATTATGTAAGAGTGTGAATATTCGCTGGTGAAGTTGGCATAGTTGTTGTGAATTCTCTAACACTTTGATACGGTCACTTGATCGATGGAGCTCTTTTCTCAAGGTCATTCTGGAACATTTTAAGTTGCTAAAGAGAGGCTCTTGTGGAAACATCTCTGAAATTATCAGAATTTGGATACATGTAATGTGTAATACTTCCATACTTGTGGAAACTTGGCAATGCTGAAATGGTGCATTCAAAAAAGTGTTTAACCTATTAGGACTACTCAATCAGGACTCTAGCGTTGATTCTGATATTGTATCTAAGTTGTAGGTATATATGAAAAGAGCTTAACAGTAAAAATTATTAAAGTAGTTTATGATTTGTCTTTGCACATTTACTATAATTTGCCCATTCAACGTGACTCATGTCACTGTAACACAGTCTGGATGCAAACAGATAAACATGTCAAGCTGAAAGTAGCTTACATTAAATCAGATAAGCCCAAGAGTGACTGCTGCTGTTACCTCAAGACTGAGATGAGAAATTGTAGGGCTTGTGAGGTCAGTGGTGTAAAACACCACAGTAAAAGGAATGAAACAACAAGTTCTCTGATACTGACATAATCTGTATAACAGTCATTACTGTAGTATGGGATCATTTAATGTTTCTCAGCAGCCATAAAGTTAGCTAGGTATGTTACACTGAAATAAAACTTGATGATTCATAACTATGCTATTTCTATATAGCATAGTTATATAGAATCTATCAAAATACATTTTGACTCTGAGAAAGGTCTGGAAAGTGGAAAATATGGAGCACTACTTAGCAGGGAATTAGATTAGTGTTAATGTTTGGCTCTGAAAGGCTTAGAAGAGCCCTATGTTGTCTTCATAGGTTATGAAACCATTATATATTTCTGTATAAGTGGCCACAGTTATGAATGTTGACATATCAGCAGCATTTGTTTCAATACAGTATGTAAAACAATGAGCCGTAGATATGTGTCATGAGCTCTGGGTATAAATAGCTTGTGAGAGTTCAGGGGCAGGATTTAGTAAGCTTTTCTCATAGGATCATGGTAACCCAATTATGCTTTCTTTCCTGCCACTTAGACTCCCTGTAATAATTACCCTAGCACCAGGTTACAACATGGCCCCACCCTGCAACATGCATCATCAAATGCTAAGTAGTCATGTCACAGAGGCAAAAAGTAAGGGACATTGACAGGTTAATTGAAAGGGACATTAACAACAAGTACCAAGCCACTTAAAGGTTGCAGACTATAGGTTACTACCAGAGAAACTCAGTTGGGTCAACCATCAGAGTAACCAGAGCAAGCAGCAACAAAAGCTCATAAGGATCAATTACAGGAACCAATTACTATCTGGGCCATAGATCATCCTCCTATTAACAACATGCATTTACAATAACGGAGCCAGAACATCAACCTGAGTTTACAACAGATCAAAGATGCAGAGGTTACATCCTGTACACCATAACCCCTGTCTACACCTTCACTAATAGTAAATAGGGGCCATTGTCCACATTTTAAACTAAACCAACGAGATTGGTCAAATATTGACACATTGCAAAAGTGAAGTCCTGTGAAATGGCTGACCCACAATCTAGTTGGTAGTATTGCAGCCATAAAATTGTGAGTTGAGGCTCTGTGGACAAAAAACAGCAATTAACAGCCATTAATCCTCGTATCTCCTGCTGCTCCTGCAGAACACAACACAGATACAGCACAGCCAACTTTCTGGCAGAATTATGGAGTAACAATGACTAAATACAAAGTTGTTGTATTTTGAATGAAATGTATGTGAAATATCTCTATTACTTTGTCATAGTCAACAACATTTGCTGTCAGAGCTTAGTGAATGATGTGTATCTTGGGTGCAAGAACAGTAATTACTCACCTCTTGCTTAAAAAGAAAGAAGCAAATGAACATTACCTTGGCAGAAGGCGATTTTTTAGTTCCATGGGTGAGCCACTGTCTGATACACAGTGCCATCTTCTGGTTCTAAACTGAAGTTAAGAGATGTTTCAGGTATCAATGACAGATTAGCATTTACAGTATTATTAGGCCAACTGTTTATTTCTGTTCAGCCCATTATAGTCTTCTCTTTCATCAGGAGAGTTGGGTTTGAGTTTAAACTAGGTCTCTGTTTATATAAAACAGTTTTAAAATGAGATTGGTGGTGAAGTTCTCTTAAAGGATGAAAATACATTTGTCTTTTTGGGCAACATGGAACCTCAAGAAATACCATCAAAACAACTGTGAAGTCAGAGGCAATAGCTTACAGCCATTTGGCACAAATAAAGCATGGATTAGTGGAGACGTGTTGCAGAGGCCCACTAAGCACGCACCGACACCAACATCTTTTGGACATCTTGTTTTGGTCCTGTCTGGACCGGCTGTCTATTACTTTGTGTGGTCCGGACAGGCCTCGATTTCCACATCCGACTGGACCAAATCTGAACCAAGTTTCACAAGTTTGGACAACACAGTACAGTACAGTACAGTACAGTAGAGCACAGTATATTACATTACAGTACAGAAAATAAAAGTATAGTATAGTACAGTACATTAGAGCACAGAAGAGCACAGTACATTACAGTATAGTACAGAAAATAAAAGTATAGTACAGTACAGTAGAGCACAGTAAAGTACAGTACAGTAGAATACAGCACAGTACAGTATAATTCACTCTACTCTAATGTACTGATGTACTGAACTAAACTGTACTCTACTGAATTAAACTGTACTGTGCTGTGTCCTACTCTACTGTACTCTACTGAATAAAACTACTGTCCTGTATCGTACTGTACTTTACTGTACTGAACTGTGCTGTACGGGGCTGTTCAAACTTCTGTAACAAGGCCTAAACATCTATCTGTTCAGATTTCACATTTGTACTTGTTGGGTGTGGAGCTCATAAAATGATACCCAGCAAGATTTTCAAGTGTGTTTTTACATTTATATTTTGGTCATTCAGCAGACGCTCTTATGCAGAGTGTATTCAACTAAGGTAGATAAACAATAACATATCACAGTCATAGCAAAAAAATTATAATCTGTAACCGTTCCTGAGAATGCTATTGTAGTCGAAGAGGTCTGTTGGTTTATTCTGTAGGTTGGACCACTTTGAACTAGCCTGGCTGACTTGATCACTCACAGCGCAAGGAGAGTTGTGGCACACTGGTCTGCAAAGGAGGCTGTTTGTTAATGCAATATTTGTTCAGAAATTGTGCCATGAGTTTGATTGGGTCTCTACAATATAGTTTTTTCTCAGACCTCTGGTTGTTTGGATTTGAAAATCCAACTGTTGCAATAGAAGGGGGCGGAGCTCAAGGGCTCTGTGTGGCTGTCCATGTGGGGGTTTGTGAGAAAGACACAGAGGAGAGCCAACCAGTAAAAGCACAGCCCCCTTTTATTATCAAAGCATTGTGCTGACAACATCACAGAGCTTTTGATCTTCAGTTGGCTCCTCTTTTCTATATGGATTTTAAAATAATTATTTTCATATAATGCTTACTTCACTGAGAATTTATGTGCAGTTGAAATTTGGCCATACAATCAGTGACCAAAAAATGCGTATTTTCACATCTGTAAATTATGTATTTTCAACTTTAATTCAGAACCAAAAATGAACCAGATTTCAACTTCCAGAAAATACGTATTTTCACATTTTATTTAGAGAATGGGCAACTGGCTGTTTTATTGTCACATACATTGGATAGGTACAGTAAAATGTGTTGTTTTACAGGGTCAACCATGTCGGCTCTTGTATTCAAACTAGCGACCTTTCTGTTACTGGCCCAGTGCTCTTACCGCTAGGCTACCTGCCGCCCTAATAGTAGAATACAGGTTAAATTTCCAAATTTGGTTGTGCATCATTTTTCTATTGTTATGTCAGTCACTGACAGTCACTCAGTTAGCCCATGTCAGCTAACCATTTTTAGATTGGTAAGTTAGTCTAGCCGGCTATCTAAACTTGTAGTAATCATTGTCGATTACGGACCGGGGGGCCCTCACTAATTTTCTCTCACTCAGATATAATATAAAAAATTGCAAACATTTCTCTCCACCCTATGGCAATGTATAGAATTGCAGCAAACTTGCTTTAAAAGTGAAACATGTTCTCAATGCCCAATGGCAAAATGTGTAGAATTACAGGAAATTAACAAAATTTTGTCTCCCTGCTGTCAAGAGGGGGTCCGCTAAAATGTTTTACTCGCTTAGATGGGGGAGGGGAGGGCAACAAAATTCCACTTAGGGCCCCCAAAAGGCTATAGGGCCAGTTCTGACTGCATGTTTATTTATTTATTTTTTATTTCACCTTTATTTAACCAGGTAGGTCAGTTGAGAACAAGTTCTCATTTGCAACTGCGACCTGGCCAAGACAAAGCAAAGCAGTGCGACAAAAAAAACAACACAGAGTTACACAGTAAACAAACAGTCAAAAACACAATAGAAGAAATCTATATACAGAGTGCAAAATGTAGTGCAAAATGCAATAAGGTTAAGAGGTAGGACAATAAATAGACCATAGTGGTGATATAAATTACAGATTAGCATTAACACAGGAATGAAGGATGTGCAAATTATTATGTGCAAATAGAGATACTGGAGTGCAAGATTAGCAAAACAAAAAAAGAAAATATGGGGATGAGGTAGTAGTGTGGGCTGTTTACAGAAGGGCTATATACAGGTGCAGTGATCGATAAGCAGCTTTGACAGCTGATGCTTAAAGTTGTTGAGTGAGATAGGAACCTCCAGCTTCAATGATTTTTGCAATTCATTCCAGTCATTGGCAGCAGAGAACTGGAAGGAAAGGCGGCCAAAGGAGGTGTTGGCTTTGGGGGTGACCAGTGAGATGTGTGGGTATGGATGTGGTTACACAGACCCGCAAGGCACTGCGGCCCCTTATGATACGTTTTTCTGGAGGCCCCCGCCCCCATCAAAGTTGCCTATCCCTGGTTCAGAACCTAAAATGTACCTAACTTCAACGTCTGGGAGGCAACCTTTTCGTATATACGAGTAAGAGAATTAGCAGCAACAGAGTGTAGAGGTAAACCAACCATCCTGCAGAAATTAAACTGCCATGAGGTCAAGAAGACAGGGCAATGAGACTATCCCTGGAGCTTGATAAAGAGAGACACAAACTCACAAACGACTCATGGACTGACATCTTCCCGGTGACGTCTACCCTTATTGGACAATCCTCTGAGAGGCTTTTCAACCCCAGGCCTCCTTACCAAAGGCCTCTCAAATCCCTCCATTTAGCCCTGAGCTAATAAGGTCACTGACCTCTGCTAAACCATTTGGACAGATGTCAATCACATTAGCCATAAACCCTTTCATACACACAATTCAAAATAGTCAGGAATCTTTGATGGCCCCCTTGAGGTGGCGTATGGAACAACAAATCAGCTCGAGGTGACAATCTTGTTTGATATAAATCCCAGAGGGAAATTAGCTTACTGGTATTATGACATACAAATCCACTGCTCACCCAAGTATGTCCTTTGGTTCAGTGCTTGTTTACTGTATTCCTATTGCTCTGTTACTGCCAAGCTGTTAGTATGGTGAGTAATGTGAAGTATCCCATAGTATGTGCAATGGTACAACATGCAGAAAACAAAGCTAAACACAAAACAGAAGGTCATGATAGAACGGATGTGAAAGAACCGCAAGTGTCATTTTTGCAACACCACTGAATGCTTGTCATGTCGTGTGTCTGAGAGCCCTGTATCTGTGGGCAACTGCTGAGCTTCCTCTTTTACAATGTGCTGTCATTATAACTCTTAGCTTGAGTCATGTTTTGGCCCTTGGGTTCCCTTTAACCAACTACAAGGTGAATGATGATGTTGATGGGAAAGCCATTGTAACACATCTACTTCTTATTTTGTGTTACCAGGTGCTGGTGAGTCTGGGAAGAGCACAATTGTCAAGCAGATGAAGTGAGTGTAATAAAATAAGTAGTACCAGTTCTTGCCAATAGTGATTGTTGTTACGTATTTATTTGGACAGATAAACATTCAATTTGGTTCTATACTCCAGCATTTGATTTGAGGCTACAGAATTTTCTTATAGGGTATTTTCCTGTTTATAAATTTATGCACTTTATGTATCGAGTCCCCACATTTGAAGGTATCATAAGTACACTATATATACAAAAGTATGTGGACACCCCTTCAAATGAGTGGATTTGACTATTTCAGCCACACCCGTTGCTGACAGGTGTATAAAATCAAGCACACAGCCATGCAATCTCCATTGAAAACATTGGCAGTAGAAGAGCTCAGTTACTTTCAACATGGCACCATCATAGCTTGCCACCTTTCCAACAAGTCTGTTCGTCACATTTCTGCCCTGCTCAACTGTCAGTGCTGTTATTCTGAAGTGGAAACGTCACCATCTGGCAGTCTGACAAACAAATCTAGGTTTGGCGGATGCCAGGAGAACGCTACCTGCCCGAATGCATAGTGCCAGCTGTAAAGTTTGGTGGAGGAGGAATAATGGTCTGGGGCTGTTTTTCATGGGTCGGGCTAGGCGCCTTAGATCCAGTGAAGGGAAGTATTAACGCTGCAGCATACAATGACATTCTAAACGATTCTGTGCTTCCAACTTTGTGGCAACAGTTTGGGGAAGGCCCTTTCCTGTTTCAGCATGACAATGCCACCGTGCTCAAAGCGAGGTCCATACAGAAATGGTTTGTCAAGATCGGTGTGGAAGAACTTGACTGGCCTGCACAGAGCCCTGACCTCAACCCGATCGGACACCTTTGGGATGAATTGGAACGGCGACTGCGACCCAGGCCTAATCGCCCAACATCAGTGTCTAACCTCATTAATGCTCTTGTGGCTGAATGGAAGCAAGTTCCTGCAGCAATGTTCCAACATCTAGTGGAAAACCTTTCCAGAAGAGTGGAGGCTGTTATAGAAGCAAAGGAGGGACCAACTCCATATTAATGCCCATGATTTTGGAATGAGATGTTCGACAAGCAGGTGTCCACATACTTTTGGTCATGTAGTGTATTTGGACGAAATCACTTATAGTGTATTCAATTTAGTCAAAGGTTTAGTATTTGGTGCCATATTCCTAGCATGCAATGACTACATTAAGCTTGTGACTTCAAATTTGTTGGATGCATTTTGAGTTTGTTTTGGTTGTGTGTCAGAGTTACAGATGCACAAAGATCATGCCCCCAAAACACACCTCTCAACATTACCAATAACAGGGGAGGTTCATATTTTTTGGGGGGTATAATATTTATGCTTCTGTAACTTTTTCACTCATCATTATTCACAATTCATTCATGATTATCCGTAATAATGGTAGCATCCACATTAATGTAGAAGTGTTTAGAAACATATTCTATTCTTATTTACTATAAAAGTGACAGTACATTATTATTTACCATTCATTGCTATTGGGTACAACATAATCCGAAACACAACCAAAACAAACTGCAAATGCATCCAACAAGTTTGTAGTAGTCAATGCGTGCTAAGAATTTGAGACCAAATACTAAACTTTTGGCTACATTTAAGACACTCTAAGTGAATTTGTCCAAATACATATGATACGCTCAAATGTGGGAACTAGATACATCAAAATATATGTATGAAAATACCCTCAAATAAAAAGTGACATTCTGTACTGTCACCTCATATAAAACATTTGATATCAAATCCAAAATGCTTGAGTAGAGCCAAATTAAAATGTAAATGTTATCTTCACTGTCCGAATAAATACGTAGGAGAGTGCATAATGTCAGTTGTATTTGAAACTGTCATTACAACCCTAACTGTTTTCTTCCTCTTATGTTGGGTAGAATTCTCCATCAAGGTGGTTATACCAAAGAAGAACAATTGGAGTTCAGGGCGATCATCTATGGTAACATCCTGCAGTCTGCTCTGGCCATCATCAGAGGCATGGAAATGCTGTCCATTGACTTTGGATCACCGAAAGGATCTGTGAGTCCAACATCTCTAACCCCTTCTGATCCTCCAAACAGACACTCAATGACACACACTGATAGACATTGAGACACCAGCAGAAGTTTCAGTAATTGCACGTTATTCAAATAGAAAATAACAACAATACATTGTTAGCTTAGCTAATTAGCTACTTTAGACTGGAAGGAAATTCAAGTTTTAGTAACGGTAAAAATCACCAGTTGACTTCATGGTGCAGGAAGACGGGCAGAAGCTGTCCAACCTGTCAGACTCCATTGAAGAGGGCAGCATGCCCCCTGAGCTGGCTGATGTCATCAAGAGGCTGTGGAGTGACAGTGGTGTCCAGGCCTCCTTCGAAAGAGCAGCCGAGTATCAGCTCAATGACTCTGCTGGCTAGTGAGTGTCACAGCAACTGTTAGTCTGTTATGACAGTCATATCTTTGCTGGTATGTGTGAGTGTGATTATGTGGGTCTGGGGTGTGGATGTATGCTAAACTGAAATCTCGCTAAACAGCTACCTTGGAGAATTGGACAGAATCACAAAGTCTGATTACCTGCCCAACGAGCAGGACGTGCTGCGTTCTCGAGTCAAGACCACCGGTATCATCGAGGAGCAGTTCTCCTGCAAAGAGCTGCATTTCAGGTGAGGGAATGTTAGCCAAACATGGGAGACCACAAGCGGCCAATAGTGGTCTCCCATACATCCTTGTAGCATGTTAATTCCCTTTGCTCTTGGGTGTGATTTTGCACAATCATCGATTAAGACTGTACAGTCAAATCTTAACATCTCACTTCTTTAACCACTCTCTTTTGACAGGATGTTTGATGTGGGTGGCCAGCGGTCGGAGAGAAAGAAGTGGATCCATTGTTTCGAGGGTGTGACCTGCATCATCTTCTGTGGAGCCCTCAGTGCTTATGACATGGTGCTCGTAGAGGATGATGAAGTGGTGGGTTTGGTTCTACAGTTCACCTCTGAAAGTTCCATTAGTTTGTAACAGTTGTGGCCCTTTATGTCCAAATGTTGTACTTCCGTACTGTTTACTTTCATTTCTCTTTTTTATGCTGTGATCTGTTTGGTAAGATTGAAAGAGCATCGAGATTTCTGATTCTAACTGAAGAGTATTTTCTCCAGTGTGATTTTGAAGTAAACAATAGATTGTTCCGTCACAAGGTTACAGAACCCTACTAGCCCATCACATGTTAAACTCCCTAAGGACATAGCTCAGATGACTGTACAATATAATTGCTAAATCGCTTCACAGTCCTATGCCAGATACCACCACCCCAGTTCAAGCACAGAAGACATGTAGAGTTGTGTTTGTGTGCTTGCCAAAGGCCCAAAATAGGAAACAAGATCATATCTTTGGTTTAGAGTAGTAGTATAGTAGTTAGTATACTAATCTAGCCTGAGTGAGGATTGATGAAGAAAACTGCGAGATTGTTGACACTTAACCTAACCCTTTCGTCCTCTTCTCCACAGAACCGTATGCATGAGTCTCTCCACTTGTTCAACAGTATCTGCAACCACAGGTTCTTCGCCACCACCTCCATCGTGCTCTTCCTCAACAAGAAGGATCTTTTTGAAGAGAAAATCAAGAAGGTCCACCTCAGCATCTGCTTCCCAGACTACGATGGTAAGAGTAACCACAAGTAAAAACGGCATAGTACAATTTCCCACGAGCAGGAATGATGGAAATGTTCTGTCTTCTTCTGCAATATGATGGAGTGGCAAGATACTGGACAACATAATAGATACTGTCAATTTCATCACCTACAATTGAAAACAAATGAAAACCACTTTATAAGCTACTTTCTCTCCCACTAGGCCCCAACACGTACGATGATGCCAGTGACTACATCAAGAAGCAGTTTGAGGAGCTGAACATGAAGAAGGGTGTCAAAGAAATCTATTCTCACTTGACCTGCGCCACGGACACAAAGAACGTTGAGATTGTGTTTGGAGCCGTGACAGACATCATTATCAAAGAGAACCTCAAATCTTGCGGTCTGTTCTAAGCAGATTCACAAACAGGTACAGTATTTCTCTCGAATTCCAAATCGATGCCTAGCCTGTACATATTGACACTTCAACTAGATTTGGACCATCGGATAATAGACTTGCTTCAGATAGACTAGGTGAAGTTTTCACCATGTTGGACCCGTGTACACCTGTCCAATCTTTTCAGATTTAAAGTGCCTCAAGGACAGGTGTCGATTTGGAATTCTGCATCTTATGGTTCTTTTTATATGTTATTTTTTCCCTAAATTGTTTTCACATTTTCCTCCTCACAGATTTGATTTTTTCCCCTCATCCCTTCACTTGGATTCATGTTGAAGTTGAGCTGTAGGAACAGAAGGCTTTGTAATGTCATAAGACTCTTCAGACTACACTATCCTCTCCTTTCATTCCTAACGCCCAACACCCTAAATGATGAGATATGAATGCAAATACTAAGAAACAGCCCCTAACTTACTCCAAAGGGAGTCAACACACATCATGTCCAACAAATCGAACAAAGGTGGCAACACGCGTTCCTCCCGGAGACAATGTGGATGATGTCCTTTAGATGGAAATGTGGATAAGAAGTCAGAGGAACAACAGAATGAACACGTTTGATATAGGTACTTTATTAGATATTCTGGGTTATTTCTGGCTGTTAATGATTGGTTTGTGTTGAAGAAAGAGTGTATAAAGCTGCTCATGGACTCCAATTGATAAACTTATGAAAGGATACATTTTGAGGTAAACCATCTTACTCAACATGGTCAGAGTGAAGTCCTTTCCAGTAACATTGTTCTTGCCCCATGATTTATATTGTTTATATTTAGTTCTAAGTATCTCAAATTAGAACTCTGTTTGGATACGCTTACTGTTTCACACCAGATGTTCAGCTAATTCCAATCAGTGAGTTCAAATAGCCAGGCCTAAGCTGGAATTTAAGAAAAAAGTACCATCAAAAGAAGTTAGCAATGTATTTTGTAAATACAATAGAAGAATAGTGGACCTTATACATTAATATTCAAATAGTTATCAAAATGTTCAACATCAGTGACATGTTTAGTGATGTGCATGTATATTTGATTTTGACTACTGACAAATGAACCTGTAACTCTGACCAGTCTCGTGAAAGATAAACCTTCAAAATAAAAATGTATACATAGAAACTGCCATTTCTGCATGTCATCATTCTTTGTATTTTTTTTTTTTTACCTTTTTGTTTTAACCCTTTTTACCTTTAGGACATACAAAGTTGATTTACTGTTTAAAGGATTACATTTTTTGAAAAGTGAGGTGAGCGAGGAAATACAAATAAAATATTAACATATAAAATACAATTTGAACCCCTTGTAAAAACACTAAACAACCTTAGTACAACACCTAGTGACCTTACCAAGACATTTTTGCCTTTTGGTATAATGGTTTTGGAATTGACACTGAGTTTGAGTCCTGGTCAGGGTACCCCCCTAATTAACTACATTGATGTCCGGAGTTAGATAGCACCATTGAAAGCCTGTCCTGGCTGAGTTGTAGGACAATACATTTTTTATAATTGATGTGCTAGCTGAAGTATATAGCAGTCTACTAAAGCAATCAGACCTATTCTTACTATAACGAACTGCAGCTTCTATTCAGCTTGAATTCTACATTTAACAAATATTTTTAGACTGCAGAAAATGTACCTTTTCTAGTTTAGTACCTTAGAAATGTTTACTTTGCAGGCTGACTACCATCTACTAAGGTTCAATATACTATACATTGAATGCCCAAATCAACTTGAAGTATCTAAAAAACAAGTTTTGTAGCCACATAATGAGTGCCGGTACTGATTACATTTAGGGGCTGGAGCCACACAATACTTTTGAGCTAATATTATTTATTTATTTAACTAGGCAAGTCAGTTAAGAACAAATACTAATTTACTACGCTGGGCCAATTGTGCGCAGCCCTATAGGCCTCTCAATCACAGCCGTATTGTGATACAGCCTGGAATGGAACCAGGGTCTGTAGTGACGCCTCTAGCACTGAGATGCAGTGCCTTAGACCACTGTGCCACTAGGGAGGAACAGGCGCTCAAGCAGTAGAACATGCTGGTACTCAGCTCAGCTCCGGAGAGCTCCTGCCCAAGTACTGCACATAATCCAAAAGGAAGGCTACAGGTCATCTTTTTTCATGAAATTACTGTTCGCAATTGACAAATTATTATTTGGATTCACATGATCCGATTCACCACACTTGATCCTAATCCCAACAACTACAAGGGCAAAGTGAATTGTTTAAAATAATAAATAAATACAAATCAAATGAATACCCCCCCCCCCCCAAAAAAATCTACTTTGTTAGGCTTAAAATGTGTGTTGTATGACATGGAATCGTCTTGTATTGACAACCACTGACTCGTACAACCTTGTGGAGATAAACAATGCATACAAACATTTCTATGACACTGTATGATAATTACCGGTATAATAAGTATTTTACAATCTTATGATTGTAATTGACACTACTGAATAAAAGACAAGTTCGGTCCACTTTCAAGGAACATTCAGTGTTAAAATGGCAATGAAAATTTTAGTGTTTGTTTTTTGCTTGCGTATATATCTTCGTAGGTTAACTATGCATTCTTTCTATGGAATCCCAGAGAGGACATATGAGTAAAATAAATTCCCTCGTTATGCAGAGATCACAACTTATGTATTTATCTCATGATCTCTACATAACAAAAGTTGTTTTGAGATCACCAAAAGTACCACACAATCATCCATTCATACAGTCAATTGAAAAAGTAAGTACACCCCCTGGAAAGGTCTCTTTTTTTTTTTTTTATTACATATTTGGACAGATGGATATGTCATCATCACTTCAACACTATTGACAGATAAACGTTACCCAATTTAACAAATCACAAAAAAAAAAAAAAAACGTTGAAAATGTACAAAATAAACAAAAATGCCTTTTCCTTATGGGGAAAAAGTTTGTACACCCCTAACTTTACCATCACATAAAATGGCTAGTTGGCTAACTTGTTATCTATGCTTGTTGTTAGCTTGTCATTTAACATAACATTTACAGAGGGTGGTCTCCATTCCAGACGGGCTAACCAGATTCAATTTCAGCATTAAAGGCTGATAAGTCAAGATGCAGCCTTGTAGGCTGTTTCATAGGTAAGGCACCTTGCAGGCAGCCTACAAGGCAGCATCCTGACTTACCAGCCTCGGAGGCTGCTACTGAATCTGATCAACTGGCCAGGAATAGAGCGCACCCACTCTTGATCATATGCAGAATGCACCAATTGCTAATCTGCCTGCAAGGAGCTTTACCTATTAAACAGCCTACAAGGCAGCATACTGATGTTTCAACCTGAGGCTACTATTGAAGCTAATCAGCCTGTCAGGATTGGAGCTCACGCACTCTGTAAATGTAAATATTATCTATAAAACATGAAGTGGCCCTTACAATTATACACATATTAGTAATGCAAGCTAACAACCAGCATAGATAAGACTCACTATCTAACTTGCTCACAAGACTAGCCAAGTTAGCTGTGTTTTTGCTTGCATGCGATTGGCTGTGGTCTTTGATGTGGCACACAGCCTGGGAGACAGGTGCCTGTCAGGCATCGTTCAGGGCTTAAATGCTCAAGGTAAGGGACATTTAGCTTGATAACATTCTGACTTATAATGAGCTCCAAAACACAAATGAAGCATGATGTTAGCATTAAATGTACCATCCCTTAGTGTAGCAATCAATAAAAATGTATGCGCTGATCCACCGTGGGCTCTGCCGCCTCAGCCAAACCGTCAATCAATACATCCACTCCTATTTATAGAGTTTCTCATGAACTCAAAAAAACAACTTTGTTATGTAATGATCATGAGATAAATAAGTAAAGGGATTTTTTTTTTATTCATACAGTGCATTCAGAAAATATTCAGATCCCTTCACTTCTTCCACATTTTGTTACGTTACAGCCTTATTCTAAAATTTATTAAATATTTATTCCCCCTTATTCTAAAAAAACTAATACATTATTTACATAAGTATTCAGACCCTTTGCTATGACACTCGAAATTGAGCTCAGTTGCATCCTGTTTCCATTGATCATCCTTGAGATGTTTCTACAACTTGATTGGAGTCCAGTCGTGGTAAATTCAATTGATTGGACATGATTTGGAAAGGCACACACCTGTCTATATAAAAAGGTCCCACAGTTGAAACCAAGCCATGAGGTTGAAGAAATTGTCCGCAGAGCTCTGAGACAGGATTGTGTCGAGGCACAGATCTGGGGAAAGGTACCAAAACATTTCTGCAGCAGTGAAGGTTCCCAAGAACACAGTGGCCTCAATTATTCTTAAATGGAAGAACCACCAAGACTCTTCCTAGAGCTGGCCGCCCAGCCAAACTGAGCAATCAGGTGAGAATGGCCTTGGTCAAGGAGGTGACAAAGAACCCGATGGTTACTCTGACAGTGCTCTAGTTCCTCTGTGGAGAAGAGAGAAGGACAAACCATCTTTGCAACACTCCACCAATCAGGTCTTTATGGTAGTGGCCAGATGGAAGCCACTACTGAATAAAATGCACGACAGCCCGCTTGGAATTTGCCAAAAAGGCACCTAAAGGATCCCTTAGACCCTGAGGAACAAGATTTCTCTGGTCTGATGAAACCAAGATTGAACTCTTCGGCCTGAATGCCAAGCGTAACGTCTGGAAGAAACCAGGCACCGCTCATCACCTGGCCAATACCATCCCTATGGTGAAGCATGATGGTGGCAGCATCATGCTGTGGGGATGTTTTTCAGCGGCAGGGACTGAGAGATGAATACCTACCCCAGAGCGCTCAGGACTTCACATTGGGGCAAAGGTTCACCTTCCAACAGGACAACGGCTCTAAGCACACAGCCAAGACAACGCAAAAGTGGCTTCGGGACAAGTCTCTGAATGTCCTTGAGAGGCCCAGCCAGAGCCCGAACTTGAACATCTGTGGAGACCTGAAAATAGCTGTGCAGTGACGCTCCCCATCCAACCTGACAGAGCTTGAGAGGATCTGCAGAGAAGAATGGGAGGAACTCCCCAAATACAGGTATAGCCAAGCTTGTAGCGTTATACCAAAGAAGACTCAAGGCGGTAATCGCTGCCAAAGGTGCTCCAACAAAGTACTGAGTAAAGGGTCTGAATACTTATGTAAATGTCATATTTCAGTTATGCATTTTTTATTAAAAGCATGTTTTTACTTTGCCATTATGGTCTATTGTGTGTAGATTATTGAGGGGGAAAAAACGATTTAATCAATTTTAGAATAAGGCTGTACCATAACAAAATGTGGAAAAGGTCTCAATACTTTCCGAATGCACTGTACGTCCTCTCTGGACTAAATTTCCGCAGGCCTTTACTGTAAATAAGAAGGTATTTTCAGTCAACTCACCTAGCAAAAATAATTTTTTTGAATCCATGTTTTCAAAAGGAGGGCCATTTAAAACTGCTTCCAGGCAAATACTTTTAGTTTATATTAAGGCCATTGTCTTCAGCAAAGTCTTTATACAAAATAGTTATATCCAAAAATAATCCAAAGAAAATAAGTAACATAATCCAAGTCAAGGCAACCAGTATACATTTTTTTCTTTAAAAGTGGTTTTAAAACATCAAGTGATGTCTTACAGTCGGCTAAGAGCTAGTATAATACTTCAGTGTTATGTAACAATCTGAATGGTGATGTATTAAAACAATCAATCAGAATTCAGCACATTAAAATCCCCACGAGAATACTGAATAACACTAGTGAACACGTCAAATTCCACAACAACGATTTAGGTTGAGCAATATTCATTTACACTAAGTGTACAAAACACTAGGAACATTTGCCCTTTCCATGACAGACTGACCAGGTGAATCCAGGTGAAACAATTGAGACATGGATTGTGTGTGTGCCATTCAGAGGATGAATGGGAAAGACAAATTATTTAAGTGCCGTTGAACGGAGTATGGTAGTAGTGTGCCAAGAACTGCAATGCTGCTGGTTTTTTCCACACTCAGTTTCCCATGTGTATCAAGAATGGTCCACCACCCAAACGACATCCAGCCAACTTGACACAATTGTGGGAAGCTTTGGAGTCAACATGGGCTAGCATCCATGTGGAACGCTTGACACCTTGTAAAGTCCATACCCCGACAAATTCAGGCTATTCTGACGGCAAAAGGGGGTGCCACTCAATATTAGGAAGTTGTTCCTAATGTTTTGTACATTAAGTGTATACGGTTAGAAATAAAGTTATCAAAACTTTCAGAAAATGCATAATAGTGGTCATCCCTTATTCAACATTTACAATGTAATTAATACAATGTAACCCTTTAAAGTGAATGCTGGAAGCCTAAAAAGTGCATAATGTTTTAAAGATATTTTACAGAAATTTGGCAACAGTCAAAAACATGAGGCAAATCCAACACTCAGTTTATATTACACTTCTTTTAAAAATCAGTCCATAGCTATGGAATCCATAAGAGCAAAAGGACAGAAAAGCAAAATCACATAAGTGCCCTATGTAATCTTGTCTTGAAATATCCAAGGATTCATCATACATTATGGCAACAGTTAATGGTCTATTAACCCATCCCATATATGGTCTAACTGTCAAAAAGGCAATGATTGATTTATACCTGTACATGTGTGATTCCAACACACTCCAGCCCCTATGATGACAAGACAGATGATTTTGCAGGAGTCTCAGTACAAGCCGACCTCCTTCAGGTTGGCTTTGATGATGACGTCAGTGACAGAGTCAAAGACAAACTGCACGTTCTTAGTGTCAGTAGCACAAGTGAAATGGGTGTAGATCTCTTTTGTATCCTTCCGCTTGTTCAAGTCCTCAAACTGACACTGAATGTAGGTTGACGCCTCTTTGAAATCGTTTGGACCTAGAGTAGAGGGGAACAAGGACATGCAATAAATGTATGACTAATTAATACATTGCTTTGGGCAAACTAGTAATTTCCTATTAGACTAAAAACTTGCTCAACTCAAATGTCCTGCTTCAGCAGTGTGCCATGAAGCTCCTCCCATATTGTACAAGCTAATATTTCATAATAGAGGTATTACTCATTACTCAGACAAGAATCCACTGTGTGCAAATGCACTGCGCTTAGTATAACAACCAACCCACAGGAAATTGTGCTTTGTGCAGTTTTATAGATGCCGATTCCTAAACTGATACGCAGTGGCTGCACAGTAACATGCTAAACGTGACGTCAGAGCTCAGGCTCTGCGCTTCACAGTGCTGCATGGGTTTTGACCGCCAGCCATTCTGAACTTGAGCACTGTGCACAACAAGAAGTTGCCACCATCCCTCCCGCTAATTGCTTGTCTGAGTAAAGGGAAACGCTGTAAATTAAGGACTCAATGTACAGTATTTGGAAAGATGAGACTGATAATCATAATAAATACAGCTTTGATGTCATACAAGCAAGCCAAGCACTTCACATTTGTATATCATAAAACCCATGTCATATACAGTATCAACATTCATGATCAGTATGTTTGATGTGTATGACGTCATACCCTGGGGTTGTTCTGAACAGAATGAGCCCATTTGTTTATTGTGAAGGAAGTTT
This sequence comes from Thymallus thymallus, assembly GCA_023634145.1. NCBI lineage: Eukaryota > Metazoa > Chordata > Actinopteri > Salmoniformes > Salmonidae > Thymallus > Thymallus thymallus. The sequence goes on along the minus strand of CM042409.1, from coordinate 20,689,891 downwards.
GCCGGACCAGAATGCACTCTATGCGCACCAAAATTACGATCTGTTTCTCTGAATTGCCTTGTGAAAGCCTAACACTGTAAGATCATATTTTATAAAATGTTGGAAATAGAACAAGCTTTAAAATGATACCCAACTGAGCCAGATTGTGATTAATAATGGACAGTTTTTGGATTGCGTAAAAAAAAAAAACAGTAATTGTGTGATGGCGGGATGCAGAGTTGTGTTCCAAATAAAAAAACAACTACAAGTGTGCTTGCGCTAGTTCCTCAACTGCATAGCTAGGACATCTCAAAAAGCACCTTAGTTGAAGACTTCTTTAAGTGCATTGAAATGACTTGGGAACTGTGCACACAGAAGAAATAATTGTAGACCTCCACATTTCTGGTTCATCCTTGGGAGAAATTTCCAAACGCCTGAAGGTACCACATTCATCTGTACAAACAATAGTACGCAAGTATAAACACCACCTCAGGAAGGAAACGCGTTCTGTCTCCTAGAGATTAACGTATTTTGGTTTGCAACTGCACATGGGGACAAAGATCGTACTTTTTGGAGAAATGTCCTCTGGTCTGATGAAACAGAAATAGAACTGTTTGGCCATAATGAACATCGTTATGTTTGGAGAAAAAAGGGGAACGCTTGCAAGCCGAAGAACACCATCCCAACAGTGAAGCAAGGGGGTGGCAGCATCATGTTGTGGGGGTGCTTTGCTGCAGGAGGGACTGGTGCACTTCACAAAATAGATGGCATCATGAGGAAGGAAAATTATGTGGATATATTGAAGCAACATCTCATGACATCAGTCAGGAAGTTAAAGCTTGATCACAAATGGGTCTTCCAAATGGACAATGACCCAATTCCAAAGTTGTGGCAAAATGGCTTAAGGACAACAAAGTCAAGGTATTGGAGTGGCCATCAGAAAGCCCTGACCTCAAACCTATAGAACATTTGTGGGCAGAACTGAAAAAGCATGAGCGGGCAAGGAGGCCTACAAACCTGACTCAGTTACAACAGTTCTGTCAGGAGGAATGGGCCAAAATTCACCCAACTTATTGTGGGAAGCTTGTGGAAGGATACCCGAAACGTTTGACTGTATGCTTTTCATATTCCTTATGTAGGAAACATTTTAATTCAGCCCAATCAATTTAGGCTAACAATTCCAACAAGTTTAAAGGGTTAAAGATGTACCTGAGTACTCTGGGTAGCAGATAGTGAGAGAGCTTTTCTGAATCTTGTCCTCAAACAGATCTTTCTTGTTGAGAAAGAGGATGATGGAGGTGCTTGTGAACCACTTGTTGTTGCAGATGGAGTCAAACAGCTTCATGCTCTCGTGCATACGGTTCTTGAAGAGATGAGCATCGTTAGGGTCAGTGGGTAAAACTGTTATGCAACCTCTTTTGATAAGAGTATCATGTATTTATCACAGGACTATAGATCTAGAGTGTATGCCCGGTCCCACTCACCATCTCCTCATCCTCAGCCAACACCAGGTCATAGTCACTGAGCGCAACACAGAAGATGATGGCTGTGACTCCCTCAAAGCAGTGGATCCACTTCTTCCTCTCTGATCTCTGACCCCCCACATCAAACATCCTGCAGCCAGGGAAATTCAGACAGCGAGAAATAACATGAAGTAGTGAGAAAAAGATAGGACATAAAAAAGGGAACGTGGGGAGAGAGAAAGAAACACTCCTACAGTAAATTGTGGTCACTAGGGTGATGTAGAGAGCTTTGGGATTTTCTACATTAGTGAATCACTAACTGTAGGGACCAAGGTCCTCAGTTATTATTAGTGTGAGTCAGAGTGCTGCGTTAATAGGTACTGACTTGAAGTAGAGTTCCTTGAATGTGAAATGTGTCTCCACGATGCCGGTGGTCTTGACTCTGGTGCGCAGGACATCCTGCTGCGTGGGCACGTAGTTCTGCAGGGATATCCTGTCCAGGTCATTCAGGTAACTGAGGAGGAAGAGGAGGAAACTGAGTTAACATAAATTACTTGCATACACAACTACTTACCAATTGTTGGATAATGCCATTTCAAATTGATGAACTAAAACATGTAATGGAAGTTCTGGTTTTGGAACGACCATGATGTGAACAACACAATGCAAGTGAACAAATAAAGCCAATATGGAGGAATACAAAGTAAAATAAATAATTTATTCCCAAAACAATCAACTGGGTGATTCTCACGAAACTGACACTTGACCCTCAAAGAATTGCCAAAAGAAACATGTTCCACCATAATTCCTCTTGGATAACTAAGACTAGGATCTGTATTTATCTATTTCATAATTATTATGTTTATTGAACATATCATGCATTTTACCACAATTTCCAAAATTCTCATTAACACAACAGTTTAAAAAAGTAAAACAAATCCATTTCTAATATTTTTTTAACATTGCTAACTTAATGAAAAGGCCTGAGTTAAACATGACACTGAAAACATTTATTTAAAATGAAATTATTAAAATGTATTTAGACATCTCATTATCGCAATAACCTTTTCTGAATATAGTTTTTTTTTTTACATAATTACGTGTTATTTTTATGTAAACATATTTGGATAAAAGAACAAAAAGGCACAACAAGATTATGCAAAAATTACTAAAGTAAACTTTTAATTTGTTCCTAATATTTCTAAAATATGGTAATAAGCAGGTTTCTGGGATGAGAATACATGTTTCGGTAATGAGTGCTTCCTAGCTTACCACTGAAAAACTGTACTGAGCTCTATTAAGAGATTCAGTAATCCAAAACGTCAAACTGTCATGTCAATCCCAAATGACTTGCATAAAACAAAAATCACTGATCTTAATGCAACTGACTAAATACCCATTATTTTAGGATAAGTACTGTAATTCCATGCATGTATTTTCCAAAAATCTAAGTGGAAAAATTTGCCTTAAAATTATAATTTTTTAAAGTAGTTTATCCAAGGTCTTTACAGGTAATATTGGTATATTAGAAATCACAGGCCACTTTAATAATGTATCAGTATCTGCGTCACTCATCTCTATGTATAAACTGCACTCTACACTATACTACGGTATCGTAGTCACTCAATTTGTGTGTACATATTGCATTACCCATCTCATATGTATATACTGTATTGTACTCTATCCTACGCCACTGACCACATTAGAGACTGCTGCCTAGTCACTTTAATAATGTTTCAATATCTGGCATCTCACGTTTAAACTGTACGCTATACTATTCTTCAGTATCTTAATCGTGTTTACATACTGTATCACCAATCTCTTATGTGTATACTGCATACTATAAAGCTTACAATGCCACTATCTTAGTCCAATGCCACCCTGACATTTATGTATATATTCTCAATCCATTCCTTACTTAGATTTATGTGTATTTAGATATATATTGTGAAAACTGTTAGATATTACTTGTTAGATACTACTGCACGGTCGGAGCAAGAACCACAAGCATTTCGCTACATAACATCTGCTAACCACGTGCATGTGACCAATAAATTTGATTTGATTAGGACATGGATGTGTGGTTCTAAGGTATTTTAGATGCATTTCCAAATTTAAAGGGATTCTATGGGCAAACGGCACAACATGACATGCCTAAAGTATCTAAATACAATTCCTTCATAAAGTATTCACACCCGTTGACTTATTCCACATTTTGTTGTGTTACAAAGTGGAATAAAAATCTTTTTTTTTTTACGATTTACACTAAATACTGTAATGTCAAAGTGGCATAAAACTTCTACCATTTGTAAAAAAATAAAAAATAAATGGTGCATTAAAAATATAACACTAATATACAGTGCCTTTGTAAAGTATTCAGGACCCCTTGACTTTTCTACATTTTGTTACGTTACAGCCTTATTCTAAAATAGATGAAATAGTTTATTTTCCTCATTAATCTACACACAATACCCTATAATAACAAAGAAAAACAGGTTTTTAGGATTTTTTTGCAAATGTATTAATAAAACCTGAAATATGACATTTACATAAGTATTCAGACTTTTTACTCAGTACTTTGATGAAGCACCTTTGGCAGCTATTACCGCCTCAAGTCTTCTTGGGTATGATGCTACAAGCTTGGCACACCTGTATTTGGGGAGCTGCTCCCATTCTTCTCTGTAGATCCTCTCAAGCTCTGTCAGGTTGGATGGTGAGCGTTGCTGCACAGCTATTTACAGGTCTCTCCTGAAATGTTCGATTGGGTTCAAGTCCGGGCTCTGGCTGGGCCACTAAAGGACATTCAGAGACTTGTCCAGAAGCCATTCCTGCATTGTCTCGGCTGTGTGCTTAGGGTCGTTGTCCTGTTGGAAGGTGAACCTTTGACCCAGTCTGAGGTCCTGAGTGTTCTGGAGCACGTTCTCATCAAGGATCTCTATGTACTTTGCTCTATTCATCTATCTTAACTAGTCTCCCAGTCCCTGCCACTGAAAAACATTCCAACAGCATATAGCTGCCACCACCATGCTTCACCATAGGGATGTTGCCAGTTAAATCTTGGTTTCATCAGACCAGAGAATCTTTTTTCTATTAGGTGCCTGCAGAATATTTTTGGTACCCTTCCCCAGATCTGTGCCTCAACACAATCCTGTCTCGGAGCTCAACGGACAATTCCTTCAAACTCATAGCTTGGTTTTTGCTCTGACATGCACTGTCAACTGTGGGGCCTTATATAGACAGGTGTGTGCCTTTCCAAATCATGTGCAATCAATTGAATGTACCACAGGTGGACTCCAATCATGTTGAAGAAACATCTCAAGGATGATCAATGGAAACAGGATGCACCTGAGCTCAAATTCGAATCTCATACAAAGGGTGAATACTTATGTAAATAATTTGCTAAAATTTCTAAAAATCTGTTTTCGCTTTGTTTTATTATGGGGTATTGTGTGTAGATTTCTGAGGCTTTTTATTTATTGAATCCATTTAAGAATAAAAAGTAACATAACAAAATGAGGAAAAGGTCAAGGGGTACCGAAGGCACTGTATATACAGTACCAGTCAGTACCCGTGCCAATATATTCAACAAACACTGGCTTCTCGGGCTAGTCACTTAAATAATACTTGATTCAAGCAGTGTTAGGGCAGAGATTTGTAATGCTCTTACTATGAGGCAGAGTCGTTTAGCTGGTACTCTCTAGACCTGCCGAAGCAGATCTGAACCCCTCCGTCCTGCCATAACCTCTTGATGACCCCAGCCAGTTGAGGGGTCATGACCCCTTCCTCTGCAGAGCTGGCCAAGGTAAAAAGCTGGCGGGCATCATCCTGGAGACACAGCAAAGCAAAGCAAACCACACAGTTAACAGGAAACAAAAGCGAGGCTGGAGCCAACAGGACTCTAAACAGTTTCTACCCCAAAGCCATAAGAATTCTAAATAGTTAACCAAATTGCTAACCGAAAACTCTGCATTGACCCTTTATGCACTAACTTTGACTCATCACAAACATTGCTGCTGTTTACCATCTGTCACTTTATTCCTAGTTATATGTACAGTTGAAGTCGGAAGTTTACATACACTTAGGTTGATGTCATTAAAACAAATTTTTCAACCACTCCACAGATTTCATGTTAACAAACTATAGTTTTGGCAAGTCGGTTAGGACATCTAGTAATTCTAATTCTTCCAACAATTATTTACAAACAGATTATTTCACTTATAATTCACTATATCACAATTCCAGTGGGTCACAAGTTTACATGCACTAAGTTGACTGTGCCTTTAAACAGCTTGGGAAATTCCAGAAAATGATGTCATGGCTTTAGAACCTTCTGATAGGCTAATTGACATCCTTTGAGTCAATTGCCACTATGGCCTATTTATTGTCTTCCTAATCTTACTGCATTTTGAACTACATTTGCACTCTGTATATAGATTTTCTATTGACTGTGCGTTTGTTTATTTCCCATGTGTAACTCTGTGTTGTTGTTTTTTTGTCGCACTGCCTTGCTTTGTCTTGGCCAGGTCGCAGTTGCAAATGAGAACTTGTTCTCAACTGACCTACCTGGTTAAATAAAGGTGAAATAAAATAAAAAATAAAAATTGGAGGTGTACCTGTGGATTTATTTCAAGGCCTACCTTCAAAATCAGGGCCTCTTTGCTCGACATCATGGGAAAATCAAAATAAATCAGCCAAGGACTCAGAAAAATATTTGTAGACCTCCACAAGTCTGGTTCATCCTTGGGAGCAATTTCCAAACGATTTAAGGTACCACGTTCTTCTGTACAAACAATAGTACGCAAGTATAAACACCATGGGACCACGCAGCCGTCATACCACTCAGGAAGGAGACGCGTTCTGTCTCCTAGAGATGAACGTACTTTGGTGCAAAAAGTACAAATCAATCCCAGAACAACAGCAAAGGACCTTGTGAAGATGCTGGATGAAACAGGTACAAAAGTATCTATATCCACAGTAAAACGAGTCCTATATCGACATAACCTCAAAGGCCGCTCTGCAAGGAAGAAGCCACTGCTCCAAAACTGCCATAAAAAAGCCAGACTACGGTTTGCAACTGCACATGGGTACAAAGATCGTACTTTTTGGAGAAATGTCCTCTGGTCTGAAGAAACAAAAATAGGTCTATTTGGTCATAATGACCATCGTTATGTTTGGAGGAAAAAGTGGGAAGCTTGCAAGCCGAAGAACACCATCCCAACCGTGAAGCACGGGGGTGGCAGCATCATGTTGTGGGGGTGCATTGCTGCAGGAGGGACTGGTGCACTTCACAAAATAGGTGGCATCATGACGAAGGAAATGTACGTGGATATATTGAAGCAACGTCTCAAGACATCAGTCAGGAAGTTAAAGCTTGGTTGCAAATGGGTCTTCCAAATGGACAATGACTCCAAGCATACTTCCAAAGATGTGGCAAAATGGCTTAAGGACAACAAAGTCAAGGTATTGGAGTGGCCATCACAAAGCCCTGACCTCAATCCTATAGAATATTTGTGGGCAGAACTGAAAAAGCGTGTACGAGCAAGGAGGCCTACAAACCTGACTCAGTTACACCAGTTCTGTCAGGAATGGGCAAAAATTCACCCAACTTATTGTGGGAAGCTTGTGGAAGGCTACCCAAAACAATTTAAAGGCAATGCTACCAAATACTAATTGAGTGTATGTAAACTTCTGACCCACTGGGAATGTGATGAAAGAAATAAAAGCTGAAAGAAATCATTCTCTACTATTATTCTGAATTTCACATTCTTAAAATAAAGTGGTGAACCTTAACTGACCTAAAACAGGGAATTTTTACTAGGATTAAATGTCAGGAATTGTGAAAAACTGTGTTTAAATGTATTTGGCTAAGGTGTATGTAAGCTTCCGACCTCAACTGTAACTATCTACTTTGATAACCTCGTACCCCTGCACATCGACTCATCATTACTAATTGTATATGTATTATTCCGTGTTTTACTTTTTTATTGTTTCTCTCTGCGTTGTTGAAGGGCCCGTGAGGAAGAACTTCACTGTTAGTTATCACCTTTTTTTCACGAAGAATGTGACAAATACAATTTGATTTGGAACAAAATGTCACTGCAGCTAGTAGATCATTCTGTACACTGTTCTTGTAGAGTTTGTACTTCCCTGTAGTCATAACAACATACATAGAAGACAACACATTGTGGCATTTTACAAGGAAACTATAGTAAATTAATCTAACAGAACCTATTAAACTAATTACACTGTTATAAGAGCACTGGAATGTAAGTGAATCTTCAAGCTGACTCACTGTTCGTGCTGTGTCCCCAAAGTCTATACCCAGCCTGCCCATGGCTCTGATGATGGCGATGATGGACTGGATGGTGTTGCTGTAAACCACCACCCTGTATTGGCTGCACTCCTCCTGTGTGTACCCGTCCTCATGGATAATTCTGGGGGCAGAAAGAGAAGGTTAACATGCACATCTTACTGATGCTTGCGGTCAACATCTAATCTAGGCCTTGTGTGTGACATGGATAACATCATATCTCAAAGGCTTCTAGCTGATACAGCACTTCACGTGTTCCTAATCGGTCAATAGGTTAAAACGGAATGCTAGCTTCTGCTATTCTTTTGGGTGTGCACAAAATGGTTGAAACATGTACTCACTTCATCTGCTTAACAATTGTGCTTTTCCCAGACTCCCCAGCACCTTGAAGTGGAATGTTTAAAGGCAAAGAGGGGAGATAAGATCAGGAGAAAAGTTTCAAGTCCTTAGCTCTACTAAATGTGTAGAGATATAACAACAAACATGCACAGTCAGAGCTCAGAACCAGCCGATTCCATCTGTGACAGTTCCTCAACCCCCTGCCGTTTTGGGGCCTTTGCACCTGCCCTGAGCAACTAGGGGGAAAACATCAGGCTACATCATTTTATGCAGTCTGTGGAAGTCTGAATTAACATGACAGCTTTCATTTGAGCAAAGAATTAGGTTCCACCATCACTTTACAGTCGTTTTAACCCCATTCATCGTCGCTAACTGCTTTAGCGCCTATTGACCATATCATCTTCTGACTGGGGGAGTTTTGTTAAGAGCCCAGAAGCTTGCTCTAAACATTAACACGTATTGCTTGCGGTACGTTTTTGGAAACATAAGGAACATATGTTTCATATTAGCAAGAAGTGATTTAAAAAACAAAACAAAAAAAGGTTAAAACACTGTGTTCCCACATGGACATATTCATATGTTACATCGCTTGTTTATGGAAGACATAGCTAATTATCACAGGTGGCCATCTATCTAGCGTGCTCAAACAAATGTGTGTAAGCATAACTGGGGAAGAAGTGTAGTTTCTTCAACTGGCGGCACACATCTTGTGAATCTGTTCAAAACTGCTACAGTAAGTGTATATTTTTTATTTTAAAGATTATTTCTCGCTGTTATGAAAGATACGGGGCATAGCATGTTTCGAAAACCGGTAAAGCGATGATTAGTGATTTATCTACATGTTAAAAACACAGCTTCGAAATTGAAGTTCACATGTGGCCGAATTGAACTGCTGAAATCCCTAGGGTTTTCGAGAACGAGTAATGAGCCCTATATAACAGTAATGCGATCAGTTAGTCATAACACCCTCTTCAGACCTCATATCATTTATATACTAGCTGCGAATGTCAGTCACATAGGAACACTCACCTAGAAGCAACAGTTTGACTTCACTTGATGCCTTTTCGCCAGCTTCTCTCAGATTCCGATCAATATTTTTACTCCTCTCCATGGCAGCTTTATCTTCGGCACTTAGTGTGCAACCCATTTTGATCCCAGCAGGTAAATCCTAATTACTATAATGTCTAGCTAATAACCTACCTGGCTTTTGACAAGCTGTCCAAATGGAAAAAAACGAATGTGTTCAGTAAAAAAGAAAGGGATGATGTTATATTTCTACAAAATGGTATTGCTGTGTCTGACAAGCGCTTGACGCACAATTCGTGTATGTCAACTACGACACATTTTCGAAAAGTGTGCGACGACGAGCATGAGAAAAAAACGAAAGGGGAAAGGCGTTGGCCGGGAAGCTAGCACATGTTAGCCTTACAAATATTTGTTAGCTTTTTCTAAGCACATGTAGGAAGCCGATTACTTTTGATAGAAGAGCAAGCAGAAATAAATTAAGTTAACATTAGTTACGAAATTAACTAGCTAGCTGGAAAGTTAAAGCTTGGCTAGCTAACGTTACTACCTGTATGTTATTTCCGCGTTGCGTTGTCTTAAAAAGTGTAAAAATGTTGCTACATAGCTGAGTTAAAACGTAACTAAAGACAAATAGCTATAATCTCAACACCCTACACTGTGACTCAAAATATTCACACACTTCTAAATTATATTGCCTATTAACTGTTCTAAACTGTCTAGTCCTACAATAATGCAAAGATGTTTTACTTTTAGAGTCATGTGACGCGGAAATCGAGGAAAATAATTACCGGGCTGATGGGAAATGAAGTCCATATCTATCATGAATCGATTAGTGATTCTCAACTAGGGGGTCTAGGAGATCTTAAGAGTTTTCAGGGGTCCCTAAAAAAAACATAAAACTAACACATTGAAAATTACAGTAGCACCCAACCTCTAGTATATACTGTAGTATTTACACTTAACTATAGTATAGATAACTGTAAAATATACTATAGTAATTAGTGTAGTGTTTTTCCAGATTGTAGTATGCTATAGTATTTACTTTAGTATTTTTTGCAGAATGTACTATACTGTAGTGTTTTTGCAGACTGTAGTAAGCCTGTAGTATTTACTGTAGTGTTTTTGCAGGTAGGTAGGACTAGGATCAATAAATAAATGGTCTCACTTATGGGTGGCACAAACTGTGATTTTTTTATTTTATTTTTACCTTTATTTTACTAGGCAAGTCAGTTAAGAACATATTCTTATTTTCAATGACGGCCTAGGAACAGTGGGTTAACTGCCTTGTTCAGGGGCAGAACGACAGATTTTTACCTTGTCAGCTCGGGGATTTGATCCAGCAACCTTTCGGTTATGGGCCCAACACTCTAACCACTGGGCTACCTGCCGCCCCACTGGGCTACCTGCCGTGATATGGGGGAGTATTTACTATAGTTTTTTTGTGGATATTACTGTAGTATTTACTAAAGTATTTTTAGTCGGGATAATGCTGTTGTATTTACTATATTATTTACAATATACAATATTCTATAGTAAGTACTACAAATGATTGAGGGATACTACAGTGCGTAGTGTAGTGTATTTTTTCATGTGGGTAGCTGGACTGGTTTACTATTTTACCAACATCCATTATGTGATGTGTGTTTAGTCTTATATTTATATTTTATTTATTTGTATTTATTTTTTATTTTTAATCCCAGCCCCCGTCCTCACAGGAGTTCTTTTGCCTTTTGGTAGTAAGTCATTGTAAATAACAATTTGTTCTTAACTGACTTGCCTGGTTAAATAAAGGTTAAATAAATACAAATTAAATAAATACATAAATTATGCTTACTACTGTGTGTGCAGTGAAAAAAAACAAATTACTATTGTAACAAACAAAACCTGAATGTGCTTTCATGTAGAATTCTAGCCATTGGTGTTTGTGGAAATATCAGGTCTTGTGAAGGATTCCAACAGGAGAAGCTCCTCCCACCACCCACTACTGAGAAATGTCAGTGGTTATATGTTGCCATGGGAATGGCAGAGCCTGGAGAAGCTGGCGGTGGGTTGACTGAGGCCCTTTGCTGAAGATGAGGTGTTAGGCGAGGCCTTTTGAGTTTCAACATAAATGTACCATGTGCACACAGCAGCAAGACAATGGTAAAAAAAACGACAGGGTATCTCATGCATAGTATTATGCTTCTTGAACAGAGTAAGATTTATCTGTTGAAGTTCACTCTACTTTTTATTTGATGCATTTACTCACTTGTTAATTTCAACTGAAGAATAATATATTATTTTCTACACTGAAAATTGTGTTAGTACTGATTATTTCAACAATATCTATTTATCCTAAGCTGGTAAACCCTGTCCTGCACACTGTCTATCCATCACTCTCAAAATATAATGAGTGAAATGTGAACGTATCCATCGTGCCCTTTGTGACAGTTTTTCTGTTTTCTTTTACCTGAAGGTCAGATTACTGACTTTGGCTTTGAAGTTGAAATGACGCCCCGAGGTTAGAGTATTTGAACTGCGTTTCTCCCCCTCTTTCAGTGGTATATCAAAGCAACGAGGGGCACCATCCATATACAGTGAAATACAGTATAGAAAAATATGAGTGAATGAGTAGAACAATATCACAAAGCTTTGTATTTGACACTTCTCTGGAAACATGCCTCAATGGGAATGTCTTATTGTGAAACCTAAGAGGGACACTTTTCTTTTTATCCCTCCACCCAGCAGCTTGTTAAGAACTACATTCCTGGGCCCACCTTAAGTCTGAACTCAGCCCCTTAGTGACCTCTCTGAGGTTAGGAGTCACCATAAACTAAATCCTGGTACTCCAGGTGACCTCCAAATGACAGAGATGGCTAATATACAATTCACACTAATCCAAGTGGTCTCGACAACAACCTTGATGAATGTTTAGACCAGTGCCCAGAGAACAAGCAGAGATAGGATGGTATTTAACAAGCTTCCTGGCCTTGGAGGGGCAGATTGTTGCAAGCTCTTCTGAGTATCACACCACTCTCACATGTGCACAGGTTTCTGTCTATTAAATCCTCTAAAATTACAATCATCTTCACCTTGTCTTTTGGCGGCAGATAGCCTAGCGGTTAGAGCATTGGGCCAGTAACTGAAAGGGTCGCTGGTTCGAATACCTGAGCCGACAAGGTGAAAAACCCTTCAATGTGCCCTTGAGCAAGGCACTTAACCCTCATTTGCTGCAGGGGCGCTGTACTACTATGACTGACCCTGTAGAACAATGTAGGCCGTCATTGTAAATAAGAATTTATTCTTAACTGACTTGCCTAGTTAAATAAAGGTTAAAAATAAAAAATAAATCCAGCATTTCTTCACACAAATCTATGATTCCTAACTAACTAATGGAAATAGAGATGAGCCATCCCAAATAACTTTCCTAATGGAGACAGCAAGGTTAACAGCAGACCTGCACACAAGGAAACATAAAGTAGAGAACTTTTACAAAATATAAAGATGGCATACATGTATTTGTTAAAACAATCTATAAACGAGTCAGAAGCCAGAAAGGAAATAGGTTTAATTTTGTACTCTTGCACAAACCATCACAGGGCTGATGATACCTCAAATTGTCCAGTACTGTTCTGGACAGCTCAAACGACCCTAAATTCCCTCACAATGTGACACCAGAGAGAGAGCAGATGTAAAGCAGGCGTCGTATCAAGCCTCTCAGACAAAGCCATATCAGGACAGCTTTTGTTAGTCTGTCCTTGTCCAGCTGCAGAATGAAAGCAACCCAGGCAGCATAGAGTAAAAAATATGTGGCATGACTTACACAATATCTTTTCTATCTGTACATTGTGTGCTGATCTTCAAATGAAATCAATCTTTTATCTGAGGTAGAGAACCCTGAGGAGCTGGACTGTTAAAGATAATCAGGTTTATTATATTCTCCAACCTGCTGCTCCACAGCTAATAAACACGCACTGAAAAAAGACAGTTACTGTATACTATTTGAATACACCATTGTCTTTTGGTAGTTAATCACAAAAGATGCAGTAATCAATAATACCTAACAATAATAACAATAATAATAAGAAGAAGAATAAATAAATAATTAACAATAATAAAATGCTTAAAAGTTAGACTTACTATTAGGTTTTTTATCAAACATAAAACACAGCTACATTTGTAGAACGACAACTGTCAAAATAGAATTGTATAGAAATGTAAGGTAGTGCATCAATTAACAAAAATACACCTGCCTTAACTGAACATCTGCCAACGTATTGAACACCGTCCCATGTCAATTTGAGGGGTACTGTACTATCTAAACGGTAGATAGATGATAAATAAATGTACTTTTCTGACAGGCCAGAAGTAGTTTAGGAGGCCTAAAGAAAATATTGCCTACATCCTAACTGTGGACACAACAAACCTGGCCTGCTTATGGGAAAACACAGATGATGTGTTAAGGAAAAGCACCAGAGAGAGGGGGTATCTGCCCAGAGGTTTACCTATCAACGACATGTCGCTGATCCATGGTACTTCTTACTTCAGCCTGTCATACCTTACCTGCCTCATTATCAGAACCAGGCCACGATTACAGTAGCTCTGTCATCGTCTCTAAAAGACACAACTTATCTTTATCGTAGAGACATAGTGACCACTCACTCACTGTTTACTCTACATCTGTGTCATGGTATTTTTTTCAGAGTAAAAGGGTCAGGAAAACGTAATATTTTCAAACATTACTTCCTGCACTCCAAAATGTGTTTTTTTTGTTCTGCAGCTTACGTAAATAAGCTCAGTCATAAATCGGTTCCCCAAAAAGTAATTGATCTACCAGTATTAAATATTAGATAGATTGTGGATGTCTTCTGAAAGTCATAAGACCCTGATATAGTTTAAGGTATGCTAATAGAAGGAAAGTCAGCTAACAACCTCTTTGCTCAAGGGCTTGTTTGGTTTAAAATCCAAAAGTAAATTATAAAAAAAGATAATGGGCACAGTTTATTTGGATAGTCTGGAAAGTCCACCTGTAGATGGTCATACTATCTGTTGATAAGCAACTGCTTGCTAAGGATATGGTTAGTGTTAGGTGCAGAATAAGGGTTAGGGTAAGGGTTAGTATAATCACAAAAAGTGATTCAGGACAATATGGACTCCTCAAAAATCTCAGTCAATTTCCCATTGCACAGCTTTTGAGTTTTAAGAATAATATAATCAAAAAGAAAATATCAAAACATTGTATTGTACTCTGTGACGTAAACCAGAGTGTGGTTATGTTACTGTGGTAATTGTTACCCTAGTAACTTTTTGTGTTGGTTTTTACATCAAATAAATACAAAACCTAACTGTCTGATATGATATGGTGGTTTTTAATCTGGTGATGCTCAAGGAATTCTGAGGTCTCCTCTGCAATCTGTCCTGGGATGCGGAAGTCGATGGGTATGGGCTGAGGGGGCTGGGCCAGGGGCTGGCAGGCCTCTCCCTTGGGGCTGGAGGTGCTGTGAGAGTCCTGGGGATCCAGGTTGCAGCCAGTACCCTGGAGGAACTGCAGGAAATTCTCCTCTATGGATCCCTCACGGCTGGGCAGTCGGTCCTCCTCTCCCGTCGCCCGGCGGAACAGGCATGGCACATGCTTGCCTAGCTCCTCACGAATCTGCCGGTTCAGACAGCCATAGAAGAAGGGGTTGGAGGTGAAACAGAAGTAGCCGATCCAGGTGACCACCTCCTCCAGCGGGGCTAGCGTGGCTGGAGGGCTAGAGGCCAGAGCTGAGTACAGGTGGAAGGAGAAGTAAGGCAGCCAGCAGCACAGGAACTGTCCTCCCACTGCTGCTAACACCGCTGCCGCCTTGCCCCCTCCGAAGGCGCGGTGAGGGGTGTCGCGTCCCACCCCTGTCCCCGTGCCCGTCCCTGAGCTGGTCACCATGGTGGAGCGGCTGCTGAGCGACTCGGAGCGCCGGCGGCGGGGGGTGTCCATCCAGGTGGGCAGAGGCCCATGATGCATGGCCGCAACCCGCGCCACCTTGAACATGCTGCAGTACACCACCAGGATGACCAGCAGCGGGCACAGAAAGTACACCAATGTGAACAGGACCATGAAGGCCACGCGGTTTGACCCGCCCCCCGTCCAGTGCAAGGAACAGCGCCTGTGACTCTGAGCAGGGGTTGAGGGGACACCCCCACCCCCTCCCCCAACTCCAGCGCCCTCCAGAAAAGGAGTCCTCCCGCCCTGTAAGGCCCAGGCCAGCAGCGGCAGGGCAGACATGGCTAGGGCTTTGACCCATATCCCCACCAGGACTGAGGCCACCAGGCCCAGAGTCATCTTCACCTCATAGCGCATGGGGTGGATGATGTAGTAGTAGCGCTCCACGTTGATGGCCGAGATGGAGAGGATGGCGGCGCTGACCAGGCACACGCTGAGGAAGAGGTAGCTCCGGCACAGGGCCTCGCCAAAGAAGGCCCGGCCTGAGAGCATGCCCAGGGGCATCAGCACCAGGGCCGCCAGCAGGTCCACCAGGCACAGGTGGAAGACAAAGGCAAACTTACGGAGCTGTGGGGCCTTGGCGATGACAGCCATTACGGCCCCGTTGCCCACCACGGCCAGCAGGTCCATGAGCAGCATGGCGAGCAGCGTTAATGACTGGGACAGAGCCCCACCCTCAGGTGACTCAGAGGCTGAGGTGTTGGGCATGGGCTGTGAGAAGGAGAGGGAGGAGTTCCACAACGGCTCCATCGGATGGCGGGACAAGGCAGGCAGGGGGTGTCAGTCACAGGCCCATCACCCATCCTTCACAGCCAGGGGGCGGGGCCAGGAACCAGAGGCCCAGTCTGGGAAGATGTCAGATAGCAGCAGCTCTGTAAACAGGGCCTGTGAGCATGGGTCATCCTGGGAATACTCAACCTCCCTTAACTTCCTCAGCAATGCAGGCCTTTTCCTAAGAACAGAGAGAAGTAGAATAAAGGACATTAGCTACTGCAATTCAAAATGGCTGACATAGGACAATAGAACAATGTAACGTTCTCTTAGGGCCCTGTTTTTCTGCAGAAGGATGTGGTTTTATGAGATAATCTTAACACAAACTCTGTCAGAGCTCTCTGGCAACCAGTATAATTTTAAGATTAATTCATTAGGGTGACAGTTTGTAAACTCTTTACCAACTCAAATATGTGGAAAGCTAATCCAAAACCAATGCGTTAATCCAAAACCAGTGTTTGAAGGGACAAATTCCTAATTCATTCCTGATGAAAGGAGATTACATTTTGCAATCTCTGTATCTCTGTATTGTGTAAATTGAACCACTGTGCAACATTTTGAGGTTGAATGAGAGAGTAAACCACACCCCTGGCTTCATGGCTCCTGTTTAGTGTCAAGCCACAATGTCCCTGTAGTGTTTTGTAAACACTATTTTCCCCAAATAAACCTCCCAGTGGGAGTCTCAATCTATTTATACAGCAACATATTACGGGACATTAGAGTCTTCCATTGTCAGAGAAAAGTGCACTATTTTGATTGACAATGAGGGGATTTGATTAATGCCCCGGTTCAACCGAATTAGCATCCATTGCATTTAATTTTGGAACCCGGCTGCCTCCCAGGCTTGAGCCAGGTGTTCCATGTGGGCCGACGGCGAAGTCGGCTCAAAACAAAAGTGACGTAGGCCTAGATTAAGCACATGGAGTAATTAATAGGACTCTGTGTTTTTACATGCAAAAGTGATTGCTTTGATTTAAAAAAAAATGTATTTGCCTTCCCAATGAAAACTAGTTTGAAAATCCAAACATGAATTTTATTTAAAATGTTTCTGAACGATGCATCATGCTGCCTGCCTTGTTGACAACATAACAGAGCAGCGCAGATTACTGTTCGATTTGAGAAGGGCGCTCCTCCTTCACCGCTTTTGCCTGATCAGGTTATAGCCCAGGGCACTTAATTTAACTCCCTCATTGTACAACCCCCCCTCCCCCCCCCCACCTCACCCCGCACCACACACTGACTGTTGAGTGACAGACTCAACTCAAGCACACCTGTCAACTTTAGCCACACCCACAGCCGTCAGCTATGAAAACTGCTACTAAAACCTGACCTCTCTAATCTTTGTTATTAAAAGTTGACTAAGACCTACAGTCGTATGAAAAAGTTTGATTTCCTTGATTTCCATTTATAAATAATTGGGTGTTTGGATCAGCAATTTCATTTTGATCGATCAAATAACTGCTGGACACAGTAATATTTCAGTAGTGAAATGAGGTTTATTGGATTAACAGAAAATGTGCAATATGCATCAAAACGAAATTAGACAGTTGCATAAATTTGGGCACCCCAACAGAAAAATCACATCAATATTTAGTAGAGCATCCTTTTGCTAAAATAACAGCCTCTAGACGCTTCCTATAGCCTCTAATGAGTGTCTGGATTCTGGATGAAGGTATTTTGGACCATTCCTCCTTACAAAACATATCCAGTTCAGTTAGGTTTGATGGTTGCCGAGCATGGACAGCCCGCTTCAAATCATCCCACAGATTCTCAATGATATTCAGGTCTGGGGCCTGGGATGGCCATTCCAGAACATTGTACTTGTTCCTCTGCATAAATGCCCGGGTAGATTTTGAGCAGTGTTTTGGGTCGTTGTCTTGTTGAAATATCCAGCCCCGGCATTACTTCAACTTTGTGACTGATTCTTCAACATTATTCCCAAGAATCTGCTGATATTGAGTGGAATCCATGCGACCCTCAACTTTAACAAGATTCCCAGTACCGGCACTGGCCACACAGCCCCACAGCATGATGGAACCCCCACCAAATGTTACTGTGGGTAGCAAGTGTTTTTCTTGGAACGCTGTGATCTTTTGCCGCCATGCATAACGCCCCTTGTTATGACCAAATAACTCAATCTTTGTTTCATCAGTCCACAGCACCTTATTCCAAAATGAAGCTGGCTTGTCCAAATGTGCGTTTGCATACCACAAGCGACTCTGTTTGTGGCGTGTGTGCAGAAAAGGCTTCTTCCGCATCACTCTCCCATACAGTTTCTCCTTGTGCAAAGTGCGCTGAATTGTTGAACGATGCACAGTGACACCGTCTGCAGCAAGATGATGTTATAGGTCTTTGGAGGTGGTCTGTTTTTGACCGTTCTCACCATCCTTTGCCTTTGCCTCTCCGATATTTTACTTGGCCTGCCACTTCTGGCCTTAACAAGAACTGTGCCTGTGGTCTTCCATTTCCTCACTATGTTCCTCACAGTGGACACTGACAGCTTACATCTCTGCGATAGCTTTTTGTAGCCTTCCCCTAAACCATAATGTTGAACAATCTTTGTTTTCAGGTCATTTGAGAGTTGTTTTGAGGCCCCCATGTTGCCACTCTTCAGAGGAGAGTCAAAGAGAACAACAACTTGCAATTGGCCACCTTAAATACCTTTTCTCATGATTGGATGCACTTGTCTATGAAGTTCAAGGCTTAATGAGCTCACCAAACCAATTGTGTGTTCCAATTAATCAGTGCTAAGTTGTTACAGGTATTCAAATCAACAGAATGACAAGGGTGCCCAAATTTTTGCATAGCCTATTTTTCACATCTGATTTAATTTCATACAACTTAATATTGCTACACTAAAAATCTCTGTCTGGACAATACCCCAGTACTCAGCTTTTATTAGAAAATGAATGGCATGCCACTGTGATCATTTTCTGTGAGTAAATTATTATGCAGCCTCAGAGGGGTGCCCAAACTTTTGCATACGACTGTAGAAACAGGGTGACATCTTGTTTTCCTAAACTGTGTATGTGACCAATACACTGATTTGATTGATTAATTTTATATTCTTGTTATTCTGGTTGTCTTCTAGGTCTGTGGTTAGGTTGAGTTGTAGCCTAATAATTGTGATTGTATCCATTTAGCACAGTCGTACTACCTGGCACAGTATCTCATGTGTCTCTGGTTTACAGCTGTCCCAATATGCACTGTATACACTGGCACAGCATTGGAATCAAACTCTAGCCTGTTTCCCTTCTTCCTCCTCCTCTTTATCCTCCTGATCTTCCTCATCCCCCACTCCAGCACAATGATAATTGGGGCTTTCTTTTATTAACAATATGACATTCAGTTTAGGCCAATGTGCTGTAGGTCTGGTCTTGACATGTGCTATAGGTCTACTCTTGATATGTGCTATAGGTCTTGATATGTGCTATAGGTCTACTCTTGATATGTGCTATAGGTCTGGTCTTGACATGTTCTATAGGTCTGGTCTTGACATGTTCTATAGGTCTGGTCTTGATATGTGCTATAAGTCTGGTCTTGATATGTGCTATAGGTCTGGTCTTGATATGTGCTATAGGTCTTGATATGTTCTATAGGTCTGGTCTTGATATGTGCTATAAGTCTGGTCTTGATATGTGCTATAGGTCTGGTCTTGATATGTGCTATAGGTCTGGTCTTGATATGTTCTATAGGTCTGGTCTTGATATGTGCTATAGGTCTGGTCTTGATATGTGCTATAGGTCTGGTCTTGATATGTGCTATAGGTCTGGTCTTGATATGTGCTATAGGTCTTGATATGTGCTATAGGTCTGGTCTTGATATGTGCTATAGGTCTGGTCTTGACATGTTCTATAGGTCTGGTCTTGACATGTTCTATAGGTCTGGTCTTGATATGTGCTATAGGTCTGGTCTTGACATGTGCTATAGGTCTGGTCTTGACATGTTCTATAGGTCTGGTCTTGATATGTGCTATAGGTCTACTCTTAATATGTTCTATAGGTCTGGTCTTGATATGTGCTATAGGTCTGGTCTTGATATGTGCTATAGGTCTACTCTTGATATGTGCTATAGGTCTGGTCTTGATATGTGCTATAGGTCTGGTCTTGATATGTGCTATAGGTGTTGATATGTGCTATTGGTAAGCTCTTGATATGTGCTATAGGTCTGGTCTTGACATGTTCTATAGGTCTGGTCTTGACATGTTCTATAGGTCTGGTCTTGATATGTGCTATAGGTCTACTCTTAATATGTTCTATAGGTCTGGTCTTGATATGTGCTATAGGTCTGGTCTTGATATGTGCTATAGGTCTACTCTTGATATGTGCTATAGGTCTGGTCTTGATATGTGCTATAGGTCTGCTCTTGGTATGTGCTATAGGTCTACTCTTGATATGTGCAATAGGTCTGGTCTTGATATGTGATATAGGTCTGGGCTTGATATGTGCTATAGTTCTGGTTTTGATATGTGCTATAGGTGTTGATATGTGCTATAGGTCTACTCTTGATATGTGATATAGGTCTACTCTTGATATGTGCAATAGGTCTGGTCTTGATATGTGCTATAGATCTGGTCTTGATATGTGCTATAGGTGTTGATATGTGCTATTGGTAAGCTCTTGATATGTGCTATGTCTGCTCTTGATATGTGCTATAGGTCTACTCTTGATATGTGCAATAGGTCTGGTCTTGATATGTGCTATAGGTCTACTCTTGATATGTGCTATATGTCTGACCTTGATATGTGCTATAGGTCTGGTCTTGATATGTGCTATAGGTCTGCACTTGATATGTGCAATAGGTCTACTCTTGATATGTGCTATTGCTCTACTCTTGATATGTGCTATAGGTCTGGTCTTGATATGTGCTATAGGTCTGCTCTTGATATGTGCAATAGGTCTACTCTTGATATGTGCTATTGCTCTACTCTTGATATGTGCTATAGGTCTGCTCTTGATATGTGCAATAGGTCTGGTCTTGATATGTGCAATAGGTCTGGTCTTGATATGTGCAACAGTTCTGGTCTTGATATGTGCAACAGTTCTGGTCTTGATATGTGCAACAGTTCTGGTCTTGATATGTGCAACTGTTCTGGTCTTGATATGTGCAATAGGTCTGGTCTTGATATGTGCTATAGGTGTTGATATGTGCTATTGGTATGCTATTGATATGTGCTATGTCTGCTCTTGATATGTCCTATAGGTCTACTCTTGATATGTGCAATAGGTCTGGTCTTGATATGTGCTATAGGTCTGGTCTTGATGTGTGCTATAGGTCTGGTCTTGATATGTGCTATAGATCTACTCTTGATATGTTCCATAGATCTGGTCATGAAATGTGCAATAGGTCTGGTCTTGATATGTGCTATAGGTCTGTTTTTGATTTGTGATATGGGTCTACTCTTGATATATGCTATATATCTGGTCTTGATATGTGCTATAGTTGTTGATATGTGCTATAGGTCTGGTCTTGACATGTGCTATAGGTCTGGTCTTGATATGTGCAATAGGTCTGTTCTTGATATGTGCTATAGGTCTGGTCTTAAAATGTGCAATAGGTCTGTTCTTGATATGTGCAACAGGTCTGGTCTTGATATGTGCTATAGGTCTGTTCTTGATATGTGCAACAGGTCTGGTCTTGATATGTGCTATAGGTCTGGTCTTGATATGTGCTATAGGTGTTGATATGTGCTATTGGTATGCTATTGATATGTGCTATGTCTGCTCTTGATATGTCCTATAGGTCTACTCTTGATATGTGCAATAGGTCTGGTCTTGATATGTGCTATAGGTCTGGTCTTGATGTGTGCTATAGGTCTGGTCTTGATATGTGCTATAGATCTACTCTTGATATGTTCCATAGATCTGGTCATGAAATGTGCTATGGGTCTGGTCTTGATATGTGCTATATGTCTGACCGTGATATGTGCTATAGGTCTGGTCTTTATATGTGCTATAGGTCTGGTCTTTATATGTGCTATAGGTCTGCTCTTGATATGTGCTATAGGTTTGCTCTTGATATGTGCTATAGGTGTTGACATGTGCTATAGGTCTGCTCTTCATGTGTGCTATAGGTCTGGTCTTGATATGTGCTAGAGGTCTGGTCTTGATATGTGCTATAGATCTGGTCTTGATATGTGCTATAGGTCTGGTCTTGATATGTGCTATAGGTCTGGTCTTGATATGTGCTATAGATATAATCTTGATATGTTCTATAGGTCTGGTCTTGATATGTGCTATAGGTCTGGTCTTGATATGTGCTATAGATATAATCTTGATATGTTCTATAGGTCTGGTCTTGATATGTGCTGTAGGTCTGGTCTTGATATGTGCTATAGGTCTGGGCTTGATATGTGCTATATGTCTGATCTTGATATGTGCTATAGGTGTTGATATGTGCTATTGGTATGCTCTTGATATGTGCTTTGTCTGCTCTTGATATGTGCTATAGGTCTACTCTTGATATGTGCAATAGGTCTACTCTTGATATATGCTATAGGTCTGGTCTTGATATGTGCAATAGGTCTGCTCTTGATTTGTGCAATCGGTCTGCTCTTGATATGTGCTATAGGTCTGCTCTTGATATGTTCTATATGTCTGGGCTTGATATGTTCTATAGGTCTACTCTTGATATGTGTTATATGTCTGATCTTGATATGTGCTATAGATCTGGTCTTGATATGTGCTATAGGTGTTTATATGTGCTATAGGTTATTGTCTTAATATGTGCTATAGGTCTACTCTTGATATGTGCTATAGGTCTGGTCTTGATTTGTAAAATAGGTCTGATGTTGATATGTGCTATAGGTCTGGTCTTCATATGTCCTATAGGTCTGGTCTTGATGTGTGCTATATGTCTGATGTTGATATGTGCTATAGGTCTGGTCTTGATATGTGCTATAGGTCTGCTCTTGATATGTACTATAGGTCAAATCTTGATATGTGCAATAGATCTGGTCTTTTTATTTAAAAACTTTATTTTGACAGGGAAAACAGACTGAGACGTAGATCTCTTTTACGGCTGTGCCCTGTGTAAACATGTTAACATGTACAATATATACACACAGACAGACATTTTGGAGTAGAAATATCTCAAAACATACCAAAACAGAGAAACATTTCAAGAAAACAAAGAAAAACATAGAGTTCAACTGAAACAAACACAGACAACATCATATTGATCCTCTTGAATATTTTTGAAATGGACAAGGGGCACCAAAGTGTCTAGCTTGAGATGGGTCTGCAATTTGTTCCACAGAAAAGGTGCAAAGGAACTGAAGGCAGTTCTACCCAAAGCTGTGTAGACTGCAGGCATTTCTAATGTAATCCATGACTGTGATCTGGTATTACAATTAGTATATCTAGTGGAAATGAATGCTGAAATATATTGCGGGTCTTGATATGTGCTATAGGTCTGCTCTTGATATGTGCTATAGGCCTGCTCTTGATATGTGCAATAGGCCTGCTCTTGATATGTGCTATATGTCTGGGCTTGATATGTGCTATATGTCTTGTCTTGATATGTGCTATAGGTGTTGATACATGCTATAGGCCTGCTCTTGATATATGCAATAGGCCTGCTCTTGATATGTGCTATATCTCTGATCTTGATATGTGCTATAGTTCTGGTCTTGATATGTGCTATAGGTCTGATCTTGATATGTGCTATAGGTCTACTCTTGATATGTGGAATAGGTCTGGTCTTGATATGTGCTATAGGTCTGGTCTTGAAATGTGCTATAGGTCTGGTCTTGATATGTGATATAGGTCTGGTCTTGATATGTGCAATTGGTCTGTTCTTGATATGTGCTATATTTCTGCTCTTGATATGTGCTAAAGGTGTTGATATGTGCTATAGGTCTGCTCTTGATATGTGATATAGGTCTGCTCTTGATATGTGCTATAGGTCTGGTATTGATATGTGCTATAGGTCTGGTCTTGATATGTGCAATAGTTATTTTCCTGATGTGTCCTATAGGTCTGGTCTTGATATGTGCAATAGGTATGGTCTTGATATGTGCTATGTCTGCTCTTGACTAGTGCTATAGGTCTGGTCTTGATATGTGCTATAGTTCTGGTTTTGATATGTGCAATAGGTCTGGTCTTAATATGTGCTATAGGTCTGGTCTTGATATGTATTATAGGTCCCCCCCACCACACACACACACAATAAATATATTACATTCACAGTCTAAAGGGACCAACCCATGGCCAAAATCATGTTACTACATCATGTGTCAGCAACAAGACTTCATCACATCATACAGTCTATTCTACATTCAAGGAGGATTAGAGGAGGAAGAGAAAACCACAAATAAAGAGAGACATAGAGAGAGAGACATAGAGAGAGAGACATAGAGAGAGAGACATAGAGAGACATAGAGATACAGACACACAGTGTACCTGGATCCGGGCAGGTTTTGTGACGCTGTAGCCCGCTGTCTGTCCTGCTCTTTAAGGATATAAAGCTGGTTGGTTAGCTCCCAGTGCTGGGATGTATGATAGATATCAGTCAGCAGCATGCGTTGTGTATGGTGCTGACTGCTGCTATGGCACTCCCCTTCTTTATCAGCCTGCTCCTCTTCCACTCCTCTCCCTTTGCCTCGTCTTTCGGTTCTTTTCCGGATGACTGTAGCTGTGTTGACAGTGATAGATTTAAGGGGATGAGAGAGAGAAAAAAAGAGAAGGAGCAAATGTTGTCTCCCTCTGCTTGCTAATGTAAACCGCACACTCACACACACATAAGCTCACTCTCTCCCTCTCTCTTGCACACACACACAGTGACTGCAGAGATGGAGAGGGAGGCAGAGGACCAGAGCCACTCTCTCTGCTGGGTCTTAGTGCTCCTGATGTCTTGGCTGTCATTTTTATTTTGCATTCAGAGGGTTAAAGGTTAAATTAATGGAGCTAAACAGAGAAAAACAACATAACTGATTTAAGTGTTGGGTTTTTGTTTTGTTTCTCGGGACAAAAGAAAAATATGTTTTTTCATAAACGCTCCACTACACAACAATCCTAGCCCAGAGTCTTTGACCTCTTGACCTCCTGGTGACCTTTTTTTTTTTTTTACCTCTCTCTTGGTTTATCGATCCCATTCAAACACAACTCTATGGCACATACCCACACATCCCATAGACATTTACCCAACCCCCCCCCCCCAAGTCCCCTAAGGCTGTAAATTCCCTGGTGGTGTCAAATGGCATATATGGCTAATATACGATTCACACTGACCCAGGTAGTCTCGACAACAACCTTGATGAATGTTTTGACCAGTGCCCAGGGACTTGGAGAACGAGCAGAGATAGGATGGTATTTAATAAGCTTCCTGGCCTTGGAGGGGCAGATTGTTGCAAACTCTTCTGAGTATCACTCCACTCTGGGTCTGTCTGTTAAATCCTCAAATTACAGAAGTCTTCACCTTGTCTTTCATCTAGCATTTCTTCACATTTGAGCAAATCTACGCTTTCTTAGAAGCTAATGGAAATAGAGATGTGCCATACCAAATAACTTTTCTAATGGATAGAGCAAGGTTAACAGCAGACTTGCACACAATAAAACATAAAGTAGAGGACTTTTACAAAATATAAAGATGGCATACCTGTATTTGTTAAACCAAACAATAAACGAGTCAGAAGCCAGAAATAAATAAATATGTTTAATTTTATACTCTTGCACAAACCATCTAAGTTTTTTTTGTTTACCATTAAAAATCTAAGATCCTCTCACATGAGGGTTTCAACTGAGACAAAGAGGCATTAATTAGCTCAGGTCCTCAGTTAAGGCATCAGCACCCATTCCATCCAGACCGTCATACTGGGATAACACAGCAGCATTAGTCTCCAGTTGCCACGGTGATCTTCACTGAAATGAGTATGACAGTAGCTGATGGACATTTTCATATACAGTCCTTCTCATTGCACTGCCAGATCATCTCCACTCCACTGTCTATGGGAGACAATGAAATGGAGACCCTGCCAGGCAATGCTTCTCATTGCTATGAGTCTACAGCTGCTGCTGCTGGGTTCTAAGTGCTTTTCATTTGCGTTTAAAGGATGCAGATGGTCATTCCCGCACATTAGCATTTTATGTAATTCGCACCCCAGTTTTCAACTCCCCTAAATTTGAATTTGTGCTCTGGCTGGTACAATCATGGTACTGATGACACCAGTCTATTGCTAGCAAAGGTCGGATCATAATGAAATACATTGATATTACTTTTACATTTTATATGGGCATACTTGAAAAGGCCAGATAATGCTCAGCATTGCATCCTCTGATGACAACAGAATGGAAATGCATCATAATGTTCTGCACTGTCATAATAACCCGATGCTAACATGATTATGTGATCTAATCATTTGATGATGGTTGCAACCGTCTCTCTTCCTGTTGAACGACTTTCATCATGTCATCACTCTAAACACAAAACAAGCCAGGCTGGACCAGAGCACGGACACAGACACCGTGTCCTCTCACCACACCAGCAGCACAATGCTGCAGAGATACTGTTTCACAGTAGTGACACAGGCTGTATGTCCATTTCTAATACTGTTGGAAGAGAAGAGATTTTTAAAATAAGGCTGTGCTAGAAAGGTGTGTGAGGAAGATAAAGTGTGTGTGTGTATGCATGTACATGCACATGTGTGTGTGTGTGTGTGTGTGTGTGTGTGTGTGTGTGTGTGTGTGTCAGGTGTTGACTCATGACAGAAATAGCAGATTCTTGCTTGCCTGGCAGCACCAATCACTGCCACTGCAAATACAATGGTTTCCATGGCAACCTTGAAAATAGACTCCACATTCCCAGTCAGAAATAGCAAAGGGCACAGTGCTAACCCCACAGCCCCCACAGACAATAATAACCAGCCATAAATATGCACACACAAATATTAGCTGCGCTCATATATACAATCTTGCAAAACCCATTTACTTGCAGAAACAAAAAAAACACATTCAGACATGCACGTGACACACAGTGCTTCTCATGTATGCATAAACGTGAAACAGCTTCTTGTTCACACAAGCATATACAGTGGGGAGAACAAGTATTTGATACACTGCCGATTTTGCAGGTTTTCCCACTTACAAAGCATGTAGAAGTCTGTAATTTGTATCATAGGTACTCTTCAACTGTGAGTGACGGAATCTAAAACAAAAATCCAGAAAATCACATTGTATGATTTTTAAGTAATTCATTTGCATTTTATTGCATGACATAAGTATTTGATACATCAGAAAAGCAGAACTTAATATTTGGTACAGAAACCTTTGTTTGCAATTACAGAGATCATACGTTTCCTGTAGTTCTTCACCAGGTTTTCACACACTGCAGCAGGGATTTTGGCCCACTCCTCCATACAGATCCTTCAGGTTTCAGGGCTGTCGCTGGGCAATACGGACTTTCAGCTCCCTCCAAAGATTTTCTATTGGGTTCAGGTCTGGAGACTGGCTAGGCCACTCCAGGACCTTGAGATGCTTCTTACGGAGCCACTCCTTAGTTGCCCTGGCTGTGTGTTTCGGGTCGTTGTCATGCTGGAAGACCCAGCCACGACCCATCTTCAATGCTCTTACTGAGGGAAGGAGGTTGTTGGCCAAGATCTCGCGATACATGGCCCCATCCATCCTCCCCTCAATACCGTGCAGTCGTCCTGTCCCCTTTGCAGAAAAGCATCCCCAAAGAATGATGTTTCCACCTCCATGCTTCACGGTTGGGATGGTGTTCTTGGGGTTGTACTCATCCTTCTTCTTCCTCCAAACACGGCGAGTGGAGTTTAGACCAAAAAGCTCTATTTTTGTCTCATCACACCACATGACCTTCTCCCATTCCTCCTCTGGATCATCCAGATGGTCATTGGCAAACTTCAGACAGGCCTGGACATGCGCTGGCTTGAGCAGGGGGACCTTGCGTGCGCTTGCAGGATTTTAATCCATGACGGCGTAGTGTGTTACTAATGGTTTTCTTTGAGACTGTGGTCCCAGCTCTCTTCAGGTCATTGACCAGGTCCTGCCGTGTAGTTCTGGGCTGATCCCTCACCTTCCTCATGATCATTGATGCCCCACGAGGTGAGATCTTGCATGGTGCCCCAGACCGAGGGAGATTGACCGTCATCTTGAACTTCTTCCATTTTCTAATAATTGCGCCAAAAGTTGTTGCCTTCTCACCAAGCTGCTTGCCTATTGTCCTGTAGCCCATCCCAGCCTTGTGCAGGTCTACAATTTTATCCCTGATGTCCTTACACAGCTCTCTGGTCTTGGCCATTGTGGAGAGGTTGGAGTCTGTTTGATTGAGTGTGTGGACAGGTGTCTTTTATACAGGTAACGAGTTCAAACAGGTGCAGTTAATACAGGTAATAAGTGGAGAACAGGAGGGCTTCTTAAAGAAAAACTAACAGGTCTGTGAGAGCCGGAATTCTTACTGGTTGGTAGGTGATCAAATACAAAGCTTCTCTATGGCCAGAGCCTGACAGTACCCCCCCTCAAAGGCGCGGACTCCCGGCCGCAAGAAAACAAACACAATACATGAGGGGAGGGTCAGGGAGGGAAAAACAACAAACAATAAACATCGCAGGTGGCGGTTCCGGCCCCGGTGAAGTGGAATTCTTCCTTTTTTCTACTGGGCCCGGACTGGGCACCGGTGTGGCAGGCGACTCTGGCCATGGAGCGTGGCAGACAACTGGTCCATGAATGGACCTCAGTGGGTTAAGGGACTCAGGCCATGGAGCGGGGCAAATAACCGGGCCAGGACTGGGCACCGGTGTGGCAGGCGACTCCGGCCATTTAAAAGGGTAAACCACCGCTCCTGGAAATGGCACCGGTGGGGCAAAAGACTCAGGCCTTGGAGCGGGGCAAATAACCGGGCCAGGACTGGGCACCGGTGTGGCAGGCGACTCCGGCCTGTGGACCACCACGGGAGGCTCCGGACTGTGGACCACCACGGGAGGCTCCGGACTGTGGACCACCACGGGAGGCTCCGGACTGTGGACCACCACGGGAGGCTCCGGGCTGTGGACCATCACGGGAGTCTCCGTGCGAGGAACAGGTACGGGACGTACCAGACTGGGGAGGCGCACTGACGGTCGGGTGTGTGGAGCCGGCACTGGAGGCACCTGGCTGGGCGCACGCACTGGAGGTCGGGTGCGGGGAGCCGGAACTGGACGTAACGGACTGGAGAGGCGCACTGGAGGCCTGGTGCGTGGAGCCGGCACTGGAGGCACCTGGCTGGGCACACGCACTGGAGGTCGGGTGCGGGGAGCCGGCACGGGACGTACCGGACTGGAGAGGCGCACTGGAGGCCTGGTGCGTGGAGCCGGCACTGGAGGCACCTGGCTGGGCGCACGCACTGGAGGTTGGGTGCGGGGAGCCGGCATGGGACGTACCGGACTGGAGAGGCGCACTGGAGGCCTGGTGCGTGGAGCCGGCACAGGTGGCACCGGACTAGTGACACGCACTTCAGGGCGAGTGCGGGGAGCCGGCACTGGACGTACCGAGCTGGAGAGACGCACTGGAAGCCTGGTGCGTGGAGCCGGCACAGGTGGCACCGGACTAGTAACACGCACTTCAGGGCGAGTGCGGGGAGCCGGTACTGGGCTTACCGGACTGGAGAGACGCACAGGAGGCCTGGTGCGTGGAGCCGGCACAGATGGCACCGGACTGGTGACACACATTTCAGTGCTCTGGCACTGGAGTGTAGCAGACGGCCGGACCCGGACTGGGCACCGGTGGAGCGGAATGCTCTGGCACTGCAGTGTAGCAGACGGCCGGACCCGGACTGATCCATTCCGACATTTCCTCTTCAATCTCCTCTGCTATCTCCCACATTTCCTCCAGAACTCCAAAATATTTTTCCAAATATTCCTCCTTTTGCCTGATCTCCTCTAATATTCCTCCATAGTGTGCCTCTAAATACTCCTCTTCCACCTTGCTTTGCGCCCCCCAGTGGTACTTTGGCTTCATTTCATTCCACATGGAGAGTGGTACTGGCGCGTCCTCTTCATAGCCAGACCACCCCCATAGCCCCCCCCCCGAAATTTTCTTGGGGTTGCCTACGGGCTCCGTTACCTCCGATTCCCTGATTACGCCGCTGTACTCTTTTTCTCTCCTTTGCTCCCACATTACGCTGCTTGGTCGGTTGGTGGTTCATTCTGTCACGTTCGGGTGTGTAGAGAGTAGACCAAGGCGCAGCGCAGCGATAGTTCGACATCCTTTATTTAAGTAATGAACTATACTTGATATCGAACTATACAAAATAACAAATGCAATAATAGAAAGGAAACACACTTACTTCGACACGGGACAATTGACAATGAACCACGCCATGGGAGTGGAACACACACATATAAGTAGGATCCCTAATTAGAGGTAATGCAATGCAGCTGCCTCTAATTAGGGATCCCACACACACAACACCACACAGACATAGAATGACTAGAACTGCCAGACTCTGACCATAGAAATATAGAGAAGCTTTGCTTCTCTATGGCCAGAGCCTGACATTAAGAATGATGGAGGGCACTGTGTTCTTGGGGATCTTCAATGCTGCAGAATATTTTTTAGTACCCTTCCCCAGATCTGTGCCTCGACAAATTCCTTCGACCTTATGGCTTGGTTTTTGCCAATCAAGTTGTAGAAACATCTCAAGGATGATCAATGAAAACAGGATGCGCCTGAGCTCAATTTCGATTTTCATAGCAAAGGGGTCTCCGGGATACTGTCTTCTGGGCTCCACGGTCTTGCTGTATCCTGTGGGGAACAAAACCGAGCTCCCTCCATTATCTCTGGTACTGAGCATGAATATATGGGAGTAACCTCTCTTTCCCAGTCCCCAACCCAGTGTGCTACATAGGCGTGTAGAGGCCCACTATCAGCAACCATCAATAGGCGTGTAGAGGCCCATTATCAGCAACCATCAATAGAGGCCCATTATCAGCAACCATAAATCCAAGTTTATCATTTTAAAAGGCTAATTGAAAACCCCTATTGCAATTATGTTAGCACAGCTGAAAACTGTTGTGCTGATTTAAAGAAGCAATAAAACTGGGCTTCTTTAGACTAGTTGAGTATCTGGAGCATCAGCATTTGTGGGTTCGATTACAGGCTCAAAATGGCCAGAAACAAATAACTTTCTTCTGAAACTCATCAGTCTATTCTTGTTCTGAGAAATGAAGGCTATTCCATGTGATCTGAAGATCTTGTACAGCGCTGTGTACTACTCCCTTCACAGAACAGCGCAAACTGGCTCTAACCACAATAGAAAGAGGAGTGGGAGGCCCCGGTGCACAACTGAGCAAGAGGACAAGTACATTAGTGTCTAGTTTGAGAAACAGATGCCTCACAAGTCCTCAACTGGCAGCTTCATTAAATAGTACTCGCAAAACACCAGTCTCAACGTCAACAGTGAAGAGGTGACTCCGGGACGTTTGCCTTCTAGGCAGAGTTGCAAAGAAAAAAAAAGCTATTTATTTTCTTTAAAAAACAAGGACATTTCTAAGTGACCCCAAACTTTTGAACGGTAGTGTATGTCTCCCTTCTCGATAGGGCATCCGCGTTCCCATACTTCGCCCCTGACCTGTGCACAACAGAAAAAGAGAAGCGTTGAAGGGACAAGAACCATCTGGTGACCCGATCGTTTGTGTCCAGGGTGAAGTGGGTGCCCAACAGGTAATACTTGAGTGTCTATCGCCCACTTCACCGCTAGACATAATTTTTCCATCGGTACCTGGAAATCAAGCGTTACGAGAATCGGATGGGAGCACAGTGCTTCCTTCAGGCGCCTGAACGCCGCTTCAGTCTCGCCAGTCCATTTCACTGTTTTCGGGAGGCGGGCCCTGGTTAGATCGGTAAGGGGGAGGATAGAGCCGCAAAGTTGGGGATAAACCGGCTGTAGTATCCTGCCAGTCCCAGGAAGGACTTGACCTGTGTCTTGGTGCGTGGAACGGGCCAGTCTCGTACCGCGTGGAACTTCCTCTCCTTGGGCTTGGCGTTCCCCTGTCCAATCAAATACCCCAGGTGCTCCACTTCCTCGAACGCTAGCTTGCATTTCTTGGGGTTCGCTGTCAATCCGGCTTGCCTGAACGCTTCCAGCACCGCCTGGAGGCGCATGAGGTGCTCTTCCCAACCTTGGTTGTGGATGATGATGTCATCCAAATAGGCCACTGCGTACTGTTGGTGGGGTCAGAGGACTCGGTCCATCAGGCGCTGGAACGTGGGTGGGGCTCCGTGGAGACAGAATGGGAGCACCTGGTACTTCTCCCAGGAGGAGGCTGCCAACGGTACCTGCCAATATCCTTTGGTCAGGTCGATGGTGCTGATGTACCGGGCCTTTCCCAATCGGTCAATGAACTGGTCCACCCTCGACATGGGGTAGGCATCGAACAAGCTGATGTCGTTCACACCCAGGAAGTCATTACAGAAGTGCAGGCTGCCGTCCGGTTTGGGCACCAACACAATGGGGCTGCACCATGCGCTGTGGGACTCTTCGATGACCCCCATCCTCAGCACAGCCTCCACTTCCTGCTTCACTGCCTTCCTTCGGGCCTCGGGGATCCGGTATTGGCCTCTTTTCGTACCGTTTCCCCGGGCCGGGTGCGGATGTGGTGTTCAATGAGGGTCGTGTGGCCCGGCTTCTCGGAGAACACCGCAGTGTTCCGATCGACAAGCTCCCGGAGCATTTGCTTCTGGGCCGGGTCGAGGTTCCCAAAGCTCGGGACCACCACTGGTACCGTTGGCGTCCTGGGTCCCGACAATAACACGGCCAAGGCTGTCCTCTCGTGCCACTTCTTCCATAGGTTCACATGGTAAATTTGTTGGGGTTTCGGTCTCCCCAGCTGCCGTACGGTCTCCTCACCTCGAACGGCCCATGCCATGTTGCCGGGAACTTACTTTCTGCTCTAGGGATTAAGACCAGAACCTTGTCTCCCACCTGGAATTCTCGGAGCTGGGCTTCCTAATTTCTAGACCTGGGCTTGGGCGCGTTGGGCCTTTATGTTCCAGTAACACTGGCCATATTGTTGTCATCCACTCCCTCACCGTCTAACGTGTTCTAGCACGCTGCTTCCCACACCTCCTTGGCGAGGTCCAGTAGGCCACATGGCTTCCTCCCGTGGAGGAGTTCAAAAGGGGAAAACCCGTATGACTGGGAACCTTCTTGGACCGAGAACATTAAGTGGGGTAGTAGCTGGTCCCAGTTCTTCCCGTCCTGCTCGATGACCTTCCACAGCATTTGTTTGAGCGTTTTATTGAACAGCTCAATGAGCCCATCCGTCTGCGGGTGAAAGATGGAGGTCTGGATCTACTTAATCTGTGGGAGAGCACACAAATCTTTCATTAGTCGGGACATGAACTCGGTACCTTG
This sequence comes from Thymallus thymallus, assembly GCA_023634145.1. Taxonomy (NCBI): domain Eukaryota; kingdom Metazoa; phylum Chordata; class Actinopteri; order Salmoniformes; family Salmonidae; genus Thymallus; species Thymallus thymallus. The sequence goes on along the minus strand of CM042409.1, from coordinate 20,656,698 downwards.
GTCGGTCAGGATCTTATTCGGGATGCCCACCCAGCTAAAGAGGTGGAACAACTCCCGGGCGATTCCCTTGGAGTCCGCCGCCCGTAGGGGATGTTACTGGCAACTCCCGTCGAGACCTGGCATGTCCAGCAGAGGGAGCCATTGCTGCGTGATGTAGACTCTGTCTGTCACCATACCTCACTGTTGACCAAGACTTTGTCTCCACTCACACACAACCCTCCAAACCATCAACCAAGCACTAACACCTAATGAGGGTTGATGAAAGCGTTAAAGGAAGAGCTGAAATTCAGAATGAATTTCAAGAATGAAATATGTTGAATAATGTGGTAGGGTTTAGTAGTGGTGCTGCTATGGGAATGCTTAGCGTATAGACATGCTAGTGAGCAACAATCACTGAGAAAATGATTGCATGCTGAAATGCTCAAAGGATAGATTGCTAAAGTGTCCTTTGTGTCCCATTGCACTGGCCTTTGTGGCCAACTGAAATCCTGTTTTTTGGAAACCCATCAATAATTGACTGATAGAATCCTTACTCATTAAATGAGCTTAGACGCAGAGTAGGATTGTTACACTTGAAGTCTTCATGTGAATGACCAGGGGGTGGCAGTGTCTTATAACTCTACAGAAGCTGGTAACGTGGCCTATTACAGGAGAATGTTATTACAGTCTTAGATGTTTTATGTTTTTTGTATTGTCACATACACCGGATAGGTGCAATGAAATGTGTTATTTTACAGGGTCAGCCATAGTAGTATGGCGCCCCTGGAGCAAAGTATGTTTAAGTGCCTGTTTAAGATTTTTAATTGTCGGCTAGGGTGTTCAGACTAGAGACGCTCTAACTGCTAGCCTACCTGCCGTCCTCAAAAGCCCAATATTGCAGTTTATGGCATTTAGTTTATGAACAACACGCACACAAAGGGGCCAGTGACATCAGTGAGAGAGTGAGAGAGTGAGAGAGTGTGTGAGAGAGAGAGAGAGAGAGAGACCAAAGTACGTTTAAGCTCTCCTCAGGTCCTTTTCTTAGAAACATTTTGAATAGCTTCAAATGGAAAAGAACAGATGCTCTTTCTTCAGTGTGACTAAACAGGACAATAAAGAATTTCCAGACACAAGACTCAAGAGCGCTGTAACAAGAGGCCAAGTGTTGTATTCATCCTAATTGACAAACTAATATGGTTAGAATGGATCTCCTCTCTCTCTTGGAGGAAAAGGAGGAGAAGGTCAAGGAGGAAGGAAATCAGTCTGGCTCTTATTACAGTCTCACATATAAACCTTACTGATACCCAACAGCCCACAGGGTGAGGAGGAACAAATGTAAAACAGCATTCAAAAGGGTGAGGTCAGAGCATGAAGACTGTGTGGCTGTATAATCAAACCATTCTCTTGTCATTCAACAACTACCTATGTTTTATGAGCAGTTTTTCGCCACTGTATCTACACTGTATTTCTGATCAATTCTATGTTATTTTAATGGACAAAAAAATTGCTTTTCTTTCAAAAACAAGGACATTCCTAAGTGACCCCAAACTTTTGAACAGTAGTGTGTGTCATAAGAGAGAATTGTAAACAGTAAGCTTTGCTTTGTATTCTACTGGGTAAACAAATCAGTGACAGATTCATTCCTTGAGTGTTACCTGATGTCACCTCTATCAAAGGCAGTCATTTCCGAGGATTTTCCTAAGTGAGCATCCCATTTAAGTTGTCCCATAATTGGCTACTCCATATGTCTCTGTCTGGCTGGTTTGGGTGTCTGGTTGCCCTAAACGGAATCTCATTCCCATGTTGACTTGGGTGCTTGGGTCCATTCGATATCAAAGAGAGCATAACAGAGACTTAAGGCGGCTTATAAGGGATGGTTCAAAATGGACATAATGGGGACATGGAGGAAAATGGGGGAGGGTAAGGTTTAGACATTTTTAATCTAGTCCAGGAGAGTATCATGTAATTTGTAATTGATGAAATTCAATATTTCTCAGTGTTTTAGAATGAGTTGCCGCCCCTTATCTTCTCTGCTGGGCACGCAATATTAAGTGCACCTATAGGCTATTTAGTGTGTTCTCAATCAATTGATCCATAGCGTATAGGCTACGAATTGCATGCTCGGAGAAGCACAGAGCAAAGTTATATTTCTATGAAAATGTACTTCCTTTCTGAGTCTTTTAAGCTGCTGGGATGGTGTAAATCCAATATTTTTTATTAGACCTAGGCCAGAAAATGCAATATCGTGCTCGAGGACTAGCCTATATGTTCTGTTCAGTTTGAGAAGGAGAGCGTGAACATGAGGAGGTCAACTTTGACAGCTTGCTACCACTATAATTGATTTGAATAAAGACAATATGTTTCTTGCCCATTTTGTATTTATCAGAGGTATTGACCTCACAGTAAGCCATATTCAAGTATAAGGTGATCTATAACAGCGCTTTGGTCCATGATGCTTCATGCTACAAACAAACTGCCCGGGAAGACGTGACTCCGATGCATATGGGGATATCTTTGTTTCGTTTCATTGACATTCAAAGGCTGAGATACAACCTTCTATAGCCCAAGATACAACAAATGTACTTAATCTGATTCTGTCACTATCAATTGATTGAGCTATTCACTTACTTTACAATAGAAGATGTTTAAACCCAGGCAGCTTTTAGAGAAACCCGTGTGACCTCTCATTGGGTTAAGCCACGGAAGGAGTGTAGCCAGTAGTTAAAGCTTACATTGTTCTGTGTTGGTAGGCCTACTCTGTTTGGGGTGGAAAGGTAGGCCTAACTTTTGAATGTAACATTTTTGAATGTAACATCATTTAAATACAATTTAAAGTTTGGTACGGATAGTCCTCCTATGTCTTTCCCTCTTTGTAAGTTTGATAATTGTATCCAGGATTGTTTAACTTGCCATATACATTTTTAAACTGCACTATGAATTTTATCCCAATAGCCAGAGGGGGTGGCAATGGGAAGCATTGAACTACAGAAATTCAGCCGTGGCAATATATTAATTTTGACAATAGATATTATGCCGGTTAAAGCAACTTGGATAGTATTCCATCTAATGAGGTCAGATTGCATTGATTTGAGCGCTTTGTTAAAGTTTCTGGCAGTGGTTTTATCTAAGGAAGGAAATACAGTCGTGGTCAAAAGTTTTGAGAATGACACAAGTATTGGTCTCCACAAAGTTTGCTGCCTCAGTGTTGATGATGGCAATTTGCATATACTCCAGAATGTCATGAAGAGTGATCAGATGAATTGCAATTAATTGCAAAGTCCCTCTTTGCCATGAAAATGAACTTAATCCCAAAAAAACATTTCCACTGCATTTCAGCCCTGCCACAAAAGGACCAGCTGCCATCATGCCAGTGATTGTCTCGTTAACACAGGTGAGAGTGTTGACGAGGACAAGGCTGGAAATCACTCTGTCATGCTGATTGAGTCAGAATAACAGACTGGAAGCTTTAAAAGGAGGGTGGTGCTTGAAATCATTGTTCTTCCTCTGTCAACCATGGTTACCTGCAAGGAAACACGTGCCGTCATCATTGCTTTGCACAAAAAGGGCTTCACAGGCAAGGATATTGCTGCTGGTAAGATTGCACCTAAATCAACCATTTATCAGATCATCAAGAACTTCAAGGAGAGAGGTTCAATTGTTGTGAAGAAGGCATCAGGGCGCCCAAGAAAGTCCAGCAAGCGCCAGGACCGTCTCCTAAAGTTGATTCAGCTGCGGGATCGGGGCACCACCAGTGCAGAGCTTGCTCAGGAATAGCAGCAGGCAGGTGTGAGTGCATCTGCACGCACAGTGAGGCGAAGACTTTTGGAGGATGGCCTGGTGTCAAGAAGGGCAGCAAAGAAGCCACTTTTCTCAAGGAAAAACATCAGGGACAGACTGATATTCTGCAAAAGGTACAGGGATTGGACTGCTGAGGACTGGGGTAGAGTCATTTTCTCTGATGAATCCCCTTTCTGAATGGGAGTGGGCTCACTCACAATTTTGCATAAGAACACAGCCATGAATAAAAAATGGTACCAACACATCCTCCGAGAGCAACTTCTCCCAACCATCCAAGGACAGTTTGGTGACGACCAATGCCTTTTCCAGCATGATGGAGCACCTTGCCATAAGGCAAGGTGCTCCATCATGGCCACGACTGTACCACAGTATTTAAAATGGGAAACAATTGGGATTCCATAAGTAGAGATGGAGTCCTCTACCAGGCACTTGAGAGCCAGTAGTGCTGATTTGGTTAGATTCATTTTACAACTTGTGATGAAGCTGAATTTATCTATGATCTTCAACGCGTTGAGATTAATTGTCTAGATATTGTAAAATATTGTCTGCGTATAATGAGATGATCAGTAGATTTTAGGGCAATCGATTGATGAATTGCCTGGGCCAGGAGTTCTATGGATAAAAAAATACCAAAGGCTGAATTGGATGACCTTGTCTTCTGCTTCTAGTGATTCTGAAGGGAGCAGAGCAGATATTGCCTGTTATAATTTTGGATGATGGATTGTCATATACCATTTTAATCATATTTTTTTTTTTTTAGCCAATTCCCATACGTTCCAAGACAGACCAGAGATATGCCCATTCTAGTCTACCAAAACCTTTTCTGCATTGAGATAATACAGCCCAATGAGCTGTTTCTGATTTAAGCATTTAAGATACATAATAGTCGACGGAGGTTATCCAAGGATAAATGTTTTTTAACAAACTTGCTTTGGTCCAGAGTGGACCAATTTGGGTAAGTACTGTAGGTTTCGAGACAGGACGACAACATTTTGGAAAACAGGTTAATATATGTGTTTATCAAAGAGAGGGGGCAGTGAGAACACTTGGTGGCATCCTTACCTTTTGTTAATAAAAGCGAAATTAGTGCTGTATTCACATCTCTCCACAATGAACCACAACAATTTATACTGAACAAAAATATGAACGCAACAACCAAAAATTTGCATCTGGAACATTTCTGGGATCTTTTATTTCAGCCCATGAAACATTTGGAATACCATCTCATCCAGGTGATTTGACTTTATTCATGCTATCCAATGCCCATTTGACCTCCCAGCGAGGTGGCTTCTTCTGTAGAGAGAAGAGTTCAAAAATCAATCAGAGTTAATTCAAGTTGCCTTCTCTGTAATTCTCCTGACTCCTAAAAAACGTAATGTGAAAACGTGCCTGATATTCGAAAAATTGATTTGCGATGGGCTGGCCCGGGTTTATGGTTTGCACAACATTGTAGCCTGTATAGACCAACTCGTGGCCATTGCTGTGGTATCTCTCACAGATTCACTTTCTATGATCCCTCTCCCTCTCTCTGCTCTGATAGACATGCTCCTGCAATTCTCATATCTCCAGCATTGCACTTCATCATTTATTTCCTTTAGATTCATACTCTTTTGGTCGCTCGGTCGCTCGTATTTCTCTGTGTACATTAGCATGAAAAGCCTCCTGGGTTAAAGTGCACATTTCCAACCATCAAACATAAATATGATTACAGTATTCTCTACCACATCACAAAGTATTTTTATACAATATCAAAAAGTGTCTCACACTTAGGTGGCGTCGCGACATAACATATACGATACTTTGTTAAATGCAAAATGTTATGTGCTGGCTGCCATAAGGCCACACAATTCCCTGACACTAAACTTGAATTGTGATTTATAGGAAATTGTTACACGTTATACTTTGTTTTGCACGCTTGACATCTTGGCAGTTTGGCAGTTGGTACTGTACTGTAGCCTACAGTACTGTAAGTTAGCATACCTGTCTAATCGTCAACATCAATTTCTCTCTTAAACTGCAAGCTTTTTTAATAAACATGTTGCTGAGTTTGGCACATTTGGCCGCGTCATCTTGTAAAGCTTTTTTTTTAAATTTTATTCTGGCCTTTTCTCTTTCTATTATCCATATTCTTGTCTTTTTCAGCTCGCTATTTCAGGCGTTTGGTCGATTAGTACTAGGTCCACAGAATTTTTACCACACTGTGGCGCATGCGTGGTCGCAGCTCGCGCTTGTTTGTCTCTGAATCGCTTCATCTAGATAGATACATACTTTATTGATCCCCGAGGGGAAATTTCTTTGTCAAGCAGCTATGCGGCAGTATGAAAAACTATAAAAATACAAGTCTGGAGTGCAAAAAGCTATAAAAAGGCATTGCATAGTATGAATAAATGACTGAATATTGTGGCGAGCTCGGCCAGAAGAAGATGGCATGAGACAGAGATAGATTTTACTGGAGAGTTCCTGTGCCCCATACACCGCACGACTCCAGGAACGTCACCCTTTATTCACACTCCTTCAATTATTAACAATGAACACAACCTCCGGCCATGCAAGGCTCGGTCACGGTAGGCATTCTAACATTCCCCCCTTCCCCCATAACCTGAACTAAGACAACTTAAGGAAACATAAACACAGAACATTAGCTCGACTACTAAACATAAACACATAACACAACCGTTTTATCGTGGAACATGAACTACCCACAATCCCTTGCACTCTTCAGCTACCACACAACGCGTACCTAGCGTATGCCGGCCAGATCGCTTCAATATGTACACCATACATTGTTATAGAGTGTTAGGTGAAAACATTATACAATTATTGCAAGTTGATATAAATAAATAAATAAAAAATGTGCATGGTTAACTATACAGGCCGATGGCAGAGAAAGATACTTAAATAACTAAATGTGTGTATGATATAAGTGAGGGTAATAATAGTTTACTTAATATACAGTCTGGTTAAATGTACAGGTAAGAAGATACTACTGACAGTATACTAATATACAGTCCTGAGTGAATGACTACGTAAGTTCAGTCCAAGAATGACTTACAATATTGCACGTGATATGATATAACAACTATACATTAATATGTATATACAGTGCTGAATGAAAGAGTGATTACAGACCAGAGTTACTCACGGATGGATGGATGCCTAATTGTCAAACTAGGTCCTAACACCTGAACAGTTCCAGGTCTATGTTGCCGACGACACGGCACCCCGGTGAGGCATTAAATAGTCTAATAGCCGCCGTCAGGAAGGACCTCCTGTAGCGCTCTCTAGCACACCATGGTGGGATCAGCCTTCTGTGACTGAAGGTGCTCCTCTACATCATAACCATGGCATGCAGAGGGTGGGTGACGTTGTCCATGATGACCAGCAGTTTGGCCAGGATCCTTCTCTCCGCCACCTCCTCTAGAGTGCCAAGGTTAACCCCCAGAACAGAGATAGCCTTCCTGATCAGCTTATTTACCAGAGAAGCATCACCAGCCTTTATGTTGGCGCCCCAGCACACCACTGCAAAGCACCACAGACTGGTAGAAAGTATGCAGTAGTTTGCAATCTAGAACAGGGTTATCTATTTTGGATGCAATTTTGAGTTGGTGGAGAGAGAAAGACTGTGAGAGAATGCGCACGTGCACTGATTTAAAGCAATGATATTCAAGTGATAAGCCGTTTTAAAACTCTGTCTGCAGCTGTAATAAAAAAATGTATCCTTACAATAAAAAATGTGGGTAAATGAGATGTGCATTCTTTATATTACTGTGGCATAGGTTATGCTGCAGCAAATGTAGGCCTACCTGTCACAACAAAATTATGAGATGATAGGTCTACATGCATTGTGAACTGCACTCCATACTGAGACGGGCTGTCTGTCCCCACCCTGAGCGTTGATGATTCATCATGCTGAGGCCATAGAGAAGCCAGATTTAGACTTTGCATATAATTAAACAGTTCCATTTCACACCATGCTGTTCATATAAATAATTTATTATATAATTTACTGGTTTCTCACAGTTATTTATCCCGGGAAAAGGGAGTGGTTTTGGGCGGTAAATCCCGGTAAATATCAGTAACTGGGTTCTCGCTACTTTAGAAGTGAGCATTTACCAGTTTTAATTGCAAGTTGAGGGCAGAGGTAATCTCCTCACAAACAGGATAGTAGCGGCCAGTTCTTTCTGTTGGCCCAGGACCAGTGGAAGCAAAATAGCCACATTACATCAAAGATCCAGGTATGGGGTTTGTTTCTGCATATGCATCTTTCTTTTGACTGTAAATATGATGTAATTGCATATAATCTAATACAATTATATAAAAACATAAAATAATACCTTTTTACCATTTTATAATGGATGGGGTACTGCAGAATTTTTATTTTTTTATTTCACCTTTATTTAACCAGGTAGGTCAGTTGAGAACAAGTTCTCATTTGCAACTGCGACCTGGCCAAGACAAAGCAAAGCAGTGCGACAAAAAACACAGGGCCAAAGGAGGTGTTGGCTTTGGGGGTGACCAGTGAGATATACCTGCTGGAGCGCATGCTACGGGTGGGTGTTGCTATAGTGACCAGTGACCAGTGAGCTGAGATAGGGCGGGGATTTACCTAACAAAGACTTGAATAGGGATGTGTGTGTGAGCAGCAGAGCACCGTTTTCTGAGTCAGTTCTCATTTGGCTGATGGAGTGCTGGGCAGGGAGACAGCCAGTCAACCAGCCACCAGCCCAGCCAGCCAGTCGCCCAGCCAACCAGCCAACCAGCCCAGCCAGTTAACCAGCCACCAGCCCAGCCAGCCAGTCAACCAGCCACCAGCCCAGCCAGCCAGTCAACCAGCCACCAACCAGCCAATCAGTCAACCAGCCACCAGCCCAGCCAGTTAACCAGCCACCAGCCCAGCCAGCCAGTCAACCAGCCACCAGCCCAGCCAGCCAGTCAACCAGCCACCAACCAGCCAATCAGTCAACCAGCCACCAGCCCAGCCAGTTAACCAGCCACCAGCCCAGCCAGTCTCATCCATAATTTACCAGGGAATGTTAGATCTCCAGGGCTCGTAGAGAGAGAGAGAGAGAGAGAGAGAGAGAGAGAGAGAGAGAGAGAGAGAGAGAGAGAGAGAGAGAGAGAGAGAGAGAGAGAGAGAGAGAGAGAGAGAGAGAGAGAGAGAGAGAGAGAGAGAGAGAGAGAGAGAGAGAGAGAGAGAGAGAGAGAGAGAGAGAGAGAGAGAGAGAGAGAGAGAGAGAGAGAGAGAGAGAGAGAGAGAGAGAGAGAGAGAGAGAGAGAGAGAGAGAGAGAGAGAGAGAGAGAGAGAGAGATTTTGTGTCCCGGTCTCTGATCTTACTATCACCCCTCTGTCAGTCAGGGTTAATTACTGCTATTAGTGGAGCCGTACATCTTACACTATCACCCAGGGAACTGCAGCTGCACCCGGGTTGTGTCTCAGTTAGTGGGGGATGGACAACGTCAAGGTTTCATGTAAAATGGATTCTCTAAACATATTAGGGGAATATATTAATGCATAGATTATCTAGTTGCAGATTCAGTTGCAATATACTATATATATATATATATAGTTGAAGTCATTAATATGAAATCTGTGGAGTGGTTGAAAAATGAGACTTCAACCTAAGTGTATGTAAACTTCCGACTTCAACTGTATATATATATTTTAAATACAAATATACACATACAAACGACACCATAACACAAACATCAACTACATCACACCTGCCCAGACCCACATGTTCTCACCCCCATCTCCAGCACCCACATAAGTTTCCATCAAATGGCTTTTAACTGCACCATTTTCTTTCTCTCCGTCTCCCATGCACTTTCAACATTTTAGATAATAAAGCATTTGACCCTTCCATTGTGTTATTGATAGAGGATTGGTTGATTTTACCGTTTTTAAGTGTACGTTTTTTCAAGACGATTGATTGAAAAAAGTATCGTCCAACCCATGGGGTTTACATATACATGTAAGACATGACTCTACTGTTGAGCTTTAGAATTTGTGCATTTTGTCTCATTCTATACCTTAGTTTATACTGGTTTACGCATAAATGTTAGTTAACTGTAATTTTGTTAGTTATGTTCCACCATTCCCTCCAGCTTGTGTCAATATCAGTTATATTTAAGTATTGGTTCCAATAGTAAAAATAAATAATCTAAGAGATTGTCAGATGGATAGGCTCTCTGCAAGGTTTTGTTAAGTTGCATGTATTTGAAAATATCTACTACTGTACATCGGTCAATCCAACATTTCTTTGTAATGCTGTCATGGAAATTTCCTATTTAAGTCATTTGCAGGTTCTTTGCCTTCAGTTTTCCATGTGGACCAATTTATCGGTGAATTCTGTTGCAATATATTCTATATTTGTGTAAGCACAGGTGCTCTGCAGAGAATGGATTGATACCTCCTCTGTCTTACATCACTTCACACTGAGGGTTCACTGATGGGACAAGAACAGAGCAGCAGGAATCACTGGCCTTGGCAACAGGAACAGAGACAAATGATCAATTCAATAATATCAGATTGATTCATATCATGACTCCATCACACAAATATAAACACTTTGGGTATGACGCTAGGGAGGCAAGTAATCAATAATGTTCTAGGGATTTAACGAATCACCGATACGCATCAGTTCCCGATTCAAATGTTTAAGATACAAGTGCATCGTGAAAACCGAGTGCAAACCGATCCAAATGTAGCTTGATGCATCGGTCAGAAAATGTATTCAAACGTATGAATCGCCATAATACATTATTTCTACCTTCCGAAAATACCTCTCCTTCAGTGTCTAACTGCATGTAACTGGGTTGACAGTCATTGATCTATCTACAAGTCATTTTGCATGCCGAACAACCCCAGGCAATATCTGTAGCCCTGTGGTGGTCAGTTCCGTTTTAAGTTGAGGGAGGATGATAAAAATGTTTTATGAACATGGCTTTATTTCTATTACAGCATAATGGATGACTGTCATTCATATTCCATTCACCCAGCTCAATGTAACATCGTTAAGTTTAGGCTACTACATGATACTCAAATGTTCCCTGTACCCATCATGAGGTTGCTACAATCTAGCCTATGAATGGAAGTTTACAACATAGTTGCACAGGCCGAGATCATTTTGAGTAATCAAGGTGACAGACAGTCAAAACGAGAGTTTCTATCGACGAATTCAGGTATGTTTATCCCCGTTTTGTTCCGTTTGCTTCCGTTTAAAAAAGGTTTTTCAACAGATGTGGCGCAATGAATACACCCCTGATCCAGTGGTGGGAAAAGTACCCAATTGTCGTACTTGAGTAAAAGTGAAAGTCACCCAGTAAAATCCTACTTGAGTAAAAGTATTTGGTTTAAAATATACTTAAGTATCAAAAGTAAAAGTATAAATCATTTCAAATTCCTTATATTAAGCAAACCAGACGGTACTGTTTTCTTGTTTATTAAAATTACATATAGCCAGGGGGCAAGCTCCAAAACTCAGACATCTTTTACAAACGAAGCATGTGTTTAGTGACTCCGCCAGATCAGAGGCAGTAGGGATGACCAGGGATGTTCTCTTGATATGTGTTTGGATTAGACAATTTTACTGTCCTGCTAAGCATTCAAAATGTAACGAGTACTTTTGGATATCAGGGAAAATGTATGGAGTAAAAAGTAAATCATTTTCTTTAGGAATGTAGTGAAGTAAAAGTAAAGTACAGAGTAAAGTATTTTTACTTAACTACTTCACACTGCTGCCCTGATCACATGCAAACACAGTTCACTTTCATACCAGACGCATACAAACAGCTCGTTGTGTATATATAATTCCTTCTCGCTCTTCTCCTCTCACATTTTCCCTTCACTTGTGGACTTCATCCTTTCCAAGCCAAACCTTCATATCATGACTGCTAACTGCTACGCACAGCTTACATCGTTGTCACGTCATAGTCAACACAGGCATAGCTACTAGAACTAAGGCGTTAGTAAACTCGCTACAATCATGAAGAACAGTGTAGTCAGCAGCAATCAGTTTCATAGTTAGGGCCCCGGTGGCAATAAACATAGCATCCCTCTTTGTTTGAGCCGGGTATTTGAGTAGGCTAAACTAGCTAGCTGCATTTGACACTAGCTAAGTAAGTGAAACTGAAAAAATATATACTACGAAATATATCAAGCTCTCTCTCTCCCTCTCTCTCTTGCTTCTCCTTAATATTATAATAAATTAATTTGTTCAAAACTGTCCAACTATTGTCTTTCTCTCTCCTTGAGTCAACTACCACATTTTATGCACTACAGTGCTAGCTAGCTGTAGGTTATGCTTTCAGTACTATATTCATTCTCTGATCCTTTGATTGGGTAGACAACATGTCAGTTCATTCTGCAAGAGCTCTGATAGGTTGGAGAACGTCCTCTGGAAGTTGTCATAATTACTGTGTAAGTCTATGGAAGGGTTGAGAAAGATGAGCCTCCTAAGTTCTGTATTGAAAAAAAATATAGAAATTCCTTATTTACATCAGTATTCAAACCCTTTGCTATCACGTGCAATATTGCTATCACGTGTAATATTGCAATATTGCTAGTAATTCTTGGACCTAACTTACGTAGGCATTCACTCAGGAATGCATATTAGTATCCTGTCAATTGCACCTTTTCTCATTGCTTTTAGTATATCGAATGTGCAATACGTGCAGTTGTCTGTAATTAAACCCTGCGCACTAAGGACTGTATTTTAAGGGAATTACTATTATTACCCCAAATGATATCATACACACATTTAGCTATTAAAGTATCTCTTCCTGTCATTTACCTGTACAGTTTGTGTAACCATGCAAGTATTCACTTATCTGTAAATATAACTGTATACTTAACTGTACAGCTAATTTAACCATGCAAAATGTTCACTTACCTGTTCATTACCCAGTCTGTCTATTAAGTAAACTATTATTACCCTCGCTCATATCATACACATTTTTAGCTACTGAAGTATTTCTCTGCCATCGACCTGTATAGTATAGTTAACCATCCAACATCCACCAATGTATAGTGTACATATTCAGCCAACCACTCATACTATGCAATGTCTTTTTATAGCTTTTTTTTGCACTCCAGATATCTTGTATTTCTATACTTTTTCATACTGCCGCTCTATGTATCATGTACCGTGTATCTGTCTTTTGTGTACTTTCGTTGTGGCATTTTGCACCTGCCCTGTGTTTTGTTGTAGCTGCTTGACAATGAAATTTCCCCCCCGGGGGATTAATAAAGTACCTATCTATCTATCTATCTATCTATCTATCTATCTATCTATCTATCTATCTATCTATCTATCTATCTATCTATCTATCTATCTATCTATCTATCTATCTATCTATCTATCTATCTATCTATCTATGAGACTCCATTGATCACCCTTGAGATGTTTCTACAACTTGATTGGAGTCCACCTGTGGTAAATTCAATTGATTGGACATGATTTGGAAAGGCACACACCTGTCTATATAAGGTCCCACAGTTGACAGTGACTGTCAGAGCAAAAAAACAGCTATGAGGTTGAAGGAATTGTCTGTAGTGCGCCGAAACAGGATTGTGTTGAGGCACAGATCTGAGGAAGGGTACCAAAACATTTCTGCAGCATTGAAGGTCCCCAAGAACACAGTGGCCTCCATCATTCTTAAATGGAAGAAGTTTGGAACCACCAAGACTCTTCCTAGAACTGGCTGCCCGGACAAACTGAGCAAGCGGGGGAGAAGGGCCTTGGTCAGGGAGGTGACCAAGAACCCAATGGTCACTCTGACAGAGATCCAGAGTTCCTCTGTGGAGATGGGAGAACTTTCCAGAAGGACAACCATCTCTGCAGCACTCTACCAATCAGGCCTTTATGGTAGAGTGGCCAGGAGGAAGCCACTCCTCAGTAAAAGGCACATGACAGCCCGCTTGGAATTTGCCAAAAGGCACCTAAAGGACTCTCAGACCATGAGAAGCAAAGTTCTGTGGTCTAATGAAATCAAGATTAAACTCTTTGACCTGAATGCCAAGCGTCACGTCTGGAGGAAACCTGGCACCATCCCTACGGTAAAGCATGGTGGTGGCAGTATTTTGCTCAGGGGATGTTTTTTTGCGGCAGGTACTGGGAGACTAGTCAGGATCTAGGGAAAGATTAATAGAGCATACCGAGATATCCTTGATGAAAACCTGCTCCAGAGCGCTCAGGACCACAGACTGGGGATAAGGTTCACCTTCCAGCAGGACAGTGACCATAAGCACAATGTCGAGACAACACAGGAGTGGCTCCAAGTCTCTGAATGTCCTTGAGTGGCCCAGCCAGAGCCCGGACTTGAACCCGATCAAACATCTCTGGGGAGACCTGAAAATAGCTGTGAAGCAACACTCCCCATCCAACCTGACAGAGCTTGAGAGGATCTGCAGAGAAGAATGGGAGGAACTCCCCAAACATACAGTTGAAGTCAGAAGCTCACTTAGGTTGAAGTCATTAAAACTCATTTTTCAACCACTCCACAGATTTCATGTTAACAAACTATAGTTTTGGCAAGTCGGTTAGGACATCTACTTTGTGCATGACACAAGTAATTCTTCCAACAATTGTTTACAGACTGATTATTTCACTTATAATTCACTATATCACAATTCCAGTGGGTCAGAAGTTTACATACACTAAGTTGACTGTGCCTTTAAACAGCTTGGAAAAATCCATAAAATGTTGTCATGGCTTTAGAAGCTTCTGATAGGCTAATTGACATCCTTTGAGTCAATTGGAGGTGTACCTGTGGATGTATTTCAAGGCCTACCTTCAAACTCAGTGCCTCTTTGCTCAACATAATGGGAAAATCTAAAGAAATCAGTCAGACCTCAGAAAATAAATTGTAGACCTCCAGAAGTCTGGTTCATCCTTGGGAGCAATTTCCAAACACCTGAAGGTACCACGTTCATCTGTACAAACAATAGTACACAAGTATAAACACCATGGGACCACGCAGCCGTCATACCGCTCAGGAAAGAGACGCGTTCTGTCTCCTAGAGATGAATGTACTTTGGTGCGAAAAGTGCAAATCAATCCCAGAACAACAGCAAAATACCTTGTGAAGATGCTGGAAGAAACAGGTACAAAAGTATCTATGTCCACAGTAAAACAAGTCCTATATCGACATAACCTGAAAGGCCGCTCAGCAAGGAAGAAGCCACTGCTCCAAAACCGCCATAAAAAAAGCCAGATTACGGTTTGCAACTGCACATGGGGACAAAGTGCTTTGCTGCAGGAGGGACTGGTGCACTTCACAAAATAGATTGCATCATGAGGATGGAAAATGATGTAGATATATTGAAGCAACATCTCAAGACATCAGTCTGGAAGTTAAAGCTTGGTCGCAAATTGGTCTTCCAAATGGACAATGACCCCAAGCATACTTCCAAAGTTGTGGCAAAATGGCTTAAGGACAACAAAGTCAAGGTATTGGAGTGGCCATCACAAAGCCCTGACCTCAATCCTATAGAAAATTTGTGGGCAGAACTGAAAAAGCTTGTGCTAGCAAGGAGGCCTACAAACCTGACTCAGTTACACCAGTTCTGTCTGGAGGAATGTGCCAAAATCCACCCAATTTATTGTGGGAAGCTTGTGGAAGGCTACCCGAAACGTTTGACCCAAGTTAAACAATTTAAAGGCAATGCTACCAAATACTAATTGAATGTATGTAAACTTCTGACCCACTGGGAATGTGATGAACAAAATAAAAGCTGAAATAAATCATTCTCTCTACTATTATTCTGACATTTCACATTCTTAAAATAAAGTGGTGATCCTAACTGACCTAAGACAGGGAATTTTTACTAGGATTAAATGTCAGGAATTGTGAAAAACTGAGTTTAAATGTATTTGGCTAAGGAGCATGTAAATTTCCGACTTCAACTGTAGGTGTGCCAAGCTTGTAACGTCATACCCAAGAAGACTCGAGGCTGTAATCGCTGCCAAAGGTGCTTCAACCAAGTACTGAGTAAAGAGTCTGTTTGTTTGTTTTTTATGAATTTGCAAATATTTCTAAAAACCTGTTTTTTCTTTGTCATTCTGGCGTATGTAACAAGGATAACTTTTTAATGTTTCACTATTTATTTATTGCTTTGTTCACTGAGGAGGATGGCCATCCCCTTCCTTGAGTAACTCCGTGACAACCTATGTAATTTTCTAGGTTATTGTTATCTATGCCCTGTTGAAAATTGTGTTTTACAGGAATAAAAGTAAGCTACTGGAGACACAACTCCTCTGGCTGTTCTGCTGAAAAGGAATATTTTATTTAGATTTTTCAGGTTCACCATCACCAATAGTTTGTGTAGTTTTGCGTGAAACAATCATTGTATATGGTCATGTTTAGATATACAGGGTTTCATAACGAGGACCAATCACTTTTGCACACTGCATGGCCGAAGCGAGAGGAGAAGATAGAGGTTCACTTCATAAAAATGTCCAAACGGTCAAAAATGGTAGTGGTATATTTGTTGGCTATGTCATAGCTAATTTGTAAACGATAAATATTGATACATTATTAGCTCAAACACTTGATCTGCAAAAATGACAAGTTAATTAGTGGGGGCTACATTGCCCCTCCTAATCTGATAGTGGTAGTGGGGTGGTAGATGCCTAGTCTCCCTTATGGCTCAGCTAAGGTGCCTACATATTGTACTACATACACCATAGACATACATAATTCATCCACACACGCACACACACACACAGAAGTCAGCCCAGACAGATCCAGCTCAGAGAGGACCAGCTCATCTGCTCCATCAGCAGCAGATTTGTATTTAAAATGAAACAAATATATATATATGGAACAAATGTAAGTACATGGTATCACATTGAAACGAATCGCATCAATTCGTTCTCTAATCAAACCGAATCACACCGAAAGGTTTAAACCTTAAACCTATCATTCCTTTACTGTATCGGAGCCCATGTATCTAGATACACTACATGACCAAAAGTATGTGGACACCTGCTCGTCGAACATCTCATTCCAAAATCATTGGCATTAATATGGAGTTGGTCCCCCCTTTGCTGCTATAACAGCCTCCAATGTTCTAGGGAAGGCTTTCAACTAGATGTTAGAACATTGCTGCGGGGTTTTGCTTCCATTCAACCACGAGCATTAGTGAGGTTGGGCACTGATGTTGGACGATTAGGACTGGATCCCAGTCGGCGTTCTAATTCATCCCAAAGGTGTTCGATGGGGTTGAGGTCAGGGCTCTGTGCAGACCAGTCAAGTTCTTCCACATCGATATCGACAAACCATTTCTGTAAAGACCTCGCTTTGTGCACGGTGGCATTCTCATGCTGAAACAGGAAAGGGCCTTCCTAAAACTGGTGCCACAAAGTTGGAAGCGCAGAATCGTCTAGAATGTCATTGTATGCTGTAGCATTAAGATTTCCTTTCACTGGAACTAAGGGGCCACAGATTCCTCCTCCTCCTCCTCCAAACTTTACAGTTGGCTCTATGCATTCAGACAGGTTGCGTACTACTGGCATCAGCCAAGCCCAGATGGTGAAGCACGATTCATCACTCCAGAGAACGCGTTTCCACTGCTCCAGAGTCCAATGGCGGTGAGTTTTACACCACTCCAGCCGACGCTTGGCATTGCGCATGGTGATCTTAGGCTTCTGTGCGGCTGCTCGGCCACGTAAATCCATTTCATGAAGCTCCTTACAAACAGTTATTGCGCTGACATTGCTTCCAGAGGCAGTTTGGAACTCTATATATAGCGTACGTATAGAATCGTCTTGAAAGGGAAAGATGCACATCTCTACTATTATCATTCTGTAAATTAGTGTGTTGTTTAGCTTACAAGAACAGACAGCAGGTTATTATTGGGCATGGCATCCATAGAGTACAGTTGTCTGTCTGTTGTAACACACTAACCCACCCACAGTATTCACTCAAGGGCAGAGACAGACACCCTAACTGAGGTGATCCAAAGTGACCATAGGTAATCAATAACCCCGGCTCTATGCTGGCTTTGTCCAGCCAATAATTTGATCCAGCCCATGACAAGTCTAGAGACTCCAGTGGCCAGGCAACGTCCTGATGAACTGACAGTTCAGAATGTTCTTCAAGAAAATGTCAGCCATCTCCTCAAAAGCCTTTCTGAGCCAGAATGTCAATGTGATATACAGGGACAACTACTCCACTTCCATTATCAAATTAAGGTGACTGAAATACACTCGTCATTTAGAATGTATCCCATAATACATGAGTCATATTTGGATGTAATGTGATGAGTACTGTATTGTGTGATTCCTGTAGGGAAGCTTCCTCGCCCTCCTCAATGGATCTGCAGCAGAAAGTCTTCCCTGACCTTGGCTTCCATGGCAACCGGCCCTGTAGACTGTTCCCATCATTTTTCACTCTGAAAGCTTAAGTGACATCTTTTGCGCCATGTGAGCTGAGAGTTAACAGAGAGGTGGGGTCAACTCATCTCAAGTGAGACCTTCGTCCCCAGCGACATGAAATACAAAAATCCACACTTCAGGGCAATGTACAGGATAATACTACGTAGGGTGCAACCTGCATGCAATCTAAACCAGAACTCTTCGGTTAATGTCACACATTTCTGAATCTGCTAAACAATGAACAGTGAATCTCCTTGCTATCCTAAATCAACATATTGCTCCACCAACACACATCACTCCCCCTGATACAGCCCATCTACAGTTCAAATGGATCATGATAGTGATAAGCCTGCTCTTTGCCAGCTCCTATACAGGCAGAGAGATCTCAGGGGGATTTAACACTGAGGAGGTCTCATCTCAAAGGCAATGGAAGCACATGTGACTCTGTTTGAGGTGTTCACTTAGGAGGACAAACGGGCATGTCCTCCACTGCACAATAGAGATAAACCTCCTCCAAGGACCCATTTTGGCTAGGAACCGCACAGAATGTAAAAAGCCCCATTTGATAATCAAATTAGCACTGGTCTGAGGACAGATATGACAGTAATTATCCTTCAGGCTTTGAACTGAGCAGCACAATCCTCTTACTAACGCTCTTCCTCAGTTTTAATGAGAACAACTCATCTAACAAGTTTGAACTCAGAAGCCTCCGCTGTTTGTATTGTTTCCAAGGGCCTTCAAAAGGGGCTTAATTCTGCACGAACAGGATCCGATACCTCTCATGGCATGAAAAATAATTCTCACTATTTGCAATGTAAACAATGTATAATAAAATAAATCAGAGTTAATTCAAGTTGACTTCTCTGTAAGTTTCCTGCCGCCTAAAAAACGTAATGTGAAAACGTGCCTGATATTCTAAGAATTGATTTGCGATGGGCAGGCCAGGGTTTATGATTTGTGCAACATTGTAGCCTGTATAGACCAATGCGTGGCCATTACTGTGGCGAGAGAGAGAAGCACGCCTGTATCTCTCACAGAACTAGAAAGGGTTATCTTATGGGGACAACCGAAGAACCCTTTTGGAACCTTTTTTTCTGAGTGTAGCCGACTGAAGGGTGCTGGAGGTGCCGCAGCAACCCTGATAAGTTGAAATACATTTGCCAAAGTTATAGAGTTACTGCTGCCTGTTGAGAAATAAATGAAATAATATTGAATACTAGGCTGCACCAGGAGTAGGCCTATAATTTAACCACAGAGGATCAATAGTTTATTTTATTTTTGGATAGCCTAGCTGCAGATTGTATGTAGCCCAATCACAAGGCATGCCTACAGTGGAACACGCAGTCAGTCTGTCGGTGAACAGCATGCAGCCAAAACAGGCCTTTTTCAATATTTCAAATAGCCAAACATCGCGGGAAAACACAGGATTGAAAGCAAATAGATTATGCTGAAAAGAGAAGACTAATCTGTCTGTAGGCTACCAAATATGTGATCAACTTTCAGATAGGCCTACTGCGCTACAAAGTAAATCGAGAGAGAGATTGGCTTTTGGCACGAGCGTGTTGGCCATCGAGGGTGAGTGAGCTGCGCATCCTTGGGTGAGTCAGTGAAACTGGAAAGCTTTTTTAGGACTATATTTTAAGACTATATGTGTCTCCACACACCTAGGCCTAGGCTATTGATTGATTCAAGACATGGTCATTTTTATTGATCTCAGATTCTCAATTTGTAAGGTATTAAAAAAGATTCTGCTAAAGTCTCCAGTCATCTGCTACTGCCCTATACCAGTATGCAAAAGCAATGATATGATATAGTGCATTTGGAAAATGTTTAGACCCCTTGACCTTTTCCACATTACACATGTTGTTACCTTACAGCCTTATTCTATAATTTATTAATAATTATTCCCCTCAGCAATCTACACACAATACCCCATAAAAGCGAAGAGTTTTTTGTTTTTTTTGCAAATTTAAACAGAAATAGGCCTACTTTATTTACATAAATATTCAGACTCTTTGCTAAATTGAGCTTAGGTGCATCCTGTTTTCATTGAGCATCCTTGAGATGTTTCTACAACTTGATTGGAGTCCACCTGTGGTAAATTCAATTGATTTTACATGATTTTGAAAGGCACACACTTGTCTATATAAGGTCCCACAGTGACAGTGCATGCCAGAGCAAAAACCAAGCCATGAGGTCGAAGGGATTGTCCGTAGAGCTCTGAGACAAGATTGTGACGAGGCACAGATCTGGTCTCCATCATTCTTAAATGAAAGAAGTTTAGAACCACCAAGACTCTTCCAAACTGAGCAATGAGGAGAAGGGCCTTGGTCAGGGAGGTGACCATGAACCCGATGGTCGCTCTGACAGAGTTCCAGAGTTCTTCTGTGGAGATGGGAGAACCTTCCAGAAGGACAACCATCTCTGCAGTACTCCGCCAATTAGGCCTTCATGGTAGAGTGGCCAGATGGAAGCCACACCTCAGTAATTGGCACATGACAGCCCACTTGGAGTTTGCCAAAAGACACCTAAAGACTCACAGACCAAAGGGGTCTGAATACTTTCCGAATGCATTGCATGCAGAGTCCCCCACTAAGCACTGCATGCAGCCCCACGGCCGCCAGTTGCCCATCCCTGGCCTATAGGGTAGCTCAGATTATCATTCTGATATTCCCTTTTTTTCTCATCATATTGTATGACCTATTTTCGAAAATAAGAAACCAAAATAGACTGACTGCTATAGTAAAATGGGGCCACATGTATATACACCTGTGTAAAGTTTGTACCTGTTATTAGACCTACAGTCTGAAGGGAATTAAATAACCTACTCAAATAAATATCCCTTAATACCCCTTTAGCCTAATCTGAATTTAATCGGTTTATTCTACCTTCCATGATAATAATCCGTACAAATTTTGCATTGAGCTACTGGAGTGGAAACTAACGTACTTGACTCGAGGTCGGTGCTGTGTTTGTAATAGTGCATCTCGTGAGCGCCATCCCAGTAATCAATCAGAAGGCTCTTCCTCCCGCAGCAGACTGCTGCATCGCTCTCTCGTATACGGCATTAAGGCTTGACTTCATGGGCTGTGGTCTACTCCGCTCTTAAAGAATCACTTCGAATTGCATTTGCTTATTATATGAACTATAGCAAATAGGTAGGCTTCTATTTTGCATCGACGTACTGGATCCATTTGCTGTTCAACCTGCGACATTCTTAATATCGCCTTTATCTTCTTCAGTTTACGCCTTGACAGGGAGCGGAAGGTAAAATAATGCTTGTGGATAATTTATTTTACGCAGAGGTCTCCTGGATGTTGAGAATGTTTCTATAGGTTTTGAAAAACAAAACTATGTTGCATGGCAGCTAATAAAAAAGTAGTTGAATTGTTTTGGATTTATAAATAATAGATTAGCCTACTCTCCTGTTTAGCAATAGGATATTGGCAGTGCTTTTTGTGGCTAATGTGGCTAGGGATGTAGGATGTAATGTAGGCAGTGTATTCAATGTCGAACATGATTTAGTGAATGAAACAAGCGTATATATATATATGAGAGATCTGTTCTGAGACCCATGAAGTTCAACTCATGATGGGAACTTGTAGAGGTCCTGTGGTGCAATGCACCCCGGTAAATGAATCAAGTGCGCATGGGTAAAGTGCATTGAAGATGAAATATTCTGCAAATCTATCTGTTTTGTAGCGCATTTACTATGCTTGACAGCCCACGTGTGTGAGTTATGACTGTCATGTGGTTGTTTATGTTATTGCTAGGTGTTGGCATGATTTTTGCCTGGGGACACTACAAATATGAAGGTAAAGGTAAGAAATGTGCTGCTGACCTCCCATAAAATATGTGATGAATAAAATTACAATATTTTCTTTCAGCACATGGCGGACTGAGGATGTATGTCATATGCAGCATAAATTCTGCATTGTGAAGACTTAAGATTCCCTATCTAAAAATACATTCAACATCCTCTACCATGCTTGCACCTGACATGGTGGGTGGGCAACTCTCTGGTTCCCACTGTGCTATAGCAGGAGTGTCTATTAAGGGGCTATTTGCCCTTCTGGTCCTGAGTCTCCTACTGCCTCCAGGAGCAACAACCAGATCAAAACCTGTCACCTGCCACAAAACCTGTTTGTGCGCTAGCAACATCGTCAGCTGCTCCAAGATGAACCTGACCGGAATCCCTATGGCTTTGCCTCGCTACACCGCTGTGCTGGACCTCAGCTTCAACCAAATCAGTAAACTGAAAGCTGAATGGACCCAGGTAAAGCTCAGCAAGCTGCACAGCCTCCTGCTTAGCCACAACGGCCTTACCTTCCTCTCCTCCGAGGCCTTCCTATACGTCACACGGCTACGCTACCTGGACCTGTCCTCAAACGGCCTGAAAATTCTGGAGGAGTTAATCTTCGAGCCCCTGGAGCACCTGGAGGTGCTGCTGCTTTACAACAATCACATCTCCCAGATCGACCGCACCGCCTTCTCGGGCCTCAACAGCCTGCAGAAGCTCTACCTCAGCCAGAACCAGATTCAACGCTTCCCCTTGGAGCTGGTCAAAGAGAGGAATCGGCTGGAGAAGCTCACTCTGCTGGACGTGTCCACCAACCGGGTCAAACAGCTGCCTATACAGGAGCTCCAGGTCCTGCCCGCTTGGATCAAGAATGGCCTCTACTTCCACAACAACCCGGTGCCGTGTAGCTGTGAGCTGTACAGCATGCTGGCCCGCTGGCACCTCCAGGAGCTCAGCTCCGCCATTGATTTCAGGGACGACCACACCTGCCTCCTCCCAGGCTCGCAGAAGGAGAAGGCACTCACCCTGGAGCTGAACAAGGTCCATCTGAATTGCAGCGCAGTGACCATCATAGACGAGGAGGCCTATCTTGAGCAGTTTATAAAACTGGGCTGTGACACCAGGCAGAGGGACATGCTGAAGAGCTGGGTCCTTCCCAGCAATGTGCAGTTGTCCTCAGGTAACCAGAGTTCCAGGGTCCTCAGTGACGGCAGCCTGCAGATCGGCCCCCTCACACTAGAGGACTCTGGGATCTACACCTGCTACGCAGTGGGAGACTCCTTCAACGAGACCCTGTATGTGACTGTGTTAGTGCACAACACCACTCAGGCTGGAGGGAAGGAGGGCATGAAGACTGCCTACACCACACTGGTGGGCTGTTCAGCCAGTGCGGTTATGGTGCTCATCTACCTCTTCCTCACACCCTGCCGCTGCTTCTGCTGCCCGGGCCAGGGCCTGGACAAGAGAGCCCCGGGGGACAGCCTTCACTCCTCTATCCTTAGCGTCTCTCCCACTCATGAGGACACGGGCCCGGAGGGGGGCGGAGGTAGAGGGGGTGCCTTTGACAAGCCTCCCTTCAACAGGCATGTCGCCTTCCTGGACCCAAAGGGCCTGCTGGAGCAGAATGGGAGACTGAGCCCATGTGGGGAGGAGGATGAGGAGTGGCGGGAGGAGGACAGAGGGAGACAAGAACAGAGAAGGAAGTCAGACGCAGAGTCTCTGAGCTCTGTGTGCTCGGACACCCCTATTGTGGTGTGAGATGGTGTTTCGCTTCAACTGGAGGATCATCCACATAAAAACATTGGTGGGAGGGGGGAGGATAGGTGACTCAGCTGCCTCAGTAGGACTGTAACTTGCTCATGAAGCAGAAGGAGGCTATCCTTTTTTCATATGCATCAATTCAATAGGGTAAATAGCTTTACGTAGTGGGATTACACAATCTTGTCTTTTTAAAAGACAAGAACCTTCAACCAAATGAGGATTCATTCTCAATAACTTATTCTGTAGCAATCTCTATGTTCATCAAATGCTTAATCTCTTCGTGTTAGAATACCAATATTGTTGATTCTTTCCAGTGATAAAGGGCACAAAAACGTTGCGAGTTGTAGCTGAATTTATGTAACCAACAGAAGTAGCATTGAAGTGTATTCACTCGAATTACACAACATTGCTCCAATACGTCTGTGCTGCTGTGACCAGGCTAAGAATAGTCTCTGTCACTTAGTCACTATTAGGAGGGGAATGCTAGTGGGACAGCGTGCCTGGGACAGAAAGGATATTTAGCAGCCAGGCCCAGTCCTACCAAAAGGAGTTGCCGTGACAATCCACTGAGTACTTCTGGGCATGGGTTCAAGTCTCTAAGCAAACAGTCAAATGCCGACTGGGCGATCGTCTTATAAACACGGTCAGAAATAGCAGCCAGTAGTACAGCTAATACGCTAGCCCACTCTGCCATAGTTGAGCATTGGATGTAAACTCTAGCACTGGAACAACAGATATTCTGATGTCATTATTGTATTGCTAAACAGACACTCTAAGATTAAGGACTGATGTAGGTGGTATAATATAAACAAAGGTAATTTATATTATGGCAGCGCCGTGAGCTCGGGAAAAATGCTCAACAAACAGCCAGATGCTAATGATACCCAATCAGGTTTGAGCTCTTGTTTTGTAGCTGAACCTCTGTTTAGTCACTCAGTCCAGTTGTAGGCTATGGGGTTTCTTAACACACTTCATTAGATATTACCTAACCTTGACTAACAGCTTTTCAACCTGAGTATCGCTGGGTCTCTCAACTTGAAACCAGGTGCCCTTGTAATTGCAGTACCTTGATGGAGGAACTTACAGCGCTGCTGTTGTAGAGAGACATCTTTGAAGACAGACCCCCACCTCTTATGACCATATACTCAAACCTATAGCGTAAGCTGAAAAGCACTTTATTAACTCATGGTAAAGCAGTTACTGAACACACAACAAAACGTGTGCCACTAACATTTTCAGAAGCAAGACTTTCTTTTGCTATCCATTCATGTCTATGTTTCTGCCTACTCAGGGTCATATAGTTTCATATGTATGTGTATACACATTATCTAAATGTCACATGCTATCTATTAATCAGATGTTTAATAGTATGTATCTCTACAGTATAAATAATTATATAAAGATGTTGCAAGATACTGTATGTATTTTTGCATACTAGCAGAGGAGTTGTAAATAAAAGCCAGATAATGTTATATGAGAATATTATCATAACCTATAATCTTGTTATGCTTTGAAGACCCTTACATTGTACAATTTACATGATCATTCCTGGTAGAAGCTATTGGACCTCTGGCTCGTCTGTATAAAGACTGTATTATAATCTCCTGAAGGAAATGTATCTGACCAAGCAATGATTTACTTCAAATATTTAAAGAGTAAGCGGTGTGTAATCTTCTATAACAGGAAATCAGCAGAGTAATTGTTACTTCTTTCTATATGTAAAAGTATTATGCGTCTTTGTGGTAACCATATTTCTTGTGAGGTTCTGCGTTTACCTACTGTACGTCTGTGTTACTTCCTGCTTACTGCATATGAATTGTTGCGTCAAATACAAAGTATAATCATCTGCAATGACAGTATTTTGTCAGAATCTCTCTGCTATGCTATCAAATGTCTTCCTGTTCATCCACTGTACCTATAGCTGTCAACTGTATTCACATCCTCATAAACTTCCAAACCATGAAGTGTGATGATGCTCTGTTTTTCTAGGAAGAGGCACTCAAGAGACACACAGAACATGAAGTTTAAAAAGGTTGATATCCAGTGGTGTAAAGTAACTAAGTAAATATACTTTGAATTACTTATTACAGTGCCTAGTGAAAGTGCACAGTCTTCACATTTTGCTGCATTAAAATTGTATACACTACACGTTCAAAAGTTTGGGGTCACTTAGATATGTCCTTGTTTTTTAAAGAAAAGCAATTTTTTTGTCCATTAAAACAACATCAAATTGATCAGAAATACAGTGTAGACGTTGTTAATGTTGTAAATGACTATTGTAGCTGAAAACGGCTGATTATTTATGGAATATCTACATAGGTGTACAGAGGCCCATTATCAGCAACCATCACTCCTGTGTTCCAATGGCACGTTGTGTTAGCTAATCCAAGTTTATCATTTTAAAAGGCTAATTGATCATTAGAAAACCCTTTTACAATTATGTTAGCACAGCTGAAAACTGTTGTGCTTATTAAAGAAGCAATAAAACTGGCCTTCTTTAGGCTAGTTGAGTATCTGAAGCATCAGCGTTTGTGTGTTCGATTACAGGCTCAAAATGGCCAGAAACAATAGACTCGTCAGTCTATTCTTGTTCTGAGAAATGAAGGCTATTCCATGCGAGATATTGCCAAGAAACTGATGATCTCGTACAACGCTGTGTACTACTCCCTTTACAGAACAGCGCAAACTGTCTAACCAGAATAGAAAGAGGAGTGGGAGGCCCCGGTGCACAACTGAGCAAGAGGACAAGTACATTAGAGTGTCTAGTTTGAGAAACAGATGCCTCACAAGTCCTCAACTGGCAGCTTCATTAAATAGTACCCGCAAAACACCAGCCTCAACGTCAACAGTGAAAAGGCGACTCCGGGATGCTGGCCTTCTAGGCAGAGTTGCAAAGAAAAAGCCATATCTCAGACTAGCCAATAAAAACAAAAGATTAAGGGCAAAAGAACACAGACTCTGGACAGAGGAACTCTACCTAGAAGGCCAGCATCCTGGAGTCGCCTCTTCACTGTGTTTTGCGGGTACTATTTAATGAAGCTGCCAGTTGAGGACTTGTGAGGCGTCTGTTTCTCATACTAGACACTCTAATGTACTTGTCCACTTGCTCAGTTGTGCACCGGGGCCTCCCACTCCTCTTTCTATTCTGGTTAGAGACAGTTTGGGCCAGGTGTTCTGTGAAGGGAGTAGTACAAAGCATTGTACGAGATCATCTGTTTCTTGGCAATTTCTCGCATGGAATAGCCTTCATTTCTCAGAACAAGAATAGACTGACGAGTTTCAGAAGAAAGTTATTCGTTTCTGGACATTTTGAGCCTGTAATCGAACCCACAAATGCTGATGCTCCAGATAGTCTAAAGAAGGACAGTTTTATTGCTTATTTAATCAGCACAACAGTTTACAGCTGTGCTAACATAATTGCCAAAGGGTTTTCTAATGATCAATTAGCCTTTTAAAACGATAAACTTGGATTAGCTAACACAACATGCCATTGGAACACAGGAGTGATGGTTGCTGATAATGGGCCTCTGTACACCTATGTAGATATTCCATAACAAATCAGCCGTTTCCAACTACACTAGTCATTTAAAACATTAACAATGTGGACAAAAAATTTGCTTTTCTTTCAAAAACAAGGACATTTGTAAGTGACACCAAACCTTTGAACAGTAGTGCATATTTGTTTATACATTATATATTTTTTAGCAGCCATTACAGCTGTGAATCATTTGGAATCATATTCTACCATCTCTTAGGGCAACTTGCAGCAAAATGTGACGACTGTTTAAGGGATGTGTAGACTTTCACTAGCGACTGTGTAAGGGATGTGTAGACTTTCACTAGCGACTGTGTAAGGGATGTGTAGACTTTCACTAGCGACTGTGTAAGGGATGTGTAGACTTTCACTAGCGACTGTGTAAGGGATGTGTAGACTTTCACTAGCGACTGTGTAAGGGATGTGTAGACTTTCACTAGCGACTGTGTAAGGGATGTGTAGACTTTCACTAGCGACTGTTTAAGGGATGTGTAGACTTTCACTAGCGACTGTGTAAGGGATGTGTAGACTTTCACTAGCGACTGTTTAAGGGATGTGTAGACTTTCACTAGCGACTGTGTAAGGGATGTGTAGACTTTCACTAGCGACTGTGTAAGGGATGTGTAGACTTTCACTAGCGACTGTTTAAGGGATGTGTAGACTTTCACTAGCGACTGTGTAAGGGATGTGTAGACTTTCACTAGCGACTGTTTAAGGGATGTGTAGACTTTCACTAGCGACTGTTTAAGGGATGTGTAGACTTTCACTAGCGACTGTGTAAGTCATTTTTTTGGGAGTATCTGTACTTTACTATTTACATTTTGCATTTATTTTACTCCACTACATTCCTAAATAAAATATATACTTTTTACTCCAATACACAAATGCTGAATTTATAAATAATGTCTGAGTGTTGCAGTTGGCTATCCGTAAATAAAAAAAAACAAGAATATCGTTTTCTCTGGTTTGCTTAATATAAGATATTTTAAATGATTTATAGCATTTACTTTTACTTTTGATATTAAAGTATATTTTAGCAATTACATTTACTTTTAAACAAAATACTTTTACTCAAGTATTTTACTGGGTGACTTTCACTTTTACTTGAGTCATTTTCTATTAAGGTATCTTTACTTTTACTCAAGTATGACAATTGGATCATTTTTCCACTGTCGCCAATATCTGATCGCCTACAAGTTATGCTTTATTACAGCCCTCCTTGCGATATTGTGACGTGAGTGTCCAGTGTCCGTGAGCAGGCCTGAATATCAGGCTTCACAGGGCCAAATGGCATGCCACTCCACTGGCTTCTGTTTTTACAGTATATTACCCTAATGACATGTACTGTGATCACTGGGGGGTGAAACGCTAGAGCTCACAGAATCACTGAGGTGGAAACTCAGTTCACTCGGGGAGCAGTTCCGTTTACTTTCTTCAGGCACTGTTTGATGCAGGCTCTTTATTATCCCTCTTTCGGACCATTTACCTTTGGCACCGTCATGTGGCTGTAGGTGCACACCGTCACATCCCATTTGCCATTTACAGGTAACTCAATTATAGGTAGACTGAGGGAAGGTCCGTGTGTTTCTGTGTGCGTTTTGTGTTTATCACAAATCTGGACTACTGTACTCGATACCATTACCGATTACGTGTCAATATCTGCAGAAGTAAAGGTATATTTCCATCTAGATGGTTTAATATGAAGGTGTGTGTGCCAGAACCTGCTGATGTAATACCTACTGAGGTAACAGTGTAAATGAAGACCTACTAAGTTAATGATTCAAGAGGACTGGAAGTCCAAAGACCGTCCCAAATTCCCATTATAGTGCACTACTTTTAACAAGGGCCTTTATGGCTCTGGTCAGGGAATAGGGTGCCATTTGGGGCTTAATCCCTAAATCAGTAATGCCGGATGTCTCATATTACTATATTTACCCTCACCAGAAGAAAAAAATCATCCCGGTTTTGTAATGAAGTGACAAGTTTGATTAAACTGCGTGATTCAAGTCATAAGATGCTAGATGCTTAGGTCCTGTGTGGTTCAGTTGGTCGAGCATGGCAGCTTGCAAACCCAGGGTTGTGGGTTTCGAATCCTATGCAGTACCAGTACGCAAATGTACTAATGTACTACTACTGCAAGTCACTCTGGATAAGAGCGTATGACGAATGTAAAGATCACTGCACATTTTCACTTCAACTAGGTCTATGGCCTTGCAGGCACATACTGTACAATATGTATTTTCACAAGTAATAGGGAGTATTGATGTGTGGTAATACTGTAGCATTTCCATCTTGTAGTTATTCAAGCATAGCTTATAATTAGAACCAATCAACCTGCACTGGAAATGTAAGAACGACCTGAATCTAAGATGACTGTATTTAGAGCAGGCACAGATGGCGTGGTGAATGCCAGTCAGTGCCTGCTCAATGATTGGCATGTAGTTGTGTGTGTCTGTAGACTGAATTCAAAAGAGGATGTCTCGTCCTTTCTCTGTAAGCCCCCTCCTGATTGAATGAAATGACTGGCGATAATATAGTGTCTATGTTAGTCTATGGGTTTTCATGCCATCTAGTGGGCTGTATTGTGAACGACTAAGCAGAACATGCAGTCTAACACAGAATGGGCCCATAATCAATCTAGTTAATCTGAATGAGAATCCATGTCAATGGTCAAACAAGCACATTTGCAAAACAGCACAACATACTTAATAAATCACAAATCGGATACAGGTTAACTTTGCATAATTGGAACAATTGCACAGTATTGGAGCTTGTTCATTTTTCGTTACCTGGCTGCAGCTCACTTCAGATGTAAACAGAACTGTCTGGAATAAAGATGGTCGAGCCTGTTGAATCTTTCAGGGTCTGAGATGCAGACAGGCATGGTCTCAGTGTTGTGTTGGGACACCAGTGTGGTTGTCAGTGTCAGTCTGGACTAATTTCAAATAATATTTTATTGGTTGCATCCACATATTTTGCAGATGTTATCTCAAGTGCAGCGAAATGCTTGCGTTTCTAGCGCCAACATTGCAGTAATATCTAACAATACACACAAATCCCCCAAAATGAAGAAATATCAGAACGATTTAGCCTGGGCCAAGCCCACCCAGTTCTAGTTACTGTTAAAGATTCTGTAGAACTGCCTCACGAAGACGCCCATGATCCACTGATCATTGCCGCAAGTGGCAAAACCAATACAACTGGAGAAAGAAGAGGGAGTATGACTGCAGGTGGAAAAGTAGCCTGAACAGCCGCTAGTAGGCGCTATTGTCTACTATAATCTAGACTTAATGTGCCCAGCCAGTGATATTTTTTTATTTAACTAGGCAAGTCAGTTAAGAACAAATTATTATTTGAAATATTTATCAGTTATTTGACCGAGACAAACAATCTGATGCTGTCTGGACCAAAAAAGTATGGCGTGTCATACTATTTCTGGCCAGATAGCATCAGATACTGTACACGGGACACATATAGAGGGGCACTGTTTCGCTCGGTCTGATACTTTCTCCAGTGATAGATTCAGCAGAGAGGAAGAGGCGAAGCGAGATGGCTCACTCGCCAAAATCTCTCCAGTGTAAGCCCAATGCATTTCCAAATCAAATGTTATTGGTCACAGATGTCATTGCGGGTGTAGCGAAATGCTTGTGTTTCTAGCTCCAGTAGTGCAGTAATATCTAACAAGTAATATCTAACAAATTCACAACAATACACACACATCTAAAGTAAAGGAATGGAATTAAGAATATATAAATATTTGGACAAGCACTGACAGGGTGACATAGACTAAGATACAGTATAATAGTATAGAATACAGTATATACATATGATATGAGTAATGCAACATATGTAAACACCTCTTGCGTTTTGGAAAGGAAAGTGTTAACCCACAGTGCACTTTTAGTGTGCTGGATTTCCCTAAAGTAAATGTTTCGCCAAAATTATACAATTACTCCTGTCTAAATAAAATCCAGGGACTTAGCCACGGAGGATCATTAGCTTCTTTGTTTTTTTTGCTGTGTATTGTTTTAAATCACAAGTGTGTTTGGGAAGCCCGCGATTTGAGTAGTGCAGGTAAAGAGCTTTACTATGTCTTAAAGGGGAAGTGTTGTATTTTGAGACAGTCTTGAATAAGCGAAGTAGCCAATAGGCAGAGCGTAGCATAATTTGTCTGATTCTCTGTAATAATGGTATAGGAATAATATTAAATGTTATCTTGTAAAGTGGTTTCTTGCATCAAACAACATTTTCACTCACCTCCTTGTCTGAAGGACAAGTGGTTAAACATGGAATGTAGGCATTGAACACCACACATTGGCTGCTACAGCTACAGTGGCGAGAACAGGTATTTGATACACTGCCGATTTTTTAGGTTTTCCTACTTACAAAGCATGTAGAGGTCTGTCATTTTTATCATAGGTACTATTCAACTGTGAGAGACGAAATCTAAAACAAAAATCCAGAAAATCACATTGTATGATTTTTTAATAATTAATTTGCATTGTATTGCATGACATAAGTATTTGATCACCTACAAACCAGTAAGAATTCCGGCTCTCACAGACCTGTTAGTTTTTCTTTAAGAAGCCCTCCTGTTCTCCACTCATTACCTGTATTAACTGCACCTGTTTGAACTCGTTACCTGTATAAAAGACACCTCTCCACACACTCAATCAAACAGACTCCAACCTCTCCACAATGGCCAAGGCCAGAGAGCTCTGTAAGGACATTAGGGATACAATTGTAGACCTGCACAAGGCTGGGATGGGCTACAGGACAATAGGCAAGCAGCTTGGTGAGAAGGCAACAACTGTTGGCGCAATTATTAGAAAATGGAAGAAGTTCAAGATGACGGTCAATCTCCCTCGGTCTGGGGCACCATGCAAGATCTCACCTCGTGGGGCATCAATGATCATGAGGAAGGTGAGGGATCAGCCCAGAACTACACGGCAGGACCTGGTCAATGACCTGAAGAGAGCTGGGACCACAGTCTCAAAGAAAACCATTAGTAACACACTACGTCGTCATGGATTAAAATCCCGCAGCGCACGCAAGGTCCCCCTGCTCAAGCCAGCGCATGTCCAGGCCCGTCTGAAGTTTGCCAATGACCATCTGGATGATCCAGAGGAGGAATGGGAGAAGGTCATGTGGTCTGATGAGACAAAAAATCTAGATTTTTGGTCTAAACTCCACTCGCCGTGTTTGGAGGAAGAAGAAGGATGAGTACAACCCCAAGAACACCATCCCAACCGTGAAGCATTGGGATGCTTTTCTGCAAAGGGGACAGGACGACTGCACCGTATTGAGGGGAGGATGGATGGGGCCATGTATCGCGAGATCTTGGCCAACAACCTCCTTCCCTCAGTAAGAGCATTGAAGATGGGTCGTGGCTGGGTCTTCCAGCATGACAACGACCCGAAACACACAGCCAGGGCAACTAAGGAGTGGCTCTGTAAGAAGCATCTCAAGGTCCTGGAGTGGCCTAGCCAGTCTCCAGACCTGAACCCAATAGAAAATCTTTGGAGGGAGCTGAAAGTCCGTATTGGCCAGCGACAGCCCCGAAACCTGAAGGATCTGTATGGAGGAGTGGGCCAAAATCCCTGCTGCAGTGTGTGCAAACCTGGTCAAGAACTACAGGAAACGTATGATCTCTGTAATTGCAAACAAAGGTTTCTGTACCAAATATTAAGTTCTGCTTTTCTGATGTATCAAATACTTATGTCATGCAATAAAATGCAAATTAATTACTTAAAAATCATACAATGTGATTTTCTGGATTTTTGTTTTAGATTCCGTCATTCACAGTTGAAGAGTACCTATGATAAAAATTACAGACTTCTACATGCTTTGTAAGTGGGAAAACCTGCAAAATCGGCAGTGTATCAAATACTTGTTCTCCCCACTGTATTTCCATGTTAAAATGTTATGGGATGCGTTTTTCTCCATTGGATAGTAGGTCATAGGCACCGCGGCATCTCCAGGCCTTGTGTTATCTTGGCTATGGGGTTGTAGGGATACTTCCTCTTGTACTCCTCATTACAGACCCTTCTCCTCAAGAGCCTGCCTGGCTGACTTCCCCTTTATCAAAGGAACCCTGGGCCACAGAGTGGACATCTAGTTTAGAAGCAGATAACACTACGGCGACTCAGAGGAAAACTGTTTTCCTTTCAATTTAGTTTCAGCATATTCAAAAGCTACCCTCATGTCTCTCTCAGCAACACAACATCCTACAATAATCTGTGATGATATAAGGTGCAATAAATGAAATACGTAATTTTTAAAATAAATTATAGTTCTTACTTGAGAAGGCATTCAGAAAGGGCCACTAAAGCAAACAGCACAACAGCAGACTTCATCTCTTCATTAACTATAAGAACAGAGTTCAATAGGTTAATATATCAGATAAGGGGAACAATAAAGAACGGAGACTAGTTCACCTGAAACCTTTCAAACTAAAATGTCTTATCCATGCCTCAAAAACAAATTATTCAACAATTAGGAATAAAGAGGGTCTAAAAATAATACCAATAGTATAATTTCCATAGAATCTTTTTGACGTATGATCCTGCATTGAGAAAGGCAAACAAAGGTAGGAGCAGTGCTTGCCCACTTCAATGTTTTATGCCAGTGAGAAACACCTGCTCTTTCCATGACAGACTGACCAGGTGAATCCATGATCCCTTACTGATGTAACTTGTTAAATCAACTTCAATCAGTGTAGATGAAGGGGCGGAGACAGGTTAAAGAAGGATATTTTAGCCTTGATACATGGATTGTGTGTGTGTGCCATTCAAAGGTTGAATGGGCAAGACAAAATATTTAAGTGCCTTTGAACAGGGTATGGTAGTAGGCGCCAGGTGCACCGGTTTGAGTGTGTAAACAACTGCAGCGCTGCTGAGTTTTTCACACAACAGTTTCCTGTGTGTATCAAGAATGGCCCACCATCCAAAGGACATCCAGCCAACATGACAACTGTGGGAAGCTTCCGAGTCAAAATGGGCCTTTCGAGACCTTGTACAGTCCAGCCCCGGCGAATTGAGTCTGTTCTGAGGGCAAAAGGGGTGCAAGTCAATATTAGGAAGGTGTTCCTAATGTTTTGTACGCTCAGTGTAAGTTATTTGAAGTGGCAAGTGTTTCTATGTGTGTCCTGTTATGAACTGCATGAGAAAGAAGACAGGCATCTGCATTAATGAAGTGCATATACATTACATGTAGGTCACACCTTGTTACAGGTTAATAACAAGTCGCATGACATACTGTTCCAGTTTATTTGACTGCAAAGATTTCCCACAAAGATTTCTGTAAAAGCTATGGGGTTATGTTGACTTTTCAGAATATGAGCATGTAACATATTTGAGTGTGTTAAAAATGCTATTGCCACCTCTGCAATAGGGAATTGAGACCGAAAGCTCAAAATAAGTTTCAAGTGTTTAATACCAAGGATGCCGTCAGCAGAGTGCATACATTTAGAAAGTTCACAGACCATCTTCTCCTCTTCGATCCTTTAGGTCACCACCCTCTTGTAGGTGTTACCTCCCCAGATATACAATTTATGACCCCAATGAGTTTCCCTTATTTCTCCTGTGGAATGTCCATGGTCCTCTCCTTGTTTAGCAGCTAGATATCAGAATCACACCCCGTCCATCTTCATTGTCCTGGGCCTGACCCTGCTCTCTGACCCTGACCCTGCTCTCTGACCCTGCTCTCTGACCCTGACCCTGCTCTCTGATCCTGCTCTCTGACCCTGCTCTCTGACCCTGACCCTGCTCTCTGATCCTGCTCTCTGACCCTGACCCTGCTCTCTGACCCTGACCCTGCTCTCTGATCCTGACCCTGCTCTCTGATCCTAAGCAATTTCCTCTTTTCTGATTAGGTCAACCTTTCTAAATTAGTATCCACAGTTTCATGGCCTAAAATCCATTCATAATCACAGTAATCATTCACTAAAACTACAGTTTAACTTGAAACATGTTACATTTACAGGATCCATCAAGTGTGTATGATTGGTTTTAGTTTAATGGCTTTAATTACCCATATTATTAATGGCCATTTGATACAAATAATAAAGTGACCCCAGGTAGCTGAGGTTAAAGTCACTTTATCCTTGGGCCCGTAACCGAAAGGTTGCTGGATCGAATCCCCGAGCTGACAAGGTAAAAAAAATCTGCCGTTCTGCCCCTGAACAAGGCAGTTAACCCACTGTTCCTAGGCCGTCATTGTAAATAAAAATGTGTTCTTAACTGACTTGCCTAGTTAAATAAAGGTACAATAAAAACATAAATAAATAAATGACTGCAAATAAAGGTCTGAGCATACTTTCCACATACTTTAGTCTGATGGGAACTGTTTAATTGTTTGCGCCTTATGAATTTGATTAGATCATCACTTGATTAGAGTGTTAAATAAGAGAAGGTCAGTAATAACGTAGTCTGATATTTCACATTCCTCTGCAAAGATCTCGGCGACATGACAACTCTGCCCTCTAAAGGACAAAGTCAGACATCATCATAACTGACTGCTGATTGACTGTCTTATAATTTTGTAAAATTGTATTTAATGCCAACAAGTTGGAACGTTGTAAAACTGTAATAACTTTAGATCATTCAACCTCATCTTCAAATGAACAAAAGTAATAAAATACAACACTAATAAAAAAACAACAGCCATGTTTAACATAAAATACTCTTTATTAAGAAAATAACATTATACAAATTGTTTTAATTGAAACGTAATATGGTATGTACAAACTACAATTAGTTCAAATAATAAACAACGACTGTGGCGAAATGCATATTCAATTGTAAACACCGACAGTATTAGAAAACGTACTCACCAACCTGTGCATCCCTTGTCAGATGAATTCCTTGTTTAATACTGTATCAAACAGATAGATGTTTGTTAATTAGATCATCTGGAGGCGAAAGAAACGCACACCTGTTTAGGCGAGGTGTTGGCTAGCTGAGTAGAACACTTGATGTAAACGTAATAACCTAATAACCAACGTTTCGACAGACAAACTGTCTTCATCAGGATATGGCATCTTTTTCAAGTGTTAGTTAGATAAAACATATTCAGGCAAAACTCTGCACCGTGTCCAGTTTTACAGTTCTGTTTTCAGGTTGACTCTTCCAGAGCAGAAACAATGGAGCAAGCCTAAATTGATTTGCTACTTTTCTGAACTTTGCTCTTTCCAAGCTCATGTGAAACTCATTTGTGAATAATCCGTTCCCTCCTTTCAGGAGGAACACAAAAGGAGGTCTTAATACAGTACTATAAGGTTAATGTGTATTTACTGCAGTGCATTATGTAGTACCTGCTGCAAACTGTTTCCCGGAGGATTAATCGATGACCTGAGGACTGAAACCGGGCCACATCCTTAACACAAAGACAAGACTGACCAGAGAAAACAACAAACATGTGGCACATTTAAACATGTCATACAAACCAATCCACTTAAATAGTACTGGAGACCATTTTAACAACTCAATATCACATATCATAAGGATATGTTCTAGATAAACCAAAGCTTTCAGTATCAAATGAAATAACTACAGGACACAAATAGAAACCTGTTATAATCTAGTAGAAAAATGCTGATTGAATCTTCTAGAATCGTATTGTGAATGGTAAAACGACAGCATTTACTGTTCAAAGCCACCTGGGACTAGTGATGGCTAAGACAAAGACTACTTACCTCTTCATAATGCAAAGTCAACATTACCTACTGTGAAATACATAATTCATCAATACCATTCAATATTATCAGTGAAGAGGGGCCCTGCATGATCTGACAACATAACAACTACTGATGATCAATACGCATGGCATATTTATACGTCTATCCTTTCTGCTACTCTCAACTGGGGAGGAACATGAGTCCGCTGCTGTTCTTCCATTTGCGTCTAATCTATCAAATGCAACGTTGAGATAATTTAACGTGTCCCTGTCATTTTATGCAGTTGTACAAGCAGTATTGATCATATCAGGCATACTACCAGGTCTTCAGGCACCTGTTATCGGATATTTCCATCACTAAGATTTCTGTTAAACTGAATGTTATGATCATGCTGCCGACATAAAAGGCTGATGTTTTCAAGAGCGTGTAATTTCACCACTCATTAGAATGGAACACACTCTATCCTACCCATTAATATCATTAAACAAGATGGATCCTGTCTCCCCTGATCATGTGTTCTAATTTTAACTCTAACATTTATTTTCTACAAGTTGTTCTTCCTGCATGCTGTTAAATAGCCCATCTGAATATTTTAACATTTTTGAAACAATACAGCCTTGAGGATATTATTAGATTTGTGTATGACTTTAGGAATAGTCCTAATCTAGCTATTTATCTATCCCTCCCCAGTAACACTAGACAGAATAATATTCAATGTAACTTACCGGTATGTGACATTCACAGATAGACTTGAAAAAGCAGTTTAGGACTTTATCGGTTAAGCAATATTTTGAATCTAAATTTGCCTGTGACAAAACAGCCTGCAGGAAGATTAAAATAGAGAGGACAGTGCACTGTTAATGAACTGTATTACAGATATATAACTATAGAGGACAGTGCACTGTTAATGAACTGTATAACAGATATATAACTATAGTGGACAGTGCACTGTTAATGAACTGTATTACAGATATATAACTATAGTGGACAGTGCACTGTTAATGAACTGTATTACAGATATATAACTATAGTGGACAGTGCACTGTTAATGAACTGTATTACAGATATATAACTATAGTGGACAGTGCACTGTTAATGAACTGTATTACAAATATATAACTATAGTGGACAGTGCACTGTTAATGAACTGTATTACAGATATATAACTATAGTGGACAGTGCACTGTTAATGAACTGTATTACAGATATATAACTATAGTGGACAGTGCACTGTTAATGAACTGTATTACAGATATATAACTATAGAGGACAGTGCACTGTTAATGAACTGTATAACAGATATATAACTATAGTGGACAGTGCACTGTTAATGAACTGTATTACAGATATATAACTATAGAGGACAGTGCACTGTTAATGAACTGTATAACAGATATATAACTATAGTGGACAGTGCACTGTTAATGAACTGTATTACAGATATATAACTATAGTGGACAGTGCACCGTTAATGAACTGTATTACAGATATATAACTATAGTGGACAGTGTACTGTTAATGAACTGTATTACAGATATATAACTATAGTGGACAGTGCACTGTTAATGAACTGTATTACAGATATATAACTATAGTGGACAGTGCACTGTTAATGAACTGTATTACAGATATATAACTATAGTGGACAGTGCACTGTTAATGAACTGTATTACAGATATATAACTATAGTGGACAGTGCACTGTTAATGAACTGTATTACAGATATATAACTATAGTGGACAGTGCACTGTTAATGAACTGTATTACAGATATATAACTATAGTGGACAGTGCACTGTTAATGAACTGTATTACAGATATATAACTGTAGTGGACAGTGCACTGTTAATGAACTGTATTACAGATATATAACTATAGTGGACAGTGCACTGTTAATGAACTATATTACAGATCTAAACTAGAGGACAGTGCACTGTTAATGAACTGTATAACAGATCTATAACTATAGTGGACAGTGCACTGTTAATGAACTGTATTACAGATCTAAACTAGAGGACAGTGCACTGTTAATGAACTGTATAACAGATCTAAACTAGAGGACAGTGCACTGTTAATGAACTGTATTACAGATATATAACTATAGTGGACAGTGCACTGTTAATGAACTGTATTACAGATATATAACTATAGTGGACAGTGCACTGTTAATGAACTGTATTACAGATCTAAACTAGAGGACAGTGCACTGTTAATGAACTGTATTACAGATCTATAACTATAGAGGACAGTGCACTGTTAATGAACTGTATTACAGATATATAACTATAGAGGACAGTGCACTGTTAATGAACTGTATAACAGATCTATAAC
This sequence comes from Thymallus thymallus, assembly GCA_023634145.1. Lineage (NCBI taxonomy): Eukaryota > Metazoa > Chordata > Actinopteri > Salmoniformes > Salmonidae > Thymallus > Thymallus thymallus. The sequence goes on along the minus strand of CM042409.1, from coordinate 20,617,442 downwards.
TATAGAGGACAGTGCACTGTTAATGAACTGTATTACAGATATATAGACATTTTGAAAGTGAAGCAAAATGTTAATGGAGCAATACACTATGCTGTAAATTATAACCAGTGCTTTTATACTGATGGCATCGCTTTAAGGAGATTTCTATACCTGTTTCTATACCTGTTTATGTGCAATATATACAAGTGTATGGTATTCAATTTATTATGAACCAGGTATCATTCACTGCACAGCTTATCTTGTCTCATATATAGAATGCATCCAGGTACACAAAACCTGATTAAGTGATATTCAGGTGTTCATAACAAGGGACTGTTCTTTGTTTATACGTACCCAAGTATGTCGTTCAGGCTGGCAGCAATCTTTACCTGAGCAGGGACAGGTGTCTGTGGGTGGGTGGGAGGGAGGTGCCCACTCCTGTCAAGACAGGCAGAGCTCAAAATCTCTGAGAAGCCTTGTGTTGCCATCCAGGTTGCGGCACACACACAGTGGGTCTCTCGTAAGGCAGGATTTGTATTTCCTACCAACGTTTACATATCAAATCCGCAACTATGCTGGTCAGGCCTGGCATCCTGGCACTATGCTGAGTGTTAACTGGGCAGTGCCTCCTGGATCCCTGATGGCAGCACAATGACGGTTTCTTCATTTTGATGTCATATTCAATTAGAATAAAACTTTAGAACTACATCTATTCAAATCATCAATCCCTGCACAGGGCGGGTGGTTCCTTTCCCTGGGAGTGGCACATGGTGGTTTGTGGAAAGACTGGGTGCCGAGTCACTCCATCCCATGGTGGGGTTCCAATGTAACCTGACCATAACACAGTAAAATCTTCTTCCTGCCAGCTTCAAGGCAGGGAGAGCAAAGCAACTGGCAAATACACAAATAGTTAAAACTATGGCTCCTTGTTAAGCTGGAACAGATCTTGAGGCATTACTCTCCTAGCTCTGGGTTGTTTTCGTCAGTAGAGTTGAGTGGACAGGACAGGCACCCCAGCTGTGTGTTATCGGTCAAAGTGACACACAGCAGAGGTGTGGTGTGCAGAACAGAGGAACACCTGGGGCAACTGGATCAGAGTGGCTCAAGTTGACGACAACAATGCCGCCATCAGAGCAGCAGCCAGCAGAGGAGAGCCTCTCTCCAGCCCCCGTTATAACAGCTCACTGGAAAACAGTTTCTGCACCTCCAGCTACGAGGACCAGAGATGACACAGGAGTAGGGCCCCACTACCCTCTTCAAGAGGACACTAGGGACATCTCAGCAAAGGCACAGAAATGGTGGCCAGGGGGAAAAGGAGGGGGGGGGGGGATTTTGGCCTTAACTGAAACATCAGCAACTCTTCGAAACGCGGTGAAAACAGTGACGGTGACAAATGATGTTAACACAGAGATTTGAGCTCTTTCCCTTGCTCTCGACACTTTTCCTTCTCTCTGGTCTGAAAAGATGCTCCCATTTTTCACAGACGGGACCTTTGTGTTTTTTAAGTGCAAAAGACAATTCCTTCGCAACACAACAGAAAAGGTCACAAAAGTCGTCTTCCAAGGCAGAAACATTTGTTTTCCCACGAAAGATAACATTTATTGATACCGAAACAAAATCTATGAAGTGCAAGCTGCACTTTGTGTTTTAGCGCATGTGCAATTGCGGTTTCCATTTTTTCTCCAGAAATCAGGTGGACACAGCACAAAGCACATTTTCCATTTAAAACACGGGAACTGGCATCACAAAGCATTAACACAACGAGCAGTAAATTCTGTGAAATGCACGAAGGGCCACTGTGCAAAGGACCCTTGCCCCAGTGCATTCTGGGGTATTTTTGCGTATGTTTTCCAGTGTCCAACGGTGGTATAGTGGTGTTATCCACTCTGGTATCCCTTGCTCAAATCTAAAGTGTCCATAGCATACAAACAGTAATAATTTTATACAAGAAATGTCACTTAAAATACATTTTGAAATAAAAATGTAGTAAAAAAAAAAAGCCAATACATTTTGAATCCTAAGTAGAAGCAGAAGGCTATAGCATTAACAACACTACTGATGAGTTCCCCAAATATAACATTAGCAATTAATGTAAAGGCCAAATTAAACTAACTTTAACTGTAGTATTGAGAGATTTTGATACATATGCATAATGCCAGCCAACAAACCTTATCCTTAGTTTAACTCTAAACAGAATTTAAGTATATCGTTGAGCTAAACCAATTGTTAAAATCTATATATGTTTTATGTGCATACATACTCTTGGTCCTTGAGAGCAAATAAAGGTATCCTGTTTCAAAAGGGAGTCATACATTTGACATCACTGATTGAACTCATTGGAGAAATTCATTTAGATAAACGACTTTCCTTCTCTCCTTGTTGACTAACTTTTGTGGAACTGAAAGGACTATGTGAAATGGCTCCACCTAGCTTTCTGGAAGCATAGGCAGTTTCTAGACAGTTCTCTCAGAACCAAAAGGGGAAGGCATCAAGGGACACATTACTGCCATGAGGGGCCATCGTCATTTGGTTTATAAGCTTGATTTCCCTCTTAACTATATCTTGTGAAATACGTACCTAAACTTAACTCAACTCAACCATTTAACTGTGGGGATAATTGTTCAAAAATAACATTACTCATAATACAGGATAACGTCCTGACCTCAAGGACCTCAGTGGCACAGGAAAATGGTGGTAGTTCTTATTTAGTCAAAAATAATACCCGCTATGGAATTTGTGTGGCATCATCTCTATTGAATGAACATAGATAGACCTGTTGACAATCAAAACCATTCTGTATTCACGCTAATATAGTAAATATTTGAATATTGCCTAACTAATAGGCACTTTTAAAATTAAACCACTCAAAAGAATCTGTTATGAGCCTTGTTGTTTTTCTTTACTAATAGTTCGTAAAGTCAGCAGGGCAATGCAACACTTGTAAAACAAACTCTCATATCCTAGATTCTCTTATAATGTATGACACAAAATATTGTTTCCAACATTGAAAATTCAAACTTAACTGTGGGTGCTACTGGTACCAAGCAAACATAACAAAAAAATCGTCCCAATTACAGATCGAATATGTAAGGCCTTATCAAACAGCAATGTCCGATAGGAGAATATTCCAGGTGTGCTTTGATGTAAATAACTGAATTTCAAAACCTTTCATGGCCCTTTAAATTGTCTGCATGGTAATAGAGACTGGTATATTCTTATTGGTGAACAAAAGCAGACATCAATAATATATTAGTAAAATTGGCAATGTAATAGCAGACCTTTCAAATCAGTGTACACACACCTTCACGGGCTCTTAAATTATGGCATGGCTTATCTATGACCAGTCTGAGTAAGTGTAAGAGATAAAACTTAACTACACGTAGCTTTTTCAGGTCTCAGATTCATCTTTAAATGCTTTTATGTTCTACTGCAATGAATAGCAAACAAGACTTGACAGAGAAATTATTGTATGCAAATACCATGGAAATCAGATTTTTTCCAAATAAGGCAATAACCAATGTAGTTGTGATTCACAAAAATTCATAAATTACTCTACAGACTGGTGATTTACACAGATTAGTTGCACAAAGAGAAAGGTGAGTCTACTTTGACTTAACCATTTTCAATTAAATGTATCCACTTCTTGCGATTTAAATTGTTCCCATTAAAAGTAGACCACCAATAGAATGTAATGCAAGCTACAGGCTAATGCATGCAGAGTTCACAACTTCAAATATATGAAAGGCTTGTCATTGTTGATCACCAAATTACTCTTAATTTGCATTGTGTTCTGCCAAGAAGTTCTAATTGTAGCAAGACAGAAAGCTATCAACCCCCGACCCGGTTCCCTGTTTCAATGAAAGCTAAATCTCATAACACATTTTGGGTGTGTATGTGGTACCAATACATCACACATTAATAATTTTAACTCCCCCCCCCCCCCATTTTATGAGGCTCCTCGGACAATAACCATCACCAGGTAGTCCTCTTCGCTTTTGGCAAGAGCTTTAGCTGAGGCATCCAAGAACTGCTGGGAGAAATCACAGGGGGGGAAAGCGTGAAGAACTCCTGCGCCGTCCTTGTCACGGCTGCCACCCACGGGCAGACTGATGACACCGGCTGCTTGCTTCTGCTTCAAGTAGGAGACCAGGTTCTTCAGAGGCCTCTCGGTGGAGCTTCCCACATCCTGGGGCCCCTCCTCGGAGCTCCTGGGCACAGCCAAGAGGACAGAGTAGCCGTTGGGGCCTGCAGTCTTGATGCGACGGGACACCTCGTCCAGCTTGGGCTGGTCCAGACGCAGGCGCTGGGTTATCTTCAGCTGGGACACCTGCCCACCAGTGGAGCTCTCCACCAGTAGTCTGGCTGCCACAGCTAGGTCCCCCTCTAGCAGGTGCATGGAGGTGGGGAAGCTGCTGTTCTTCAGCAGGAGCACGCCCTGCCAGGCCTGACACAGCTTCTGCCCCCCGGCCCCCTGCTTAGACTGCAGGCTGGACATGGAAGAGGAGGGGTGGTCAGAGCGCTCCTCCCGCTTTAAAGGGCTCGTACATGAGTCACTGGCTTTGCGTTTGCGGTCCCGTTCTGGTAAGGCTGGGCTGACAGTCCGCAGCCTCTTGTCCCCAGGGCCACGGTCTAGGCTGCCCCGCTGCTCTCTGCTGGGAGAGGGTCTATCGGAGCATGGGGGGCTGTAGCGCCCCCCGTCCCGGCTGCTGCCACCAGGGCTACGCTCCAGAGAGGTGCCATGGCGACGACGCCCATGTTCGCTGCTGTTTGGTGAGCGGTCCGGGCGACGCCCTTCCTCTAAGAGGCGCCGTTTTCGGGCCTGGTCTCGGCTTTTCAGCTCCCGTTCCCGTTCCAGAGACCAGGGTTCCCATGAACGCCTCTCCAGGTGCTCAACAGGTTCAAAAGCTGCCCCTCGCACCCTCTCGCAGACCACTGGGCCAGCCCAGTCAGCGTTGTACAGTTCCCGTTCCCTGAAGCTGAGTGGGGGTGGAGGGCTCCTCTCTCTGATTCTGATGGTCTCGAGGGTGGGCCGGTGGACGAACGTGTCTGCCACTAGGTCAAAGTGAGGCGGCAGAGGGAGAGGCTGCAGGTACTGTTGCTGGTAGCGTAGCTCTGTGTCGGCAAAGTCCACCCTAAGTCTCCTCTCAGGACCACCCAGAGGAAAGCCACGCATGTAGGAGCAGGCGGCCTGGGCAGCGTCCAGGCTCTCATACTGGATGTAGGCCCATGTGTCCCCCTTCCTGTAGTCTATAGTTCTAATTGTGCCGAAGCGGTCAAACTCCCTGGCCAGGGCAGCAAGGGGGACCCAGGGGCCAAGACCCCCCACCCATAGCCTGGTTGTGGGGGTTGCTTTGCCATAGCCAATTTTAATAGGGTTGTGACACACCACTTTTCCTGACATGGTGATCTTAGCACGGTGAGCCATGTCCAGGTTCTCAAACTTTAGGAATCCATAGGTGCTGTTCTGTCCGCGAGCGGTTGTCCGCTTGATGTCCACCTCTGTGATCAACCCAAACCTGTCAAACACCCTCCTCAAGTCATTCTCTGTCACTGAGATGTCGAGGTTGCCAAGAAACAATGTCCTGTTGGCCCGCTGATCATCTTCAGGGGAGAGGAGGTCCTCCTCGCAGAAAGAGTCAGGGATGAAGGGTGGCCGGGCACGGGCTTCATAGATAGAAAATTCCCTCTCTCTTTCCAGTTCTCTAGGGAGGGACTGCGGCGGGGGGAGACGACCCAAGGCTAGCTGCTGCAGTCGGAAGTCTCTATATCCTAGCCCCGTTGGTGAAATGGGTCTTTGGACGTGCAACTGTCTGTGTCCAGCAACTCCTGCATATGGATTTTTTTCGATGGGGGAACGGCTCCTCCTCCGGTTCATGTACACCGCCTCAATTTTTAGAGGGCGGTCATAGAGTACCAACTTGCCGCGTGCGTGCTTGGCCGCCTTGGCGTCGTCGGGCCTTCTGAAATTCACAAATGCCACCCTTTCGTCATTAACTCGGCTTATTTTGACACTCACGTCCCCAAATTTCTTAAATTCGTGAAATAATCCATCTTCAATGTCTTCGTCGCTCAACTGAGAGCCCAGTTCGCTAATTTTTAGAGTCTTGTACTCAATGTCGTTACTCGGAATAGGCCGCGGTTCACTGCGAGAATTGGTCCTTGTCGTGGGGTCCAGAGCAATGCTAATGTGTAGTTTGCTACTCGAACCAGTTGTATTAGGATAATCATGGTTACTCCCAGTTCGACTGGACACATGTCCGTCTAATTCTCGACTGTCTCTCTTTTCAGATGGTAAACTCCGTTTTACCGAACCACCACTTTTGACAGAACTATTCCCGTTGCTGCCTGCCGCCGAGAGAGCTCCCATTTTCTTACTTGTTGGATGGCTTCCTCCCCGGTCTCGAATATCGTTCAGAATCCGCGAGTGCTTTTTCACCGGCGACCGCTCCTTGCCTTTCATTTTCAGTACACTGCAGTTACCGTCTTGAAAACGATATATACTAAACTTACTACTCACTGTTCTTGTCCCTAACTACGGTAAGTATAAAATGTGCTTTAAATTCAACTCGTAGGCGACATGTCCGCCATGTTGAAGGGCTGTCATAAAAGTCCCGCCCAGCTGTGGTGATTGGTGGAATGTGGCTCGCGTAGAGAAGAACGATTGGTTCCACACATGTCACTCAACACAATATGGGCGCGCCTCTGGTCCTAAAATACTTTGAGGAAGGTCAGTGACCTCTAATATCTTAGGCATTATATATTGAACTACTTTTGACCAGGGCCCATAAAGCTCTGGTCAAAAGTAGTGCGCTATGTGGGGAATAGGGTGCCATTTGGGACACAATCTCTCTGTCTGTATGGCTGCAGCTAAAGTCACTGGCACCAGTACTGGACTGGTGCTCTGCCAGCTAATGAGACATAGGAAGAGTGATGAGGAGCAGCGGGTGAAGAAGAGGAAACCCATTCATAACGGTGTCATCTGCCCTCATTACAGCCAGACAGATGCCTCAATCACAGTAACAGTTCAACCAGGAGGATAGGGTAGGCACCGCAGCACAGCTACTTTGGAGATACAGTATGTACCCCCTTTTATTCATTGGTGCATACAGCTACTTTGGAGATACAGTATGTACCCCCTTTTATTCATTGGTGCATACAGCTACTTTGGAGATACAGTATGTACCCCCTTTTATTAATTTGTGCATACAGCTACTTTGGAGATATAGTATGTACCCCCTTTTATTCATTGGTGCATACAGCTACTTTGGAGATATAGTATGTACCCCCTTTTATTCATTGGTGCATATGCACATGTGATTTGTAAACTTTAAGTTTATTATGGTAAAATGTCTGGTTTGCACACAGATACAATTGCATGACTGTTGCCAGGTGGATGTGAGAAGCACAATAACCACTAGGGGGCAGAGGGGTTCCTCTGATAAAGTGCTATGGACACTGAGGGCGTGGGCCTCTTTGTAATTTCCTTCTCACTTCCTGTGACACACCTCAAGGTGAAGGACAAATATTTTTTTCCAATTCTTTTTTTCTATATATATTTTTTTACTTCATTAAACAGTAACATGTAAAACACACAAAAAAAACAGAACAGCCAGTATGATTGCACAAAGAAATAAGGAAGAGAAAAAAAATAATAATAATATTACAAATCCACATTATATCAAATCAAATACAGACATGTAGCGAATACATTTTTTAAATATATACCTGATATTACTAGTGAATGCAGTTTTTGTGAACTAGAAACTGAATCTATTGAACACTTATTTTATAATTGTTTACATAGTGAGGTGTTCTGGACAGATATAAAACTATATCTTGGCAACAAAATGCATACAACCATTGAAATATCTAAGTTTGACATATTATTTTACCCACACTGATTCCACAATTGAATGTCAGTATGTCATAAATCTCTATTTTATTAGGAAAAATGTTCATACACAAATCAACATTTATGAAGAAAAATATTTTTTTTAATCTGATTTGGAAAACTATTTAGAAAACCATCATTAAATCATGACATTTGGGGGGGAAATGCGCTACAGTCTGTATCGGTCCGTTAATACAGGACTAGTAAAGGCCCAGTTCACTACTTTTGTGAAAAAAAAACGATTGAATACATGTTTGTTTTAATAAAATTAAAAACATTTTTTAATTCTGGTTTTTCAGGGGGGGTGCACCCCTGCTTCCCGCGGCTGTAGACAGGCCTGATGGAAACAGAAAATGTTTCTCCAAATGTTGTCTTAACAAAATATGCTAGACAAGGTGGGATATGTTTGTGTCGATAAAACGAATTATGCGAGAAATGTCGTTGTATAGTATTGGTATAATAACCATCCGATGATGTGTGGTCCTCCCGATTCAACTTGTCGAAAGCAAGCAGTTTTAGGCTACAGATGAAACAATTTATGATTAACTTCACAGGGTGGTGCAAGGTGATGAGTTTGTTGCTCCTTTCCAATAAATATCGAGGGTCTTGTGACATAATCATCGATGCTTGGCTGCTGTTTGACAAAAATAATCTCGCTCTTTAGTCCATAATAATCTCATCATGTAGGCTATACTAGAGCCCGAGCCACCAGCGTGCAGATAAGTACTGTAGCCCTATCTGCTGTTGGCTACAACGCACGTGCCAATACCAGAGTGGGCACACTTCCTACATACCGCACATTTTTTTGTTAGAAAACCATCAGTTGAGTTGAAAATGCGATGGAAACTCATTTAACTTGTATTGTTTATTCGGTAATTAAACCGCAAATTTATTTGCACTATGTCACCACGCACAGCCTTTTATCCGCAATAAGTCAATTTGATGGAAACATCTCCGGTGGGGAAATGCGCATAACAACTATTGCGGATTTTAGAATATACACATTTACAGTATCACCAGAATTAGTGGGAAATTCATGTAAAAGGTTTAACAGTTCCTTGTATTTATTAGTTCCTTTTATTAGTCTCTCTAAATATTTTAGTATAGGCTACTGAGGCAAACATACATTGTCTTATAAAAAAAAATACTAAAATAACTGGTATTATGACACAGTGGAGGTGTCATAATACCCATAAAACCTAGCGGTCAAACAGGAAAATGGTTCCAATAGTTTTTCCACCATACATTTGTTCCATTGGAAATTTTAGAAACACTTAAAATAAGGGCTGTTTTTTGTGTACCCTGGATTGACGTTTTGATAACCATGTAAATCTCTCTCGGACAAGGTGACTTTTGTCAATATATTCAGAATCTATTCTCTCTCAGATTCAAAAATACTAATTACTAAAGTAGACATGCAAGGCTACAAATCCCTACAAGCTTCTGCACATCTGTCACTGACACCTTTGCTAACAGGCATTGTGTCAATTTAAAACTGACACAAGACAGTTCACAAAATTATACATTTAAAGAAATGTAGCCAATTCATTCATTACTACATTTAGCAAACATTAGATAATTAATCCAGAGATTCTTACCTTTGCCTCGATTCAGCAGTCTCATCCAGATCATCGTGGCATTTGTCGTTTTTTTATGATAGCCACATTAGCAGCTAATTAGCATTTCATTTTTGGAGGGTAAATACAGGCCAATATATTTACAAAAGTCACCTTGTCCTAGAGATATTTATACAGTTATCAAAACGTTACGCTAGGGTAAGCCTACATGAAACACAGCCCTTATTTGAAGTGTTTCTAAAATCCCCTATGGGAAAAATGAATGGTGGAAAAACTATTGAAAAACTGCGAAAGAGAGGATATGATAGAGTAGCAGAGTCAAACAAGGTCTTATCTGATGACATGGAGTCTGAGCTTGCTAAACATATTAAGAATTTCGCTGACCAGTTTAACGGGCTTAGTAGCTTCAAATGCAGAGAACTTGCCTACGAATTGACAACTTACTCTGTCCCTATGCTCAATTTACCCATTCAGGGGTAAGTTGTCCCAAGAGACCACTTTTCTGGGACAAGCTATGTTTTCAAAACTGTTGTGTTTACATGAATTCTGATTCTTTCCAGTGACACACAACATACTGACATATATGTAGATTTCTTTGTTAGAAATAATGCTGTATTTCCCTTGACGTAGTGATGTTGAATGTAAAAAATGGCTCAAGTTACCCCACAGCATGAATGAGCAGAGGCCTCTTGTAAGACAGGTTGACTGGATGGCGATGAATTTGCTTTCCTCTAGTCAGAAGCCAGGTCAAATAGGATTACTGTTGGCCAAAACGCTGTCAATAAGCATCCCATTGATAATTTCTTCAGCAAAACCTATCAAATAAAATCTGAGTATTTGAAAAATAAGATATGACCAGTGTTTTTAGGGTTAAATACAAATATGTGGCTTGTACTCTATTTAAACTGATTTGAGTTCTGGTAAATGCTGTCTTTGCTCTGGAAAGGTAGGCTCATGGTCATCACAAACAATGAAACACTCTTCTCTGTCACGTTAGTCCTAAATGGAGTGTTGTAGCCGAGGAACTCTCCCACCTGTACAGTTACTCATACATTCTAGAGCGGTAGTATTCAAACTTTTTCTGCGGGGACCCAATTTTCTTTCGCCAGAATTTCAACCTCACCCCAAATCGAATGACACAACCTTAAAATCAGCACATTTGGATTTCCACATCAACAAATAACCTTCAGTTCAGTTCATTACATTTGAATGTAATATTGTGTAACAATAAAACATGTTTTATTGTATTTTAAAATGTTCTTTCTCAATAATGTTCTCAGTAACGTTTGTATTTTGTCCCATAAAATAATCTGTACTCTTAATTTAAATAAAGGGGTTGCGACCCTGACTTTGAATAACATTACTCTAGAGGATTAATAATTTTTGATGGTCCAGATTATAATTGTCTATAGTGGGGTGAGGTGGTGGGGGGGGGTGATTGTGGTTTTAAGCGGTCTCCATTAGTACCATTATTAATTTTGCAGGAGCGCGGATGCTGAAACACTTATGTAGGGCCAGTGGTGTGAAGTACTTAAGTAAAAAATACTTTAAAGTACTACTTAAGTTGTTTATTGGGGTATTTGTACTTTACTATTTATATTTTTGACTACTTTTACTTCACTACATTCCTAAAGAAAATAATGTACTTTTTACTCCATACATTTACCCTGACACCCAAAAGTACTCGTTACATTTTGAATGCTTAACAGGACAGGAAAATGGTCCAATTCACTCACTTATCAAGAGAGCATCTTTGGTCATCCCTATTGCCTCTAATCTGGCGGACTCACAAAAACACATGCTTCGTTTGTAAATGATGTCTGAGTGTTGGAGTGTGCGATCCGTAAATGGAAAAAAACAAGAAAATGGTGCCGTCTGGTTTGCTTAATATAAGTAATTTGAAATGATTTCTACTTTTACTTTTTATACTTAAGTATATTTTAGCAATTACATTTACTTTTGATACTTGAGTATATTTAAAAGCAAATACTTTTAGACTTCTACTCAAGTAGTATTTTACTGGGTGACTTTCACTTTAACTTGAGTCATTTTCAATTAAGGTATCTTTACTTTTACGATTATTACAATTGGGTGCTTTTTACACCATCCTATAGGGCACTTTCACGCGTAGGATTACTGCCTGGCTGGCTGCTGCTGTAATGCTGCCAGTGGTGACTGAGATAAAGAGAGGGAAAGAGAGAGTGGAAGGTAGGAAAAGTGTTATGTTACAATACATGACCAAAAGTATGTGGACACCTTCTTGTCTTGGCCAGGTCGCAGTTGCAAATGAGAACTTGTTCTCAACTGACCTACCTGGTTAAATAAAGGTGAAATAAAAAAATAAAAATAAATAAAAACATCTCATTCCAAAATCATGGGCATTCATGTGGAGTTGGTCCCCCCTTTGCTTCTATAACAGCCTCCACTCTTCTAGGAAGGCTTTCCACTAGATGTTGGAACATTGCTGCAGGAACTTGCTTCCATTCAGCCACAAGAGCGTTAATGAGGTTAGACACTGATATTGGGCGATTAGGCCTGGCTCACAGTTGGCATTCAAATTCAGTATTGCAACCGAGGACAGGCGATGTTTATGCGCTATGCGCTTCCAGCACTTGGTGGTCCCATTCTGTGAGCTTGTGTGGCCTACCACTTTGCGGCTGAGCCGTTGTTGCTCCTAGATGTTTCCACTTCACAATAACAGCGATTACAGTTGACCAAGGCAGCTCTAGCACGGCAGAAATTTGACAAACTGACTTGTTGAAAAGGTGGCATCCTATGATGGTGCCAAGTTGAAAGTCACTGAGCTCTTCAGTAAGGCCATTCTACTGCCAATGTTTGTCTATGGAAAATGCATGGCTGTGTGCTCGATTTTATACACCTGTCAGCAACGGGTGTGGCTGAAATAGCCGAATCCACTCATTTGAAGGGGTGTCCACATACTTTTCTATATATACAGTGCATTCGGAAAGTATTCAGACCTCAATTGTATATGTTGAATAACATTTTTAAAATGCTATTTACTTTTTAGACACTTTCAGATTATTCTCAGTTTCGTTTTATTGGTAACCAATCTCTTAATCAAACAATGTGATGAAGAGATTGATTGCCAATTAAATGTTCTGAGAAAATGCAGTTTCCCTCAAGCAATACAATGTAACATTGATGCCCTGATAAACAAAATGTCTATTTGTTTTCCCATGTACATCACATTGATAGTCCTAGTAGCTGTGTGATGTCTGGTTGCATCATGGGAGTGTTTTAAAGAGATTATGGTGTAAAAAAAAAAAAAAAATAGGACAGGACAGGAGTGTTGTTGCTCTCCAGCCAATGGGCTCTACAAGCCCCTCTCTGTTAGACCATCTGGAGGAACTCTTCTATAGGCTGTCACATGGCCCAACACAGGTCCTGCACGGCAATCTGCCGCCCAGCATTAATATGGGCTTATCTCTATATAAAGAATGTATGAGAGGGAAATTCGCCTGTTTTAAATCTCCTCCCGTCATCCAGGCAATCACTCTTCTCAAAGGGAACAACCACAGCAGCCAGCGATCAGTGTTGAAACGAGGCACACAACACTTACAGGTGAAATGTCACCTAACTGGAGTTGTAACTATGGAATGTTTTTACTGGCAGTGGCATCCATGAGGCTACATTTGATTATTACTCTGATGTTTCAAAGATGATGCTGGATCAAGGCCTGTCCTTTTCAGAACAAAAACAAGTCAGTGTCAAATAAGAGGAACTACAGTATCAGACCAAATAAAAAATAAATAATAATAATACTTTACTAACACTTGTCTTTTGTCTAAACTAACACCTGACGTATTTCCCTGCTAGCACTGACTTTCCTCACAGCTGCTAGTTTAAAGAAATTTACTTCCTGTGATGGAGATGTGGTTGTCCCACTGGCTATCCTAAGCTGAATGCACCAATTTGTAAGTCGCTCTGGATAAGAGCGTCTGCTAAATGATTCAAATGTAAAATGTAAGTCCAATCAAGACATGAAAATATCAATCTACTGGCACAGACTGGTCTGTTTCATCTGCTCATACTCTGTTCAGATATGGCCACAACAGGCCTGTGATTAAAAGGTCAATGAAGATCACCTGCAACAAGGTGACGCGCGCTGACTTGCGTTAATGAGACATCAGAAAATCTCAAAAGGATTTGTGAGGATCAACAACAGAATTGAATGAGTTTCTATTCCTGTCCATGGCAATAGGGTCAAAACGTGGCCTTGTAGCACACTCAGACATAGCATCAGCCCAGCACAAATTCAGGATGGCGTTACACAAACAACCTGGAAGACTTTCCCCCCTATCTGAACACCTGAACACCTGAGCACAATGCTCTGGCCACAAATGTAGGCTGGGAAATAGAAATGTATGAGAGGAGAAAAAAGAGGAAAAGAGGAGACAGGAAGTCAGAGACCTGTATGTTCTTTCGGACATGGAAGAAGTTCTATTACAGCAGTATAATGAATGGCAGTGTCATTCAGTGTGTTGAAAACAACCTTTTCTTATCATGCACAAAAGTATACATTTGTCAATGGTTACACCTACTACTCGTATCATTGAGGGTCATCGAACATCAATGTATTGATTGCACACTACCATGTCCTCTTGTTGTGGTTAAATCACTTTGATCAACAGGGTCTTCGCATCTCAGCAAGTGCTCCTCAGAAAAGATAGCATTTACTCATTTTACTCCCGTGAATCATATAAACATGACAGTACTGTGAATCATATAAACATGACAGTACTGTGAATCATATAAACATGACAGTACTGTGAATCATATAAACATGACAGTACTGTGAATCATATAAACATGACAGTACTGTGAATCATATAAACACGACAGTACTGTGAATCATATAAACATGACAGTACTGTGAATCATATAAACATGACAGTACTGTGAATCATATAAACATGACAGAACTGTGAATCATATAAACATGACAGTACTGTGAATCATATACACATGACAGTACTGTGAATCATATAAACATGACAGTACTGTGAATCATATAAACACGACAGTACTGTGAATCATATAAACATGACAGAACTGTGAATCATATACACATGACAGTACTGTGAATCATATAAACATGACAGTACTGTGAATCATATAAACACGACAGTACTGTGAATCATATAAACATGACAGAACTGTGAATCATATACACATGACAGTACGGCGAATCTGTGACTGTTTATGTTATTTCTCCTGTGAGTAGCTTAAGTGCAAAGGATGGGACTGCGATAGAACTTTAGTCTTTGTAGAGGAGGACATATAACTCAAAGGTTTTGCATCTCTGCAGCTTTTATTGTTGGGAGCTGAGAGTGACCCAAACAACGCAACACAAGGAGAGAGAGGGAGGGAGGGAGGGAGGGAGGGAGGGAGGGAGGGAGGGAGGGGGAATATAAATGAGGCTCCTGTAAAGGAAAAGTACTGGAGGGATGCGCTGACGCAGATGCAGAATGTGTGAGTCCACGTGAGAGGAAGTGTGTGAGGATGAGTACAAAATGAAATAAAAAGGGCTGGTAGTGAACCAGAGCACTGTAGAATGACAAAATAATAAAACCTGTGAGTCCAGACAAGTGAAGGTGAATGGTTGTGGAAACGTGTGGGGCTGAGTCCCAGCAGTGATGCTCTGACGTCAGCTAAGGAGAGGCTTTAAATAAAGAGAATGCAGGAGAAATAGAGAATTGAAGACAAGAGGAGAGAGAGGTATTTTGCGACCTATTATAAGACAAGAGCCATAGAGGAGAGATAGGCTACTGGAGGTAATGATGATGGGGTGATGAGAATAGAGAGAGAGAGAAACAGGGAAGAAGAAGGCAAGATCTGAAGAAAAATACAGGACAGAATGACTTAAAAACATTCCAAAGATAGACAATGACTGATGATACATTGAAAAAAGATAGGATGAAGGAAAGGATTTGAGGGAATCACTAGAAAATAAAAAGGTAGACCTCTAAGGCTGGTACCCAAGCAGCTCTAAACCATATGGGACTGGTGGGTCACTTGCTAACCAGCAGCTCTAAACCATATGGGACTGGTGGGTCACTTGCTAACCAGCAGCTCTAAGCCATATGGAACTGGTGGGTCACTTGCTAACCAGAGAGGGCAGCAGCACAGCTGTGCAGACAGTCCCACAGGCCCCCAGGGCAGCTGACACAGACAAATAGCTGCAGCCCAAATACAACCCAATGTTCACTGACATTATCTTACTGGCCAGAGGCAGCAAATTACATTGAGATGACTAAAATATTAGGTGGGCTAATTGTTGGGGTTCAGGTGCAGACCATTCAGATGGGTTAATTCAGCCCTTTAGTTGTATTCCCGCAAGTGGGGAAATGTTGCTGTGTTTTGTGCAGGCACTGCTTCTGAAGCTCTGTTACACTTATGTGGTCAATCGTTAACTCTTACGCCTGAATTAAACCAAATTTTGGGGTGTTACATGAACTTCACAGCTTGAACTTTGGTGACCGGTTTAGACCATGGGGAGGTAACTGTAGACCAGATTCTCAAAGAAAGAGTGTCCTACAAAACAGTGACACCTACTACCGCAGTGTACCATGGGATGCTATAGCTTGGCTCTGTCATCTGAACAATGTTTGGCTGCCATTTTTTTGGTCTATAGCCCGGCACCTGTGTCGGTTCGTAGCTCCAGTGCGTGTTCCCAGCTTGGTAGCGCCTGTACCGGTTCCTAGCCCGGTGGCGCCAGTGCGTGTACTCAGCGCGGTAGCGCTAGTGCCGGTTCCCAGCCCCGCTCCAGTGCCGGAGCAGTCCGCTCCACCGTTGCCCAGTCCGGGACCAGTCTTCAGCTCCGCTCCAGGGCCTGAGCAGTCTGCTCCACCGGTGCCCAGTCCGGGACTGGTCGTCAACCCCGCTCCAGGGCCAGAGCAGTCCGCTCCACCGGTGCCCAGTCCGGGACCGGTCGTCAGCCCCGATCCAGTGCCGGAGCAGTCGTCAGTTCAGATCCAGTGCCGGAGCAGTCCACTCCACCGGTGCCCAGTCCGGGACCGGTCGTCAGCCCCGATCCAGTGCCGGAGCAGTCCGCTCCACCAGTGCCCAGTCCGGGAAAGGGCTACAGTCCTGCTCCTGAGCTGGAGCCCGCCTGACCTGGTGCTATGTCCGGCACTGTAAGGAATTATGTTCAGAGAGGTTCCTGGAAACCTTTCTGTTTTCCAGGTTTAGTGTCCAGAGACCTCTCTGGAATTCTCTATGTTTGTGTTGGAATTGGTCCCCAATTAGAGGCAGCTGCGCCGCATTGCCTCTAATTGGGGAGCCTATTTAAGTTCAGTTGTTCCACCTGTGTTTGTGGGTTTTTGTGTGTGTTCCTTTTGTTTTCACGCTGGTTCATGGTTGCCGTCTCTCTTTTGTTCCGTTTTGGGATTATTATACTGGAATAAAGGAATGTCTTCGCACTACAGCTCTGCACCTCGTGTCCTGTTTCATAGCGACTGTGACAGAAACCACATTTGTTTAAACAAGTCAGCCTTATCAGCTATGTTTTTTTTTTAAAAGGTGTTGGACTGCTGTTGGGACTGCTGTTGGGACAGCTTTATGTAGGCCCTAACAGTTTGTCACTGTTATAGTGCAATTAATGTGTTGTTTAATGTTGTGTTGTGTGGTGGCTTTGCTGGCATGCTTCCCACATACATTTTTTTGTCCCACCGAGATTGACATGCTAAAATCGTCACTGGCCTTTAGGCAGGGCCACAACTTTGGTTTTAGACGTGGGGGGGACATAATTATTATTATTATATATTTGTTTTTATCCAGTCGGATAAACACTCCAAGCAGCCTACCAGCATCCGCATGGTCCTAAAGCATACCGTTGCCTCGCTTTGTATCACATTCCAATTATAAAATTGTGGGGGACAAAAATGCTATTTCAGAATATGGGGGGGACATGTCCCCCATTGAAAGTTGCACCCATGCCTCTACGTATCCTGTACAGGCATAAACTATGTTGTACTGTTTACAAAGGTTGTGTTTCTACGTATCCTTCACAGGCATAAACTATGTTGTACTTTTTACAAAGGTTGTGTTTCTACGTATCCTTCACAGGCATAAACTATGTTGTACTTTTTACAAAGGTTGTGTTTCACTGCATTAAATGAGTGGATCTATAGGTCGCTTGTACAAACATGAAATCAATTTAATTTAGATTAGAAAGTAAGATAGTGTCAGTATACCCAGTAGATGAAACGACTGTGATAAAGAAGCATTGCTGATTAAAATAATAAAGATGATCTAATACGCAGTCATATGTAAAGGGAAGGACAAAATAACCTATTGGGTCAGAATGAAAATTGGCCCTATGGCACTATCTACCTCCTCTACCCCGGTGGTATTAAAGAACAGACAGCACGTGATTTATGGTTCCCAGTGCATCAGTTGGCTGGAGCCACAGAGAAGTGTCGCCTGTGTCTCGACGTCTCAATACACATTGACCACCACTCTTCCAATAATAGCATCGAAAAGGGATTAACTAATAACATAACATAGTCCTTTGTGATTAAGCCTATTTTGTTGGTTAGTAGAATAGACTAATATCAACATCTATTTTATCTATTTTCAAACTGGTCATAATTATCCCAAGTGGCGCAATAGTGTAAGTCACTGCATCTCAATGCTAGAGGTGTCACTACAGACAACCTGGTTCGAATCCAGACTGTATAACAACCGGCCGTGATTGGGAGTCCCATAGGGCGGCGCACAATTGGCCCAGCATCTTCCCAGTTTGGCCAGTGTAGGCCGTCATTGTAAATAAGAATTTGTTCTTAACTGACTTGCCTAGTTAAATAAAGGTTATTATCCATGTATCTCGTTATCAATTCTCTTTGTTTTATTGCATATTCTCCAAGGTGCTGACAATGCTATTTGTTAGGAATTGAGCAATTTCCATGAATGTTATCTTTTATTGTATTTTAAAAAAATATATATTATTAACAAATCAATACAGAAAGTACATGGGGGAACACAAGTATATATAGCCATGCATTTTATCAATCGGAAAAGCATGGCTGTAAGTGACGCAAACATATGCGTCAGACCAATACCAACATACTGTATATCTTGACCGTTCTATTTCCAATAATTTTAGAGGGGGGACTCAGAGAAATACATTCATCCCTACTCCAGATAAATAAATACAAAATACACTTTAGACCACGGGGCGTTCATTTGGGGAAGACAAGGAAATTAAGCACAGGATTCCTATATTAAACGGCAGGGTTATTAGATGACGTTTAATAGCGTAGTGATCATTTGGCAACGTGATCATGAGCACTCTTGCGTCACTATGCACTCGCCGGCTCGCCACCCTGCATGTCAATTGTCAGCCAAAACTGCACGTGATTCAGTCTCTCTCATCCTCGCGCGCTCATACGCTGGGTACCACCAGACCAGGTAGAAATTGGCTCCGCGTTGATGTTGTTGCCTCATTCTGGAGTGTTAGAATAGTTTTTACATTGTAAACACTGGATAGATGTTATTTCTTCTAAATATTTAAGGTGAGTAATGCTTTATTGACATGACATGTTTATACTATCGCCAGGTCACAGGCGACATTCATCTGCCGAGATTTACCCATCATACTTCACTAGGTTCGTATGTGTCTCACCTTGTAAATTTGTTTTAATTCTAGCTGTATATCAGAGCTGTTCAAAAGGGACTGCTTTGCGATATGGGAGAAACAAACAAGGGGTGATTGTTGGAGCGACTTTTCCCCTATATTGTAATTATTGCAAGGAGTGATTTTTAGTGACACTTGAGAAAACTATTGCTTAGGAAATTACAGGAGTGAACTTGTGTTATCTCATCATGTTCATTATGTGGGGTGAGAGTTGTCCTGGATGGTGACATTAAATTGTCATGCTCTCATGAATCACTGGGTTGTGTGACCTTGAGTGCTATATTTACAATCGTCTGGCTATGAATTGTAAGATAATTGCTCACTCAATGGAATAATAGTATATTTGCGTGATTTTTCTATAGTGTTTGAGTTTAAAATGTCAAGCAGACAGAATATCTATTGTCGTAGACGTGAGGGATGACAGGTGTTACAGCGCTGATCAGATTGATCACCTTTTAGAGCCGCTTTTCTATCTGTACTTGGCTGTCGCTTGAGCTATGTTTTACGACCACAACCTTCAAGTCTCCAGGGCAGGGAGTTCAGATTGTGGAGTTAGTTGTAGGTCTTGTGAGTGAACTTGTATTTCATTCTGTTGCAAGGGGCCTATTTGGAGAATTTAAACATCCATCTCTTGGGAGAAAATGTAGAGGTATTTCTATTGTTTAGAATCCAAATAAAGTGGTCTTTGTAGGCTATATTTATATGCATCCACCAACAAGCATTCTAAAAGACACAAACACACACATCCACACATAGATATCTCCTAGTGGCGCAGTGGTCTAAGAAACTGCATCTTAGTGCTAGAGGCGTCACTACAGACCCTGGTTAGATTCCAGGCAGTTTCACAATCCGGCCGCGATTGAGAGTCCCATAGGGTGGCACACAATTGGCCCAGCGCTGTCCGGGTTTGGCCGGGGTAGGCCGTCATTGTAAATAAGAATTTGTTCTTAACTGACTTGCGTAGTTAATTAAAGGTTAAATAAAATAAAATAAACATAAACTTGTATTGTAGTCTCCTTAGTGCAACATCAGCGACCTCTTCAAGAGGTATGATCTCTTGGTGTTTTGCCTAAAGCGGTGGACTGACAGACACAAGGTCATAAGGTTTGAGACCTGGTTGAGCTACCCAAAAAAGTAGTTATGATGGTGACAGAAGTGGAATGTTGTGCCCCCGAGGCATTACAGAAGGTCTAGCCAACATACTTATAAAGACCTATTCGTTAACCAGAAGATCCACTTGGCTGATAAACATCTCTCTCTCTCTCTCTCTCTCTCTCTCTCTCTCTCTCTCTCTCTCTCTCTCTCTCTCTCTCTCCCTCTCTCTCTCTCCCTATATCTCTCTCTCTCTCAAATTATTTTTGCAATTCGTTCCAGTCACTGGCAGCAGAGAACTGGCGGCCAAAGGAGGTGTTGGCTTTGGGGATGACCAGTGAAATATACCTGCTGGAGCGCATGCTAAACTGTTTGGGCACAGACCTGGATAGTATGACAGAACTCTGCAGGCTATCTCTGAGGTTGATTGGCAGTTCTATCTTGATGGGAAATGTTGTAGTTGGTGGCCTTCCTAAGCCAGGATTCAGACACGGCTAGGACATCAGGGTTGGCGGAGTGTGCTAAAGCAGTGAATAAATCAAACTTAGGGAGGAGGCTTCTGATGTTAACATGCACGAAACCAAGGCTTTTACGGTTACAGAAGTCAACAAATGAGAGCGCCTGCGAAATAGGTGTAGTACTGGGGGCTACAGGGCCTGGGTTTACCTCTACATCACCAGAGGAACAGAGGAAAAGTAGGATAAGGGTACGGCTAAAGGCTTTAAGAACTGGTTGTCTAGTGTGTTGGGTACAGGGAATAAAAGGAGAAGATTTCTGGGCATAAACCTAGGCGTTGGGTAACGATGAGAGAGGTTGCATCTCTGGAGGCACCAGTTAAGCCAGGTGAGGTCTCCGCATGTTTGGGGGTCTTTCGGCGACGTCGCAACGGAAAAGCCTGTTGAAACCACGTCGGACGATTACGTTGGCAGACCAGTCTCGATGGATCGGCGGGGCTCTGTGTCGACAATAGAAGGTCCAGGCCATTTGACAAAGAGGTACTGTAGCCCGGGAATTAGCTAGTACACGTCGGCTAGCTGGTGCATGCTAGTCATTGCAAGCTTGATGTAGTCATTGCATGTTAGGAATATGGGACCAAATAACTCTTTACTATACTGAACAAAAATATAAACGCAACAATTTCAACGATTTTACTGAGTTACAGTTCATATAATGAAATCAGTCAATTTAAGTAAATTCATTAGGCCCTAATCTATGGATTTCACATGACTGGGCAGGAGCGCACTTGGGAGCCAGGCTCACCCACTGGAGAGCCAGGCTCACCCACTGGGACAGAAATACTCCTCAGTTTATCAGCTGTACGGCAGGCTGGTCTCAGACGATCCTGCATGGGAAGAAGCCAGATGTGGTTACACATGGTCTGCGGTTGTGAGGCCGGTTGGACGTACTGCCAAATTCTCTAAAACGACGTTAGAGGCAGCTTATGATAGAGAAATTAACATTAAATTCTCTAGCCACAGCTCTGGTGGACATTCCTGCAGTCAGCATGCCAATTGCACGCTCCCTCAAAACTTTAAACATCTGTGGCATTGTTTGGTGTGACAAAAATGCAGATTTTATTGTCCCCAACACAAGGTGCACCTGTGTAATGATTATGCTGTTTAATCAGCTTGGATGGATTATCTTGGCAATGGAGAAATGCTCACTAACAGGTGTGCAACATTTTAGATAATTAAGCTTTTTGTGCGTATGGAACATTTCTGGGATCTTTTATTTCTTCTCATGAAACATGGGACCAACACTTACATGTTAAATGTCAGTTTGTCAAATTTCTGCCCTGCTAGAGCTGCCCCGGTCAACTGTAAGTGCTGTTATTGTGAAACGTCTAGGAGCCACGAAGTAGTAGACCACACAAGCTCACAGAACGGGACCGCCGAGTGCTGAAGCGCGTAGCATGTAAAAATCGTCTGTCCTCGGTTGCAACACTCACTACCGTGTTCAAAACTGCATCTGCAAGCAACGTCAGCAGAAGAACTGTTCGTCGGGAGCTTCATGAAATGGGTTTCCATCAGTGGTGTAAAGTACTTAAGTAAAAATACTTTAAAGTACTGTACTTTACTATTTATATTTTTTAAGAACTTTTACTTTTACTTCACTACATTCCTAAAGAAAATGACACCCAAAAATACTCGTTAAATTTTGAATGCTTAGCAGGACAGGAAAATGGTCCAATTCACGCACTAATCAAAAGAACATCCCTGGTCATCCCTACTGCCTCTTATCTGGCGAACTCACGAAACACAAATGCTTCATTTGTAAATGATTGTTTGAGTGTTGGACCATACCACTGGCTATCCGTACATTAAAAAAGCAAGAAAATTGTGCTCTTTGGTTTGCTTAATATAAAGATTTTGAAATGATTTATACCTTTATATTTAGTTTTGATACTTAAGTATATTTAAAACCGTCCCAGAAGAGTGGACGTTTTTATAGCAGCAAAGGGGGGACCAACTCCATATTAATGCCCCTGCTTTTGGAAGGAACAGGTGTCCACATACTTTTGGTAATTTTGTGTAGCTTGGTTAGATAAGTATTCACCCCTCCCTGAGTCAATACATGTTAGAAACACCTTCTCCAGCCATTACAGCTGTGAGTCGTTTTGGTCATGTCTCTAAGAGCTTTGCACTCGCGAGTTGTGCAATATCTGCCCATTGTTCTTTTTAAAATGATTCAAGCTTTGTGTAATTGGTTGTTGACCATTGATCGACAGCTATTTTCAATTATTGCCATAGATACCCAGTGATGTGTTGTGTTAAATTTGTCCTAAACATAACAATTTGTATTCAGGACAAAAAGTACATTTTGCAGTATTACTTTAGTGCATTGTTGCCAACATGATGCATGTATTGTAATATTTTTATTCTATATAGGTTTCCTTCTTTTCACTCAGTTATTTATGTTACTATTCTGAAGTAACTACAATGTTGTTGATCCGTCCTCAGTTTTCTCCTTTCCCAGCCATTAACTCCACCTGGCTACCCCTACCCCGGCCAACAGCTCTGCACCCCCGGCAGCTACTTGCCCAAGCCCCCCCCGCTTCTCCTTCACCCAAATCCAGACGGCTGATGTTCTGAAAGAGCTGCTAAGTCTGGACCCCTACAAATCTGCTGGGCTAGATAATCTGGACCCTCTCTTTCTGAAATTATCAGCCAAAATTGTTGCAACGCCTATCACTAGCCTGTTCAACCTCTCTTTCGTATCGTCTGAGATCCCTAGAGATTGGAAAGCTTCCGCGGTCATCCCCCTCTTCAAAGGAGGAGACACTCTAGACCCAAACTGTTATAGACCAATATCCATCCTGCCCTGCCTTTCTAAAGTTTTCGAAAGCCAAGTTAACAAACAGATAACTGACCACTTCGAATCCCACCGTACCTTCTCTGCTATGCAATCTGGTTTCCGAGCTGGTCATGGGTGCACCTCAGCTATGCTCAAGGCACTGAACGATATCATAACCGCCATCGATAAAAGACAGTACTGTGCAGCCGTTTTCATCGACCTGGCCAAGGCTTTCGACTCTGTCAATCACCGCATTCTTATTGGCAGACTCAACAGCCTTGGTTTCTCAAGTGACTGCCTTGCCTGGTTCGCTAACTACTTTGCAGACAGAGTTCAGTGTGTCAAATCGGAGGGCCTATTGTCCGATCCTCTGGCAGTCTCTATGGGGGTGCCACAGGGTTCAATTCTTGGGCCAACCCTTTTCTCTATATACATCAACGATGTCGCTCTCGCTGCTGGTGACTCTCTGATCCATCTCTACGCAGATGACACCATTCTGTATACATCTGGCCCCTCTTTGGATACTGTGTTTACTAACCTTCAATCAAGCTTCAATGCCATACAACACTCCTTCCGTGGCCTCCAACTGCTCTTAAACGCTAGTAAAACTAAGTGCATGCTTTTCTATCGAACGCTGCCAGCACCCACACACCGGACTATCATCACTACTCTCGACGGATCCAAATTAGAATACGTGGACACCTACAAATACCTAGGCATCTGGTTAGACTATAAACTCAACTTCCAGACTCACATCAACCATCTCCAATCCAAAATTAAATCCAGAATTGGCTTCCTATTTCGCAACAAAGCCTCCTTCACTCATGCTGCCAAACATGCCCTTGTAAAACTGACTATCCTACCGATCCTTGATTTCGGCGATGTCATTTACAAACTAGCCTCCAACACTCTACTTAGCAAATTGGATGTAGTCTATCACAGTGCCATCCGTTTTGTCACCAAAGCCCCATACACTACCCACCACTGCGACCTGTATGCTCTCGTTGGCTGGCCTTCATTATATATTCGTCGCCAAACCCACTGGCTCCAGGTCATCTATAAGTCTTTATTAGGTAAATCCCCGCCCTATCTCAGCTCACTGGTCACTATAGCAACACCCACCCGTAGCATGCGCTCCAGCAGGTATATCTCACTGGTCACCCCCAAAGCCAACACCTCCTTTGGTCGCCATTCCTTCCAGTTCGCTGCTGCCAATGACTGGAACGAATTGCAAAAATCATTGAAGCTAGAGGTTCCTATCTCCCTCAATAACTTTAAGCATCAGTTGTCAAAGCTGCTTATCGATCACTGCACCTGTATATAGCCCTTCTGTAAATAGCCCACACTACTACCTCATCCCCATATTTATTTTTGTTTATTTTCACTAATCTTGCACTCCAGTATCTCTATTTGCACATCATAATTTGCACATCCTTCATTCCTGTGTTAATGATGATAATTCTGTCATTTATTTCACCACTATAGTCTATTTATTGTCCTACCTCCTAACCTTACTGCATTTCTGCACTACATTTTGCACTCTGTATATAGATTTTCTATTGTGTTTTTGACTGTTTGTTTAATGTGTAACTCTGTGTTGTTATTTGTCGCACTGCTTTGCTTTGTCTTGGCCAGGTCGCAGTTGCAAATGAGAACTTGTTCTCAACTGACCTACCTGGTTAAATAAAGGTGAAATAAAAAAATAAAATAAAAAAAAACTTTTAAATCACCATTGGCCTCATGGTGAAATCCCTGAGCGGTTTTCTTCCTCTCTGGCTACTGTGTTAGGAAGGACGCCTGTATATTTGTATTGACTGTGTGTATTGATACACCATCCAAAGCCTAGTTAATAATTTCACCATGCTCAAAGGGATATTCAAGTGTCTGCTTTTTGTTTTGCCAATCTACCAATCGGTAGCCTTCTTTGTGAGGCATTGGAAAACCTCCCAGTCTTTGTGTGTTGAATCTGTGCTTGTAAAGTCACTACTCGATTGAGGGACTTTACAGATAAATGTATGTGTGCAGTACAGAGATGAGGTAGATGCCAGCGTTAACATTTCAAAGTGGAGGCAAAGCATTTTGTGGATAATATGTCATTGCTATCTTGGGCTGTGATTGGCAATGAAATGAACAGGCACCCAGGTAATGAAGAAATATAAAATTAAGTTCCCCTTTTCTGCTTTCATGTAAAGTAAGGGAACATACTGGGCTTAGCACTATAGAGGTAGTTTCTCAAATAACATTACAAGTATTGCCATGTTTGCTTTGTGTGTAGGGGGATGTTGGAAATCTAAAGCCAGTTAGTAGTATAGCCTCCAATAATATAGATGCTAAAGATTAATATTTTCTATTGATACACACTAGTATTTGGGGAGACCCCCAATCATAGTCCTACTTAGTCTCTTCCCACAGCTGCCGTGTCTATGGGGGACGCCATGAGTTTGCCAAGTGAGACGAGGTCCTACTTGACTTTTTGAACCCCCATCCACCCACAACACTTCAATAGTAGCCTAGATTTTCAGAACACAACTTTGCTCAATGGGAGTAACTCAGCGCTATTTAAATAAACCTTAAAGTCTTTTGTTTGAGTCTGTGTAGTAGCATCAACTCTACAGATAAGTAAATGCCAAAAACAGCATTGCATGTTTTTGCAGTGCATGTTATTTTTTTATTCCTTTATTTATACAGGGAGTCAGTCTGAGACCAAGGTCTCTTTCACAGCTGAGTCCTGTTTACAGAAATCATAATGACATACAGCCATAAAAACACAGTTACACAAAGCAATTGCAATCAACAACAATACGTTCATTTAAAATCGCTTTACATTTTCCAATAGAAACCAAGACATCAAGCTTAAGGGTTTTTTGGAACTCATTCCATGAATGAGGGGCATGATATATAAAAACAGTTTTACCCACATCAGTATGTACCCGTGGAACCTCTAAGGTAAACCAATCTTTGGAACGAGTTTTATAACCACCAACACTCCAGGTTATTTTGGAGGAGAGATAATTTGGTAGGTTTTGCATTATAGCCTTATAGACAAACATCAGCCAGTGTCTGGCCCTCCTGGAAACCAATGAGTCCCATCCAACCAAAGAGTACAGAATACAGTGATGCGTACGAAACTTGGCGCCTGTTATAAAATGAAGAGCTGCATGATAGACCGCATCCAAGGGCCTCAACACTGAAGCCGATGCATGCATATACAATAGGTCACCATAATCAAGCACAGACATAAAAGTAGCTTCAACAACTTCAAGTCTATGCTGAAAGGACAAACAGGCTTTGTTTCTATAAAATAAACCTATTTTAATTCTCAGCTTTCTTATCAAATCTGTAATATGTGCTTTGAATATGTGCTACCCAGATACCAAGGTATTTATAGGATTGAACACGTTCTATGCCAAAGCCTTCCAAGGTACACATCTTTAAATTATCCACATGTTGCTTTCTGCACTTTGAGGAAAATATTATATATTTGGTTTTACTTGTATTTAACGCAAGCTTAAGATCTAAAAGGGATTTCTGTAGACATCAGACTGGAGATGAGCAAGAGCCTGAGCATGGGATTTGCCAGTAGCATAAAGTATTGGTGTGGTCAGCATAGAAATGATATTTACAGTTTCTTACATTGGTACAGATTTCATTTATATAAAGAGTGAACAATATAGGTCCCAAAATCAACCCTTGAGGAACCCCCTTTTGAACAACCAGAGAATTTGACTTTATGCCATCAGTTACAATGGCCTGAGTTCTATCACTCAGACAGTTCCCAAGCCATGAGCAAGTATTCCTAGCAAGACCAATCGAAGCCAATTTCTTCAGAAGGATGGAATGGTCAACTGTATCAAATGCCTTCGAAAGGTCAATAAACATAGCCACACAACATGAACCCCCATCCAGTGTTTGAGCAATGTCATTTACAACCAGAGTAGAAGCTGTGATAGTACTATGCCCAGGCCGAAAGCCGGACTGATAAGGATTCAAATTTGAATATGTTTGTTTGTTTTTTGCTAAAGTGATTTAGTCAGTGCAATTGATTTGATTGTTTTTATTCAAAGCAGCTGACCCAAAATTAATTTCCATTTGTTAACTAGATATTCACAGAAACAATATAGGTCAAGTGCTGCAGAATGTTCCACCTAGAACTCTTAGCCCCCGCTGCAGCCATTATAACACACAAAATGCCTTTGAAATTATGTAAAAGTCACCTAGTACTTGTGTAAGTCTTGTCTGTGGTGATCTGAACACCAGCTGGCAGGGGTTGGCGTGTTTTCATGGCACAGTCTCTCTGTAGGCGGAGTGATGCAGCTGTTGATATTATTTTTCATGCATGGGATTGAATGCATGAACAAATGCAGATCTTGTCCAGAGTTAATGCCCATGGGATTATATAGAGGTTCCCATGCAAATTGTGAATGAGCGTGGATTATGTATTTTGTTATGCACTGTACAGGACATGTATGCAACGCAAGGCAGAAAGGGTTATGTTTTCGTTAGATACGTTCACGTGACCCGATGTTTACATGCATAACATGAAATGGTTGGGTTGTGCTGGAAGTGTATAAACTGTATGTGCATACGTGTATGTACTATTTATAACTAATTATGTGACTCATGTGGAATATCCTGTTTAACTTTATACATATGACTTGGGGTTAATTAAAGTATACCGTTCTTTTTTTTTTATACAGTTAAATTAAGTAAATGTGGGAGGTTCAGTTTATTGTGGAGTGTTTGCACAGGAGCAGGCTGAGGTAGTGACTGACAGTGATTGTCATGACCAGGAGATGCTGTTGCATCATACTGTAAAAGATGGGTCTCTCAAAATGTTGCCATAGCATAAACTGCAGCTCTCTATCAGTCCTCTGTGTGACCTCCATTTCTAACCACATACCTTCCTCTACTTCATATGGCCATCACCAAGTCAGTTCACAATCAAAATAAATAAAGGATTACTAAGTGAACAGTCATCCATAGGATTCTCCCAGTATCTCCCACATCAGTTAGCTCTCTTGTTTTGCTGTCTCTCTGTCCCCCAGAATAGGACGTGGCCCTCGCATATCCCATGGGGCTTTGCTGCTCTGTATTTCAGCCAATGGTGGATTTGTATAATGGCTGAGAAGTGACTCTCTCAATAAATAATGAGCCTACTCCAGGCTTGTGATGTGGATCAAGAGAAGGCATGACTGTGGTTCATCCAGCCACTCCCTTGTGCTGACTGACTTCCTCCATTATGTTTTGGCTAAACCAACAGCACCATGAAAGAGCGGGAGAGAATCCTGCTGCATTGCTTCCAAGGATTAGGGGATTTACAGGAAAAAGCTTCCTGAAAGTTAAGCTTACCGGACAGGAAAATGAAGTAGGACAATTGGTAACATTGGCAATGTCTGGGGAAATGATTCTACATGTAGATGAAACACATTTAGCAAGTTGCTACCCCCTCTCCTACCATCAAAAACAATGGAGAAAATGCATCCCATAACATTTCAACAAGGAGCTAGCTGTTCTATCATTCAGCCTTCAGTAGCAGCCAATGTGTGGTGTTTAATGTAGGCCTACATTCCATGAGACCTTTGAAAAAAACATGCAGGGCTTGACATGAACCTGTTGCTCCACTTGTCCTTCAGAGGTGACTGAACATGTTGTGTTGTTTGATGCAAGAAACAAAATAAAATAAAATGCATTATTATTCCCATACCATTATTAAAGAGAGTCAGACAGATTATGCTACCCTTTGCCTATTGGCTACCTAGTTTATTCAAGCCTGCCTCAAAATACAACACTGTCCCTTTAAGACAAAAAAAAGCTCTTTACCTGACTTGCTTTTCAAAGATGTCTAGAAATGTACATGTTTTGTGCTCTTGTAGGAAGCAATCACTGAGTAGTGCGCGTCAATGCAATATAATCCTACTCCAAAGCGTTCTGCCTACAATAAAATCTCTTGCATAGTTTGTTTTAATTTGGTATGCTGCTTTGAAAGTGGATAATATTGCGTTGATTCAATCACAGTTGCTACAGCAAAGGGAAACGTCGATAGTGTTAACAGGGGAAACTAGAACACTGGTCACCAACCTTTTCTGAGTCAAGAACACTTTGAGTCAAAATGCAAGCCGAGATCTACCGGTCAGATTTGTTTTACATTACTTCAAAAAACGTAAGACTATGCAACAATAACCAATTAAAAACTGTAGCAATGAGGTTTGTGCAGTAAGCTATAGGCCCAATACATTATCACTGCATATTGGCTTTGCTTGAATTGCCCTTTCCCTGCTAATGCGTTGTTGTTTGGGCCATTTAAAAAAAATAAAAAATAAAATGTGAGGTAGGCTATATGATCACACCGGTAATAGATCCGTTGTTGTATTACTTGTGAAGTACAGCTGAGTGAGCATACTGTCAGGGTTAGATTTAGAGAGGCATTTCTAGGGCTGACAGGTTTAGTAGTCTGGTTAGGTTTTCTAACAGACTCTATGTTGTGTAATTTGTGTTGGGTCCCCAATTAGAGGCAGCTGCATTGCGTTGTCTCTAATTGGGGATCCTATTTAGTGTTCTTTTTCCACCTGTGTTGTGGATCATTGTTTTGTGTCAGTTCCATTTTGAGCTCACACGCACGTTGTGGTATACGCTGTTTATTGTTTTCCCAGTTTGTGTAATGAAAATAGTATGCCCAACTTCAATAGCGCTGCACCTTGGTAATTCATTTCACACATCCGTGACAAATACATTTAAATCATTTGCTATTTATTTTTATTTTACTGGGGTGATGGTGCCTTTATCTGATGGTCAGTCTCAGAGGACGGAGAGAGCAGCAGACTGAGGGTCCGCCTCTCAACATCCCTCATCTCTCCCTTTCCTCCACTGATGCTGACCAAAAAGGAACACTGTCTTCCAGCTGATGGCGAAACTCGAGTCGCACCGTATTATTTCTGCCTCATGCATATATTCATGTTACTCCTATGAACAGAGAAAGTGAAATATCACTTGATATTAAAAAAGACCCAAGCCGCCTCAGAGCGGTTGGATAGGCTGTTTGGAGTGTATATCCGAATGACCCCCCCCCCCACTTCTAAAACCAAAGTTGCGCCCCTGATTTTATGGTTTCTAAAAGTGTTGAATACAAAGTGTTGACAGTGCTGAGTAAGAACTTAATTTCCTTTTATGCCTGCTACATTACTGAAGACACGGTCATCTGAGCCATCCGATTGGCCAGCGGTAAGCCTATAGTACACTTGATTTGCTCTCTGGGCTCACCGGGAAGGCAGAGTTTGTACCTTCAGACACATAAAATGGCAACAGTTCGCCTATCCGGCACGCAGGGCAGATGAATCGGGTGCACCTGCTGTCAACAGCCCGAGACTAATAAAAAAATATATAGTTGGATTTTTTACAGAAATGTTTGGTGATAGTTTAGGAATTAATTGGAGATTTGATCGATCGACCGGTTGGTGACCACTGCTCTAGAAAGTTGAGTGAAGTTCAATGTTGTGCTTCCCTCTGTGGGCTGATATTTCTGCGCGCCGGCATGTGCACGCCCGCAGCTTAGAGGGAACATTGGACGTGACCTTGAGATGTAAATACAAGGTAATATGTTATTGTGTGCTCTTAAGCATTTGGTTAATTGCAACTTAATTAATGGCATTACAATTAATGGCAACCTGCAATACAGTTTAATTCAATTAGTTGCTACAGTGGATATGGAGGTTATTATAATTACTTTGAGTACCACTAAGTTGTGAAATGATTTGTTGTTTTGATTAACAAGCATCATTCCTGTGGAAGTGTAGTTAAGTTAACGCAACCACACACACTTATGTTGGCTTTAAGGCCACTAGATTAGAGACTCAACTGTGTTATAGACCTGTGTCTTATTACAAGCCTGGCTAAGCACTAAATGGAACAGGGTAATTGTGAGTGATCCTGTGTCTGAAGTGTTGCTTGAGGCCCACAGCGACACAAAGATATGCCAACCTAACTATCAATGAAAACACAAGTGCCTTGTCAGGACTTTTAGTGGAAATTAACCCTCTCTATTAAGGACAGTTTTAATGTGACAATCTGTTAAATGTCCTCCGTGTTGGCTATATTGCTTTGTAAAATGGTAAAAGCCTTGCAGTGACAGATTTCATTTCTGTTTTTCTCTCACAGGACCAAAGCCCAAATCTGGAGCTCTGCGCTCGCTCTCTCTTCTCAACGTCTGGCACCTAGCAACCAACCCCTCTACTTCGTACCTACAGTACACCCTGAACTCCCCCCCCCTCTCTCTCTCTCTCTCTCTGTCCGTCTCTCTCTCTCTCTCTGCGCCCACCCCCTCCCAGCTCCCCCTCTCAGCGTCCCTGATGCGTAAGAACAGTAAGGTGACGCAGCGTGAGCACACCAATGAGCATGTCACAGAGTCGGTGGCAGACCTGCTCGCTCACGAAGCGCCGTTCGACTACAAGAACAGCTCTCTGAATGTTGGGGGGGTCCCCGGGAAGAAGATTGTTCTCGAGCCCCCCGAGAACGATGGCCGCCCGGCTTGGAACAGCAAGCTTCAGTACATTCTGGCCCAGGTGGGCTTCTCTGTGGGGCTAGGAAACGTCTGGCGCTTCCCTTACCTGTGCCAAAAGAATGGAGGAGGTGAGTGGCAGACCGCGCCCCCTAAGGGCTGGCTGACTAAATAGCAAGCATAACTAAATATCTCTCACACAATATATTATTTATTGTAGCTACACCAATGGATGAGCAGTGACCTATTAGCAGGCCTGTATGTGATTTGAGAAAGGGGCGCTGTGGAGATTTACAAGGTAATTTCCTCCTCATCTTCCTGTCTGCCTCTGTCTGATGAAGAGTCTAGCGGCGGCTGCTTTCCTGGCAGCTCAGCGACCCAGACTGTAAGAATGACATGCCAGCTACACTGGCCTGCCATCACAGTCAGGCTGGGCTGCCAAGAGAGGAGCACAGCTCCACAAACACCACTCTAAATATAGCTGTGCTATCGATTACTACTGGCACTGGGGCTCAACTGATACTCTGATCAACATGAAAGGAATACTCACAATTAAACATTAATGGCTCTGTATTGTGATGATTTATTTATTTTGTCATGTAGTTACATGTGCACAGTGTAAGGTTTTGCTGGTATAGTATTTCAGAACATAGGGCAGGTTGGCATTTATTGGAATCACTCATGTACTGGAGGCAGCTCTGCAGAGTGGTCACTAGCTGATCTTAAACCTAACCTAACCTTAACCCTGACCTTAACCACACTGCTAACCCTAATGCCTAGCCCTAACATTAAATGAAGGCCAATTATGAGTTTGCAGCTGAGTTGACAGTGTTTTGCAGAATGTGCTAAATGTAGCTTCTGCACTCCGCTGCTCTAACATAACCTAACTGCTCTAACATAACCTAACTGCTCTAACATAAATGGATAAAAACATGCCTCAACAGTTTTAATGAGCATCACACCTCTGACCATAACAGCAGCATATAAGACCACATCTCTTACCTATGGTCATAGAAACGACGATTAGGCATGCTCAATTTACCTCCTGATAATGACTGATGTGTGGTGCACCAACCCTGTTGTCTCTCACACATATTCTCTTCCTGATTTACTGCTAATAGGCAGGATTTAAAGGCTCCTATAACCAAGCAGCCTGGTTGTTTGACCAGGAGAACGGGCATCTTTCACCCTCTAATTTACCTCCTGACAGGAAATTACAGCCACATTAAATGGCTCTCGCCCTGCGCCTCCTTCCCCCTCCTCTCTCTCGCTCCTTCTCTCCTTCCAGCGTTCTCTGCTTCTCTTTTATTCACACGTCTTTACCTCAGTGCTATACAGCATATTAGGGCTGTTAGCTAGCCACAGATCAGATAGGCTGCAATTGATTGGATCCGCCTGAAAGGGCACAGTGTTTGTCAACTGATCTGAGGACACTTTGGCTGTTACATTGTACTTCTTTCTCACTTCCTTTATTCTAGGACCTTGGTCTTGTCCATACTCCTGAAGTATGATGATCAAACACAGTAGCATCCTGATTAAGCCTCTCTCGGATTAAGCTGGGATGAACCAAATTTAGACATCCCCCATAATTCAAATCAAATACTAAAATAGACCTTAGTAAATCACTGGTTGGATGGGCTCTGACTTGCAGGGTGGGATAGTAATATAGAACACTTTAAAAGGTGTCAGCAAACAAAAAGCTATTGCATATTGCAGTGACAAGTGATGCAGAACTGTAGAGTACAAACAGACACACCACAGTGTCCTGAGGCTCAGAGCTCTGGACTCTCCCCTGACTCACTGAGTTGGCCTGATACTTCATGACCACCAACTAGAGGGTTTGTCTTCCTGTCACCCAGTCTGTCCACCTCTCCCCTTCCCCTCAGGCTTTGTAATGAGACACAATTAATTATAATTAGTGTTCTAGAAACAACTCAGAGGAACAGAGCCAGGGTCCGCAGTAAATGTTAAGTTTCTCCATTGATTCAGCAAGGGAGCCAATTGAAACTTGTGCATTATTTCAAAGGAAAGGTGTTCCACATATCACACGTACAGTATGTGTACTACTCATGTACCTAATAGTCTACTGGGAGAAATATAGCATGATCACTTTGACCCCTTTCTTTCAGGTGCCTACCTGGTCCCGTATTTCATCCTCCTCATCCTCATTGGCGTCCCGCTCTTCTTCCTGGAGCTGGCGGTGGGCCAGAAGATCCGACGTGGGAGCATCGGGGTGTGGAACTACGTGTGCCCCCAGCTGGGCGGGATAGGGGTGTCCAGTCTAATGGTGAGTGACAGTGAGGATGGTGTCTTTGGTTTAAGGTTGCCTATTATATCACCTCTTGGTTGAAGTGGAGGCTGGAAATCAGTTTAACTGATCACCCTCCAATCATCTTTCGCTGAATGGGCTCTGATTTCAATAGAAGCTCTCTACCTCAGTGACTGTGTGATTTATTAAGTGCCATTTTCTGCATATACCAACACTTTGTAGCCTCTCCCCTGACTATCTCCATGCTTGGCTGCCTTAGCATACTGCCTTACATCCATTAAAAGGGTATAAAATAAAATAAAAAATAGCTTTTTAGCAAATAACTATTTCTCAAGAAAGAATGTTGCTAAGACTGTCTGGGAGTGGTCTGAGTGAGGAGGGGAAGGGATATGTAATCTGAAAACTAGCTGTTATTGGCAGAGAGGTTTGGAACTCTCTTTGTTATTGGTCTATATTAACTTATACTGCCTAGTGATGTCACCAGGCAAGCCAAAACTCTGTGTAGATTGTATTTTCAACCAGCAACTATCAGGAAAGAACACTAATCAAATTTCTTCACACTTTTACAGTGTTAGTTTCATCAGCTGCTGTACAATATGATACAAACACAGATCTATTTAAACAGCTCCAGGTCTTCAATTTGGCATATAGGACATTTTGTGTGTCACATCACATAATCTAACTGTCACAACATTACATAACACGCCAACCTCCCGCTTTAATAAGAGATATCTCACTAAGGTGGATCATTTATTTGGGGAAGCATTCACTGTCCATTTATGAATATTGTGAGAGGAAATAGACCTTGTGTAAATCTGCTGAGCTGGAATGTGTAGTCACTAATGAGGCAAACTTTCTTTAGGGGATAGATAGTAATGTCTTGATTTGTAATTGAGCATT
This sequence comes from Thymallus thymallus, assembly GCA_023634145.1. Taxonomy (NCBI): domain Eukaryota; kingdom Metazoa; phylum Chordata; class Actinopteri; order Salmoniformes; family Salmonidae; genus Thymallus; species Thymallus thymallus. The sequence goes on along the minus strand of CM042409.1, from coordinate 20,582,291 downwards.
GCAGGTCTAAACACAACTCAAAACAAACATATTCTGTTATTATGATGGAGAACGCTGTCTCACATTCTTCATTCCATAAGATGTGACATAAACAGTTGTATGAGTCAGTAACGTAGATAGATGAAATAATAGGGCTATAAAGATGAGAAAACTGGATAATGTCCTAGATTGTGAGAGAGAGGCGGAGATGGTAGGGGGGGTTAGGGTGTGAGAGAGAGACAGTCCCTCATTGGTGTTGCACGTGACTGAGAGTGGTGGCTATAAATACCTCTTAAGAGATCACTGTGGAAATGGCTGAAAGAGTGTACTTCAATAATTCATGGATTTGCCGACCTTGTTTAGCTTCTGCCTGTCCTTGTTGACATGGAGGCTCAGAAGATTGCATTTTTGTCATTTAGCAGATACTCTTATACAGATTACACTTTTATCCTAATTGCCCATTAGTGTTAAGAGCCTTGCTCAAGGGCACATTGATAGATTTTTCACATAGTCAGCTCTGGTATTCAAACCAGAGACTTTTTGGTCACAGGCCCAATGTGTGCAACCACTAGGCTACCTGCCACCATAGGAACATGAGAAAAGAACATACTCCTGCCTATATAGACCATCTGAATGAGAAATATATTGAAATTGCCTCTCACGGTACAGTAGTGTATGTATGAATATTCACACACACACTCATTGTGTCAAATTGCCATTTAACTGAAAATGTGGCATCAACCAGCAGTGACAGGGACTCTTGCAGAGGAGCACCTCAAGGGTGAGTTTGAGTTCCATTGGACTTTCTTACTCTAACAGACTCTGCCTCTCCTATGTTCCAGGTGTGTGGCTTTGTGGGGCTCTACTACAACGTCATCATCGGCTGGAGCATCTTCTACTTCTTCCAGTCCTTCCAGTACCCATTGCCATGGGCCGAATGCCCTATCAGGAGGAATGGATCATTAGCCAGTGAGTGGATGCCAGATCTGGACAGAGGGACGGAGGAGAGATGCATAGAACTCCTATGAACTGTTTGATAATGCCCAAGCAGCTGGGTGGCCATGACCAATGTGGTTTGCCACACTTTGTCTCACAAACTAGAAAGGATTCAATGAATATTGAATTAAACCGCTCTCCTTTTTTAATAAGGCCTGTATTTGATTAATCAGATATGACTAATTTCCGTCTTGTTATACACACTCATTTTGCCCTGTAGAATAATCTATACTTGCTCAAAAAATGTTGGCCAGTCGAAGAGAAACAATAATTCAATCTTCTGGTTGAATCCAGTCTTGTCCAGGGCAGTCACTGAATCACACATCTAACTAGATCAGCTGATGGTGTTAGCTTACTTACAAGGATCCTTCATGAATCAGATGGAGATAATCCAGATTAAAGTCCTTTGAGACTCTTAGATTAGAGGTGGTGCTAATACAATCCCAGCGGTCCAAGCATCACTCAGCGCTCGCCTCTCCTCTGCTCTGCTTCTCACATGACTCAGCAGTATGAAGACGGTCAGCCACCAGTGAGCATGGAGGAGAGCAGCTGTAGCTGGTCAGATAGTCCTGCTCCAACAAAAGGGTTCTTACAATGAGGGACAGAGGCATATGGCATGGTGTAGCAAGTAATGTTATTGTCTAATCAAGTCCCTCCAGTATTCTGTGATTCTGCAATCGCAAACCTTTTAGCAAAATCAACCATTCCCCGCATACTATGCGAGGGTTTGCAAATTTGACCAAGCACCACAGTATTTCCACATAAAACAATAAAATCATTGGAATATTACTGCACAAAACATCACCGCAGTACAAAAAGAAGGCTCACAATTTACAACCAATCACCGCACATGTACCGCATAATATGGTTCAATCAAGCCACACGTCAACAAATGTTTTCCCTCGTCAGCGCATTTTTGCAACAAATTGGACAAAACCCAGCAAAATCCTGGATGGACTGCTAATCATTCAGTACCACACACACAAATGGTAGTATTGTATGTGATACCCCATAGGTTTACTCTTTACAAATGGTGGTTTACTACACCATGCCACACTCCTACACTACAGTATAGTGGTATGAGGCAGTAATCCTACAGATGTAGGATTTTAATTGGATCACCCTGTTGCAGGAGAACTTGTAGTGTATTTTAGGTTTTAAAAGGCGTCTGAAGACTAATTTCCATGTCATACTTGATTTTCTCTTAAATGTATCAACCCCTACGAAAATGTCCATTAATTATAATCCACATTTCCTGTTGCTGCAGGATTAATTCTCCTGCTGTAGCAAACTGGCTCAAATTAAGATCCTACATCTGTAGAGAAAGGTAGACCCTATCATTCATGCAGGTGTGTGGGACCTCAGGACCACGCTGCTCTGCACCCACTCTGACCCCATGGCTACATGTCTGCATTAACCCCATCAGATGGCATCGGCAGGGTCAGATCAGCTAAACACAGAGACCAAGGTCGTTCAGACCTAGCGTTTACTTACAGTTCTGTGCTTCTGGAGTGACATGCAGGAGTGGAGGGGTAAGAATAAGGGAGAGAGAGACACAGATAGACATAGTTACTGCATATAACCTGGAATGCCATCACTCATAGACAGAGAGAGAGGAACGCAAGAGAGGATAAAACATAGAATTATGGGAGGCCATTGTGATTTCCTCTGCTGAACATTGCCATCTACCTGACAAATAGAGACTGGTACACTTAGTTTACCTGGCAATTTCTCTGTATGTGTGTTTGTGTGTGTGTGTGTGCATGCTTTTTGTGTGTGTGTTCTCGTGCCTGCATGTTCTCGTGCCTGCATGTTCTTGCATGCGTGTGGGCACATATGCGTGTATTTCTGCAGTACGTCTGTAAGACCGCTTTCTCCAGACTTAGATCCATGTATCATTTCCCCAAGGTTGAACTATAAGAGGTGGAAAAATGTCAAACGTCTTGAATGAGGGCTCACGCTGTGCATACCAAGTACAAGGACGACCTTGTTTACCTTACTAATGTCCATCTGGGAGAACCAATCCAGGAGGGAGAGGGGATTTGGGCCCTGTGTAAACATTCTCCCCCTAATTTTATTTCTCTCTGTTCTCTATCTTTCTCCCTTCTACTCCACCTATCCCTTTGCTCTCCCTATCACATCCCTCCCTCCCCTCTATCTCTCCCTCTCTTTCATCCTCCCTGACCTCCCTCCCTTTTCTCTTTTCACTCTCCCTCTCTCTCCTTCCCTTCTCTCTGACCACCCCCTACCCCGCACCCCTCTGCAGTCGTGGAGCCTGAGTGTGAGAAAAGCTCGGCCACAACCTACTTCTGGTACCGCCAGACCCTGAACACCACCAGCACCATCGCAGACAGCGGCGGCCTGAACGTCAAGATGACCCTGTCTCTGCTGGTGGCCTGGATCATCGTCTGCCTTGCTGTCATCAGAGGCATCGCGTCCTCCGGGAAGGTAGGGAGTGCTGTGGGGAGAGAGGGGAGAAAGTGGAGGGTTTGTGGGGGGGGGGGGGGGGGGGGATCAGGAAGAGGGGCATGGGGTGTTGGGGTGAGAGTCAAAAGAGTGTATGGAAGATATATGACAGGTCCCAACTTTTTCAAGAACATGATATGACTAAAAATTACATATAGCCTATGGTCTGGAGTCCTACCTTCCTCTGGCATGGATAGTGTAGAATGTGTGACTGTAAGTTGTTTCCTGTGGTCTGACAGGTGATGTACTTCAGCTCGTTGTTCCCCTATGTGGTGCTCTTCTGTTTCCTGGTGAGAGGTTTGCTGTTGAAGGGTGCTGTCGATGGCATTGCACACATGTTCACTCCCAAGGTGAGATTCAGAGGAGGCCGTTATACACACACACAGAAGCTTCCATTGCAGTTGTATGCTTTAATTTATGGGAAAAGCCAGTGGTAAGACAGCTACTATACCTATAGAATTTATAAACATTTCTAATGATTAAAACCAGTTTAGCCACCTGGCTAATATGGAATTCGTAACACATCATATATATTGTAATTTGAAACATATACAACATTTATGATGGACATTCACAAATTAATACATACCATACCAAACGTAAAATATTATACAATTTGAGTGCCCCAGATTTTCTTACTATGTTACGTCAACCCCTGAGTCCAGGTTGGTCAGTCAATGTGTTACTGTGTGTTCCAGCTGGAGAAGATGCTGGAGCCCCAGGTGTGGAGGGAGGCAGCCACCCAGGTGTTCTTTGCCCTGGGCCTGGGCTTCGGTGGAGTTATTGCCTTCTCCAGCTACAACAAGATAGACAACAACTGCCACTTTGACGCTGTACTCGTCTCCTTCATCAACTTTTTCACCTCCATCCTGGCTACTCTGGTGGTGTTCGCTGTGCTGGGTTTCAAGGCAAACCTCATGAACGAGAAGTGTGTCATAGAGTAAGTTCAAATCAAATGCCCTAGCAGCCATCTATAGTGATGGTGGAGGTAATTCAAGATGTCTAATTCAGAATTAAACGACTCATTGCTCACACCATACATTTATTATCATACCCTCTCTGTCATCAGATTTAGGACTTTTGCTGTAATCTTCATCTTGTGCTCTATCTAACATGTTTCCCTGTGGTCTCTTCAGGAATGGAGAGAAGATCCTTGGCTACCTGAACTCTAACGTGCTGAGTCATGACCTCATTCCGCCACACATGAACTTCTCCCAGTTGTCCACCGTAGACTACGCTGAGATATACGGCGTCATCAAGACGGTGAAGGAGGGCAGCTTCGCCGAGCTGGGCCTGGACCCCTGTGTCCTGGAGGATGAGCTCAACAAGGTACAGAGGGTCTGTCTGTCTGGGCTCTGAGCTCTACGTCACCAAAACTGAAAACCAACTCTGTTTTTTCTAATCATCCTTGTACAGTACTTTACTAATCTCTCTCCTTCACTTTTTCTTCTCTTTCTCTCTCTCTCCATCACTCTTTCTCTGCAGTCTGTGCAAGGTACAGGCTTGGCCTTTATTGCCTTCACCGAGGCCATGACTCATTTCCCAGCCTCTCCCTTCTGGTCCGTCATGTTCTTCTTCATGCTCATCAACCTGGGCCTGGGCAGTATGATCGGCACCATGACAGGCATCACCACTCCCGTCCTCGACACCTACAAGGTCCAGAAGGAGCTCTTCACAGGTCAGCCCTTAAAACCACTGTGGTGCTCCCATTCTCCTCTATCATAGTTACAAATGCAGGTTGGTATTTATTGTCATGAGTCTTTGCCTGGAGGTAGCTCTGCTGAGTGGTCACTAGCTGGCACAGCCACAAAGTCATAAAATCTGATTTTAAACATAACCCTAACCTTAACCACACTGCTAATCCTAATGCCTAACCCTAACCTTAAATGAAGATCAAAAAGCACATTTTTGTTTTCAGGAATTTTTACGATATAGCCAATTTTGACTCTGCAGCTGGCTTGGCGTAGACCTTACAGTGAAATGCTAACTTACAAGCCCTTAACCAACAATGCAGTTTTAAGAAATATAGGTGTTAAGTAAAAAAAAAAAAAAAAAAATGTAAAAGAAGAAAAGGCACGACTCGTGACAATAAACGTCAACCTGCGTTACAAACGCACATTCAGCACTTTTCACCAAGACGTAGTGGGTAACTACATAAGACTCGTGAATTCTACCATTTTTAAGAATGAGTACTTTTTTTCTACTTTTGTTGTAGTCCTTTGAGGCTGAATACAAAGTGATAGCAATAAAAGCAATGGATTGGATAAATAAAGACTTTCTCATCTAAGGATCCACAAAGGTTTTACATAATGTGAAGGTTATTCAACTCCACCACTGAAGAAGAGATAAAATGCGGAAGACACTGCAAACTTTCAGACTAACGTCTTTACCTCATCTTGCTCCAATTCCCTCTCTCTATTTCTCTTTCTTTCAGTATGCTGCTGCATCATAGCCTTTTTCTGTGGTCTCCTCTTCGTCCAGCGCTCGGGGAACTATTTTGTCACCATGTTTGATGACTACTCCGCTGGTCTGCCTCTCACTATCGTGGTCATCCTGGAGAATGTGTCAGTGGCCTGGATCTACGGCACCAAGAGGTAAAGTATGGTGTCTCCCTCTGAGAGCCTTATACTGTCAGAAGTAGCTTTGTAAAGCGAACACCCTGATATCCCTGATATTGAAATGCGTGTTTTTCATATGAATTAAGGGGAAAGTCAAATATGAGGAAGGATAAGATTAAGAAAGGATTTAGGAAGAGTCAAGGAACACCTGAATACTGTAAACTGAAGGAGTTGGCTGGATCTATGTTGAACCCACCTGTGTGCTTGTCAGGTTTATGCAGGACCTGGAGGACATGTTGGGTTTCCGGCCCCACGCCTTCTATTTCTACATGTGGAAGTACGTCTCCCCTTGTTGTCTCATCATTCTCATCACAGCTACCGTTATCGAGATGGCCATCAGCCCGCCAGGGTACAACGCATGGGTAGAGGAACTGGTCAGTCAACCTTTGGCAAACAGTGCAAAGTTTCATATAGACACTTCATATAGACACTTATTGACATTTTGTGTACTAGCCTTGTTACAGAGTTTGCAGTAACTTTGTTTCTCTCTCTAGGCTCAGGAGCGTTTCCTGAGCTACCCTCCCTGGGCATTGGCCATGTGCTTCTCCCTCATTGTGGTGGCCATGCTTCCTCTCCCCATTGTCTTCATTGCCCGCCACTTCAACCTGATGTCCGACGGCTCCAACAAGCTGTCCGTCTCCTACCGCAAGAGCATGATGAAGGACATCTCCAACCTGGAGGAGGTGGACGAGACTCGCTTCATCCTGGGTAAAAACCCAGGAGAGACACCCTCGCCTAAGCCCCCGTCCCGAGCCTACCTGGGCCCCCCGGGCACCAACCCCCTGGAAAACCCTAACTCCCTGTCCCCCAACAGCTGCTACGGGACAGGCCACCAGAACGCCATCAGCCCCACAACCCCCACCACCCCTGTCACCCCCACTACCACTGAGTCAGACTCATGATCACTGTCCATCTTCTTCCGGTCCCTCCCCCTAGCCTGACCCTAAACCCCTAACGGTCTCTCCCTCCTAGGCCATCTCACTCTCAACCCTACAGAGTCTCACCAGCAGGGGGTGCTGCAATGCTGCCCAAAACACCACAACCACCACCCTCTGAGTGACCCTTATCGCAGGACACCCATCTCCCCCTCTCCCCTCCTCCCCAGTCAAAGCGGTTAGAGTTTACTGCAGCAGGGGTGGCTGCCACACAGGCCTCTGCTTTGAAGGAACCACATGTTCAGGTGTCTGAGATGTTGCAGTGGTATGTATCAGTCCCTACTGAAGGGTATGCAATTCTGGACATGCAGTAGGTTTTGGTCTAGATCAGGGTTCCCCAATTGGAGTCCCACGGGTGATTTTATTTTCCCCAAAATATTTTCATTGTTAGACATAAAAGACTAAAATCATCAGCTCCAAATGATTTTTATTTAAGAAATATTTTCCCAAGTATTCCCACGCATAAATAGAGAGGCATATGTGATTGGCTCAATTGAAATGGACCCAAGAAAATATATATATTTTTTCCCCCTTACAAATATTGATCGGTAATTTAATGTATAAGACAGAAGTCAGAGGAACGTAGAGGAAGCTCATATTTACATTGCCATTAAGTGACAACTGAATGTGAGTAGCTATATATGTTTATTAAGCTTTGCAGTTCTCTATTATCCTCTATATCATATTATAGCCATAGAGTGTGGTTATGCTTTTCCTTGATTTTATGTTGAACATTTCCTTGCCACTGAAGCACTTGAGCAAACCACTGCTCTTAACACACCTCCTTTCGCTTCAATGCTATACCTGCTTCAGCTAAAAGGGTTTAGAGGCAGGAACAATATTGTTTGTATTTGGAAAAAGTATGTGTAAGGCTGCTGTAAAGCCACTATCTTCATTGTCTATTTGCTAGTTTCGGGTTGGGGGGGGTGGGTGGGGGGGGGGGGGGGGGCTATACATTTACCAATGACGGGGCCACGCATAGCTGGTGTCTTAGAAACTTCATTACCTCCACCAAAGAGTGACAACTAGTATTAACAAGGACAGACAGTAAGACTACATCCTGTACATACACCATAGAAAGGAATTAACAGATCACCATCGAATTTCAAAGGAGGAATACAGGAAGAAATGCTATTGATGTAGAAGCTGAAACAGGAATAGTCCAGTCAGAATTATAAATGGTACAGATGAAGCGAACAAAATGAGTCCTTTTTTGACTATTTCATATTATGATTCCCTGTTATTGTTCGTTTTTTGCAATAAATTACTACCAAGCACATAAAAGGCACAATTTCACAAAGGGATTGACACATAATAAAAAATATTTCATCAACACAAGAAAGATTGTAGTGTATATAGGCACAAACATGGATGGGCACAAATAGGATTGTACTACAGCCAATGTGATGATTAAGTCACAAACTATGGCCATGGCACAAAAAAAAAAAAAAGCAGCATGAATTGAACCCTTTAAGCACAAATAAAACTCACCACTTCACCTTCTCTTATCTTCTATATTCATGAACCAAACAATGTGGCAATCACTATTGGACCAAATCAGATCAAAGTCGGATTGTAAGGAAATCTCAATTTTACTGAGGAATATAAACTTTCCAATGGTTGATCCTCAAATCTCTATTTATTGATACTCATAAACAGAACGGCAGTCCTTCCTGCTTGAATCATGTCTTGATTTAAACCAAGAGCACAGTTTTCTATTTGACTATTTCAACCCTCTTACAGAAGTGAAGTAATCAAAGCAGATAGAGAAGTCATACAATCACACAGTGTTAGTTTAATCTGCCAAGACCTTTTCCAGCAAGTATTTACTTACCTTCATTACACACTCCGCAAAGATTTTAAACATGCCGTTGCAATAACTCAAAAGTTCATCTGAAAGACTAAAGAAGGGAGCCATTTTCCTCAGAACATAGCCCACTTTCATAAAACTATACTTGGCCTGCCACTCTTCTCAACTGATTTACAGCTAGCTGTGAAGTCAAAATGATTCCATTTTAGCTAACTTTATTTTTTGAAGAGGATTCCTTTTATTTATTTTTTTAGCACAATGTTCAAAGCCATGGTGTGGATGATTAAATTGACTATATTTATATTACTGTATAATATTCTATCTGTGTATGTTGGTGTACATTTCATTGTATATTAGAATATTTATCTATTTTGTAGTTTGTGTACTTTATCTGTGATTATGGGAGTGCAAAAGGAGTGAGAAGATGATTTGGGGGAGGAGGGGGGCAGGGTAGACTACGTTTATCTTGTGTGATCCCAATGTAGACTTGTTTGTGACAGTATATTGTCGAACTCTGGCGAGCTCTGTTTCTCATGTGTTCCTCTCTCAGCTGCTTATAGAGAGGTGTAGCCCTCCAGATAAGAACACATGGATAAGCATCTCCAGACAGTAAGTTACTGCACTAGTACTAGTCAAGCTTTGTTTGAGTCATTGGCCTGGAGCCAGTCGCTCTTGTTATTGTACCATGTCGAAATTCCTCACTTAAAAGTCTGTAAATATTCTTGTGTCTAAGATTCTACAACCAATAACAATCAAACTATTCAAAAGATAGAACAAAACTTGTGAAATATATAAATGTCTTAACACTGTTTTAATAACAGTTAATGTGGGAGAAAATACTATTGAATGTGAATATGAATGCACTTTTTCACTTCAAATCTAAAAGAAAATTGTTTTGGTTTTTGTTTTGTCTGCATATTGGTACGCTCAATGTTTGCCCTAGCTTGGGTACAGTCTGTGTTAAAGCAATATCTTATTATATATACTATACTGCTGAAGCTACAGTAGTGGGATGGGAGGCTAAAACCTTTGTAGGGAAAATGAATAGTGGTTAGACACTGCTCCTATGTAGCTAGAGACTCAACGTGTGAGTGTGGGTATGCGTATTTGTGTGTATGAATCTGTGTTAGTGTAGTTTTAATTCTGATAATAAGTGGGTGCAGGGCCTTACCAAGCACTCTCTCTTCGGTCATGATGATTGTACAGTACTGAAGCTACATGTGAAAAGAATAATAATGATTTGTGGATATCACTGCACATATCAATAAAGAATAAACAACCAGTGAGTGATTTGTGTTGAACTTTTAGGACAAGATATAGCTATCTAGATTAGGCTGAAACCTTGTCTTGGAACACTATTCTGTTAAGTGTACAAATAATAAATAAGACATGGGAGTATAGGGTTTCCTAAAACTAATACACTAGCATCGGACAATTCAGGGATTTGGCACTCAACATATCCCACATTGGGACACAACCATGGCCACAGTGGAACACAATCACACATGTTCTCACTCTCATTTAGTACTGTACACAGAGGAAAATGTTGTACACACAGGAAATGGGAAGGATCATCATTCATTCACATTTCAATTCATTATAAATACTCCCTTTGTACAGATCTGTGAAGAAATCCCTTGGAGAGGCCAACAGATGGCACACATCTGTGTAGAATTGTTGTTATTCTGGCAGAGGAAATGATGCTGTCCTCCCTCACTGTGGCCTCATAACGGATGTTTTGGCAAAGAACAGCTAAAGGATTTCTCGGAACCCCACGTATGAACCTTGAATTAGATTGTGCAAGAGGACACAGCTCTGAACACATTCAGGCTTCACACATCAGAACACAGGCCTTAGACATTTTATTAGACAACTTTCTCTCACACAAATGTGAAATATAATGTGTATAAGAAAATTACTTGACTGAAACTTTAATACATAGGACCTTGAATACTCAAGGTTGTCCTTTTCTCAAAGATGATACAATTAAAAATGTTATGATGTTATATATGTTATAATATAGCTATAATGTCCATATCTAGTGTCATGGAAAAACCAGGATCCAGTCTTTACCTCCAGGATCTCATAACCAGACTAAGGCTGGGATTCAATCAAAGGTGCAGTGGACTCTAAGAGGGAAAGAGAGAGACAAGTTGAGCTTGTTTTCAGAGCAACAAAAATAGGGATATTAATATAATAATATACATATTCAAATACTACTGATGATATGAAATACCTGAGCACAACCTCTCCTTGTTCTCCTAATAACAGCCGTCGTTCTGGCTGCTCCCCTCTTGGAGAAGGTTGGCTGAGTGCTCCAGAAAGGGCAGGAGTTGCCTCTTCTTCTTCTTTGGGAGCTTTTTTTGGACCTTGGCCAAGGAGTAGTACAGGCGGAAGTTATTGACTATGACTGGGACAGGCATTGCTATAATCAGAATACCTGCCAGAGCACATAGGGCTGCAATTACCATGCCAAGCCTGGTCTCAGGGTACATGTCCCCATAGCCCACGGTTGTCATGGTAACCACCGCCCACCAGAAGCACACGGGGATGTTCCTCATATGATGTTCATCATGGTCAGCCTCTAGGTGCTCTGCGTAGTAGATCAGGGTGCTGAAGATGACAATTCCAATAGTGAGGGAGACAGCGAGGAGGCAGAACTCCTGAACGCTGGCCTTTAGCGTGTAGACTAACACACGCATGCCCACCATGTGGCGCGTCAGCTTAAAGATCCTCAGGATCGTCACAAAGCGCAGCACACGCAGGAAGCCCAGGGCATTACCGCTCAGCCCCAACTCCAGGAAGGGCAGGATGGCTACAAAGTCAATGATGTTCAGTATGTTCTTTACAAACACCAGCATGTTGGGGCAGCAGGTGAAACGGACCAGGAACTCAAAGATGAACCACACCACACAGACACCCTCCACCAAGGTCAGAGCAGGATTCTTCACCATCTCATAGTATGTCACCTCTTCGGTGTAGTTCCCCTCCGTGACTAGCTTTGTGCGGTTCTCAATCATTTGGAAGTTCTGATGTGTCTCCAGACAGAAAGCTGTGATGGAGAGGAGGATGAAGAAGAGGGAAGCAAAAGCAATGACCTGCAATGGAAGGGGCATCATTTGACTTTGAGTGGATCATGTCATAATGATTAAAGACACAAACAACACATACTGAACCAGGTTGAAAGTCTGATTTATTTGTTTTCTAGGTTTGATTGATGTTTTTGACACACAATGGTATCAAAAAGGCTGTTGGGTGTTGTCTCCTAAAACTAACTCAATCCCATGGCTGCTGTTTCATATGGAGCCAAGTTACCTTCCATTTGGGTGACATGACTAGATGGGAGTTACATGACTGAACCATTCAAGGGACTCTGAGGGTGAATCTCAATTGTATTTTGATTCCTCGCATCCTCACTCCTTCTCCAAGCGTATTGGAGTGGAAGATCTGAGGTTCCCCTCTGAACCTCTCCTGCAATGTTTTAAGGAGGCAAGGGACGAGGATATGTCTGGAATCAAGAAAATAGAATTGAGATTCACCCTGAGGCGTCACTTCTGGTGAGGCTGCTTTTAGTTATTACCGTCTCAGCCTATGGAACAGCCTAGATAATCTGAGGGTAGCAGAAACATTGGAAATGTTTTAAAGAAAACTTGAGTTGTATTTGGATTTATTTGTATTTATTAGGGATCCCCATTAGCTGCTCTTCACAGTCCCAGCTGCTCCATAAGGTGTATTTTTATCTGTTTTTTAAATCTGTTTCTACTGCTTGCATCAGTTACCTGATGTGAAATAGAGTTCCATGTAGCCATGGCTCTGTGTAGTGCTGTGCGCCTCCCATAGTCTGCTCTGGACTTGGGGATCAAAACTACAAGATGTCAAAGTGGCTTTTTTTCATTGAGAGAGAATAAATAGTACACACCTTGGCAAGCATAGACGAGAATGGGTTGTCAAATAGAGCCCATATTTTTGGTTTCCACCTTCTGAAGCAGCTCTGAGCAATAGGTGGGTTGTCTTCAACATCGAATTGATCTGGAAATTCATCATTGTGGCGCACATTTGAGTAAGATGACCCGAACGCTGCAAGGGCCTCTTTGGCATCCCTATGTTGGCGGAATGTTATCCAGCAACAAGGTTCCACGTCTGCCTCGTCGACCTCCCAAAAAGCCAACTCCTCTTCAAAAAGCGGACCGCAGACATCTGTTGGACAGTGAAGCTTGCCGGTTCTGTAATAATTCAGAACATTGGAGAAAACACCTGGATGTCTGTCGAAGAACAATTCAGTGAGGTCACGGTCCATCAGTTTAGCCAAACGGGTACCGGGCAAGCTCTTGAGAGTGTCCATGTAAGTTTCATGACGCATGCCACCAACGTTGATCACAACCTTTTTTGTGACATCCCCTTTTCCATCCCAGTCTTCCCTTAGACATGTTTTCGATGAGGCCATGGCGTGGGCCAAAGTATGGCTCTGAGAGGACTAACACATTGAGCTGATCATGACTTGGAGTGGAGAGAATAGCACGTCCAGGAATGTTGTTCAGCCTAAGATCCTCACATGCACCAAAAATGTTGAGATGATTCAAAACGTTTTTCAGGCCCAAGGGTAGAGAAAAAACACAGGCTATCCACTCTCTCTTTTGGTAGTTCAGTTTGGGAAGAAATCATGAACCTTTTATTTATTAGTAGTCCCACCCTGTAGGAAGGCCCCTGTCTGCATTCCAAAGTGTTTGTCCCCTTCTGTCAGTTAGGGGTGGAGCCTAATTTTTGCCTATTGCCAAGTTTCTACACAACTTGATTTGATTTCAAAAGAAGTAAGACAACCAAACACAAATATGTGTCAAAGAACAACCTCACAATATGGAAGACAATTTAAAGGCAGTTTATCCATCAGTGAACAACTCCTGTCACTGTCACATTTACTGTAAGCAGTATATAATAGGACAATTAATAGGAAATTAATTGAAATATAAATGGTAAAAAAAACACTTTTCATGTTCCTTGATCTTTAACATAGGCTAAACTTGAAATCTTTGACAAGTGTAAAGCAGTAACTATTGGACTAATCACCCCATCCTCTCATGTCATCCTGCTGTATAAGGGATATGACACTACACTGCCCTCTAGCGTGAAACAGTAAGAAAAAGGTGTATAAAAAAACACTTTAGCACTTTATTCGCTTGATTTTATTTTATAAAATGTTTATGAAAATTGTTATAATGTTTCCGTAGATATTACAAATATGTCTATATTTAAAATGTACAAGCTGATTTTAGAGGGTTAGAGGTTTACAAGCTAACAAAACCAAGATTCCCCAAAACCTAACAGCAATCTAAAGCCTTTTAACTGTTATTCAGGATGTATATAGCTTTATTTTCAACTTCTATCCGCAGTCTACACTTTCTGGTGTTTTATTTTCTATATAGGGTTGCAAAAATCTGATAACTTTCCCAAGACTCCCAGGGTTTCCAGAAATCCTGTTTGGAGGATTCTGGATTTCCTGCTTATGCCCTCCTGATTCCGGGAATCATCCAACATGGATTTCTGTCAAACGGGGGTTCTAGGAAAGAAAATCTATATCTCATAGTTTTACTCCCATGGTTAGAATCTTTCATGCCTCAGATTACATAGCATGATGCAACTCTCCTCCCCAAGCCAGAACCCTGGGTAGAGGGGTTCAGTGAATGTGTATTTCGGGGTTCTGTAGAGGAACTCCATCCTATCTGAGACTTCATAAAACGCTATGGTGCCCTCCTTAAATTTCAGGTAAACCCCTATTCTGCACTGGCTGGGGTTTGCACTGAGACTAATACCGTCACTGTTGTGGCACACAGAATAGCCTTTAGAACGGTCAAGGCTCCAGGATTGGTCACTGCCCCCAAAAGCGGATGTCTTAGAGCGTGATTTTCTGTCTATGCCCCAGTAGGCCAGGGCAATCTCAGCCTTGTGCCCGACCACCTCCACCTCCCAGTAGCAGCGCTCAGCTTCAAGCCCCTCCCTGCACAGCACCTGGCGACGGTGGGTAAACCTCTCAGAGCAAGGTTGGACTGGCTCCTTCTGCTTTTTAGCATCCCATCTCACCATTCTGCCCTCCTCTGAGAGGGAGAGGTCCTTGTGGGCAGTGTTGGGGTCCAGAGTGAGCTCACAGGCATCTGAAGGATCAAAGAGGGTCGTAAAATTATGTTAATAGAAAGCCAGTATGAGGGTTAGCGCTCAGGCTAGAATGAAAGGCATACGTTTCGGCCTTGATTTGATTTATTTAACCTTTATTTAACAAGGCAAGTCAGTTAAGAATCACGGCCTCCTTGGGATATTCCTCTTCATGGTTTTGAGTGCGAGTACTTTTTAAACTCTACATGATCATGTTCAAACAGCATTCTCATGAGGTTGGTTCAGACATTTAAAAATTAAATCTCTTTATTATCATGTTTCTGTTTTACAGGTTGAGTGAAGATGTGTTAAATAAATAACATAGGACTCACACTGTAGAAATTCTGTTCTAGTCATAGGCTCTACGGTCTGTGCAGAACTGATAACTGTTTGGGTGAGGAGAAAGGACGAACAGATGTAATATGTAATAAATCATGCTCTGTTGTGGTTAAAGTTCTTGTTGATTACAAACTCTCATTATTAAAGGTCAAGTAAACAGATTTTCTGAAACACTTGGGATAACACAAAAAGAAGGATAACATTCACCTGGAAGCTGCTCAGGTCTGACTCTATGGTCTGGAGACTGGGAAACTCCTTTACCAGCCACTGTTGAGACAGATCATAAAATCCTTTACAAATGTTATGTATGTATGTATGTATGTATGTATGTATGTATGTATGTATGTATGTATGTATGTATGTATGTATGTATGTATGTATGTATGTATGTATGTATGTATGTATGTATGTATGTCGTATTCCTCCATTCAACTGACCAGTTTGAGACACTGTACTGATTTCCTCCTCAGAGAAAGCCTCCAATCGAATCCCAAACTCTGAGACAGCACTCTTTATGGCCTCAAAGGGGAGGTACGGATCCGTCAAGACACTGGACAAGTCAGGGGGCTCTGGGATGTTAGAGAGAGAGGGCCATCTCTTTTTTCATGATAGAGAGGGAGATGGAGAGAGAGACATGAAAATGAAGGAGTTATCATTATTCAAAATGTTATCATGCACACAGTTGTAAACCTCAGAACCAGATCCTACCTCTATCTAATACAGCCTGTGATCAGTAGCGATGTGTGGGCAAAATCACTGGGGAAACCATGCTCAACGCTGATTGGCTAATTTTGTATACTTTTTTTTATCAAGGGAGGCCAAATGCTCGCTGGCTTCCCTTGCCTTCAATCCTACTGGCGGCAACAATGTCATACTTGTTTGGACCAGACAGCATCCGATAGATGGCCGACAAGTAGAGAGAGACAGAGGAGCGCTGTTTCGCTCGCCCGGATGCTTTCTCCTGTGAGATACATTCAGCCTCTTGCGAATTGAAGGAACATTTTGAAACACAGAAAGATAAATCATTTTGTGTTTTTTTATTGGTCCATTTTTTGGGTGAAGCCTGGCTTCCCTTGGCATCCATGAATGCACACCACTGCCTGTGATACAACTAACCATACCTGGAGGAAGTGGATATCATCATCTGTCTGTGAGAGCTGCTCCAGCTCAGCGTCTTTCTCCAGGCTGCACAGGGAGCTCTCAGCCTGAGCCACTGCAGCTGTCTCCTGGGCCAAGATCAACTCTCTCATTGTGGAGTAGTGCCTCTGCAGGGAGTCGATCAGCCTAGAGAGGACGCCCTCACAGTGCTCCTCAGCAGCCCTACCACCTTCCTGTTACACATACAGTCAGGGACAGACTTAGTGATTTACGTATGTTTTTAATTTCAGGACATTTTTAACTAGGTCATATAAAGTTTATAACACATTGGCATTAAGTATCAGCCTCAAGGCCTTCGTCAGAGCTTTTGTGTGTGTTTTTGTAAATGTTGACATTACTCCAACCCCATTCAGTGCATTGAACGGATGTAGGTGGAGCAATGTCTAGATAGAAGGCCTTCTCTTTTTTTTCTCTCATGTTATTCAATTGTTACCATGCACCTGCAACAGAGACACTGTTGCACAAATGTGCCTTTAGAATTCAAAATCTGTATGTGTGGGGCAGCTGGGGTAGTACACACCCATGAGTTAGGAAGGGGATTGTGGCCTTGCTGCTATGAGTTACTATTATAGTTGGATGAGTCCAGAGAGCATTGTAAATAACTATATTCACTTCCTTTTCTGATCTACTGTATACACACCGTGACCCTCTTTATGTCCTCTCTCAGATCCTTCTGCTCCTGTTCTCTCATTTTGATCCTCTGCTTGGATTCTTTCTTAATGTCCTGGAGCTGTTCCTGTGGAGGGCAATTTGATGAATAGATGAAATATTTACAAGGTCAAACCAATAATAACCTCATAAACCCTGGAATGCACAAGGTAATGAAGTGTTATTTTCTTATTTTAATTAAATCAATAAGTGATCAACTGTGCATTATACACATAACATTTGGGATACTTGAAGCGCCAAATTTGAAATTAAGTTCAGTACCTGCTTCCTTTTCCGTCCTTCGTTCGCCAACAAATTGTTGTGCGCTCTGTGCTCAACCAGGGCGCAAAGAGGGCAGATGCATTGATCATCATCACAGCAGTAAACCTCCAGCAGTCTGTTATGTATAGGACATACTCTGCTGTTCAATGCCTCTGGGACTCTAGTGGTTCTTGGTATCTTCGTGGGTCTGGCCCAATCCAGAGCATGACTGGTCGAAGGCCCTGCCTCCTGACGAGCTTCAACAGGTCTGCGCTTACCTCCTGCACCCACATCATTTCTACACTTGGACTTCTCCATTCCTTCCACCATTTCAGCCAGAGCAATGTTCTTGATCAGGTTAGGCCTCGGGTAAAAGGAATGTTGGCATTCAGGGCAGCTGAACATACAATCACCCTTTTCTTCATTGTTCCAGAAGACCTGGATGCAGAGCATGCAGAAACTGTGTCCACAGGGAATAGCAGCTGGAATCATGAGCACCTCATGGCAGAGTGGACAGCTGAGGTGGTCCTTCCTGACAGATATACGAGACACAGCCATATCTGAGAACAAACTGAAATAAGTCTTTATTTTCTGCCTGAAAGACAAGTTTCGATTCTGTGAATATGCACGCCTTGTGGTTTCATGGTATGTTCGTGAGAGCTGAGAGGGAGTGGTGAGTCTGGACTGAAGCCAAAGGGGAGGATTTCAAAACCTTCGAGAGTACTGAAAGAGTAAATCAAATGTTTATTGACAAAAAGCTAAGTCTTATTCCGTTAAATCATTGTGTATAAATAAAGCAAAAAAACAGTAAGAGGGAGCATTATTTTAATACAATATTTATAAAGTCATACAATGCAAAACAGACTGACATGATAAAAAAGGGGGTTTCCAACATCCTAACGTCTCTGATGTTATAATTACATTTCTAAATTTTAGATTCTCTCTTCAATAACCCTTATAATAATCAGGCCGATGTAGAGTCTGCTTACCAGACTTTTCTCACATCTTTCAATTCTGTATTTCACTGCCTTAGTTAAACCACGTAAGAGAGGGTTCTGGAAACCTTTACAACCGATCACAAAAAATCCTGTAAAAAAAAAAAAAAAAGTTGCTCAAAACGTTATATAAAACGTTTTTCACAAATCCCTCTCCCCTGAATTCTGTAAATTACAGAAATAATAACAAATTGATTCACCTACTTCAGATATCCCCAAAATATATTTTAAATGAATCCTTAAACACACAGTCAAACATGGGTTTTCTTGTATACAGAGTATATCCTGTTCAATTAGAAATCATATGCTTTAACTGATTTAAACTGTTTTTTGGTACTTATATTTGTGATGTGGCTTCCAACCTCACCTGCACGCAGTTTCTACCATTTTCTTTATCTGTACTGTTTTGTCGTTCACTTATTTTCTTTGTTGCGAAATAAATAAAACCAAAAACCAAAAAAAATATACATGCTGCAAATTAGTAGAAGCACAATGCAGCTATAAAATATCTTAAAACTTAATATTTTTAAAAATCAGGAGGGCAAAATTGTTCCCTTGAGTAAAAAAAACCCAACCTTAACTACAACCCAACCTTAACTAGTAAAGTGTGAGTGAGAACCACAAATAACATATGGCTCACTTTCTTTTCTCTCTCTCAAACATACTGTGCACACCTACACACACACAAAATGAAGGTTTGTTTACCAAGTTCTCATCCAATGAGGTTGTGTGGTGCGCCAGCACGTGCTCCTGTTGTTTTAGGGTTAAACATTAGGCTGCCAATTCCATTAAACTGCCTTAATACCAAACTAAATTGTCTCCACCAGAGATGATAGAGCTGTGTGATCCACACAAGCCAACGGTCACTTAGTTAGTAGAGTAATAATGGAAGAGTGGAACGTCAAAAGCCTGGTCAACAGGAGGATATAACTGTAACCATAAGACATACTGTACACACTCAAGCAGCCCTTCCCTCACAATAGCTCTCATACTGTACTATAGTGCTCGAAGGGCTGAGTACTGGTCCGACAGCCAGGAGACTGGCAACATGGCAGGATGGGTGTGTAAGGAGCAGAATACAAAGGGTTTACATCCCCAACCATGGAGGGCGGAAAAGGCTGATAAAACCTATAGCGCTCTGTAAAGGTCCAGTTGAAAACTAGAAAAGGTTCACAGGGGTAAATCAAGACCTGGTTTACCTTGGCTGTGAGTGACACCAATCTCCCAACGGGATATGCAAAAAACACATTTTCTATTCACCACAGGTACATATACAAGTATGTAACGTGTGAAACAGGGCAAATATAAGCACTCCTTACTTACCTTTTTATTTTTTTTCCCTAAACAGTTGTCTAGTGCCTTGATTCAGGTATTATAACTGATTGGTCCAACTGGATAATGCTAATGTTCAAGGTACACATTTAGGTGACTTTCCTATTGACCCTGTACTTCCTAAATATTCCTTTCTGACTGTTACTCCTCTCTGCATGAGGTGACAATACAAGGATCATGTTTGTTATGGGGACTCTTGTCTGCATAATTTTCAGAACCAAATGCAGCGCTCTATGAATGCTGTAAGAGGTATGCTTTTTCAGCACTTAAAGATGTGGAGATGTAGACTAGTGTTGCCACCTTGGGGAGGTGTGTTCAGAAAACCTCCCTATAGCACCACCACCCACCACCCAGCCCTGTTATCATTGCAGAAGCTCTTCCCAGGATATGGGCTTGGAGAAGACTTCTCGCTCCAGCCAGAGGTCATAGTTAATCTGGAAATCCTCCGGCAGGTCGACGCGCTGTCCCAGAACACTCTGCAGGCAGTTGTCCACGGGCAGGAAGTCAGGGTTGCTCTGGTTCTTGTCGTAGCGGCGGCTGTTGAATCGCTCAATGTTGGCGCGCAGAGCACACTCCTCTGTCTGGAAGTCCCAGGGACGCGCATCCAGGTCTGCTGTCAAAGAAACATAGAAGCTCATTACTTGGGGTTCTCTTTAAAACGTGACATAACCCGAGCTACATAAGCTGCTTAAACTTAACAGTTCACAGTCATTGTGGGGACATTTCACAGTTAAGTTTGTGATAAGAGATATGAGGCTCCCAATCATCATATCAATCACTGACAAAAACTCAATGGATACTTTCTGGGTTAATTTTGGTGTTGACATCGACTCACCGTTACCGTAGGCCCAGTCGTCATTGAGGCGATGGCGGACCTTCTGGTAGATGGCAGACATGGTCTTCATGTTGCTCTTCCTCCACTGGCGGCCCAGGTACTTGGTTTGCACTTTGAGCAGCTTGAGGACGTACAGCTGCATCATGGCCTTTTTGACCTTCAGCGCCCTCTTCAGGATGGGAGCAGATTTGAACACCACCAGCATCTGACAGAGAAGTGTGAGGAATGCAATTATGATCTAAAAGAATCCCAGACTAATGTCTGTCCTAGTGAATAAGACTATTTTTTTTGGGTGGGTGAGTCTCTCCCTCACCATGGTTCTGGAGTGCTTCCACTTGGTCAGCTTGTTGAGGATCCTCAACAGGTTGATACAGGAGAACAGGTTCCTCCAGCAGAACTGATTGTTGTCGCCGGCCTCCTGTAGAACACAGACAAACCAACCATTAAGGTACCAACAGCTCACCTCCAACCTTTGACTACTGTAACATTTCCATTAGGTACTCTGGTGTTTCCCCCCCACTTCTACAAAAACATTGCCTAGGAGTTCAGATATTACAAATCTGTATTTCAATTCTGTGAGGGATGGGATGTGAAACTTACCAAACTCTCTGCTGTAAGTTCAGGAAGCTCATGCACAACACAGTAAGGGAAGTCCAGCACAGAAATACTGCAGGAAAGAGAATGAGAGGTGATTACTAAAAGGGTCACAGATAATAAGGGTCTTGGAATGGCTCAAATCCCCCAACGTACCCGTTCTTGGCTGTGATGTAAGAAATTATGTTCTGGTTGAAGAACTTGAGAATGAGAGGAATACAGTTTGCAAACACCAGGTGCTGAGCCATGTACTCAAACTGTACAATAAATACACAAGAAACAGAATGGTAAGGCAAGGGAAGGCCACTCAAGTGTACGGTGATTGTGAGAAATTATTACTACTATTAAGTGGTTGTCAATACTTGGTAGATGAGGCTAATTCAGGGTTTGAGAGAGTTTTCCTGTGTGTGGTGGTAGTGGTTGAGTGTGAGTTGCCAAGTACCTGGTAGACGTGATTGAGTTTGAAGTGTTTGAGAAGCAGCAGCAGGATGGCAGAGATGGCCTTAACAATGATCTCCTTGTGGCGGTTAACATCCACACCAAGCTTCATGCTCTGGAGCACCGTGGTCCTGCAGATACAGTATTAAAGCAATAAAACCCTTTCAGTTGTAACTCAACGGAATACAGCTCCCTTTCAAATCAAACAGTTGACTCACGGCATCTCCTCAGGCAGCACATCTGCTAGGATGTTGATGGAGTCTGTCTTGGCCTTGGAGGTGGGGGCAGCCGCCAGCAGGATCTTCAGCAGGGCAATCTGAGAAGGGGAAGAGTCACAGGTCAATTCTGCCAAGGCTTGGAGGTCATAGAAATGGACTGGAGACCTAGGTTCAGTATACAAGAGGAACAGAACACTCACCATGTACTGAGGCAAGCTGGGAAGAATGCCCTGGTATAGCAGCTCAGTGGAGCACATCTCTACATCTTCTTCCCCCTATAAACAAACACAAAATAATACTTTTTAAATTAAACACGTTGCCCTTTCTCTAGTGATATTCCAACATTAATACCAGTGATATGCATTGGCACTCACCCCTGACAGTGGAGTTCTCTGAAACTCATCCTCCTTGGCAATCTGAATCTCAGCTATAGAGATGTACTTATGCTGCAAGGAAATAGAAACAACTGTCATTGTTGTCCCTCTCATCACAGCTCACTACACCCATCCCCCGATGGTGCCAGAGAGACTCGGGGTAAACACTACAGAACTGCTAAAGCGGTCATTTATACTGCTCATGATTTGTATTATTTTATATAATATTTGTTTTACTTTCCCTAAATAAATCTAGAAAACACTTGTTGTTAGAATCATAATTCACAAATAGAACTGGAGTTATAACCAGTTTTAGGAGTGCATGTCTTTTTTTTTGGTTTTCTCCCATCATGAAGGTGCCGTTGATAATCACACTGATAATTGCCTCGAAACTGAACCTAAACTATACTGAAAGTAATTTGACACGTATCAGATGAAATAAATGAAGTATAGTATGCTGGGGGGAGAAAAACATGGGTGAGTTAATGAGCGAGGGGAAGCGAATTATGAATAATTATGTGGTCACCTTTTGTGACTGAAGAACAGGGCGGGACATTCTATTGTATTGATCTATTTTAATTAGAATCTCAAAATGGGATGCACCCTATATCAGCCCACCCGAATCTAAGTAGTTCTAATCAGTCTACTCTGGCCTACTTGGAGTACCGAGGGAGAGCGTGCGTAATTTACAACGGCAAGAAGACCAAGACGAACGGACGCACATGCTGCGTTAGAGTTGCTACAAAATCGGAATGAAAACAACGGTGGGGAAGAAACGACACCTCTGATGACTATTATTCAAATTCCGAGCTTCAGCCTGAACCTACACCTCCGAGGCCTAAGCGCAGAAAAGCCAGAACGCTGCACACTGAGCAGGTGTCCGTGCCACCACCAAATGAAATGGTGGGATGGAGAGAGGAAGGGACGGCACCGTTTGGATAGAACAAAATCGGTGACAATGCCACGGGCCGACTATCAGCACAAAATGTCATCACAGAGAGCTGACCCTACATCTCAAGCAGCTTTCGTTGTTTATATGATATGGACAGGCTACAACTGATGCCATTGCATGAAGAAGCACACCATGTAAGAACGAGCTGACAATGACACATTCATTGTCACCATTTATCAAGCACACTTGGCACTTATAATGATGTTTAGGCTACTGATGTTTGTGTTTGATGGTTGGGGTAGGCCATTTTTTATTTGTCGTTATAAAAATAAGCTGTTACGTTCCAACACATATGGCTTCTTATTTCATAGTTGTAACAAAAGCACTTTGCAAATAAAATGTATTGAACACTTGAATTTGTGTTTTTACATATAGCCTACAGTAAGATAAACCAGTGGTTCCCAACCAGGGGTACTAGGACCCCTAGGGGTACTTGAGAAAAATCATGAGACCATAGGCCTACTGGTAAAATTCACATGAGGGGGTACCTCAGAGGAACTCCGGGCAGTTGGTGGTACAATAATTGAAAAAGGTTGGGAACAAATGAGATAAACTAATGAAAATACTATTATTGTATTTGAAATATTTTTTTTTATATTCTAATGTTACACAAGATATTCAGAAAACACAACAAAATTATTATTTTTTGCGATAACATATACGAAATGTATTAATTAATTACACAGAATCAGTTGCTTGAAGGAGGGTCGCTCGAGGCCCAGCGGTTCTAGTGTTAAAAAACCTGCCCCTCAAAATCCCAGCGACCTCTGTGACCAGGCCAGGTTGCTAAGGCTTCCTTAGTCTCTGTCCATGTGGACACGTGATGGAGTGCAGATTGTTTTATATCGCATAACCTACAGTCGGAATGGCCCGCAATTTGGGCAGCACGCAATGCAAATATCAAACAGGCCTAGAGAAGATTGTTGAGTTGTGACTATCAATGAAAAGCTGAGAGACTTAGCCAAGCATATCGCAATATTTAAAAATACAATCGCGGAAAAACAGTTTGGAAAGCAAATGGCTATTGCTGTAAAGAGATTACAATAAAAAGACTCCAATCTGTCTTTTAGTTATCAAAATTCTCAACTTAATTGACCGAACAGTAAGTAGCCTAGTATCTTACTGGCACCAGCGGAGAACATTGGCCATATCCCCAGTGAGTGTGCATATTCAGTGTGTTTATCATTGGGTCAGCGCCACTTTTGTTTGTTTTTGGACAATAATTTCCTTCTCCAGGTTAGATGGACGTCACATTGTATTTTTGTCTCCCCATTTTGTAGGCCGATTATATGGATCAGACAACGATTTTATTGATCTATTTGTCAGTGTCAGCAGAGTAGGCTACCCTGTAATTTCTGTGGTATTAAAAACCATTCTGCTAATGTTTCCATTCATATAGAGTGTAGTAGAATTGCATGAAATGTGTTTATAAAAGGTCAACAAGAAATGTATCTGATGGGCCTATAGCCTAGACCAGGGGTCACCAAGGACCACATGAGTCGCCGCAGGCCTGTTCTAAAAATAGCATTTGTGAGCTGCGTCTGAAATTAAATTGTATTCTGTTGCTATTCTTTTTTAAATCACACTTGCATTTATATATATTTAAAAATGACAATATCTTAAAAATATGTTCATTATACATGAGTTTAGATAAGTTTAGGTGAACTCTAGTGACCTACTCTAGTTCAAAAGTATTTTGCGCTAGACAAAACCAGTGCTCGTGGAGAGTAAGCTAGCGGGCGCGCGCAACAAAGATGGTAGCTGAATGCAGTTTCTTGCCCCAAAAACATGGCAGAAAAAAGGAAGAAAACGTATCACTTTCACAACGAATGGGAGGAGGAATTCTTTTTTACGACTGTGAAAGAAACCTGCGTGTGTCTCATTTGCGGGGCGACTGTGGCGACGGCAAAGCGGCACAATGTGGAGAGACACTTCACTACGTGTCACAAAAGCTACCATGCAAGGCAAAGGTAAGACTGTTGTTGATATGATAAGTGCTTTAAATGATAAGATGCTTCTGCATCTGAGACATTTGACAAAGTTGCAGAAAAGTACTGTGAAGTCATAAACAGACTTGGGCAAGAGTTTGAGAATAGGTTTTGTGACCTTCATCAGCTTGAGCCATATGTGTCGTTCATTTCCAATCCTTTCATGAATGTGGACACAACATGGTTTGCTGAGCAACTAAGTGCAACGTTCAACTTGGATGCTGGACAGGTGGAGATTGAAATCATAACATTGCAAAATGACCTCCACCTCAAAGCCTACCAGGCTGCACCAAACTTTTGGTCCCTTGTTGACACAGAAGTACAGTGGAGTATGCACAGCAGCTATGAAGGTTGCTAGCCTGTTTGGTTCAACCTATCTCTGTGAATCAGCGTTTTCTGACATGAACTTCATCAAGAACAAACACAGAACACGCCTCACTGATGCACATCTGAAAGACTCACTCACAGTTGCAGTGTCAAGTTACACACCAGATTACAATACACTGGTGAACAGCATGCAATGCCAGTCTTCCCACTAAAAAAGAAACAGATACCAGATGTTGTCAGTGGCAACATGGCAGTGCCATGGCGAAGTTGAATTAAAATAATGAAGAATTGTGTTCAATTTAAAAAGTGTTTTAAAAAATGCCACAGATTTGGTCATTAGTTCAAAATGTGACAAGATTTATTTAAAAATATGTAAGTTGATTTTTATAACATTACATAATTGATAACTTTGAAACAACATAGTTCATGATTTGTTAAAAGGGTTTGTCAGTGGCTAGTGAAAATGGGACATTTTTCCTATGAAATGTAGTGATGCAAGTGATCATCTAAAAATGTAACAATTACTGAGATTAAAGTGCTGAATATTGATATCTGTTTCCCTCCTTATTGTCATTGTTGCTAATCATTGTGAGAAATCATTTACGTGATTAGTGTCTTCACATAGATGAGTATTATTAATAATGTATAACTAAAGGCAAACTGAGCAAATGTGTTATTTCAGAAGAGTGTATCAAACTGGTAGCCCTTCGTATGACTCAGTACCCATGAAGCAGCTCTGTTTCAAAAAGGTTGGTGACCCCTGGCCTAGCTGCTACATTGAAATTTTTTTCGAACAGTGATTGAGTTAAATTATGACTATCCAATCAAATCATCACATTATTAATAGTAGGCTCTCTTACATATTGTACTTTCACCAGTTTTTTCCTCTGACTGGGAAAGGAGTCAGTGAGTCACAGACCAGCCCAACTGGGGAACGGCTCTCAGGCAAAACACAGCAAAATAGAAAATGGATACATGTTTCACAATGTTTGAGACATGTTGAGCACTGTGTAATAACTGTATAATAACCTGCTTCAAGGTTCTGATGCTTTCATGGATGGGTCTGGGTAGGCCAACAACTGTATCTGTGTCACTGCAATACAAAAATAACCATGAAAACTAGGTCGATCGTCGACAAGAAATTACTTTTCAAGATGAACAGATTAAATCTCTGGAGGATAAAAAAAAAAAAAAAAACACCAACTGCACTTACTTTCCAAGCGTATAGCCAATAAATTTGCTTCTACTTGATTCCAGGAAATGTTCTATGTCCTTTTCCCTGTAAAAGCATTAAACAAAACAACATTCTAATAATACACTATTAGGGACATTATACAAGACACATAAAACAGCAAATCACATCTAAAGAAACAGAATTAATCTGTAGCAAATGTCTCCCTCCGCCCCAGACCGTACCTGACTTTGGGGGCCCAGGGCAGTCCCTTGGGGAAGTTCACCCTCTCGGAGGGTGGGTGTAGGATAGGCGGGGGCATGGCCTCGTCCCGCTCCATGGGAAAAGGCTCCGCCTCCATGGAGTTGTCATTGTCATCATTGTCGTCCTCATCTTCACGAGGGTCATCTGACTTGTAGGGGTCCTTCTCGTTGAAGGCGTCCAGGTTGTCCTGTTTTATCAGGGACTGTAATAGAGAGAAAAGGGTTGAGGAGTATTTTTCCAATAAGCCCTTACACAATGGTACACTGAGCAGGTGTCAAACAGGGGGTGGGCTTCACTTTACTGTGCTGCATTGAGACATCATTGAGGCGTGGTAGAGGTTACCTTGTGTTCACGGCGTGCCCTTTTCTGCTGCTGTTCGATAAGGTCAGAGGCGGAGGCGGGGGGCGAGACTGCCCTCATGCTCCTGATCACCCGAATGCTGTCCTCTGGGAGGGGGGGAAGGCGAAGCTCTTCCCGCTTACGCACCTTGACGTTCTGGAGTTGCTCAAACCCCCCGAGGGTGAACTGGGGCAGAGAAGAGGACATGTTGTAAATTGGACATGCAAGTCAAAAGTACCTGGCTAAGAATAGCCAAAATCCACTAAATAAGATAAAAACTGTCTCACCAGTATGCTCTTCCACAGCAGCAGCAGAACCTTCTTCATAGGAAAGTGGGGGGCGTGGCCACTGCAGAACTTAGTCACCATGCCAAAGAGCATAACAGAGATGGGTTCGTTGTTGTACAGAGGAGAAGCTGTGAGAGAGAGAGGGGAAAGAGCAACGACTAGTTACAGTATAACAAATAGCCTAAAACTACTCCTGGACAAACCCTTCTTCTAACTAATAGGAACACACACCAACGCTTACCCAGCTCAGTTTTAAAGGTCTCCCTGGAGGCCCTCCACTCAGGTGAGTCGGCTGGGTCCTCCTGCTGGATGGTCACCACCATCAGGTACATGATGTTGAGCAGCACCCTGAGGAACAAGAAAAACACCCCAGCATCAGAGGAGGACTCCCATACACTGGTGTTTAACTATATAGAGCTGCAGGAAAGTCAGTGTCTAATCTTACCTGAGGTCTGTGCTGTCAGCCAAGGAGATTGCTGGCTTTCTGACTGCACTGCTACACGCAGCACTGTTACTGTGAGAGAGAGAGAGAGAGAGAGAGAGAGAGAGCAGAGGGAGAGTGGTTGAAAAGAGGTAAGAAAGAATCAGCATTCTGATTTTGACAACATTTTGTGTAGCAAAGAAACTTTTCCCAAAAACAACGGCATCTCAATGATTTGTAGTTCTAACTTACTCAACCTCCATGTTGAGCAGCTCCACCAGGGCAGTAAAGGTGCCAACATCCAGCAGCAGGAAGATGTTGTACCTCATCCAGTGCTGCACATCTGCCTCCGAGCTGCACTCCGCAAACGTCCCTGTAGAGCCACAGGTAGGAAACATGACTTCAGCGCTGAAACACTGTTTGCTGGCTGCATCACTATAATAACATTAGGCAACAGCTGTCTCTTCACAGGCTTCTTTAGTCAACGCAGGCTACTAAACCGTTGAGTGCTGAGGACCTACCCTGAACCATGTAAAGGATGGCCCTGGACACCTTCAGCCTCTTCTCCCTGGCGATCACCTCTAGGCCGTCCAGTAGACGCATGGCGTGAGCTCTGTGTTGAACTACATCCAGCTCGGTCCATTTCTTGTCAGACACTGAGACAGGGCAGGAGCAAAACACTCTCAGTCAGAGGTACTATATAACCACACTTGAGGAAGACAATGCATTCAAGTCAATAAGGTACATACCATGAGTTTCAAATTCCTCCTCAAAGCATTTTCTGTTGAGAAGAGATTCTGGTCCTTCAGTGTAACTGTATAGCTCTGGAGAATATATATAGGCATAGTTGGAACCAAATTCACAAGAGAACCTGTCACATAGGTCAGTATTTAAAAACAATAAGGAGTGTCCAGTAATATCTCACCTGACAGTTCAGCAGACCACTTGTCTGTATCTGCATACTCAAACTCAAGGTCTGGAGACTCTGAGAAGCCCTGTGTTGGAGCACAGACACAAATACAGTGCATTCGGAAAGTATTCAGACCCCTTGACTTTTTCCACATTTTGTTAAGTTACAGCCGTATTCTAAACTGGATTAAATAGATCCCCCCCCCCCCCCCCCATCAATATGCACACAATAGCCCATAATGACAAAGCAAAAACAGTTTTTCTAAATTTTAGCAAATGTATTCAAAATAAAAAAACTGAAATATCACAAGTATTCAGACCCTTTACTCAGCACTTTGTTGAAGCACCTTTGATAGCGATTACAGGCTCGAGTCTTCTTGGGTAGAATGCTACAAGCTTGGCACACCTGTATTTGGAGAGTTTCTCCCATTCTTCTCTGCAGATCCTCTCAAGCTCTGTCAGGTTGGATGGCAAGCGTTGCTGCACAGCTATTTTCAGGTCTCTCCAGAGATGTTCGATCGGGTTTAAGTTTGAGCTCTGGCTGGGCCACCAAGGACATTCAGATACTTGTCCCGAAGCCACTCCTGCATTGTCTTGGCTGTGTGCTTAGGGTTGTTGTCCTGTTGGAAGGTGAACCTTCACCCTAGAATGAGGTCCTCAGCGCTCTGGAGCAGGTTTTCATCAAGGATCTCTCTGTACTTTGCTCCATTCATCTTTCCCTTGTCTCCCAGTCCCGTCGCTGAAAAACATCCCCACAGCATGATGCTGCCACCACCATGCTTCACCGTAGGGATGGTGCCAGGTTTCCCCCAGATGTGACCCTTGGCATTCATGCCAAAGTGTTCTACTTGGTTTCATCAGACCCAAGTCTTTTAGGTGCCTTTTGGCAAACTCCAAGCAGGCTGTCATGTACCTTTTACTGAGGAGTGGCTTCTGTCTGGCCACTCTACCATAAAGGCCTGATTGTTGGAGTGCTGCATAGATGGTTGTTCTTCTGGAAGGTTCTCCCATCTCTACAGAGGAACTCTGGAGCTCTGTCAGAGTGACCATCGATTACTCAGTTTGGCCGGGCAGACAGCTCTAGGAAGAATCTTGGAGGTTCCAAACTTCTTCCATTTAAGAATGATGGAGGCCACTGTGTTCTTGGGGACCTTCAATGCTGCAGAAATATTTTGGTACCCTTCCCCAGATCTGTGCCTCAACACAGTCCTGTCTCGGCGCTCTACGGACAATTCCTTCGACCTCATGGCTTGGTTTTTGCTCTGACATGCACTGTCAACTGTGGGACCTTATATAGACAGATCTAAATCATGTCCAATCAATTGAATTTACCACAGGTGGACTCCAATCAGGTTCTACAAAACAAAGGGTGATTAATGGAAACAGGATGTACCTGAGCTCAATTTCGAGTCTCATAGCAAAGGGTCTGAATACTTTTTATTTTAATAAATGTGCAAAAATATCTAAAAACCTGTTTTAGCTTTGTCATTATGGGGTATTGTGTGTAGATTGATGAGGAAAACAATTAATGTAACCAATTTTAGAATAAGGCTGTAACGTAACAAAATGTAGAAAAAGTAAAGGGGTCTGGATATTTTCCTAATCCACTGTACACATCTACCTCATACCTCTGAACATTGATCTGGTACTGGTACTCCCTGTATATAGCTCCATTATTGTTTTTTTTATTCCTTGTGTTTACTCACTGCTCTAGTAGTGAAATATATGTCAATTCAAGAGAGTGGCACAGTGTGTTACCATTTTGTTTTTAGACTCTACATTATTGGGAAGGGTCCTTACATGTACACGGTAAAGTCTAGACCAGTTGTATTCAGGTTATGTCACAAATACAATTCGATTTTACAGTAAGTGTCTATTTTGCAATTGTGAAATTATGTTGATGTGATTATGTAGAGAGCATGTATTTCCCGAGTGGCGCAGCGTCTAAGGTACTGCATCTCAGTGCTAGAGGCGTCACTACAGACCATGGTTCGATCCCGGGCTGTATCACAACCGGCCGTGATCAGTAGTCCGATAGGGCGGCGCACAATTTGCCCAGCGTCGTCCGGGTTAGGCCGCCATTGTAAATAAGAATTTGTTCTTAACTGACTTGCCTAGTTAAATAAAGGTAAGGTTTCTAGAACCGTAGAGTAAGTGAGAATCGATTCACGTAGAGTTTTGGCTTCCAGAACACGTAAGGTCCTTGGACTATAAAGGACTAACCAAAGTGGAGTAACGTTAGGCTCCTTTTGTCCATTATTGGGCTAACTAGCTACTGACTAGTTACTAACGTCAGCCGTAACGTCAACTAGTTAACGTTGGACAAGTGGCCGTTTCAAATTTAGGGATAACAATTCTAATAGAGCATTTTAGCTACACAGCTAGTTAGTTATCAATCAACAGTTGTAATGGGTGAAAACGGACTGGGGGCTCAATAATTCAATTAACGTTAACTAACAGCAGGTATCGGCTTAGGTACAACTTCTAGCTAGGCTTGTTGACAGCACAACCACGATGCATTTATAGTGGAGAACGTAATACAATAAACCATAATTTTTCTTCCTTACCTCCGAGTCTTTTCTTTGATTACGGACAAAATCACCTCTACTTTTGTTGGGTAACATAGTCCTCTGTTTATTGACAATCAATCCACCAACGTCCATCTCTGATTCAACAACAAAATCACAGAGGTGTAACATCGCGAGACTTCAGGGAACTCTTTGGAAACAGACCAACCTAGATTCGTGACAATGTTTTAAGTAGTAGAACATGTTATTACTCCAAATTCCTGAAAGTTACAAGACGGACCCGATTACGTGATTCTATGCATGAGTTTAGCTAACCAACGATGCCATGACATCGCCTACAACTTCTACAAGTGTGATTGGAGATTTCTATCGGAGAAGCAGTTTTAGCCTATCTTCATACTGTACTGCCTTTGACAAAGTTATTCTTCTTCGTGTGGCTTTCCGGCAGACTAGATGCCTTCTTTAGTATTTCTGCCTTTCAAAGGTCGGAGTGTGAATTGTACATTTGTCACAAAAAAGGGAAAAGGCCAAGAAAAAAATAGCACCACCATCTAACCCAGTGGTTCCCAACCAGGTGTACTAGGTTACAGGAACTATCATGGCAGCTGTCAGTCTAACATGCTGACCACACCGCTTGCGTTACCTTTACACATACATGTTATTCAATCATTGCATCCACACAAGCGTTTGCGTTGCGTTTGCGTTGTCAGGCGCTAAAATAGAAGTTGGTTCTATTTGTGATTTCTTGACTTGCTGCAAGTCCCGCCTCTCCCATCTCTTCATTGTTTTTTAGGAGCATATAACCATGTGGGTGATTGAACGATGAACTGAGGTCCTTATTCCAGTCCAGTTGGTGGTGGAAATGGAAGTCTGGAAGATAAATTACTAGAAACTTGGTTTACACTTTTATATATGGATTAATTGTCAGAGTAGAGGACCTTGTGCATTTCAGGTAAAATAACAATCCAATGTTTATATCCCCAGACAAATTAGCTAGCAACAGCAAGCTAGCTAGCTAAATTGCCATGAATGTTTAATTACTTTTGACCTGTGCCCAAATTAATATAGTTGGTTCAGATTTCGTTTTGATATTTCAACCTGCGTGTCCTGATCGCGTCTGGTGTGCATTTAAGTTTCTGTCAGCTGATCACGTGACTGCAAGACTGGACCACCCTCCTTTGTAAACTTCTGCTTTATCTAGAACTCTGAGTCACATCTTGGCAATAAGTCCCCTCTTGTCCATGGAGAACTTCTTGTGATTGGTTTTCCAATCATGCACACCATTGTGGCCAAACTTCTGGACCAAATCTACTGTGGTGCAGCAAAGGAGGATTCCATACTCATCCTGAGGGACTGGCCCTTTCTGGATGATCTTGGTCAACAAACAGCCAGCAGAGGTGAAAGAGATTGCAGTCTCCGTGTATTAACAACTGGCCCAACACTCAGAATACAGAGTGGATGAGCACAAAATGGTGAACTACTGGACCATAATGTAAAATGGAACTGTTCCCAATGCCCTCTTTCTACACATTGACACATTTGTGTATAACATATTTCCAATTGATCCTGCTACGCCAGTGAATAGTGAAGATATGAGGAAGAAATTATGCTTGGCACAGCAGCTTTGGGTTGTTATACAAGACAAGTTCACCAAAGCTCCAAAGAGCAAAGATCTCCTATGAGCCTTGAAGAAGTCACTTGATTGTGAAGAGAACCTGGGTTGACTCTGACCTGGAAGACATGCCCTACTCTGGATACGTTGCAGCATTCCCTGCAAACTAACTGAACATTGATGCTTTCATGGAGGACAAGGAGCTGTACTTTAATGTCTCCCAAATGTCTGCTGAAAAGTAGCTCTATTAGTAGAGCCCATCTGCCATCAACAACAGCCCTGCAGTCGTTGTAGGATCAGAAGACATAGGGAAAAGAGTAAGCTCTCTATGAATACAGTTTGTTAGCAAGACATGCTGTTTAGTAAGTTATAACTGGTGTTATTTGTCAGTTTACAGGAAACTTTGCAGCTTCGTATGCACTTGGCAGATCATTGACACTGGAGAAACCATGCGAGCCAACAAATCCCATGTACACTCTCTCTAAAAAGTATAATGGAGGTGAATACTAAAAATACTTATTTTTCAGGTGATCGTGAAATCGCTCATGAAAGGAGGTTTCCTCCACTGTTTGGAGGGCAGTGTAGCGAGTCACTTGTGGCAGCTGTAGACATCCTAGAGCTAGACCAAGCCTGGACTAAACTAGCCATTCTTGGCCAAGTCTTTAAAAAAATTAAAACAGCCAAATCAAATATTGTTTATATTTGAATCTATATGTTGTCATTTAAAGCGTTGTTTACATGAATCAATTGTTTAGTCATTCTATCTACTGTGAAAGAATAGTAGCATAAGTGGAAAACCCTCATACAGTTAGTTACAGAATTGGGCCTTTAGATCACACTAGGTAAAGAATGAGTTGTTAAACAATGTTGCACTAGCAGTTAATTCAAACACCGAAAAGTTTATTAAAGGGATCGGTACACATCAACAAACAGGAAGCAGTCACATTAAAGTAAACCAATTTGAATTGTGACTCAGCCAGACTATACATCAACCACTGAAAAATAATACATAGTACTGTATAATCTAACAATATAATTTCATTTGCAAAGCTCAAATAAAAAAGCTAGTTTTGTCTCAACCAGAGATACATAAGCGATTCTCGCATCATGTACATCAGTGATCCTTGCTTTAAAATCAGGGATGTGCACCGGCGCCCCACCCACCTTTTTGTAGGCCTTCAGATCAATTTCACGCAAAAAACATATAAATACATTTTAGTAACTCAGTCGGCGTCTCACCTTATTTTTGATAGTTAGAATAGTAGAATACACAAGGTGCAATTTTGAAATTTGGTTTTGTGCATCGGCAGTTTATGTACAAATTGCGGAACAGAGCTGGTCAGATAACACTTTACTGTTAGACAGGGTTTCATAAACTGACTTTGTCAGTTATGACATCCAGCTAGTCGTTATGGTTATGACAGTATAAACAAATCTTAAGTATGGAAGATTCAATTAACTAAAACAGAATTTGAATTCAGAGGCATTGTAATCAACGCAGTGCATGTAAAGGCAGTCTGGGTTTACTTTATGGCATGCTTTTGGTAGTGCTATACAGACAATAACCAAACGGAAGAAATAAAGATTTACTGTACTTTCAAAAACAATTCTAAGTCCAAAACAAGTAAATTCAAACTACTATGTTCGCTTACAATGGAAATAACTAAATTCTGACACATTAAGCAGTTGGGGGTACAAATCTTTATATGAGACCACTACAGTGATGCACATCTTGGTGCATAGTGACTATACTGCAGAATCAGAACACTGTTGGACAGCTTTCAAAAGAGGAATAGAGTAGACAGACATAATCCTACAAGTGATGAATATGTGCTGTAGCAGATGGGTCACAAGGCACTGTCACTTGACCAGTAACCAAAGTTACGATGCTAATACCCCGCCAACAATGTCCTTCTCACGCATATGTCCTTGGTTGTAATGCCCAACAGCTTTAGGTAGTGCAAAGATGAAAGCACTTTCTCAGTTGCATCAGCTTATATATATATATATATATATATATATATATATATATATATATATATATATATATATATATATATATATATATATATATATATATATATATATATATATATATATATATATATATAAATAAAACAGTATCTGTTGTTTCACACAGCTAAAATGGAAGGACAGACAAAAGACTGGAAACTGCAGCAAAAAGTAAACTGTACACACAGATGTGGTCTGTATTCAACCCACCCAGTGTCCCATGTTACCAGACCAGGGTGACAGTGCATGTAATTATAAATGCACAGGTAATACATACAGATTATTTAACCACTAATATTAAATCGTCAGGTGGAACTAAAAAAAAACAACTAAAAGTGAAGTTTGCAGTCTGACGATTGTCATTACTCAACTGAATAACAACTCTTTACGGAGTATACCTTCAATGTGATGGTGACATGAAAACAGGCAAGTATGGATGCAGAGAACAGACAGAAGGACAACATGGTGATCAGGAATGTTAAGAGAAAAACAGATTCACGACACACAAACAGGGATACTAGTTAGTACTAGTAAAAACAATACTAAAATCAGCCAACTACTGTATTTTTAAAAAAATCACTTAAACTTAATTCCACATTGTTTGGACCAGGGATGGAGAAATGGCAATGCCACTGTTGTCCAGTATTATTACCATATTACCATGTGTGACTCAATCAAAATCAGTGACAGTTTGGATAATTACTCTTCTGGTTATACATACCTTTCTGTATCTTACATTTCTAAATGTTGTTAATGAAGATAATTGCATTTCTCTACTGTACATGCACACATACTATACAAAGAAGATCATATATACTGTATGTCTGCCATTTAATCAATACAGTACAGTCAGTACATGTAATCATCTTTTCAATCAAAGCTCAGCCCTGTTTCAGAGGGAGAGAGATAGAGATCATTAAAATGACAAGCTGGTAGTAAACATCTATGTGGGTATACAAATGGTCCAGCAGGAAATGTGACAATGTGTTTGAATGGAACACTTCGAGGTTGAGTCTTTCTAGTGTGGAGGCCATTTCTCCCTGTTGCCTTGGCTGGAGTGTAATTATTTGAGAAGAGCGACAACAATGCAGACAGAAAATATCAATCTCAATCCCAACCATCCCCTTCCCTACACAATCAATTGGCACAATAATAAAGATCAATCAAACTACAAAATAATAAATCAGAAAAAAGTATATTCTACTGGGGAGTGGGTATGAAATCAGACTGTATATCTCAAGCAGACAGCGGAGTTTAAGTGCTGTACTTTCAATTGGTCATTCATGACCAGTGGGGTCCTGTATGTTGGTTTCTTAGAGTGTGTTTTTACAGAACTAAATGGCGAAACTACACACAAAACAGCAAGTGAAACAGGGTAACACCTACTGTAGAAGATGAAGGAATAGCTTAATTTGAAAACAAAAAACTTAAGGTGAAGTGTCTTTAAAAAAACAAAATATATATTTCATTATCTTCTGGTCATCCAGGCCTTGTCCAAGTCAAGGAGTGCAGAGTTGTGGTCCATTCATGCAAACTAATACCTATGAATCCCAAAAATTAAAATGTCAGTCAAATGTATCATAAAAACCTTCACTTAACTAGATTGGGCCAATAACAACATTTATGTTGTGGCTGTGGGGATGCATTAGAGATTAATCTGACATTTGGGTGACATTTAAAGGGATGTTAGGGGGAAGTTTGTACCTGTAGTAGTTGGGTTTGAATGGGCCATTCTTGTTGAGGCCCAGATACTTGGCCTGCTCCTCTGAGAGCTCTGTCAGGTGGGCATCAAAGGTGGGCAGGTGCAGGCTGGCAACATACTCATCTGAGACAATCACAACACACATACAATTATATAAGTGATAAGCAATGTTTTTATAATTGTATTCAACAAATATTTGTGTCGGTATGCTTGAATACCAAATAAAAAAGTTACAGAATTGATTTGTAATGCCTCACTCACGTCACCAGAGGGCATAAGTAGGGCCTCCGAGACTATTGAAAGTGGTTTGCACGGCTTGTCCAAAACAAGCACTTGTGAAACAGTATCATTATGTCCACAGAGACAGCGATGGAAAGGCTAAAGCAGGAATTATTGTGTGTTCTGTAGCTAGCTAGACCATAAAATAATTATAACTACCACTACAGCCATTATTTCTCTGTGTTTCCATGTAACGCGCCAAGCACAGCAGGGTATAAGGGCTGTCCATTACTTACCCATCTTCTTGGGAAGCAAGTAGACATCCTGTTTGTAGCGGCCCTCTGGAGCATTGTACAGCTCAATAAGGGCCAGAGCCTGTTGGAGAAATGAAGCACAATACACAATCATTAGAATACACACAATCTCAGGAATAGGCAGGTCGTTACAACAATTTCTTTACATAGAATTAAGCATAATGACTATGGCTCTAGATTGCAGGAAACGGCTGTTTCAGGTGTTTGAAAAATACAAAAATTCTCCAACTTCCGGACAGGGCCGAGCTCCTCTCCTGACCACGCCCCCAGCCATCCTAACGTACTTTGTGCCCCCTCCGATTTTTGGGGTGCATGACGCCCCTGGATGGGGGCAACTTCTTGTTGCACAAGGTGCTCAAGTTCAGAATGGCTGTCAGTCAAAACCTATACAGAGCTGTGAAGTGGAGACCCTGAACTCTGACATCATGTATAGCATGTTACTGTACAACCACTACATTCCAATTTAGGCGCTAATCAGTGTCCAAATCTGCCATTTTCAACTTGTATAAGGGTACGAGTATAATGGGCTACATCAAAAAATGACTATAGTAAGTGTCAAATAAAGTAACCGTAATAGGGTTGACGACTTAATCTTTAATTAGCCATAAATCCCTTGTGACAATGGAAGCTTGTTTTGATTGCTAAAACATGTCTAGCCTGTCTATCTATGGGTTATAGACGTGTTATGCTCCACTAATAAACATCAGAAAATGGCCTAAAAAGAGTAGAACAAGCTCACTTGCTTTTACACTATG
Organism: Thymallus thymallus; assembly: GCA_023634145.1. Classification (NCBI taxonomy): domain Eukaryota; kingdom Metazoa; phylum Chordata; class Actinopteri; order Salmoniformes; family Salmonidae; genus Thymallus; species Thymallus thymallus. The sequence continues at coordinate 20,544,350 of CM042409.1, read as the reverse complement.
ATTTGCCTATTACATGTTCAATGTTGATTTTGAAAAAAGTATTTTAAAAAGGAATAGTTTCACCATATTACAGCTGCAATATGTAACTTTTTGGGATACCTGACCAAATTCACATAGAAATGTGTGTTATAGATCTGTTACTCATTGAAAGCAAGTCTAAGAAGCTGTAGATGTGTTCTATGTGCGTTATTTCTATGCTTCATTTTTGTGTATTTTACTTTGATTCAAACAGCTGAAAATAAAAAATATTTTGGTTGATATATTTTACAGCAGTTTAGATGGTATAATGTTTCTCTATACTATACTTCTTTTGTCCCAAACTGAAATTAGGCAAACTAGTCCAATTTTAGCAACCAGGAAATGGTGGAGCAATTTTAAGGGCACTTAATTTATACATGCAACATTTTCAAAGATTTTACTGAGCTACAGTTCATATACAGAAATCAGTCAATTGAAAGACGTCCATTAGGCCCTAATCTATGGATTTCATGACTGGGAATACAAATACACTATATATACACAGAAGTATGTGGACACCCCTTCAAATTAGTGGATTTGGCTATTTCAGCCACACCCGTTGCTGACAGATGTATAAAATCAAGCACACAGCCATGCAATCTCCATAGACAAACATTAGTCTTACTGAATAGCTCAGTGAATTTCAACGTGGCACCATCATAGGATACCACCTTTCCAACAAGTCAGTTTGTAAAATGTCTGCCCTGGTCACATGTAAGTGCTGTTATTCTGGAAATATCTAGGAGCAACAACGGCTCAGCCGTGAAGTGGTTGACCACACAAGTTCACAGAACCGGACTGCCGAGTGCTGAAGTGCGTAGCTCGTAAAAAAGTTGTCTATCCTCGGTTGCAACACTCACAGAACAAGAACTGTTCGTCGGGAGCTTCATGAAATGCGCAATGCCAAGTGTCGGCTGGAGTGGTGTAAAGCTTGCCGCCATTGGAAGCTTGCTTCACCATCTGGCAGTTAACAAATCTGGGTTTGGCGGATGTCAGAGCAAAAACCAAGCACTGAAGTCGAAGGAATTGTCCTTAGAGCCCCCGAGACAGCATTGAAGGTCTCCAAGAACACAGATAGATAGATAGATAGATAGATAGATAGATAGATAGATAGATAGATAGATAGATAGATAGATAGATAGATAGATAGATAGATAGATAGATAGATAGATACTTTATTGATCCCTGAGGGGAAATTTCTTTGTCAAGCAGCTACGAAAAAACACAGGGCAGGTGCAAAATGCCAGAACGAAAATACACAAAAGACAGATACATGATACATAGAGCGGAGTATAAAGAAGTACAAGTGAAAAAAAGCTATTAAAATACATTGCATAGTATGGGTGGATGGCTGAATATGTACACTATACATTGTTAGAGTGTTAGGTGCATTTTTTAAAAATATTATCAAAAAGTTGATATAGATAAATAAGGAGTATTTGCATGGTTAACTATACTATACAGGTTGATGGCAGAGAAATACTTAAATAGCTAAAAGTGCGTATGATATAAGTGAGGGTAATAATAGTTTACTTAATATACAGTCTGGTTAAATGAACAGGTAAGTGAATATTCGCATTGTTACATTAACTGTACAGGTAAATTACAGGAAGAAATACTTAAATAGCTACATTTGTGTATGATATAATTTAGGGTAATAATAGTAATTCCCTTAAAATAAAGTCGTTAGTGCAGGGTTTAGTTACAGATAAATGCACATATTGCACATTTGATATACTAAAAGCAATGAAAAAAGATACAACTGACAGGATACTAATATGCATTCCTGAGTGAATGACTACGTAAGTTCAGTCCAAGAATTACTTACAATATTTCACGTGATATGATATAACAACTGTACATGAATATGTACAGTCGTATGAAAAAGTTTGGGCACCCCTCTGAGGCTGCATAATAATTTACTCTGTCGTCACAGAAAATGATCACAGTGGCATGCCATTCATTTTCTAATAAAAGCTGAGTACTGCGGTATTGTCCAGACAAAGATTTTTAGTGTAGCAATATTAAGTTGTATGAAATTAAATCAGATGTGCAAAATAGGCTATGCAAAAATGTGGGCACCCTTGTCATTCTGTTGATTTTAATACCTGTAACTACTTAGCACTGATTAATTGGAACACACAATTGGTTTGGTGAGCTCATTAAGCCTTGAACTTCATAGACAAGTGCATCCAATCATGAGAAAAGGTATTTAAGGTGGCCAATTGCAAGTTGTTGTTCTCTTTGACTCTCATCTGAAGAGTGGCAACATGGGGGCCTCAAAACAACTCTCAAATGACCTGAAAACTAAGATTGTTCAACATTATGGTTTAGGGGAAGGCTACAAAAAGCTATCTCAGAGATGTAAGCTGTCAGTGGAACATAGTGAGGAAATGGAAGACCACAGGCACAGTTCTTGTTAAGGCCAGAAGTGGAAGGCCAAGTAAAACATCGGAGAGGCAAAGGCGAAGGAGGGTGAGAACGGTCAAAAACAGACCACAGACCACCTCCAAAGACCCACAACATCATCTTGCTGCAGATGGTGTCACTGTGCATCGTTCAACAATTCAGCGCACTTTGCACAAGGAGAAGCTGTACGGAAGAGTGATGAGGAAGAAGCCTTTTCTGCACACACGCCACAAACAGAGTCGCTTGAGGTATGCAAACGCACATTTGGACAAGCCAGCTTCATTTTGGAATAAGGTGCTGTGGACTGATGAAACAAAGATTGAGTTATTTGGTCATAACAAGTGGCGTTATGCATGGCGGCAAAAGAACACAGCGTTCCAAAAAAAACACTTGCTACCCACAGTAAAATTTGGTGGGGGTTCCATCATGCTGTGGGGCTGTGTGGCCAGTGCCGGTACTGGGAATCTTGTTAAAGTTGAGGGTCGCATGGATTCCACTCAATATCAGCAGATTCTTGGGAATAATGTTGAAGAATCAGTCACAATGTTGAAGTTACGCCAGGGCTGGATATTTCAACAAGACAACAACCCAAAACACTGCTCAAAATCTACCCCGGCATTTATGCAGAGGAACAAGTACAATGTTCTGGAATGGCCATCCCAGTCCCCAGACCTGAATATCATTGAGAATCTGTGGGATGATTTGAAGCGGGCTGTCCATGCTCGGCAACCATCAAACCTAACTGAACTGGAGATGTTTTGTAAGGAGGAATGGTCCAAAATACCTTAATCCAGACACTCATTAGAGGCTATAGGAAGTGTCTACAGGCTGTTATTTTAGCAAAAGGAGGCTCTACTAAATATTGATGTGATTTTTCTGTTGGGGTGCCCAAATTTATGCACCTGTCTAATTTCGTTTTGATGCATATTGCACATTTTCTGTTAATCCAATAAACCTCATTTCACTACTGAAATATTACTGTGTCCATCAGTTATTTGATAGATCAAAATGAAACACCCAATTATTTATAAATGGAAATCATGGAAATTGTCAGGGGTGCCCAAACTTTTTCATACGACTGTATATACAGACCTGAATGAATAAATAAGTCCTGAGTGAATGAGTGATTACAGACCAGAGTTACTCACGGATGGATGCATAATTGTTCAACTAGGTCCTAACACCCCAACAGTTCCAGGACTATGTTGCCGACGGCACGGCACCCCGTTGAGGCATTATATAGTCTAATAGCCGCCGGCAGGAAGGACCTCCTGTTGCGCTCTCTGGCACACCATGGTGGGATCAGTCTGACTGAAGGTGCTCCTCTGCGTCATAACCATGGCATGCAGAGGGTGGGTGACGTTATCCATGATGGCCAGCAGTTTGGCCAGGATCCGTCTCTCCGACACCTCCTCTAGAGTGTCAAGGCTAATCCCCAGAACAGAGCTAGCCTTCCTGATCAGCTTATTTACAACTGCACCACAGACTGGTAGAAGGTATGCAGTAGTTTACTGCACACTTTGAAGGACCTGATCAGGATCGTTCCCTGGGGGGCCCCGGTGTTGCTCACTGCCCGTTCTGACACACACCGTGACTAAGGAGACTAAGGGTGCTTCCACTTTAATCCTCTTCAATCTTCTCACCCAGTAGCAGGGGCTGAATGGTGTTGAAGGCACTGGAGAAGTCCAAAAACATAACCCTCACAGTGCAACCTACGTTGTCCAGGTGAGAGTAGGCCCTCTGCAGAAGGTAGATGATTGCATCATCCACCCCGATGTTGCGCTGATATGCGAACTGCAGGCGGTCCAGTGATGTACACACCAGGGGTCTGAGGTAACCTGGACTGCTAGGACTGGGAGACTATTCAGGATCGAGGGAAAGATGAACGGAGCAAAGTACAGAGAGATCCTTGATGAAAACCTGCTCTCAGGACCTCAGACTGGGGTGAAGGTTCACCTTCCAACAGGACAACGACCCTAAGCACACAGCCAAGAAAAGTCTCTGAATGTCCTTGAATGCCCAGCCAGAGCCGAACTTGATCCCAATCGAACATCTCTGAAGATACCTGAAAATAGCTGTGCAGTGACGCTTCCCATTCAACCTTACAGAGCTTGAGAGGATCTGCAGAGAAGAATGGGAGAAACTCCCCAAATACAGGTGTGCCAAGCTTGTAGCGTCATACCCAAGAAGACTTGAGGCTGTAATTGCTGCCAAAGGTGCTTCAACAAAGTACTGAGTAAAGGGTCTGAATACTTATGTAAATAATATTAGAATAAAACCAAGTTTTGCTTTGTCATTATGGGGTATTGTGTGTAGATCGATGAGGGAAATCAAATACTTAATCTATTTCAGAATAAGGCTGTAACGTAATAAAATGTGGAAAAAGTCAAGGGGTCCAAATACTTTCTGAATGCACTGTACATTGCTTAATGTGCCAAATGAAAGGTGTTATTGCATGCACAAATTGTCACTGAATTAAAAGGGGAGACGGCTTCACTATGCAATTGCTTCCGCTGTCCTAGCTCAGAGTTCTACACAATGCTCTGAGATTCTCTCTAATCTACATGAGAAATGTTCAGTTCAGATAAGCTCTCCTTAGCCAGTTCCCCCTGGAGTTTTATTATTAGAGATGACACTGAGGTCAAGTCACCCTCCTATCATCTACCACGGTGGCCTAATTATGGGAGGGAATAGAAAACATACAGTGTCTTCAGAAATAATTCACAACCTTAGTGTTTCCACATTTTGTTTTATTACAAAGTATGATTAAAATAGATTTGTCTTTTTTTGTCAACAATCTACAGTCGTGGTCAAAAGTTTTGAGAATGACACAAGTATTGGTCTCCACAAAGTTTGCTGCTTCAGTGTTCTTAGATCTTTATGTCAGTAGTTACTATGGTACACTGAAGTAGAATTACAAGTATTCCATAAGTGTCAAAGGCTTTCATTGACAATGACATTCAGTTTATGCAAAGAGTCAATATTTGCAGTGTTGACCCTTCTTTTTCAAGACCTCTGCAATCCGCCCTGGCATGCTGTCAATTAACTTCTGGGCCACATCCTGACTGATGGCAGGCCATTCTTGCATAATCAATGCTTGGAGTTTGTCAGAAGTTGTGGGTTTTTGTTTGTCCACCCGCCTCTTGAGGATCGACCACAAGTTCTCAATGGGATTAAGGTCTGGGGAGTTTCCTGGCCATGGACCCAAAATGTTGATGTTTTGTTGGTCGTCACCAAACTGTTCTTGGATGGTTGGGAGAAGTTGCTCTCGGAGGATGTGTTGGTACCATTCTTCATTCATGGCTGTGTTCTTAGGCAAAACTGTGAGTGAGCCCACTCCCTTGGCTGAGAAGCAACCCCACACATGAATGGTCTGAGGATGCTTTACTGTTGGCATGACACAGAACTGATGGTAGCGCTCACTGTTTTCCGGATGGCCCAAACAATCGGAAAGGGGATTCATCAGAGAAAATGACTCTACCCCAGTCCTCAGCAGTCCAATCCATGTACCTTTTGCAGAATATCAGTCTGTCCCTGATGTTTTTCCGGAGAGAAGTGGCTTCTTTGCTGCCCTTCTTGACACCAGGCCATCCTCCTAAAGTCTTCGCAGATTCACCCACACCTGCCTGCTGCCATTCCTGAGCAAGCTCTGCACTGGTGGTGCCCCGATCCAGCAGCTGAATCAATTTTAGTAGACGGTCCTGGCGCTTGCTGGACTTTCTTGGGCACCCAGTCTGTTATTCTGACTCAATCAGCATGACAGAGTGATCTCCAGCCTTGTCCTCGTCAACACTCTCACCTGTGTTAACGAGACAATCACTGACATGATGGCAGCTGGTCCTTTTGTGGCAGGGCTGAAATGTAGTGGAAATGTTTTGGGGGGATTAAGTTCATTTTCATGGCAAAGCGGGACTTTACAATTAATTGCAATTCGTCTGATCACTCTTCATGACATTCTGGAGTATATGCAAATTGCCATCATCAACATTGAGGCAGCATACTTTGTGGAGACCAATACTTGTGTCATTCTCAAAACTTTTGACCACGACTGTACATAAAGTCAATACATGTTAGAATTACCTTTGGAAGCGATTACAGCTGTGAGACTTTCTGGGTAAGTCTCTAAGAGCTTTGCAAACCCGGATTGTACAATATTTGCCCTTTATTCTTTTTTAATTCTTCAAGCTCTGTCAAGTTGGTTGTTGATCATTGCTAGACAACCATTTTCAAATCTTGCCATAGATTCTCAAGCCATTTTAAGTCCAAACTGTAACTAGGCCACTCAGGAACATTCAATGTCATCTTGGTAAGTAACTCCAGTCTATATTTGGCCTTGCATTTTAGGTTATCGTCCTGCTGAAAGGTGAATGTCTCCCAGTGTCTGTTGGAAAACAGGCTGAACCTCTAGGACTTTGTCTGTGCTTAGCTCTATTCCTTTTCTTTTTATCCTAAAAAAAGTTTTTAAAAACTCCCTAGTCCTTGTCGATGACAAGCATACTCATAACATGATGCAGCCACCGCCATGCTTGAAAGTATGAAGAGTGGTACTCAGTGATGTGTTGGGATTTGCCCCCAAAATAATGCTTTGTATTCAGGACAAAAAAGTAATTTTTGCAGTATTACTTTAGTGCCTTATTCCAAACAGGATACATGTTTAGGAATATTTTTATTCTGTACAGGCTTCCTTCTTTTCACTCATTTAGGTTAGTATTGTGGAGTAACTACAATGTTGTTGATCCATCCTCAGTTTTCTCCTATCACAGACATTAAACTTTTAAAGTCACCATGGTGAAATCCCTAAGCGGTTTCCTTCCTCTCCGTCAACTAGGAAGGCCGCCTGTATCTTTGTATTGACTGCTTGAATTGATACACCATCCAAAGTGTAATTAATAACTTCACCATTCTCAAAGGATTAAGCAAATGTTTACTTCTTAAGTTATTTAGGCTTGCCATAAGAAAGGGGTTGAATTTGTAAAAATGTCTAAACATAATTGCACTTTGACATTATCGGGTATTGTGTGACACAAAATCTAAATTTAATCAATTTTAAATTCAGGCTGTTACAACTAAATGTGGAAAAAGTCTAAGGGTGTGAATACTTTCTGAAGGTACTGTAAACCCACAGACTCTGCTATCTGCAGCACTACTCTAGCTGCTTGTTAGCTACTGTGGAGTGTCTGTATTACCTGGGTTGTGGCTGTGATTGACAGGACGAAGGTGGGAACTGTGGAGCAGCTGAGGTTCAGAAGACGACCCTGAGGGGGAGACAAACTTTTTATTAGCTATGTGGGAGTATATGTGCATGTGTGCGTGTGTGCCTGCGTGTGTGTGTGTAACTTCCAACCTCTGCCAGCAGGATGACCCTCTTGCCATCAGGCCAGATGACATGGTCCACCTGAGAGCGCACTCTCTCCCAGGTTAGCTCTGGGGTCCGCAGGCTCGCCTGGGGAGAAGGTCACACAGATCAGCAGACCAACACACTATGCACTTTAACGCACACTCAACTAAAAGTCTTAATATGCAGTACATTTGAAACCATCATCATGAACTTCATATTCCCTGGAAAGCCACCCTTGATTTTTACTGTAGCAACGAATTGTGTTGTGTCGAAGTTCCTCACCACGTCAATCTCAGTGTTGGAGTGTCCCATGTTGCACACGATGGAGCCATTCTTCATACGGTCCAGCTGGTCCCTGGTCACCACGTTCTTATTCCCTAGGAGACCATAGAGAAACACCAGTCTAAAACCTCCATTTACATATGGAGCTTAGCAGCACAAACCCTCAGGGCGATTAGATGCAAAGGGCCATGTATGTATGTCAATGCATTTATTGATTGTGCCAGGCATGGACTGGAAGCCCATAGATTAATGTAATTCCATATAAAAGCAATCCCCTATACAGAAAGTTGATTACATAAGTACAGTAGTTTGATGTTGTTTACCAGTGCATGTGATGATGAGGTCCACCTGCCGGATAACCTCGTTAAGCTTGACCACCCTGAAGCCGTCCATGCTGTTCAAACACATGGGTGAGACGGGTTAATAAGAACAGATGGGGACAGACAGGTGCTCTGCCTACAGTAGAGTGCCATTCAACTAATAAGGCTCTTTTGTTTTAATTAAAAAAGGTAGAATACAATGTCATCTGGTTTCTATCGTGTTATCCTAATAATGAAAGCCAGTTCAGGTTTTCGGTTTATATTTTGCTGGAGATTTTCTGTTTCAAAGGTTTATCTCAGAGCAGGACAGAGAGACTCCACTGCCCATAGGGTTTTGTGGTCTTATTCATGGTGTCATTTCTCTGAGTCAGAAGTGATTAACATTTGACACTTTCTGCTTCCTACTTCTCGTTTCCTGACCCTCACCAGGCCTGCAGGGCGCAGATGGGATCAATCTCTGTGACGTAGACAATGGATCCCATGGCTTTCAGTGCGGCAGTGCAACCTTTCCCAACCTGCAGGGCCAACACATTGCATGAGAATTACATAATATGATCACATTGACCTCAAATCAACAGAACAGGGCACAATGGACCCACTATAGAACATGTATACCAGTAAACCTTGACGTCCATATTAAACTCTATAGAGGCAGATAATTATTTGACTAAATACGCAATAACTTCGCATGACATGGCATTGAGCTCTTCAGTATAATGATAATCACCTATACACTACCGGTTTGGGGTCACATTTCCTTGTTTCTGTCCATTAAAATAACTATTGTAGCTGGAAACAGCTGATTTTTTATGGAATATCTAAAAATGGCCAGAAACAAATAACTTTCTTCTGAAACTAGTCAGTCTGTTCTTGTTCTGAGAAATTAAGGCGATTCCATTTGAGAAATTGCCAAGAAACTGAAGATCTCGTACAACGCTGTGTACTACTCCCTTCACAGAACAGCGCAAACTGGCTCTAACCAGAATAGAAAAAGGAGTGGGAGGCCCTTGTGCACAACTGAGCAAGAGGACAAGTACTTTAGAGTGTCTAGTTTGAGAAACAGACGCCTCACAAGTCCTCAACTGGCAGCTTCATTAAACAGTACCGGCAAAACACCAGTCTCAACGTCAACAGTGAAGAGGCGACTTCGGGATGCTTGCCTTCCTGGCAGAGTTGCATAGAAAAAGCCATATCCAAAATCCAATAAAAATAATAGATTAAGCTGGACGAAAGAACACAGACACTGGACAGAGGAAGATATGGCTTTTCCTTTGCAACTCTACCTAGAAGGCCAGCATCCCAGAGTCGCCTCTTCACTCGCAGCATCCCAGAGTCGCCTCTTCACTGGCAATTTCTCGCATGGAATAGCCTTCATTTCTCAGAACAAGAATAGACTAACGAGTTACCGAAGAAAGTCCTTTGTTTCTGGCCATTTTGAGCCTGTAATCGAACCCATAAATGCTGATGTTACAGATACTCAACTAGTCTAAAGAAGGACAGTTTTATTGCTTCTTTAATCAGCACAACAGTTTCAGCTGTGCTAACATAACTGCAAAAGGGCTTTCTAATGATAAATTAGCCTTTTAAAACGATAAACTTGGATTAGATAACAACGTTCCATTAGAACACAGGAGTGATGGTTGCTGATAAATGGGCCTCTGTATGCCTATGTAGATATTCCATTAAAAAACAGCTGTTTCCAGCTTCAATAGTCATTTACAACATTAACAATGTCCACACTGTATTTCTGATCAATTTGATGTTATTTTGGGGTGGCAGGTAGCTGAGTGGTTAGAGCGTTTGGCCCGTAACCGAAAGGTTGTTGGATCGAATCCCAGACAACCTCAACAACATCACCAATGCCCTCACCAAACATGAGAAATCAGCAGTGCACATCCAACACCAGATCACCCTAAAAACGTTTGGGAACGCAAGGATAGACCTGGCATTAAATGAGCAGCAAAAGCTACAAGTGAGCATACACATTGCTAGGGTTAAAGAAAATCGTGAGATTCTGAAGGACCTCATTCGAGCAACATGCTACTTACTTAGCAGAGTTAGCATTTCGGGGCAATGATGAGAATACAACCTCAAGTAATCGTGGAAACTATGTTGAGTTATTGTACACGTTTGCTGAACAAGATGAGAGGTTAGCTAGACACTTCGCAACTTCCACAGTTTTTTGGGGTACATCGAATAGAATACAGAACGAGGAGAAGGACGATTGTCATCTTTGGACCTAATATCAATTGAGAATGAGAAGACTTTTCAGACCCAAAAAAATTAAGACTCATTTTACAACGCTGTCACCGAGATGTTCATCTTGAAGGAGAGGAGAATGGAATTAATTTACAAGTAAAGGTAGGCTTACATTTCCTTGTAATCTGTGGGTTAGAATGCTAAGAAATGTTAGTTTGAATGAACATGAGTTGTGTTAATGCAGCGCAAAGTCAGGCCTGTTTTTTATTGTCTGTTTTGCAAATTATTAAGATGATGCGTCGATATTAGTGACAACTCTGAAGCTCCTCCCTTGGTTTCCTTATTTTTTCTCTGATTGAGTCTTTTGAATCAGCTTCAAGAAATGAGCACCAAACCAGAACTAAATGAAGGCCCCTTAGCTTCTGCTAAGCAGGTGGCTACCCCACCCCTTACCATAGCAAACACTACGATACTATCAACAGGCAAAACATCTGAAGGAAAATATGCTTAATAAACAAATTAATTCACTATTAGCATATTAATTCTGAGTGACATCACTGAGTGCAGTGTACACATCTATTCAATGAAGTTGCGCCTCAAATAAACTGGAATTTGACTAAAGTGGGACTCGGACCGATTAGCCTAGACTTATTTTATTTGTTAGACCTAATTGCTTCTTCATTCAATGTTCAATTTATTTAATTTGTCAGGCTTGGAATTCAAAATAACATACATTTAATGTAGGGCTAGTGTCATTATTTAAATAGCAAAGCTATTAGTTAGGCAATTTTATTAATAGTGTTTCTACATTTCCCCCCCCCCCTGTTGTGATTATAGGCAGTGCTTGCCCAGCCACTGACCTCACTGCACGTCACTGGTGTATATGTGATTATCATTATACTGAGTGCACATATTCTCATTATAGCAGGTTTAGCGTAGCCAGCACAAACTCAGTCTATTCAAACATAACTACATGTACAATATGAAACCCCATTACCTCTCCATAACCACAGACAACCACCTGCTTTCCTCCAAACATCACATCTGTGGTCCTCTTCAGGCTGCAGACAGAAACAGGGGTAACATTGAGATACACGAAGTTGGCCTTTGTGGTATGTTGAAACTCCAGGGAGAGTGAAGTGGACAGTAGCAGTATATAAAAGCAATTTCCCAGGCCACTGGACCACACAGGCCATGTTGTTAGTCTGATTTATTGGCCTTGTAAACTTCACTCACACTACCGGTCAAAAGTTTTAGAACACCTACTCATTCAAGTACATTTTTATTGTAGAATAATAGTGAAGACATCACAACTATGAAATAACACATTTGGAATCATGTACAGTCATGGCCAAAAGTTTTGAGAATGACACAAGTATTGGTCTCCACAAAGTTTGCTGCTTCAGTGTTATTAGATCTTTATGTCAGTAGTTACTATGGTACACTGAAGTATAATTACAAGTATTCCATAAGTGTCAAAGGCTTTCATTGACAATGACATTCAGTTTATGCAAAGAGTCAATATTTGCAGTGTTGACCCTTCTTTTTCAAGACCTCTGCAATCCGCCCTGGCATGCTGTAAATTAACTTCTGGGCCACATCCTGACTGATGGCAGGCCATTCTTGCATAATCAATGCTTGGAGTTTGTCAGAAGTTGTGGGTTTTTGTTTGTCCACCTGCCTCTTGAGGATCGACCACAAGTTCTCAATGGGATTAAGGTCTGGGGAGTTTCCTGGCCATGGACCCAAAATGTTGATGTTTTGTTCCCCAAGCCACTTAGTTATCACTTTTGCCTTATGGCAAGGTGCTCCATCATGCTGGAAAAGGCATTGGTCATCACCAAACTGTTCTTGGATGGTTGGGAGAAGTTGCTCTCGGAGCATGTGTTGGTACCATTCTTTATTCATGGCTGTGTTCTTAGGCAAAATTGTGAGTGAGCCCACTCCCTTGGCTGAGAAGCAACCCCACACATGAATGGTCTCAGGATGCTTTACTGTTGGCATGACACAGGACTGATGGTAACGCTCACCTTGTCTTCTCCAGACAAGGTGTTTTCCGGATGGCCCAAACAATCGGGGATTCATCAGAGAAAATGACTCTACTCCAGTCCTCAGCAGTCCAATCCCTGTACCTTTTGCAGAATATCAGTCTGTCCCTGATGTTTTTCCTGGTGAGAAGTGACTTCTTTGCTGCCCTTCTTGACACCAGGCCATCCTCCAAAAGTCTTCGCCTCACTGTGCGTGCAGATGCACTCACACCTGCCTGCTGCCATTCCTGCGCAAGCTCTGCACTGGTGGTGCCCCGATCCCGCATCTGAATCAACTTTAGGAGATGGTCCTGGCGCTTGCTGATGCAGTGGAAATGTTTTTGGGGGATTAAGTTCATCTGAAATGCAGTGGAAATGTTTTTTGGGGATTAAGTTCATTTTCATGGCAAAGAGGGACGTTGAAATTAATTGCAATTCATCTGATCACTCATGACATTCTGGAGTATATGCAAATTGCCATCATCAACACTGAGACAGCAAACTTTGCGGAGACCAATACTTGTGTCATTCTCAAAACTTTTGGCCACGACTGTAGTAACCAAATAAGTGTTAAACAAATCAAATATATTTTATATTTGAGATTCTTCAAAAGGTTGGGGGGGGTATACAGAAGATAGCCCTATTTGGTAAAATAGCAAGTCCATCACTACTTTAAGACATGAACTTCAAGTGCAGTCTCAAAAACCATCAAGTGCTATGATGACACTGGCTCTCATGAGGACCGCCACAGGAATGGAAGAACCAGAGTTACCTGCTGCAAAGGAAGTTCATTAGAGTTACCAGACTCAGAAATTGCAGCCCAAAGTAATGCTTCACAGAGTTCAAGTAACAGATATCAACTGTTCAGAGGACACTGTGTGAATAAGGCCTTCATGGTCAAATTGCTGCAAAGAAACCACTACTAAAGGACACCAATAAGAATAAGAGACTTGCTTGGGCCAAGAAATACAAGCAATGGACATTAGACCGGAGGAAATGTGTCCTTTGGTCTGGAGTCCAAATTGGAGATTTTTGGTTCCAACCGCCGTGTCTTTGTGAGATGTGGTGTGGGTGAACAGCTGATCTCCACATGTGTATTTCCCACCGTAAAGCATGGAGGTGGTGTTATGGTGTTATAGAAAATAGTAAAAAATTAAGAAAAACCCATGAATGAGTAGATGTTAAAACTTTTGACCGGTAGTGTGAGAGTGAAGTTTACAAGTCCAATAAAATCAGGCTAACAACATGGCCTTTGTGGTCCAGGCCATGTTGCTAGTGTATATATACATAGTATCAGTCAAAAGTTTGGACACAACTACTCATTTCTTTAATTTTACTAGTCTACATTAAATGGCTAAAAAGCAACATATTTGAAGTTTTGGAATGGCCTAGCCAAAGTCCATACCTAAATGTCGCTGAGTTACAGCAGTTCTGCATGGAAGAGTGGGCGAAAATTCCTCCACAGCAACATGAGAGACTGATCAACAACTAGAAGAAGCGTTTGGTTGGAGTCAAGATGGCACAACCAGTTATTGAGTGTAAGGGGGCAATTACTTTTTCACACAGGGGAATTTGGTGTTGTATAACTTTGTTCATTAAATTAAATAAGTATACATTTCCTTTGTTATTTGTAAACCCAGGTTCCCTGTATCTAATATTTGCTTTTGGTTGAAGATCTGATAACATTCCATATCAGAAATATATTGGGACCCAGTTGTAAATGAGAACTTGTTCTCAACTGGCCTACCTGGTTAAATAAAGGTGAAATAAAAATATTACAATTAAAATTGTTGTAAATGATTATTATTGTAGCTGGAATATCTACATAGGCGTACAGAGGCATTCACTTGTATGCTTAAAAGTACATTTCACACTTACCCATCCAGGATAGACTCTCTGCAGCAGTAGAGGTTGTCAAATTTCTGCTTTGTCACAGAGTCATTTACATTCATAGCTGGCACACACAGCTTGCCTGCTTTGGACAGCTGGTACAACCTTTAAGGCGAAGAGAAAGTAACTAAGTAACTATGCTCAGACTTACGCGTTGGTCTTATGAATGTGTGTGACTGTGAACGCGCTGTAAACAGAAATAAAGTCACCTGTGGACCCCAGTCACACTCTCCTCCACAATGCCCCTGATCCTCTTGAAGACGTTGGGGTATTTCTTATACACCCAGTGGGTCAAGTCCCCTCCGTCGTCAAGGATCTACCGCAGACACAGCAAGAAGGGACAACATTCTCAACAAACAGTGACAACATACACACACACACATATCAATAACACAAAATGGTCAACAAGGACCTTTGCCTTGCTTTTAAAGAAGGATGAATGACAAGAGTTCTATGGGTACCATGTTAGGCTGCCAGCCCTCCATGTTGATGCACTTGTCGATACACCACCAGAAGTCATCCTCCGATTCTCCCTTCCAGGCAAAAACAGCCACACCTTCACAAATGACAAGGTAGTTGGGAGAAAAAAAAGAGTTTAGAAATGACAATATTTTTCCAGATCAGACATATATTGCAACAAATATAGAATCTAAGGCCCTTTATAAACAACAGCACAGGCTCCTGAGCTATTAATAGAAGCTAAGACCATTCATTCTAGAGAGAGCAGAAGCATGGTCGAACACACAGTGCATGATGTCCGTATAATCTGCTGTAAAGTCATTAATATAATGACCTGCAGCTTAACTCCAGACATCTGGAGCTACATAACAGTCCAACCACAACACCACAGAGCCTAGAACAGACCCTGCCTCTGTAGGCTCCTCCAGGTAGTACACGTACATAACCCTGCTCACTAAACACTAGGGCCAGAACGATACCAGTGTTGGAACAGCCCTAATGTTGGAAACAAAAATCACATGTATTTATTTTCCAAGCTATAGCACACACGTTTTTTTACATACAGTAGGTTTTCAAAGAGCTTGGTCTGCTTCGTGTTTTCATCTTTGCCATGGAAAAAAACATCGCAATATTGGTATCGTATTATTAAAGCCCACTTCACACCCTCATAATCACTCAGGAAACAGGTGTCAATAGCAGCCATAACTACCAGTATTGACATCAGTATTGAACAGTCATGTAGGATTTAAGCTACACTAGCTTATCAGGGTTAGCTTCACAGTAGGCCTATTCGCCTATACTGGTATGTGTGTCTCTGCTATTTGTGTCATGACCAATTGTTGTGAATTGACCTAACCTGTGACTACGTAACATAGTTTCTGCCATGCTTATAACATCATAATGCAGGCTTAATAACACAGAGGGCCTGAGTAAAGCCCTCCATATGTTTATTTGTTTATGTGGATCCCCATTAGCTTCTGCAGAAGCAACAGCTACTCTTCCACGGGTCCACAAAACAAATTACAAGTAACAAAACACTGAAATACACGGATAGTCACACATAAAAAATACAACGATATACAAACAATACAACAAAAAAAGTGTGTCTGTGTGCGTGTTTGTGTGCATCTCCCCTCCCAGTCCCCGCAGTTCCATAAGATGTTGTTTAATACGTTTAAAAAAAAAAAAGTAATTTAGTTGTTTGTTTGAGTAATTGGTGATGGGAGTGCTGATAGCTATCGATCGTGATATGTGGTTGTCACACCTAGCCATCTTAAGATGAATGCACTAACTGTAAGTCTCTCTGGATAAGAATGTCTGCTAACTTGTGTCAAAAATGCAGAACATCTTTTTATAAACAGACATACCCCTCCCCATCTTCACAACAAACTTTGTCAATATGACTTGACCATCCAATGTTATACTTAGGAGTTTAGCCTCCTCAACTTGCTCAATGGTCATACCTTTTATGTATACTGTAACTTAGGTCTTGTTTTGATCCAAATCCAATGCTTTTAGCTTTAGATGTATTTAAGACCTTTTTATTATAAATCACCCATTATGATACTGACTAACTCCTTATTTGGAATTTTTGTGAGCTCACTGGCTTTGGGTGCTGACATGTAGAGTGTTGAATTAGCAGCATACAGTCATTCTTAGCTTTGTGTAATACCAGTAGCAAATCATTTGTAAAAAGAAGAGAAGCGTAACGGCCCAAGGCAACTGCCCTGAGGGACACTCTCTGGGTTCTATTGGATAAGTAACTCTCCACCATGTGATGGCAGGTGATGTAAAGCCATAGTAAGTGAGTTTCTTAAATAACAATGTATGATCAATAACGTCAAAGGCTGCACTGAAATCGAACAATACAGCTCCAACTATCAACTAATTATCCATTGTCATCTGAGTCAGTGCAGTACAAGTTGAGTGCCCTTCTCTAAATGCATGCTGAAAGTCCGTAGTTAACTTGTACTCTGTAAAATAGCATTGTATTTGGTCAAACAGGCAGCAAACTGATTGGGCGGCTGTTATAGCCAGCAAAGGGTGCTTAACTATTTTTAGGCAGTGTAATTACTTTAACTTCCTTCCACGCCTGTGGACACATATTCCTTTAGGCTTTGGTTAAAGATATAGCAAATATAGTCTGCTTCCATTCTCAATAGTTTCCCATCAAGGTTGTCTATACGTATCTTTCATTATTAGATATTTTTTTTTATACAAAAAATAGGATGGTTCACTGTTCAATGTTATCATTTCACTTCAGAGTTTTTCCACTTGAATAGTGAAATAGTCATTGAAATGATTTGCAATATTGAAAGGTTTTGTTGTAAATGACTCATCAACTTCAATGAACGATGGAGATGAATTGGGTTTTCTGCCCATGATATAATTGAAGGTACTCCAAAGTCTTTTTCCATTGTGTTTTATGTAATTTATCTTGGTTTGGTAATAAAAACGTATTTTTGTTGAGTTTAGTAAAATAAAATCTAAATGTACAGTATGTCAACCAATCAGCTGGGCAGCCTGACTTGTTTGCCACCACTTTTGCATTCATCATCAATCCAGAGGGCAGTTCCCACAGTTAATTTCTTAACAGGTGCATGCTTCTCAAAAAATGGCATGAAAAATTTTACAAATACTTCCAGTGCTGCATCTGGATTCACTTCCTCATACACAGACCAATAAAAGAGTCCTGAGAAAACATGTTGTATGATCTCTTATAAATTACATTAGGCCCAAACTTAGGAACTTTGGCTTTACTTGTTATTGCCACAATGTTATTATTACTACAGCCAATGTTAACTGATATTGCTTTGGAGTAAAGCTCTGCAGCATTAGTGAAGATATGATCATACAAGTGGATGTCACAGATCCAACACTATTGGTATGCACTCTAGTTGGTTGAGTGAGAAACTGGGTCGTATTAAGGCATTAGTCACAGTTATAAGCTTCCTCTTGAAAGGACAACTAGTTGCTAACCAGTCAATGTTTAGGTCACCCAAAAAATAGACTTCAACATCACACACACTATCAAGCATTGCACACATACAGTGGGGAGAACAAGTATTTGATACACTGCCGATTTTGCAGGTTTCCCTACTTACAAAGCATGTAGAGGTCTGTAATTTTTATCATAGGTACACTTCAACTGTGAGAGACGGAATCTAAAACAAAAATCCAGAAAATCACATTGTATGATTTTTAAATAATACATTTGCATTTTATTGCATGACATAAGTATTTGATCACCTACCAACCAGTAAGAATTCTGGCTCTCACAGACCTGTTAGTTTTTCTTTAAGAAGCCCTCCTGTTCTCCACTCATTACCTGTATTAACTGCACCTGTTTGAACTCGTTACCTGTATAAAAGACACCTGTCCACACACTCAATCAAACAGACTCCAACCTCTCCACAATGGCCAAGACCAGAGAGCTGTGTAAGGACATCAGGGATAAAATTGTAGACCTGCACAAGGCTGGGATGGGCTACAGGACAATAGGCAAGCAGCTTGGTGAGAAGGCAACAACTGTTGGCGCAATTATTAGAAAATGGAAGAAGTTCAAGATGACGGTCAATCTCCCTCGGTCTGGGGCACCATGCAAGATCTCACCTCGTGGGGCATCAATGATCATGAGGAAGGTGAGGGATCAGCCCAGAACTACACGGCAGGACCTGGTCAATGACCTGAAGAGAGCTGGGACCACAGTCTCAAAGAAAACCATTAGTAACACACTACGCCGTCTTGGATTAAAATCCTGCAGCGCACGCAAGGTCCCCCTGCTCAAACCAGCGCATGTCCAGGCCCATCTGAAGTTTGCCAATGACCATCTGGATGATCCAGAGGAGGAATGGGAGAAGGTCTTGTGGTCTGATGAGACAAAAATAGAGCTTTTTGGTCTAAACTCCACTCGCCGTGTTTGGAGGAAGAAGAAGGATGAGTACAACCCCAAGAACACCATCCCAACCGTGAAGCATGGAGGTGGAAACATCATTCTTTGGGGATGCTTTTCTGCAAAGGGGACAGGACGACTGCACCATATTGAGGGGAGGATGGATGGGGCCATGTATCGCGAGATCTTGGCCAACAACCTCCTTCCCTCAGTAAGAGCATTGAAGATGGGTCGTGGCTGGGTCTTCCAGCATGACAACGACCCGAAACACACAGCCAGGGCAACTAAGGAGTGGCTCCATAAGAAGCATCTCAAGGTCCTGGAGTGGCCTAGCCAGTCTCCAGACCTGAACCCAATAGAAAATCTTTGGAGGGAGCTGAAAGTCCGTATTGCCCAGCGACAGCCACAAAACCTGAAGGACCTGTATGGAGGAGTGGGCCAAAATCCCTGCTGCAGTGTGTGCAAACCTGGTCAAGAACTACAGGAAACGTATGATCTCTGTAATTGCAAACAAAGGTTTCTGTACCAAATATTAAGTTCTGCTTTTCTGATGTATCAAATACTTATGTCATGCAATAAAATGCAAATTAATTACTTAAAAATCATACAATGTGATTTTCTGGATTTTTGTTTTAGATTCCGTCACTCACAGTTGAAGAGTACCTATGATAAAAATTACAGACTTATACATGCTTTGTAAGTGGGAAAACCTGCAAAATCGGCAGTGTATCAAATACTTGTTCTCCCCACTGTATTATCCAAATGCTGACTTTTAGCACTTGGTGGTAGGGATTAATATTCTCCCGAAAATACACCAAGTTTCCATACTGGGAATAATAAATATTTATCCTGAGAGTAATGGGAAATACCGCAAAAAACAGAAGTGCCCATTTAAAGAGTTTAAAACCAAGATATGGTCACTATGCCAGGGTTCTCCCCAAATAAGAGGGGCGCTGCACCAACTTATTAGCTTGGCTGTGCCACTATGTAAAGATTTCAGAGCAAATTAAACTGATAATTAGGGCTCTATTTAGCCTGCATCGCGGAAGTTCAGCTTTACAGCGTGATTGAGATTTAAAGGCAATGTTCCCTCTTTAGCGGAGACTGCATTCACGGTAAATGCTGCATGTCGGCGCAATCTGAAATGATAAAAATGTATATTGCGGAATCTGTAACGACAGAGTAACTTTTTTTGATCGCCAATGACATCGTTGTGAATGGCGAAACAGGTCGTTCATAAATTCAGAGTGATGTCATGTTCCTCAATTAATTCAGCGCATTTCAGCAGTAGGCTATCTCGACACAGAGTCCGCCCAGGATGCACCCAGAGTATAGCGTTGCAAATCATACAAACTTTGTAACAGTAGTCTGACCAAAGTTAAGCGTGCTAGATAACCTCCAATTAAATGACAGAATGAATGACATTCCCCTAACCCAAATGACACTGGGGCAATTGTGCGCCGCCCTGAGGGACTCCCGATCACAGCCGGTTGTGGTACAGCCCGGGATCGAACCAGGGTCTGCAATGACACCTCTAGCACTGAGATGTAGTGCCTTAAACCGCTGCGCCACTCGGGAGCCCTTTTATTGGCTATACATTTCAGTTGAATGCATTCAGTTGTACAACTGACTAGGTATCCCCCTTTCCCTTTTACTGTAGGGTTTCCTGTAGGGTTTATTAATTACATCACCTTCCATCAGCACCCCAAAAAAAAAGGCTTTAGATGAGGCAGGTGAACTTTCAACCACAACACTTCAACAACATTTGACATGAGATCCTCTCTAAGCATTACAGGAATATGGCTCTGAACATGTACAACACCTCCCCCATAGGCATTCCTGTCTTTTCTGTAAATATCCTTGTCTCTAAACCAAGAGGGGATAATAAGCTAGGTCTCTTGTCTCTAAAGCTGTTATCCTGTGATTTTTAGGAGAGGATCAGACACCAGGTGATAACTGTAGCAGGACAGAAGGCCTTCTGTTAATTTCCACCCCAGAGAGAGCAGAGCAGGCAAGCCGAAACAGAAGCTGCCAGAGGACACAGCCCTTTCATCTGTTTGCCGGGAGATTTCTCTCCATATAGACCTAGGCCAACTGTTTATTAGAAATAGATACTGTGACAGATGCCGCTTTACACAACTATGTGGGAAAGGGAAGGATTATGTAAAAATTGGAGGTGCTAAATGTCACGTCTGGAGGAAACCTGGCACCATCCCTACAGTGAAGCATGGTGGTGGCAGCATCATGCTGTGGGTATGTTTTTCAGGGAGACTAGTCAGGATCAAGGGAAAGATGAATGGAGCAAAGTACAGAGAGATCCTTGATGAAAGCCTGCTCTAGAGCTCTCAGGACCTCAGACTGGGGCGAAGGTTCACCTTCCAACAGGACAACAGCCCTAAGCACACAGCCAAGATAACGCAGGAGTGGCTTCGGGACAAGTCTCTGACTGTCCCCAAAATACATGTGCAAGGCTTGTAGCGTTATACCCAAGAAGACTTGAGACTGTAATCACTGCCAAAGAAGAAATTAAAAAGTATGGGGTATTGTGTGTACAGATGGATGAAGGGGGGGAAACAATTTAATCCAGTTTAGAATAATGCTGTAACTTAACAAAATGTGGAAAAAGTCAAGGGGTCTAAATACTTTCCGAATGCACGGTATATACTGTACCTACGTACTACTATCTATCTACTCCCTTCATCTGGTCAAGTCTCCCTCAGTAGGTTTCTGGCAGGCTTGATGTATGTATGGTATGAAGATTGCTGGCATAATTCACACATAGAAAATGTCAACACTGCTGAGAGTGGGTTGTAAATGGTCAGAGGATACTCAGCCCACAGCCTATGCCCCAGTTCTTCTCCCAGTTTGAGCTGTGTGACTGCTGACATTTACTGTAATGCAGTCTGACTCTCTTGCGAACCTCTCAGGCTAACAGGCCTTGAAAAGCAAAAAGACCCCGTTACGAAACACATATACTTAATCACCTAGCAACCTAAGAGATATGCGTGTCTTGGTGCTGTAGTTCATTGACTAGAGGTTCTTTGTGTTTTCAAGGACTTTGAGAACATCTCCAAAATGTTTATTTAGTTTCAAAAGGGCACAGGGAAGCAAATCACCCCCAACACTTAGCACCCTCACAAGAAACACCCATTTAACACTCATTCTAATTAATTACATATCAATACAAGATAAAGCATGCATAGTATGCAGAAACAGTACTAATTAATATAGAATGTGATGAACTTTCAAAAACCTCTTATGACATACAATCAGCCTCTCATTCTGTTCCAAATAGAAGCTTATACTGTAACAAATCTGTTGAAAGCTTCTACTTACCGATCTCTGAGAGGGCAGCTGCCACCTCGTTCTGTGTGGAGTAGATGTTACAGGCTGTCCAGCGACACTGGGCCCCCAGTGCCACCAGAGTCTCAATCAACACCTGAGGGCAGAGCGATCGAGAGCGAGGAGGTTGAATGAGAGAGGAACAAGAACTATACAGAGATGTGCAAGTTATATATTTTGTATGATAAATAGCTGATGGGCTATACAGTACACAAAAGAGCCTACTGTATATTCGTAAGTTTACATACACTTAGGTTGAAGTCATTAAAACTCATTTTTCAACCACTCCACAGATTTCATGTTTACAAACTATAGTTTTGGCAAGTCGGTTAGGACATCTACTTTGTGCATGACACAAGTACTTCTTCCAACAACTGTTAACAGACAGATTATTTCACTATATCACAATTCCAGTGGATCACAAGTTTACATACACTAAGTTGACCGTGCCTTTAAACAGCTTGGAAAATTCCAGAAAATGATGTCATGGCTTTAGAAGCTTTCTGCTAATTGACATAATTTGTGTCAATTGGAGGTGTACCTGTGGATGTATTTCAAGGCCTACCTTAAAACTCAGTTCCTCTTTGCTCGACATCATGGGAAAATCTAAAGAAATCAGGCAAGAACTCAGAAAAAAACTGTAGACCTAATTTCCAAACGCCTGAAGGTACTACGTTCATCTGTACAAACAATTGTACGCAGCCATCATACCGCTCAGGAAGGAGACCCGTTCTGTCTCCTAGAGATGAACATACTTTCGTGCGAAAAGTGCAAATCAATCCCAGAACAACAGCAAAGGACCTTGTGAAGATGCTGGAGGAAACAGGTACAAAAGTATCTATATCCACAGTAAAACGAGTCCTATAACGACATAACCTGAAAGGCCGCTCAGCAAGGAAGAAGCCACTGCTCCAAAACCGCCATAAAAAAGCCAGACTACGGTTTGCAACTGCACATGGGGACAAAGATCGTACTTTTTGGAGAAATGTCCTCTGGTCTGATGAAACAAAAATAGAACTGTTTGGCCAAAATGACCATTGTTATGTTGGGAGGAAAAAGGGGGAGGCTTGCAAGCCAAAGAACACCATCCCGACCGTGAAGCACAGGGGTGGCAGCATCATGTTGTGGGGGTGCTTTGCTGCTGGAGGGACTGGTGCACTTCACAAAAGAGATGGCATCATGAGAAAGGAAAAATGTGGATATATTGAAGCAACATCTCAAGACATCAGTCAGGAAGTTCAAGCTTGGTCACAAATGGGTCTTCCAAATGGGCAATGACCCCAAGCATACTTCCAAAGTTGTGTCAAAATGGCTTAAGGACAACAAAGTCAAGGTATTGGAGTGGCCATCCCCAAGCCCTGACCTCAATCCTATAGAAAATGTGTGGGCAGAACTGAAAAAGCGTGTGCAAGCAAGGAGTTATACCAGTTCTGTCAGGAGGAATGGGCCAAATTTCACCCAACTTATTGTGGGAAGCTTGTGGAAGGCTACCCGAAACATTTGACCCAAGTTAAACAATTTAAAGGCAATGCTACCATATACTAATTGAGTGTATGGGGAATGTGATTAAAGAAATAAAAGCTGAAATAAGTAATTCTACTATTATTCTGACATTTCACATTCTTAAAATAAAGTGGTGATCCTAACTGACCTAAAACAGGGAATTTTTACCAGGATTAAATGTCAGGGATTGTGAAAAACTGAGTTTAAATGTATTTGGCTAAGGTGTATGTAAACTTCCGACTTCAACTGTGAATCAGATTTCATCAGAAGTCACATGGCCAGGAATCAGATACGAAGTTGGTTTGAAATGTGTGCTTTTTGGCTGTTCAGACTGCAGGAAAAATAACAGATTTGAATCGGATATGCCAATAAATAGGATTTGAGTCACTTCAAACTGCCAATGTGGACAAGGCTTTAGAGACACTGTACATTATTTATGGGCAGTCATGAGATTAGCCAGCTACCATTTTCAGTCACAGAGCAAAATGCTGCAGTTAGAGCAGTGGTGGTTGGGAAGAGTAGAGATACTGTTGGGAGAGAGATCATACTGCAGTCTTGGCACTGATATTTGGGTATGTAGCCTATGTAAGCGAGAAAGATATTTCACTGCAGCAAATCTTGGCTAAAAGGGAAAGGAAAGGGAAAGGGGGATACCTAGTCAGTTGTACAACTGAATGCATTCAACTGAAATGTGTCATCAGCATTTAACCAAACCCCTCTGAATCAGTAATGGAGACAGTGTAAGTTAGTGTAAACAACAGGGCCTTCAAATCCTACTCCATAAGGAGAAAGATGTGCCCCTGTAGCCTTGGCAGTATGATAGGTAATACAGAGATAGTTATCTTACTGCAGTCTGGGCAGTGATGTGTGTGCAGCCAACAATTTTAGCCCCAGCAAGTGGCTTCTCTCCTTGGGCTCTCTTCCTGAGCGAGATTAATGCTGACATATCTGTGAGAAGAGAGCGAGCGAGTGACCAAGAGAGAGAGAGAGAGAAGGGAGTGAGAAAGAGAGAAGGGAGTGAGAAAGAGAGAAGTGGGGTGACAAAGAGAGCAAAGGAGACGGAGCAAGAGAGGGAGAGAAAGAGATTAGCCACATTCACAAAGTAGACACCAGAAAAGTGGTCTGAATATAAAGCCCTTCCCACATATCTCTCTCATAATTGAGGGTCTCAAATAATTTCCTGCACCAGAACCTTCGGAGCTCAGTAAATTCAAATACACTAAAATAAGCTATGACTTTGCAACCTGCCAATTCATATTGGAGAAGGGTGAACACTCCATATCAAGCTCTGGGGTTGTGCTGACAGCGCTATGGGTGTAGATTCAGCTGCAATGTGACACCAATGAAATACACTTAGCCTACTCATCCTTACACTTTAACAATTAATCCCAGTGCTCTACTTATGATGTCCCGTTTCCAGCAAAGGATGGCCAAGGTCGCTTGGTGGTACATTGTGTCTGTAACAACAGCCACGTCAGACTGGCCATGATCACAAAAAATGTAAGCCAAGAATGAAAACTTTAGCCAAATCATTTTCTACATGGGAAAATCGAAGGTCACCTTCATCAAAGGTGTCTGAACCTGTAAACAATAATATTAAATCTTTATGCATAATACATTGCGCTCCAGAAGTATTGGGGCAGTGACTGGGCTCTGTACTCCCCCACTTTGGATTTTAAATTATACAATGACTATGCGGTTAAAGTGCAGACTTGATTTGAGGGTATTATCATCCATATCGTGTGACCTCGTCTCTTATCATGCATCCAACACGTTTGTCGAGTCACAAGCTTGATGTAATCATTGCTTGCTAGGAATATGGGACCAACTACTAAAAATTGTACTACTTTAATACACAAGTGAATTTGACCCAATACGATTGGTTCCCTAAAATTACAAAAAGTGCTGTAACTTCTCAGTAGTTCAAAATACCCTCAAATTTATGCTGACAGTCTGCACTTTATCCGTATAGTCATAGTATCATTTCAAATCCAGTGCTGGAGTACAGAGACAAAACAAACAAAAAAAGTGTCAATGTCCCAATACTTTTGGAGCTCACTATGTTTCTCTCTCTGATGTGACGTAGTTACACTTCGAATGACTTATCAGCGAAACCAGAGAACAGCCTAATAATACAACACAGGAGTCATCTCTGAAGCCCTTAAGAGCAGAAGCCATATCTGCAGACAGATTGGTCGAGGTCAATCTAAATAAAGATAACAAGCTTAATATAGATAACAAGCTAGACTGTCACGCACAGAACTGAGCAGAGCTGTTCTTTTCTTATCCCAGATTCTCCCCTCCAATCAGTGTCTCTGTTAATCTGATTTGGCCAATCCTGGCCTTTGAGGGTGAGACTAGTACATTTCTGCTTAACAGACCCAAAGTCGTGGCAAGAGCAATATTTAGATTTATTTTACTGTCTCTTGTTCACAGAAATGTCTTTGTTGCTCTTTGCATTCTGATTGACGCCAGTAGTGGTTTTTTATTGACATGTCCCGATATTACCTAGGATCAAAGACCCTTAACCATTCATCAGCCTAACTGATTCATGCCATAAGACAGAAAAGTTCAAGAAATAACCAACAACCAGTACTTTATACCTGGGAGCACCCTGGAATGTTGAGGTTTATCACTGGTCCCTGATTGTCTTGTATTGTTCTTTGTGTGAGAGGTGACAGGTCCCAGGTCACAGAACCATGTTATCCTACCTTGTTCTGCAATCTCAATCTCGCGGCGACCAAATTCGGCCTGTTTGATGTTCTTCACACAGAAGTCGTTGGTGCCCTTGGAGTTGAGCTGTGTTTTGTCCCGTGGTGAAGTCTCATCGTCAGAGCTGTCCGTGTAAGACGCAGCTGGGAAAGGAAACAGAGAGGGGAAAAGTCAGCAAGAAAGGGTCAAGCTGTGTGTGTGTGTGTGTGTGTGTGTGTGTGTGTGTGTGTGTGTGTGTGTGTGTGTGTGTGTGTGTGTGTGTGTGTTTGTTTGTGTGTGTGTGTGTGTGTATGGTACCTGAGCTGTAGCTGTCGGTTGATGACTGAGAGATCGATCGAGACAGGGAGCGTCGTCCTGCCTTGGTAGGGAACCTGCTGAACTCTTGCTTGTCTTCCACAAACTGGATTTGCTGAAGGAGCAAAAGAGGGTACAATTTATACATCCCTAACTTCAATTCACTTGAAACCTGGATCAAAGGATTAGAAGATCTGGTCAGAAGAAAATCACACTATGCCTACAAGAGTAACATTACTTTCCATGTAACGGAAGCCTAATGGCAATCCATTGCTAATACTGTAGATTTCTACATTAGGGGTGTAGTATATATTTATGTCAGCCTTGAGATAGAATGAGGAATCTGTTCACTTCTGAGAGCACTTGAATTTTGAATGCTTTCACAGATAAACCACTCTGTGGTGTGGTTTTGAAGCTGTGATTGTGGCCTAGTTTGTTTACATGCAGCCTTGTCTTAAAGTGGAGAGGAGAGAGTGAAGTGTGAGAGTTACTTAGCACACTGATACACATCAAGATAATCCAATCTTGAAATAGTGAGCTTCTATATTTATTGCACGGAATCTAAAATAGAAGTGTTATGTATGTATCCAAAAATATTGCAGTTAATTGATAAACACTTGTAACGATAAAACTGGCCAACTGGACAGACCATGGAAATTGTACTTGGAATAATAGTCTTGCCAGTTCAGTGGAACTTCAAAAGTTCAAAAGCCATTTTTAGTGGTGTGTGACGTATTATACCACAGAAGAGGCTAAAAATACTGAGCTGGATAGCATAGAAATAAGAGTTCCACTGAACTGGCAAGGCTATTATTCCAAGTACAATTTCCATGGTCTGTCCAGTTGGCCAGTTGTATAGTTATTGAGGAACAAGAAATATGCCTATAAAGCAGGGCTCTCCAATCTTGTTCCTGGAGAGCTACCATCCTGTAGGTTTTTGCTCCAACCCTGATCGTGCGCACCAGATTCTAATAAACAGCTGGTTGATAAACTGGAACAGGTTAGTTACAACTGGGGTTGAAATAAAAACCTACGGGAGGGTAACTCTCCAGGATCAGGGTTGGAGAGCCCTGCAATACACTGTAAATTAAAATTGCTCTGAAAGAGATTCTCTGGTACTTTTGTGTACTTTTTAGCCAGTAGTTATGAAAGTAGCGCTCACGAGCCAAAAGTGGTCCCCGAAAATGGAGTACTACGTCATATATGTGCACCAAGTCATTGTGCTCTCTCGCTCTGCTGTGGTTACTATAATAACCTTGAATAATTACGGTCTTAACTCAGCGAGCCACAAAATTCCAAGTTTGTAAGCAACTTTACTAGAAGCTGTGCCGCGTCATTTTCCACCACATGGACCAGCCCCCTACCAATTCGAGTTGGAAAAAACTGAAATAAAAACGAAAAACATTTGAAAAACGAACTATACTGAAACTATTATTATTGACTGCACAACTAACTAAAATAAAAACCATCCTAAGTTATGTTT